>CM043318.1:57272919-57991552 GCA_023736055.1 Quercus glauca | reverse complement strand
CCACCAGCATACCAAATAGATGAAAAAAATCCTGGATTTCATTGCTACATTTCTGCACTCTACCTTTTACCATCGCCCACACATTCCGTGCATTCCCACAACAGATGAGCACATGTTTTTGGCTTCTAGCAACACAATTTACATACCAGGATCAACTTGTATCTTTCTCCGATGAAGATTATCCCTTGTAGGAAGAACATATGAGCAAGTATTAGTGTCAATGAGGTCAGACACCATAAACGACATCCTCTCTTCTCCATTAAAAACCGGTTTGTGTGATAACCACTTAGAGGATGAAGCCACAATCTTTGTACCATCCCCCACCCTCCATCTTAATCCCTTCCAAGATAACATCTCTGGTAGATAACAAACTTTGCCAAATATATGAGGGGTTTATATCCTAATTCGGCCTCCAAGAATGAACAACTAGAAAAGCACCTTGCCTTGTGAACCCGGTAAAACAGAGAGTGCGTGTGATGCATCAATTTCCACGCTTGTTTAGCTAACATGGCCAAATTGAAGGCATGTATATCTCGGAAACCCAGACGTCCCTTTTTCTTCAGACTACACAATTTCTTCCAATTTATCCAATGGATCTTCCTTTCATCTTTTGTCTGTCCTCACCAATATTTAGCCAATAGACTTAATAGAATCACATGCTGCCTGTGGAATTTTGAAGAGATTCATAGAGTAAGTTGGAATTGCTTGTGCAATAGTCTTGATCAAGATCTCTCTCCCAGCTTTAGTAATAAATTTTTCCTTCCATCCCATGACTCTTATTTATTCGTTCATGCAACTCTTTAAAGGTACTAACCTTCGATTTTTCCGCTTGCTATAGGTAATCCAAGATATTTTTCACATTCATTTATAATCCTTGCTCCCAACAGCTGCTACATCTCCCTCTCTACCTCATCTCTTGTATTTTTACTAAAAAACAAAGCAATCTTCTGTCTATTAATGGCTTGACCGGATGCTTCTTCATACCTGCCCAGGATGTCTAATAGACGTTGACATTCTTCCATTGATGCTTCACAAAACAACAAGCTGTCATCAGCAAACAGTGGATGAGAAATACAAACTCCACCCGTACATGATAAAACTCCATGTAGCTGTCTATTTTCTGATGCTTTCCTTATCATTCCTGATAATCACTCCACACACAAAAGAAATAAATATGGAGACAAAGGATCTCCTTGCTTTATTCCCCATGTTGGATGGACAAACCCTTAGGCTCCCCCATTTATCAATATTGAGTAAGATGCTGTACATACTGTTTCCGTCACCAATTGGACCCACCTTTCATCCATCCCCAATTTAGTCATTATTTGTCGAAGAAAAGCCTACTCCACATGATCATAGGCCTTACTAATATCAAGTTTTACTGCCATTTGCCCTTTTTTTTTTCCAAGTTCTTTTATTCCTCATTCTGTGTAACACCTCATAGGCTATGGTAGTATTATCAGTGATTTGTCTATCAGGCACAAACGCACTTTGGGCATCTAAGATCACATTTGGCAAAATGACTTTCAGTCTGTTAGCTATAACCTTAGAAACAATTCTAGAAATCACATTTTCTAAGTCGATGGGCCGAAAATCAAACATATATTGTGGTTCATTCTTTTTTGGAGTGAGAACAATGTGTATAATTCATCTCATGTAGAAAATGGCTAGAATGTAACATAGACAGGATTGCATTTTAACATCCTCACCTACTACATGCCAATATTTTTGAAAGAAGAATGGAGACATACCATCTGGGCCAAGTGACTTAGACGGGTGCATCTGGAATAATGCTCTTTGTACTTCCTTCACTGTGTATGGAAGGAGAAGGTATTGGTTCATTTCGGTGTTACAACACGGTCTACTGTCTCCAACACACCTTCAATTGTTGATGGGTCTGCCGATTTGAACAAATCTCAGTAGTAACTTTCTGCCACTCTTGCAATATCTTCTTCATCTTCACACCAATTTCCTCCTCCATCAAAGATCCCATAGATCTGATTTTTCCTTCGTCTTTGATTAGCCCTTTGGTGAAAAAATCTAGTGTTCTTGTCACCAACCTACAACCATATAGCTCGAGATCGTTGATGCCAATGCAGTTCATCTTGGTATAGCAAAGTGTTTATCTCATCTTTCACTCTTCTAATGGCTTGGTGATTTTCGGCCTTGTTGGAGCTACATAGTTCTTGTAGGAGCTGATGCTTTTCCTTGATTTTATTTTTTGAAAAACTAAAAGTGACTCTACTCCAATCAACTAATGCCATCTTGCACTGCTTGATTTTTTTAAAAAGAGTGAACATTGGACTGCCAACCACATTAACATTTGACTATGCCTGATGAACTATGGCTTCACCCTCCGGATGGCTTGCCCATTTTTCCTTAAAACGTCTTGAGATTCTTCTATTTCGGGTTTGATTATACTCCACCTGTGTATTAATAATAATTGGCACATGGTCTGAATAAGAAGCAGTAATATGTGAAACTCTACTGTGAGGAAATAATTCTCACCATTCCAACGTGGCACAAGCCCTATCAAACCTTTCTTGCACGAAGGCCTCCCCCTTACGGCCATTTTCCCATGTAAAAATACTTCCAGTAAATCCCAAATCAATCAGACCACAGTGTAGCAAAGTATTACGAAATTCTTGCATAAGATGAGTTGGTTTTGGTACTCTGCCATCCTTTTCCTCATTGGATAAAATATCATTATAATCACCTATACACACTCATGGATATGAGTTTCGTGTCTTCAGATGTTTGAGCAATGCCCAAGTTTCACACTTGAATTGTTCTTCTGGTTTCCCATAAAATCCAGTAATTCTCCAAGGCAAATTCGGATTTGTAAGAATGAGTGCATCAATGTGATTCTGATTGTATGTCTGAATATGTAAATCCACATCTTTTTTCCAAAGCATTGCCAATCTGTCTCTCCTACCCAAGTAAGGAACAGCCAACATAGAATCATAATGTAGATCATTCTAAATCCGTCTCATTTCATCAACGGTTTGTTTTGTCTCCATAAGAAACAAAACTTTGGGAGCTTGTTCTTTCACCAAGTGAGAAAAGACATTTATTGCACGTTGGTTTCCAAGCCCCCGGCAGTTCCAACTTAACACAATCATTGCCCTCGGCGGGGCTGGACAACAGCCTCTACTGTTGAAATCGTTTATGTCCTAACCTCCTGTATTTTATATCTCTTGCTTCCTTCATTCCCCACCTTTTTCCCAAGTTTTTTTTTTAGCTGTGTATACTCTCTTTCTTGGCGTCATACCTTAGGTGCCCTCTGATGCTGTTCCTACTGTGTCCCCCTTGCGTTCAACTCTTCCATGTTGTTGCTTTACTTTTATCTTCAGAGTTTTGCCACACCTATTGTACACTTACTTCCTCACGTGTTTTCTCTTCAATTGCAAACTCCCCAAAGTTTGAGTTTTGTTTTGGCCCCGTATCAAGGATAGGTACACTGAATAGGTTTTCACCAGGAAAATTGGGATTAGCCACTATCTCAACGCTTTCCTTTATCACTAGATTCTCGGATCTATCCTTAGTTTGGACTGTCGTTCCTTTAGGTTGATAGACAATCCTTGTATTTTAAAAAACCACTAACCGTGTTAACTTCCTTATCTTCAGCATGAACCGTTGATATTACCATAGCTATCCCATGATTTTCGGAATTTTCAAAGTGGTACCCAATATTTTCGCTATTAACGAATCGGTTTGTGGCGTAACTCCACTAATTGTATTTGGTCTGACCTCTGGTTCTGCCAATGTTTGGCCTTGATGCCTACTTCTATGAAATTCTTCTGGTCTCTGATATCCGGCCTTCAACCACTCCCCATACTAATAGTCCTGCGTTACTGTATTTCTTGGTTTGTCACAGTATTTTACTTCATGCCCAATTAGTCCACAATTAAAACAGAAACTCACCATCCTCTCATATTTGAAGGCAACCCATACTATGTCTCCTTCTGGACTGTAACGGGATTTCAACTCGTATCTGAAGGAACCTGGCTTGATCAGATGTGAATCCCTTGCAGTCAACTTCCACAACTTGTCCCGTCCCCATTCCGATATCCTGTCCCACTTCTTCAGTGAAAAGATCAAACTGAAGTCCCCATACTTGCACCCACAAAGGACAATGTGTAAATGAAATCGTTCCCGTTGTCATTTCTTTTTCCCAACGTTTCAACAGTAAGAAAGAGTTGTCAAAAGTCCACAGCCCATTACACAAAACCCACTGCAATTGGCTGTTCATAGCAAACTTGAACTTTAAAAGCCCTTCTCCAACTTCAAGTATCTTTAGATCGGTTCCAAATTTCCAACTATTACGTAATAAGTTCTTTGCTGCCCTTAAATTAATTGATCTTCTAGTTAGAAATCTTCCAAATAGACTTAGTGAGCACTCCTCTAAGACCTTCTCCCTCTGGCTTGGACGAACCTGGATAATTTCGCCTTCCTTTAATGTTAAGTTAATCTGTTGTAGATGTTGAATAAATTCGGAATCCATGATGAGACTAGAGTACTTTACAGAAAAGGAAAAGAAAATCAATAAGAAAACCACTTCAACTAATAGCAGAGGGACTCACCTTTAGTGAGAGAGATAACTCCTATCGAGAGGAGAGGAAAAAGTTTCGCATCGTTGGTTCGGTGGATTCTTGATTGTTGAGTGTGGTGGGATGACACTGGAGGCGTTGATGGATAGTGAGAGAAGGGGATGAAACTGTTAAAATTAACAATGCACATTTTTTAGCCATTCAAAGGAGTTCATGGATACTCAACGCTTGGTAACACATGCCTTCATGTCTCACAAGGTTGGGTTGAGATAACAGCACTTAGGTCTTCACAAAGCAATGTGTGTTTTGTTAGGATGGAATACTGTTGTCCCACATGACACAATAACATGGTCTCCTGAGGTCTTGCCCAATGCAGAAGCCTTGGCTCAGAAAGAGGATTTGATACTCTAGCTTCCTCTCATTGTCGTTCCCAACATTTCTATGTCAGACAATAATATGCAAAAATGGAAGTTTGTTAAAGTCAAAGAGGTTGACGCTTTTCTAAGAGGTAAGTGACTTTGTATGACCTATTCTATATAACACAATTGGTTGAAAATTAAATTTGAGTAGGCATAAAGCTATACTTGTTAGGAGTTTCTTCTAATCTTGATCGCCACAACATAATAAGGACAAAGTATATTTTTTATTAATTGCTTATGTTCATGATATGCAGTATTTGAATCAGTCACAATATTCAGCTTGCCTATGAATGGTGAAAATTAAGCAAAAAATTAAACAATTAATTACAATGCCATATACTGCATTATAATGGTTTGCCTTGTTATGGCAGAGAAAGGTTTTATAAGGGGAAGAATCAAAGTGTGCTTGGGAGGGCCCTCAGATAAAAGTGTTATGGTCATAAAGTTCTTGGGCACTTTCACTGGCCTAGGAGATGCAGAGAAGCTTCTTAAGTATTTTGATGAAAATAAGTGCGATAGAGTAGATTTTGAGAGAATAACATCCAACAATGGTAAAAGCAGCAAAAGCTGGGATGCAGGAAACCGAGGAGAAAAGGTGGAGGAACATATTCTGTATGGGTACATGGGTATCGCAGAGGACTTGGACAAAGTAGATTTTAACACTAGAAAGTCATGTTTGATCAAGAGTAAGATGGAGATACAGGATCTGGCAAATGCTCCTTTTAGGCCTGATGAGAGGTAGTTGTCCATGAAACACTTTATTATGGATGGTGCTATAATTTTGTGAATCATAGCAGGCTTTTTTTTGGTAAAAAAAAGTTTATGGCAAATTTCACTTACCTACCATGAGATTTGGGCTAATGTCAATTAGGTCCAAGATATTTTAAAACTGACCAAATTAGTCCCTAAACCCGAGTTAGCCCCTAATCACCGTTAGACCCGTTAGTTTGTGCGTTATTCTCCCTCTCCTCTCTCTAATTCGCTCCTCCGTCAGTCATCCCTCTCTTCTCTTTCTTTCATCTTAATTATTCATATATAGAGATTCAAGACAGCCAAAACAAAATATTATTCTCTTGTACAAAACCACATGAAACCAACGCAAAAATCCTTAAGATTTAGTTTTGAATCCATGAACATCCTATGCCAAAAATAAAAAGCTTGAGTGAGTGGAAAGTGTCAATTTCACAAAAAAATTAAGATCTAAAATTATGTCATACCCATATTTCTCAAGCAGCCTACTGATATGAACAGGCTAGAATGTGAGGCCGGAATGTTCAATGGTGTTGGCAGCGCAGATTTCCCATCATCTTCTAGTAGAAATAGAAGCTTATTTTTTACAAAATCACTGCCTCACCACAAAATTGTTACAAAGCCCACTACCACAATCAAATCTTACACACTCACTGACTTAGGCACATATACACGCATTCATATACATGGAGCATGCATAACATTTATATGAGCTGTACATCCAAAGCCATTTCAAAATCAACCCCAAAATCTCTTTTTCCAAACCCTAAAACACCTAGTATTCCCGTTTACAAACCCAAATCAAAATCACTAAATCCCTAATGCCAATAGAAAACCCAATCCCTAAATTAACCAATCACAAAACCAAAGACAAAAGGAGATTTTGGCCATAAATGACTGGAAGAAATAAAGAAGAGTATAAGAAAGATAGAGAGGAGAAGGCAGCAATCAGTGGTTGTGGTGGCGTCGTTGATCTTAGCTACCATCTATCGTGGTGTGGGCTTCATGGAGCTATGGCTAAGCTTGAAAGAGAGATAACCATCGTAGTGGTAGTTCGTGGCAGCTATGGCCTGTTGGAAATAACCATGATATTTTGAGGGATTTGATCTGAGTTTAGGGTTAAAGCGGGGATGAGAAAAGTTGGGATGAGAGGAGAGAGGGACGAGAGAGATTAGAGAATCTGAGAGGGGGGAGAGAGAGGAGAGGTTTAAATTACTAACAAGGCCTAAACGGTGTTTTGAACCAAGTTGGGTTTAGGGATGAAGTTGGTTAGTTTTGAAATGTTTTGGACCTCCTTGACATTAGCTCAAATCTCAGGGTAAATTAATGAGATTTACCTAAAAGTTTATCTTAGTGGTTCCGTACTCCTAATGTAAATAGACAGTGTCTCTCTATTTTTTTTTTTAATGAATGTGAACAGATATTGACTTTTTTTTTTTTTTTGCTAGGTAATTATGGGGGATAAAAGCCCCGAGCTCATAGATATATATGGTACTGGGTACCACCAGGCTACAAGGCCCGGTGGTATGAACAGATATTGACTTGAAACTTTGTTTCCTTTTTATAAATATGTTTTGCTTTTAATGATTAGGCTACATTGGACAAGAAGAGCTTCATATAATACCATAAATTCAAATCATTTTTACATATATAACTCTGTAACATAAATTCAAATCGCACGGTCCAGACCTTAGTATACATGATTGTCATGAGAAATTATTCAACATTTTCCTTTCTATTGTGAACCACTAAAACTTGGTCGTTGTCTTCTTCTACTTTTTTTTCCTCTCTCTCTCTCTCTCTCTCTCTCTCTCTCTAAAACCTGGATATGTTTATTGTTTATATATTTAAATTAAGCTAAAAATCTTGTAACTTAACTAATACATTTGGTGTTTTCAATAGAGATACTTATTGTTCAAATCCCCCTTCCCTTTTTGATTATTGAATTATAAAAAATAAAAAATAAATAAAATAAAGAAATATTGGTTAGGTTCAACATACGCCCTCTCCCCTCCAAATAAAATCAACTTCTCTATAAGGAATCACGATGTAGCGGGAGGAGGGGGTACCTAAAGAGGTGATATAGATTTGTGATTAAAAGTGTCTTCATGAGCAATGGTGTGACAAAGCGTTAGTTAAATTACCGATTAAGCTTTTAGAATATGATAAATTTATTCATTTAACCAATACTTTTAACACTCCCTCTTACGTGTGGGCCGAAACTACCTTTTAATAGGTGAGACTAACATGTGGGAATTTAAATGAGTGGTAGAGTGGAGGAGATAGAGATCATGAGAATTTAAATGAGTCGTAGAATGGAGGAGACAAAAATCGAACTCAGGATCTTATGCTTCGATACCATGTTAAATTACTGATTATTCTAAAACTTTTGGGATATGGTAAATTTAATTACTTAACCAATAATTCTAACAACCTTTAAGCTTGAGTTGAGGGCTCTCAAAGATGGGCACTACTTGCCTAGAAATTGAACTTGACTCTCTAACCACTTTTGATATTATTCAACCAAGCAAGATCATTAATACTTTTTTGAGACTTATTATAGATGAGTGTATGTGTCTAATAGGAATGTGAATAAAGCAGGCTTCTTGTTGAAGGAGATAAGATGGACTAAACCTGTTGATGGGTCGTATAAGCTTAACACTGATGGGTCAGTCAATAGTGCAAATGGGCTCGCTGGGTGTGGAGGAATTATTAGAGATAGGGATGGTCAGTGGGTTGCTGGTTTTGCAAGAAAGATTGATGCAATTTCTAGTCTTGCAACTGAGTTGTCGGGTTTGTGTGAGGGGCTGGCTCTGTGTGTTGACATTCAAGCCTAAGTAGTTGAAGTGGAGCTTGATGCAGCAGCAGCTATTTCCCTTATTTCTTGTAATAGCAGGTCTAATGGGGACTTCTCTGGACTTGTTGATGATTGCAGGGACCTCCTGCTACAGTTGCCTCAGGCTAAGGTGTCTCATTGCTACAGAGAGGCGAACTTCTACGCTGATGCTCTAGCGAAGTTAGGAGCCTCTTCCTCTTATGGTGGTTCGTGTTTTGCTGCCCCCCTGCTGTTGTAAACCCTTTTTTGCTTTTTGATTCACTGGGTTTGTATCGTAATAGGCTTTGTCCTAATGTTTGTGAAACTATTCCTGGTTGATCTTTAATGAAATCCGTTGTTTACCAAAAAAGGAATAAAGCAGGCTTAATCATCTCTATAGAGAGGCTAATGGATGCACGGATGTCCTTTCTAATGTTGTGTGTAAAGTGTTAGTAAAGTTCCACATTAAATAATGATGAAAAGAATGAGTGGATAAGAATAATATAACATAGTTGAGCTCATTCACATTGGGTTTAGGCCTTTTAGGTTAAAATGTATCTCAATATTTTATATTAACTACTTAAGGAGTCTCCTAAGGTATTTATCTTATATTGCACACACAAGGCTAATGTTGTTATTTTGAAAAGCAAGTATGTGAAATAGAAAAAAAAAAAAAAAATGCTAAAATATACATGAATTTTTTTGTCCAAAAAAAAAAAAAAAACCGAATTTTTATGCTAAAATGTACATGAATTTTTGGTCCACAACAATAGCCACAAGCAAATCAAAGCCCAAATGGGCCTTTAGGTATCTCAATAAGAATGGTCTTGTCGCCCACTTGGGAGGTCACAAGCCTATAGAGTGTCCAAGACGTTGAAAAAGCCCTATTTAATGTGACAGGCTGCTACATAGAGGGTAACATAGCAGTTTAATAATTTAATTGTCATATGGTCATATGATATTGAAAATTTTCATTATTGTGTTTAAAAAACAAAAATAAAGCCAATCAACTAAACAAGATAGATTTAACACTAACAAGACTTAATACCTAAACCTTCTGTCCAAATTTGTGTTCTTCTTTTGATTTGTTTCAGATGTTATTGTGTTGATGGTATATTGCTTTTTAATTGATTGTAATGTGACATGAGGGTTTTTATTTTATTTATTTATTTATTTTTAAATTTAATTGCCAGAGTTTATTAACACATAAACTAGCACATCATTTTGTTAAAAACTTGTAATAGAAGGAGATGGTATCCCTGGCAGTAGTCTTTGAAAACACTAATTCATTCTTATGATCCAATATGAACAATGACAATGAGGAGTCCATGAAAGGTAGATCAAATAGGTCATTGTTCTAAAATTATTGCTGACAATGTTAATAACTATTCATGCATAACAAAAATTTATATATTACAACTCATAATTAAAACTATTAACCACGACAAAACATTATACCTTTGGTTCAACATACGGCCTTACAGTAGGTCCAAAAGACTAAATCATTACCCAATATTGTACTAAATCACGGCTTATAGTAGAACAAGGTAAAGACTTCGAAATACATAGACTTTCCAAGTCAAACACGTAAAGAAGTCTCTGGTCGTTCATCGTAAAGTAGATTGAGTTTGTTTTAATTCCCAACTCTATTGCCAAAGAATACATGCAACCAGTCTTATTATGCTGACTTAAGAAAATAGTTCGATCTCCTATGCTCTTCACTTTCACCCACCGCTTCTCTTCAAAATCCATTCGGAAGACAAAGAATCCATAGACCTCTTCCATGCGAAATCCAAAAAACATCATGTGAACTAGAAATAGTTCACCACAAGATTCAACAAAAAAAGCTTGAAATCTTGGAAGGTCCAATGGTGATGGCCAAGGAAGTTCCTCCATTATAAGTCGGGTAAACTGGACTGTTCGACCCACAACTTCAGCTGTATACAAAGTATATTCTAATGTCAAACAATAGATTGTTTTTCCAACCATTGCAAAACTCTCTAGATCAACATTTTCAGTAAATATAACAACTTGTTTGTTAAATTCAAAGTCACCCTTCTGGCAAATCAAAAGAGAGTTTTCGAATCTATTGAAGAACAAGATATGACATTCAGGATCACTTGGAGACGAAGATAGAATGCAGCCTCTGTAATCAATGGATTCCAATGATGGGAGTTGAGCCTTTTCTAAAGAGATGGGATTCCAAAGATAACAATCCATTGAATTAGGATCAACCAAAACCAACCATCCATGAGAACAAGCACATATTATTTTTTTGCACATCTCAGGAATATTTTTTGTCTGATAATGATTTTTTGATACGTCAAAGAAAGTTTGCCTCTGTCGTTGCTTACCATCAAAGATTACAAGCCAAGGATACAATCGAGAAGCTTTGACAGGATAGGAATGCATATTTTGTTTCTCTACTTTTGCTACTTTAATTTTGTTTGTGCTGTCAGCAATTAAAATCACATTTAGTATATGAGATACAAAATATAATAAACCACATTAATTTAGTATATGGGATACAAAATATAAATCAACTAAGCCACTACAGTCACATTACAAAGCACAACTAAAATTTGGTATCTCGTAGTTCTAATGATTTATTTGTTAAATGTGAGACAAAAAGATAAAATTTAAAATAACACAAAAAAAAAAAAAAAAAAAAAATAGAACTTCGGCCACCAATGTCAACCAAACCCAAAAATCAAGAGAGTAAGGATCCCAAATAATTGCAAATATGAAAAGGGAATATGTTAAAGTTAAAGGAGAAAAAAATATTGTAAAGAGAGCGGAAGCAAGAAAAAGAGAGATAACACAAAAAATACATAAGGCTTAACAATTAACAACTTAATTAGGACAGTGTAAACCCTAGACGGTTATATTGTTTATATAATGAAGTACATAAAACATAAAAACCTAACGGTGTTTAAATGGAACAAAGGTTTATTAAAAGCACCGATTATGGAGGCAGAAAGTATTGTTAAGTAAGATTTGTTCTAGCCAGAACACAAAATTAGTACGCTAGTTATCAATCTAAGGCATGATTAGAATCAGGTATCATAAATCAAATTCAATATATATATTTTTGGAACCAAAATAAGCAAAAAAGATGATAAGTGTTAAAGAACATAAATTCATTAGAGTTCAAAGCAAATACAAAAATAGATCAAAACCTGGATCCGAGGGAAGTCCTTGAATGAGCAAGAGCAAACTCAGGCAGATGCACTACTGCTTGAGAGGCAGAATATTTGATTGGCGTTTTTAAATTGAAGAAACTTTGTATATATAATAATAAACTTTGTATTCCTAGTCCAAGTGCAATTCGTATTTACTATTATTCAAAGGAAAGCCACCGCCTGTTCTAACTTCTAAGTGCATTATTAGGAGTCTAAACAGAGAACTAATAAGTTTAAGTGCATTATTAGGAGTCTTATTATTATTCCTTGTCACAAAAGGACAAGGAAAGCCGCCGCCTGAATAGAACTAAGTTCCAAGTGCATTAGGATTCTAAATAAATAGCTCATAAAAGCCGAATAGTGCATTAGAAGTCTCAGGTTGACGACAGAAACAATTCCTTTAGTAAGGAAAAGCAATCGATTTTTGGTGGTGATGATGTTTCTGAGCCAAGAAGCTTGAAAGCAATCAAGGTATCATGTACAACTTTTGCTATCCAGTTTCTATTGAAATTTCAATTCGCAATATTGAAGTAAAGGTTTTGTATTTTGAGAATTCTAATTGATGTACCTCACTCTAGGACCACACTTTCAATAGGAGGACTTGTTTTTAAACTTGCCTTTGCCTTCTTCTTTCTTTTTTTTTTTTCAAAATATTTTGTGTTCAAATTATTTTTATTTGAGAAACTCTTTACTTTGTGATAGTATATGAATTTGTTTTCTATAATTGTACTTTCAATTGAGAAACCTTTACAAGGGTGATATTGTTTCTCTTTTCAATAATAGCCTTTACGTAAAGAAGGAAAAAATCGGCGGGAGTGGAACTACACATGGCCAAACAAATTGTTAGATATTCTACCGAAGATCAAGAAAATCAAGAAAATAAAAAGGGGTTACATAGATCCTGGTCTCATCTTCCACCTGAGCTTCTATGTTTAGTTTCCTCATATCTTTTAGCTGGGGACTTTACAACCTTTCGTGTTATATGCAAATCATGGCGATCAAGCACCTCTCTTCCTCGACCAGCGGTCTCAACCTTAACTGATTCTCCATGGTCTCTATCTCCATGTTTAATGTCCGTTGGCTCGCATAAATGCACATTCTTTCACCCTGCGTACCAAAAGCACGATGCATGTGAGATCGACATTCCAGAATTATTGGATGCACGTATTCGCTTCTCAAAGTATGGTTGGTTGCTCTTGACTGGATTTGGTTATGACAATTTTAGTGTCTTTTTCTTCAATCCTTTCACAAAGGAAAAAGTAGAACTCCCTAAATACACAAATAGAGAATCATTCAGTACCATGAGTTTTTCTTCTCCGCCTACTTCTTCTGACTGTTTTGTTATTGGAATTTGTGGGTGGGATGATTTTGGCTTCATTAAACGCGGAGAAAAACGTTGGACTTCCCATAAAATTATTAAAAGGCCAGAATTTACTCCATCATCATATTGCAATCCAATCTTACACAAAGGATTGTGCTATTGTTTGGGTGAGAATGGAGGATTAGGAGTATTTGATCCAAACGACAACCCAAGTAAGTGGATTCTTTATCATAATGATAAAATTCCCCTTATTCAAGAAAAGCTTGATTCAGTTCATCGAAGTTACTTGGTGGAAAGTGATGAAGGGAAGCTTTTAGCAATATTCATGGTTGAGGAGGGCGACACTAAGACACCAATTCATGTTTTTGAACTACCTAAGTTACAAGTAAATAAAACCATGATGAAACCTTGCAAGATTGTCTGTCGTATTGTGAGAAGTTTGGGAAATAGAATCCTATATATCAGTCTTGGAGGGTCTTTTTTAGAACCTGTTGTGCCAAGAGGATTGGGTAACAAGATTTACTTGCCAATTATCCAAGACAAGAAAAACATATACTACTCTCTCAGAACTGGCAAGTATCATTCCATATTTGATGATTATTCTACCAAAAACATTCATAATGTAGAGGAATCGAGAAATTGCTGTTGGATTCAGGGCAGGCCAAAATTGGCTTTAAACAAAGACTTTGAATGGTGATTAAGAGAATTTCTCTCTCTCGCACTAGAGATTTATAATTGATTATAGAGAATTAATAGACTGAGATGTACTAGTGTTGCTTCTCTTTTTTACTTCCCTGTTGTTTTAACCAAGTTCTTTTAGTTACCGAAATGATTTCTCTTATTTGGAGTTCTGGACAAAATCAATAGTGGTTACTGTTAAGGTGTTGACTTTTGATTTTATCAATATATTCTTAAAGAGATATTTCTTACCCAGATAAAAATGTGTTTTGCATTGACTTTGTACAAATTATTAGACTTTACAGAAAATTCATCACCCAAAAAAAAAAACTCTTGAATTTATGAAAATTTTCTTTAAATATGGACCAACAAATGACAACATTTGATTATTAGTTATGCCATTTGAAATTTACAAACTTTGTAAAATACTAAGCCAATGAACTCCCAATATTTTTTTCCTTCTTTTTATGTACTTTGAAAAGTTGAACAACTTATCCAAAACGATAAGATTTAAATAAAATTTACCTCAAACTTATCCAAATTGAAAGAAAAATATTATTAGATTTGATTTGGTTGTGATATTGATAACAAATATCACCATCTTGTTCTTCTTTTATTTTTTTTCTTTTTATTAAGAATCCGCCATCTTGTTCTTAACTTGGATAATTGGGTTTTCCTCTCTATTTTTCTTTTTCTTTTTTTTTTTCCCCAGAAAAAATGTTGATGTGAAAGAAAAAACTTCCCGTAAACTATATGAGTTTGTAATATAACACAGTAATTTATCAAAACATTTTCTAAACTTTTTGTGTAGATAAATTTCAATTAAGTTTCTTTTTTTTTTTTTGACCAAAATTTCAATTAAGTTTCGTTTAAAGCTAATAGTTTTGAATATGCTTCATTAAATCACATAATTTTAATTAGTTTCATTTAAAATTTATAGTTTTAGATAAATTTCTTTTACATTTGTTAGTGTCATTTGTGCAAGAAAAGTGATGGAATGTTTAAATCACTGCCTTTTGAAAACTTTTATTAACTAAAATTTCCAGCATTGCCTGTGCATTGCGCTATTTAAACAGAATTTAGCAAAACCAGACATTGTCCATGCATCGCATGGACAACTTACTAGTCATCAATACATATATATATATATATATATATATATATATATATATAAGCAGAAACCTTATGCAGGAGAGCATAAAGTCTTGCTATGTGGCGCTCTAATCTTGCATTTAGCCTCTTTAACATTTTCTCATTAACTTTTTTTTACTGTTACCCAAAATATCACATTAACTTATTTTTATCGTTATCTCATTAATTGTCTGAACTTATATCACACATTTTTCATTTTTTTTTTCTTGTCTTTTAGCATACCCATCATTTTAATATTAAAAACAAAAGAAAAAAAATGATAATTGAGGACTAATAGTAATAATTAATCAGATAAAGTCTTAAGGAGAGATAGAGAGACACGAAAATGTTGTGGAGAATATTTGAAGACTAATAGTGATAATTAACCAGATAAAGCCCTGAGGAGAGATAGAGAGACACGAAAATTTTGTGGAATATTAAATAAAATGCATTGTTTCACTATTATGAAAATAAAAGACTTAAGATTGACAAAACATTTGTAAGAGAGAGAGAGAGAGAGAGAGAGAGAGAAATTTGAGGGACTGCAATCTCCGTCATATTGGTCTCCCACCATCGTTAAGCCATCGAGACCCCTACGAGTTAATTTTTTTCATGATGTTTTTAATCATCTATAAGACTCATGCATATACACTTATCCACACCATGTCTCATTGTTATACTATCAATAAGTGGAAGGTGATGAGAAAGTTAGGCATACTTTCAAATCTGTGAACATAACATAGATTAGTTGATTTTAATTTCAAGGTCCTGTTACTCTTTTGCATTTATGTTTGGTTTCATTATTTAAAAAAAAAAAAAAAAAAAAAATCTTCCCTTGAGAATTTTACAAATATGTAGTGAAACTACTAAACTAATTTTTAATATCTCAAAATGCATACATTTTTTTATTCTCATTTAGTCTACTTTTTCATTGTAATATATGTATAACATTCTCTAAAACCATCTTACATAAAATATTACAAAATTATTTGTGCATCACACAGATAACTTACTAATCTATATATATATATATATATATAAAAGTAGAGACCTCATGCAAGAGTGCATGAGGCCTTGCCATGTGGCACTCTAATTTCGCATTTAGCATTTTTTTTTCCTTTTTTCATTATTAATTATTTTTTATTGTTACCCAAAAATTTACATTAACTTATATTTTACTGTTATCTCATTAATCTCCCGTTGATTGTCTAAGCTTATACCACACATTTCTCTCTTCTTTATGTCTTTTAACATACCCACCATTTTAGTATTAAAAACAGAAGAAATAAAAATTAAGGACTAATAGTAATAACTAACTAGATAAGGCACTGGAGAGAGATATAGAAACACAAAAATGTTGTGGATTATTAAATGAAACGCACTATTTCACTATTACCAAAATAAAAACTTGAGCTTGACAAAGAATTTGTAAGAGAGAGAGAGAGAGAAAGAGAGAGGAATCTGAGGGGCCATCACCTCTTTCATATTGGTCTCCCACCACCATCAAGCCACTGAAATCTCTATGGGTAATTTTTTTTCCATAGTTTTAAATAATTTATATGACACATGCATATGTACTTGCTCACACAATATCTTAATGTTACACTATCGATAAGTGGAAGACAGTGAGAGAGTTTGGCATACTTTCATTTCATGGTATGCAATCTGTGAACACAATACAGATTAGTTGATTTTCATGGTCCTGTAACTCTTTTGCATTTATTTTGGTTTCATGATTTTTTTTTTTAAAAAAAAAAAAAAATTAAGCTTACCTTGAGAAGGCTACAAATGTGTAGTGAAACTACTAAACTAATTTTTAATATCTCAAAACGTATATATTTTGTTACTCAAATTTAGATTATTTTTTCATTATAATATATGTATAATATTCTTCAAAACCATCTTACATAAAATATTACAAAATTATCCGTGTATCGCACGGAAAACTTACTAGTATATTATAAAAGTTGGATCCTCAAACTGGAGGATGTATGCAACGATGACATGTGTTCCTTTCTCAAAGCATACAATAATGACACATCATTTCTTCTATTTTTTAAAAATTAAATTGGTAATGACTTTTAAGACACTTTATTTTAGATTTATTTCGGTCATTTATTTTTCACATTTGTTGTGGTCATTTATGTCAATTTTTTTTTTTTTTTTGGTAATTTTGTATCTTTCTATTTCTTTATCCTTTTCAATGTCTTCATTCCTTTTCCTAATTCCGTTAATTCCTCAAAAAAAAAAAAAAAAAAAAGTTGTCATATTTTTTCTTCTTCCAATAAATCTAAAGATCTATTCTCTCTCACCTCTTTATTCTTTTTTTTTTTTTCCGAGATAAAAGATAGATTCATTCATTTTCATATTATCCTAATAATGACTATTTTTTTTACTACCCTAATAATGACCAATACATTATAAATTGAGCATATCTCTCATTGTCTCTCTCTCCTTTTTTTATTTTTAATACAAGATAGAAATTTTACTCTAGCCTAATTCAAGTACATATATGATAGGTTTCAGTTAGCTCAACTGGTAAAGTTTTTTATGGTTGAATAAGAGATCTGAGTTTTAATCCCCGCCTACACCAAAAACCGATTGGTGTTTTGGTTTGATGATAGAACTATCATCGAAAATGAACGCTATAAGTTGAAACTTTCTAAAAAAAAGTGTATATTTGAGATAAAAGAAAGATTCTTTTACTACCCTAATAATGACCAATACATTAGAAATTGAGCATATCTCTCATTGTCTCTCTCTCTCTCTCTCTCTCTCTCTGCCCCCCCCCCCCTTTTTTTTGGATACAAGATAATAATTCTAATCTAGCACAATCTAAGTGTATATGTGGTGGATTCTAGATAGTTCAACTAGTAAAGTCTTTAATGGTTGAATAAGAGATCTGAGGTTTAATCCCCACCTACACCAAAAACAAATTGGTGTCTTGGTCTGATAATAAAAAACTATAATCAAGAGCAGATGCCATAGGTTGAAACTCTCTTAAAAAAAGTGTATATATGTGTGAAGTTCCCTCGTAAAAACTTGAACCCCAGCCCATGCCCCCTTACCCCACAAGCACTTATACTTGTGAAGTGACCATCATGTTAATGATGCGTGGTGGTTCTCTCTCCTTCTTCGTTAGCATATAAGTTGACAATTGTTCACCCCCCCCCCCCCCCTTATTTTGATGCGGAACTACACGTACTTTTCTTATGTACTCCATTTTTAAAAAACTTTTTTGAGGGAAGTTTTTTAAACTTTTAATTGTTACATTTATGTTTTCATCCCAATCTTTCATATGTTGATATGGTTGTTACCAAAACGTATGAAACTCTTACTCTTCCATGACTATTTCCCTTCCTCAACAAAACTTGTAAATCAAGTGTGTGGGTATATATATATACATATATCTCAAATTTGCATTATCTTGATGACTCTTCGGAATTGCAATGGGGTAATTAGCTTTACCACCGTTTTTTTACTTTTTTTTTTTTTTTAATCTCCACCGTCAATGATTTTTCTCTTTAATTCTTGATTTCTCTCTAACATTATTCTTCGATATATTTTTATGTTCTTAGATCAAAAATTTCTTCAATGTATTTTCATATTTTTAGCTCACATATTTCTTAATTTCTATGTATTTAGAATTTCAAGTTGAACGGTTATTTTGCGGCCAAAGGAAGATTATTTTTCTATGAACTTCAAAATGGTTGTTATTGTTTTGAGGTTAGCTCGCATATTTCTTCAATGTATATTCATGTTCTCAACTCTCATATTTCTTTCTATGTATTTATAATTTCAGGTTGAACGATTATTTTGTGGCCAAAGGTTATTTCTTTCTAGGTTGGTCTGTATCACTTTTTGTATGGCATTTATCTTTTTTTTTTTTTTTTTTGGTATGCTTTTCTTACAGGATTTGCCAAGGTTCCTATGATGCTGCATTGATTTAAGCTTAGGATGATTGGGATGAGAAGCATGGTTTTAGAAAATGATTACTCTAAATTACCATTAAAAAACCATGTTTCTTATTGTTTCCATGACTTTTGCTGTTAAAGTTGTGTAAATTACCTCTACTTCATATGCAAATAAGACACATGCAAACACATATTGTCATTGATTTTTTTTTTTTTTTTTTTGTAATTATTTTCATGTAGAGTTTTTTATTTTGTGCATGTGTTATGTATATTTATTTTCTACATTTAACCTAATATTTTCGTCTATTAATTTGAAAAGTAAATTTATGAACTATATAATTTGTAGAACAAGTGCTGCACGAATCTATTTTGTTGGGACAAAAATTGATGCAAGAGTTGAAAGGGAGAGAAGACCCACTTTCATGTGTTGTAGTTCTTAATGATTTTTATCTTTCTCTTCAATCTTCATGCATTGTAACTTAATTAATCAATTTTTGTGGGTTCTAGTTATCGTCTCTAATGATTAAATAAAAGATCTGAGATTTAATTCCTACTTACACCAAAAATCGATTGATGTCTTGGTCTGATGATAAAAGGTTATTATCAAGAGCAAACGACATGAGTTGAAATCTCTCAACAAATAATAATAATAATAATAGTAATAATAATCAATTTCATTTGAACATTATTTGGGGAAAATAAAAAATAAGAAGCAAAAAGAGCATTTTATATTTACTGTGGGGCCCCAAATATTTAAAACAACCCCGGCCCACTCCATAGCCGGCCCAAGGCCCGCGCCGAGGAGAATATAGAGGCCGAAGGTAAAAGGGAAAATCCCAGACCCCCAAGGGGTCTCGCCGATGATGCCCACCTCCTCAGCCAACCAACGTTGATAGAATGAAAATATCTCTCACCCCTTAAACTTACGCCACCTACCTTTTGGCCGCTTTAATGGTGAAGTGACCAGCAAACCCAGGTTCCTTGGTCACTCCAACTAATAGAAAGCTTGCAAAGGCGACTGAGAACTAACATAAATCCTGCAAAAGCAGATGATGTGACAAACTCATATACACAGTGTCCAGATAACTGACGAATGGACGGCTAAGATTAACTATAACAATACTATATAACCAAGAGGATTCCCGGCACCAGAGGGAAAAAGGCCCCTGATATTTATCAGTCCTAAAGAAAGGACAAGATTGACAAATCAGTTCCAAAGAGAAATAGATCCTCTGGCTGAGCCGAGTACGAATATGCTTCACAAATACTTAACAAAAATCATCAGGATCCTCACAAACACTTAGCCAAAATCATCAAGATCGTCATAAACACCTAACCAAAGTCATGGGCCTTATCCTCGTAGAAAATACTTATCCAAATTAACCAGCCCATCATCCTTATGATTTTCATGTCATCCGTTGTTTGCTATGTTGGTACCTAGCCCTTTTTACCCACATCTCTACAAATTTCATTGTCAAGAGTCCATTACAAATTGAGTCCCTACAATTGGCGCTGTTTGTGGGAAGGACTTGTACACTAGCAAGTGCGACGGTTGGTGTGAAAAAGTTCAGAGTAACACTTTAAAAAAAAAAAAAAAAACGCCAGAACAATACGGCTTACAGCAACAACGTTCATTCAGAAGTCTACAATCACAAGAAACAAGAGTATGCCAAAAGTAAAAAGAGACAAAACAAGTCTACTTCTTTATTAATATATGAAGAAAAAGTTACATCTCTTACAAGTGATGCCCGTGGGGCTTGTTCTAAAGCTAACTACAAAGACAAACGCCTAACAAAGCTGGCAGAGGAACAAAAGATAGAAAAGAAGGCTCGTTGAGGAACAAAAGATGGAAAAGAAGGCTCGTTGAGGACCAAAAGATAGAAAAGAAGGCTGGATGAAAGCAAGAGAAGAGGAAATGGAGAGGGGAAGGCTGGTTGAGGAGCAAAAATAGAAGAGATAAAAGGGAAAAGAGGGAAGAAAGGCAACATGGAAGGCAGAAGAGGCCGCGGCACAGGACGGCTCCACTTCTGGGTTCCGCCTGGTTTCTCTCCCACCCCCATTGCTGCCGACTTGGAGGGTCACCGACCCATACCCAAGGGAAAGAGGTTACGTTCTTCCTGGATCCTCCTCCAGACGGCAAGGAGGGTTCCTCCTCTGGTTAGGTTGAAAAGAATGAGAATCTTCGGATTTCTCCTACCCCAACCCCAACGTGACGTCCAGGGTTGGAATGCCATCCTCGGCTCCTGATAGGGGCTGTGCATCATCGAGACCGCCCTTTCCAAGGGCCCACCCATCTGAAGGGGCTCAAACTGCTATTTCTTGCAGGACCTCTGGGCAATATTT
Source organism: Quercus glauca (assembly GCA_023736055.1). NCBI lineage: Eukaryota > Viridiplantae > Streptophyta > Magnoliopsida > Fagales > Fagaceae > Quercus > Quercus glauca. The sequence continues at coordinate 57,970,449 of CM043318.1, read as the reverse complement.
TTGGGAGAAGTTTAAGACAAATGTTTGTCAAGTGTGAAGGAAAATGGTGCTACAAAGACGCCTTTTATAGAGGGCGAAAAGTTGGTGAGGGCCAATTCGCATTAAATCCCAGGGAGAGATTTCCGGAGGCAATAATTTCATCCAAATTCCAAAGGGCTTACCCGCCGTTAGATCCTCGTAAATCCATGACTGACGTTAATGAGGAGACGCCTCATTAACGATGAGACACCGAAGCGTCAGAACGCGTTACTTGAATGACTAAAGAGACGCCTTGTAATCAGAAGAGTCACGTCAAACGAAGAGGCAGAACGGAGTAGGGTCTTCTCATACTCCAACCCCAGCACGCGTTTGTGATTATTTTGCTTGAAAAGTGTATTCATTTAATGTGTATTATAGATTGTAGCAATGTAAAATTAAATGGCTACAGATAAATAGATAAGATAGCAAATAAATGAGAAAACTATGTACTAGACAGAGCCAAGGCATTGCATGGTCCTTAGACCCAAGCCTCTGGGGAAACCAGATACTTTAGATGAAAATGAGAAAACTAGGTACTGGACAGAACCAAGGCATTGCATGGTCCTCGGACCCAAGCCTCTGGGCAAACCAGATACTTCAGATGAAATGAGAAAACTAGGTACTGGACAGAACCAAGGTATTGCATGGTTCTTGGACCCAAGCCTCTGGGGAGACCAGATACTTCAGATGAAAATGAGAAAACTAGGTACTGGACAAAACCAAGGCATTGCATGGTCCTCGGACCCAAGCCTCTGGGGAAACCAGATACTTCAGAATAAAAGCCAAGTGTTAAACAAAACTTAAACATTGCATGGTCCAAGGTCTCAGGCCAACAGGAAGAACATTTCCTCATGAAAAACTAAGTGCTAGGAAAAGCCAGGGTCTTGCATGGTCTTCGGACCCAAACCAATGTGGAAACCGGTCACTATAGGGCAATATAAGCGCTGAACGGAACCAGGGTCCTTGAACTTCAGAATAAAAGCCAAGTGTTAAACAAAACTTAAACATTGCATGGTCCAAGGTCTCAGGCCAACAGGAAGAACATTTCCTCATGAAAAACTAAGTGCTAGGAAAAGCCAGGGTCTTGCATGGTCTTCGGACCCAAACCAATGTGGAAACCGGTCACTATAGGGCAATATAAGCGCTGAACGGAACCAGGGTCCTTGAACTGACCACAGGCCAAATCTATGGCGAAGCCAACCCCTTTGATGCTAAACAATGAACCCTATTAGGGACGAAAACCACGAGAAACTGAGCGCTAAGGCACAAACGACTTAAACCTACCCATCCTAGAGGAACCATTAAGAAGCTCAGGCAGAAAAGTATAAACTAGAAAGATAAAAGCCTTGTAAAAATAAGGAAAAACTTCTCGGACAGGCCCCTAGCGCCAAAAAGAAATTGCAAGAGCGGATAAAATAACGATAACACTAACAGAGAGGTAAGGCTCAACAGGGCATGAAAATGTGTCGAGGAAGTCAAAATCCTCCTCCCCATCCTAGAAGTCGGGTAGCAGAATTTCGAGGGGCTATTGTGGGGCCCCAAATATTTAAAACAACCCCGGCCCACTCCATAGTCGGCCCAAGGCCCGCGCCGAGAAGAATATAGAGGCCGAAGGTAAAAGGGAAAAGCCCAGGCCCTCAAGGGGCCTCGCCGAGGATGCCCACCTCCTCGGCCAACCAACGTTGATAGAATGAAAATATCTCTCACCCCTTAAACTTACGCCACCTACCTTCTGGCCGCTTTAATGGTGAAGTGACCAGCAAACCCAGGTGCCTTGGTCACTCTAACTAATAGAAAGTCTGCAAAGGCGGCTGAGAACTAACATAAAACCTGCAAAAGTAGATGATGTAACAAACGCATATACACAGTGTCCGGATAACCGACGAATGGACGGCTAAGATTAACTATAACAATACTATATAACCAAGAGGATTCCCGGCACCAGAGGGAAAAAGGCCCCTGATATTTATCAGTCCTAAAAGAAAGGACAAGATTGAAAAATCAGTTCCAAAGAGAAATAGATCATCGGGCTGAGCCGAGGACGAATACGCTTCACAAATACTTAACCAAAATCATCAGGATCCTCACAAACACTTAGCCAAAATCATCAAGATCGTCATAAACACCTAACCAAAGTCATGGGCCTTATCCTCGTAGAAAATACTTATCCAAATTAACTAGCCCATCATCCTTATGATTTTCATGTCATCCGTTGTTTGCTATGTTGGTGCCTAACCCTTTACCCACATCTCTACAAATTTCATTGTCAATGGTCTATTACAAATTGAATCCCTACATTTACGTATCTAGGGATTTATTCGTTGTCTAATTTCTAAATGCAGCTAAAGGGCTCATCACTTAAGCATACTTATACTGCATTGAAGACTTGCCTATGTACGTGATTATATTTTCCTACATTCCATTTCAATATACCACAAGTATCTAGTTCGTAATTCTACTCTTTATATACATTAAAAAATATAGATATACTTTTTACAAGGAGTTTGATGGAAGTAACTCATTTCTGTTTTATAATTTTGGCAAAATCAAAAAATAAATAAATGGCCAACCAATGAGGTAATTATGGCTAAACTGTAAAAGATTTTTTATTTTTTTATTTTTTTTTGAGAAACGTAAAAGAATATTTAGATTGAGCTATACTTTCACTGTGTTGTTTAATATTGATTAAAATTTTCAATCAAAAAAAATTGGAAGTAAATATTTATTTAATTATATACTAAAGTTCAGTATGAAAAACTATTGATTTTGAATTTAATGTTGTTATTATAATTTTTATTGGTAATTAAGTTTAGGAAATGGTTTCTGTAGGGACAAGGCCTAAAAACGGTATATTTGGCATTGGTCTTTATCCGAGAACGTGAGGATGTCCGAGGAGAGCCGAATTGTAGAGGGATTCCAGCTCAGTGCCTAATGAGTAAGAAAGGAGTAGAAGGCGGTTTGAGGAATATCTCCTTGGACAAGACGACATTGCTTCGATACGTGTTCCAGCAACGAAAATGACCTCAATGGAGGCACTAGTGTCAAAGGCATGTTATATAAACTCGCGAGAAGGAAGGAGACCCAAAAATATCTAAGGAAAGGGTGCTACCTCCACATTAAATGGACTACAGCTACTTTTCTGGCCGCATTTATATGGAGAAAACCCTTGAACAGTGTTTCCTTGGTCACCGCAACTCATAAAGAGGCTAGAGGAGATGTCTGATAGGGCAAGTATTCAAGTAGCAACCCAAATTATCGACAAGTGTAGGGTAAAGATTGTCCAAGAGGGACTATATAATAAGAGAGACCCTCCATGAGAAAAGGGGAGAAAAGAAAAGAGAAAGAATACTGTAGAAATGAGAGCTGCACTTATAATCAGCCTCATTGATTCACTCCAAGGGTGGTCTCCTCAGACAACACATTCACATAACCTTACACATTTTTCTCTTACATGATTGTCTTACAAACCCATCTTAGTCGTTGTAATACTCACTAAGGCCTAGTTCTTCAACTCATTCTCTACAAATTTATTGTATTAGGCTCACTAACCCACAGTCCCATACTCATTGGGCTTGGGCCGCAAAACGTGACCTTACAATTTGCGCCGTCTGTAGGAAGAGCTCGTGTAATAGTGAGTGCAGTGGTTAACAATGGTAGGATTAGGTCCACACCAGGCTGAATCCATGGTACCCCAACGCGAGAACCCCCTCACCAACCATGAGCAGAAATAAGATCGAGAAGGCAGTGTGCACACTACGCATACGAGCAAAAGTCACACTCGAGTCAGAAGTCACGTCTCTCAAGACCAGCCTAACAGAGCCATGCAATTGGAAATTGACCGGTTAAAGAGGGAACTGCGCCATGCATGACGAAAGTGAACTCGTTCTAACTCTGACGTTTCTTTCTGATGACAGAAAGGACGTCAATTACAAGTGAAGGTCTCGAACCCCGCTTAGCGAGTCTTTCTCCTACGAAGAGGAACGCGTTTGCGAACGGAGGAACGAAAACTCGCCTCATAAAAGCGTGGGAAACGACGCTGTGAGTAGGGCATTAGACCAAATATCCAGGTCACCCTTCACGCGCAAGATCGAGGGAGCTAAACTTCCTCGACGATTTACCCAACTTGCTATCACCGTGTACAATGGTAGAACAGACCCCGTGGAGCATGTGAGCCATTTCAACCAAAGAATGGTTGTCCATTCCAGAGATGAAGCCTTGATATGCGAGGTTTTCCCATCCAGCCTAGGGCCCGTTGCAATGAGATGGTTCGACAACTTGAAAGCAAATTCTATAAGCTCCTTCAAAGAGCTTACCCAGGCGTTTTGCTCCCGCTTCGTCACTTGTAGCAAGGTTCCTCGGTCCTTGGCTTCCCTACTGCCCCAAAGCATGCGGAGAGAGAGACACTGAAAGCATACTCGGATAGGTACTAGGAGATGTTCAACGAGATAGATGGTGACTTTGATGATGTAGCCATCAGCACCTTCAAGCTCGGGCTGCCTACCGATCACGATCTGAGGAAATTCCTAACTGGCAAACCAGTCACCAGTGTGCGCCAACTCATGGACCGAATTGACAATTATAAAAGGGTCGAGGAAGACCAGCAGCAGGGGAAAGGAAAGGAGAAAGTTACCCTCAGGAGAGGAAGGATTTCAGGTCGGACCAACACAATAACGACTGACCACGGAGAGACTTTGCCGGACGGTCAGGGTCTGCTCATCCACATGCAGTTAATGCTGTGTTCCAAGAACTAGTGCATCAGGTTCTTGAGAAGATTAGGTACGAGCTATTCTTCAAATGGCCAAATAAAATGGTAGGGAACCCCGCAAAGTGCAACCACAACCTCTATTGCCAGTACCACCAAGACTACGGGCACACCACAGAAGATAGTAGAAGTCTGTGGAACCACCTGGATCAGCTCGTCCGTGAAGGAAAGCTAAAGCAACTTTTGCATCACTCCAGTGGTCAAGGAGGCCAGACAAACTCAGGATCCCAGAGAGATGACTCCTCGAGACCTCCCCTGGGAACAATAAATGTCATCTTCATTGCTCCAAGAAGAACTGGATCCTGCCCTTCCAGAATAATGTCTGTGGCTCGGCTATCCGCCAATGATGCAAAGCAAGAAGCAAAGAGGGCAAGACTGGAAATCCAACTGGTTTTGGGCTTCTCGGACGAGTATAAGATCGGAACCATCCAACCCCACGATGATGCTTTGGTGGTTACCCTCAAGATTGGGGGATATGATGTGAAGAGGGTGATGGTGGACCAGGGCAGTGGTGCCGAGATAATGTACCCCGACCTATACAGGGGGCTGAACTTGAAACCAGAAAACTTAATACCCTACAGCTTGCCCCTAGTAAGCTTTGATGGGAAGGTCGTCATCCCGAAGGATCAGATCAGGTTGCCCATATAGACTGGCTCAGAAGTAGTGGAAGTGGACTTCATTGTGGTGGATGCATATTCCCCCTACACGGCCATTGTCGGAAGGCCCTGGCTTCATGCTATAAGGGCTGTCTCCTCTACTTTGCATCAGAAAGTGAAATACCCGTTGAGGGGACAGATTGAACAGATTATTGGGAGCTAATCCGCGGCTAGACAATGCTTGGTAGCCGCAATCCGGCACCAGCCCGAGGCCGGGTCCTCGGCCCATGCTGAAGAGGGCTTATAACAATTAACAAATTTGACGCTGTCCATCGATGGGTCTGCCGAGGAGGCAATGTGCGAAGATTTGGTAAAAGTTGTTATCGGGGACGATCCGGAGAAATTCTTTCAGATTGGGGCTCAACTACCTCCTTCGAAGAGGAAAGAGCTGATAGAGTTTCTTAGATGAAACGTTGATGTCTTTGCATGGACTGCTAACGAAGCCCCAAGAGTGGACCTGAACTTCATCTACCATCATCTAAATGTCAATCCGTTAGTTGTCCCTAAGACTTAACCTCTTCAGCGCTCTTCCAGGGAACACTTTGATGTTGTCAGAGAGGAGGTGAAAAAACTGAAGCAAGCGGGGGTTATTAAGGAAGTATTTTACCCTAAGTGGTTAGCTAATGCCGTGGTGGTGAAGAAGAAGAGTGGGAAATGGCGAGTGTGCGTAAACTTTACAGATCTGAATAGGGCCTGCACAAAGGACCCTTTCCCTATGCCTAAAATAGACCACCTGGTAGATGCAACCGTAGGCCATCTTCGAATGAGCTTCCTAGACACCTTTCAGGGATACAACCAAATACCACTCGCCTTGGAAAATCAGGAAAAAACCGCTTTCGTCTCTCCCACCAAAAATTACCACTACAAGGTGATGCCATTCAGTTTAAAGAATGCGGGGTTTACCTATCAAAGGATGATGACCAGGATGTTTGAGCCGCAGTTAGGCAAAACCATTAAAGTCTATATAGACGACATGGTGGTAAAAAGCAAAGTTGTGTCCGAGCACTTAGGGGACCATGGAGACATATTTGACATTCTGAGAAAATACAAGTTACGCCTCAACGCCTCAAAGTGTTCCTTTAGTGTGGGGTCAGGCAAATTCCTAGGCTACATGGAAACCCATAGGGGAATTGAAGTTAACCCAGATACAACCACCTCAGAACCCCAAGGAAGTCCAGAAATTGACTAGAATGATTGCTGCCTTGAACCGGTTCATTTCCTGGTCAGCGAACAGGTGCCGACCCTTCTTCCTACTGATGAACAAATGGAAAGAGTTCAAGTGGACCAAGGAGTGTGCCTCGGCCTTCCAACAGCCTAAGGACTATCTCTCTCGGCCTTCTATCATGTCCAGCCTTGAGGTCGATGACGTCCTGTTCGCTTACATCGCTATAGCCACTCACGCTGTAGCTTGGTCCTAATACGAGTTAATGACGGCATGTAAAGACCTGTATATTATGTGAGCGAGTCACTACATGAGGCTGAGATCTGTAATTTGTCGCTGGAGAAAGCTATTTTGGCAGTAGTACACGCCACGCGTAAACTCTCCCACTAATTTCAAGCACACACGGTCATTATCCTAACTCAACTTCCGCTCAGGGCCTTGCTCCGAAGCGCTGACTATAAGCGGAAGATCACTATATGGACCACAATCCTAGGGGCTTTCGACATCAAATACATGCCTCGCATTTCTATCAAGGGCCAAGTCCTAGCGGACCTGGTGGCCGAGTTCTCTGAACCCCCGTTAAAAGAAGAAACGAAAGCACAATACATGGATGGAAAATCAGTTGGCTTAATCTCCTAGCAGGGCCCCCTATCCTGGAAAGTACACATTGAAGGTGCAGCAAACTAAAAGAGTTCCAAAGTGGGGTTAGTACTAATATCCCCCAAATGGATCACCATCGAGAAGTCACTTAGATTGGGGTTCTCGGCTATCAACAACGAAGCTGAATATGAAGCTCTGCTGGTAGGAATGACCATGGTTTAAAAAATGGGTGGAAAGGCAATGTAGATGTTCTAGGACTCAAGATTAGTTGGCCAAGTCAAAGGAGTGTTCGAAGCAAGGGACGAAAGAATGCAGGGATACTTAGGTCAAGTTAGGCACCTATAGGTAGGATTCGAATCTTTTAGCCTGTTACACATTCCCAGAAGTGGAAACACACATGCTGATTCCCTAACCACGCTCGCAACCTCTTCGGCGTAGAACTTACCTCGTGTCATCCTCGTGGAAGATCTTTACAAGCCCAAAGAAACAAACGGAGGGGTGGTTCATGTTCACCAAGTCAGGGTGGGGCCTAGCTGGATGGATCCCATAGCATTATTCTTAAAAGAAGACACCATACCCAAGGAAAAATTAGAAGCGAACAAAATACGCAAGAAAGCTCCTCAGTTCTGGCTGTCTGAAGACTAGAAGCTATATAAGCACTCATTTTCTGGGCCATACCTGCTATGCGTGCACCCTGAAGCGACATAATTACTCCTTGAAGAGCTATATGAGGGGATTTGCAAGGGCCATACCGAAGGCAGATCTTTGGCACACGGAGCCACCACTCAAGGCTATTGGTGGCCCGGTATGTAAAAGGAAGCACAAGAATACGTTAAGAAATGCAGCCAATGCCAAAGATTCGCATCCAACATACACCAACCAGGGGGAGTCTTTAATCTTTCTCAAAAAAAAAAAAAAAGGGGGAGTCTTTAATCCAGTGTCCAACCCCTGGCCCTTCGCTCAATGGTGCTTAGACATCATGGGCCCCTTCCCTAAGGTAGCTGGAAATAAGAGATACCTGCTGGTCGACACGGACTATTTCACTTAGTGGGTCGAAGCCAAGCCTTTGGCAAACATCAGGGATGTGGATGCCAAGAAGTTTGTATGGAAGAACATTGTCACAAGATTCGAAGTCCCTCGCACCCTCATCTCAGACAACGGCCTCCAATTCGATAGCAAATTCTTCAGTAGGTATTGTTGTAACTTGGGGATTACAAACAGGTATTCCACCCCAGCCTATCCCTAAGGGAATGGGCAAGCTGAGGCTATTAATAAAACCATTGTAAGTGGGCTCAAGAAGAGGTTGGACGTTGCAAAAGGAAAGTGGGTGGATGAACTGCCACATGTCCTATGGACGTACCGAACCACACCTCGCAGGTCAACGGGGGAGACTCCTTTCTCGATGACGTATGGGGCTGAAGCTGTTATTCCTTTGGAAACTTGCTTCCCAATGTTAAGAACTAGCTCATTCAATCCGACCACTAACAACGAATTGCTGGAAAGAAGCTTAGTCTTGATTGAAGAAAAAAGGAAAAATGCAATGGTTCAATTGGCATATTACCAACACAAGCTTAAGTAGGGTTATGACTCTAACGTGAAACTGAGACCATTGGCACCTGGTGATCTGGTGTTGAAAAAGGTCCTGGGTACTACAAAGAACCCAGCATGGGGAAAACTAGGGCCTAATTGGGAAGGACCATACCGCATCACCTCGGTGGCTGGTGTAGGAGCGTATTTTTTGGAAGGCTTAGACGAACATGTAATATGATGCCCATGGAATGTAAACAATCTGAAAATGTATTATTATTAATTAATGAAATTTTGTTTTATCAGAAATGTTCGTTTGTTGTGTAAGGGCATTGCATTTCCAGTTTTCCCTTATTTATAAGTGTTTAAACTGAAACTCAATCATGCCTAAAATCCATGGACTAGATGATGTGGGAAGGTTAACACTCAATGAAAAATTTTTATAAGTGTTTAAACTAAACCTTAGTCATGCCTGAAGTCCTCGGACTAGATGTTAAGGGGAAATTAACACACTATCACAATTTTTATAAGTGTTTAAACTGAAACTCAATCATGCCTGAAGTTCTCGGACCAAATGATGTGGGAAGGTTAACACTCACTGTCACATTTTTATAAGCGTTTAAACTGAAACTCAATCATGCCTGAAGTTCTCGGACCAGATGATGTGGGAAGGTTAACACTCACTGTCACATTTTTATAAGCGTTTAACCTGAAACTCAATCATACCTGAAGTTCTCAGACCAGATGATATGGGAAGGTTAACATTCATTGTCACACTTTTATAAGTGTTTAGACTGAAACTCAATCATGCTTGAAGTCCTCAAACCAGATGATGTGGGAAGGTTAACACTCACTGTCACATTTTTATAAGCGTTTAAACTGAAACTCAATTATGCTTGAAGTTCTCAGACCAAATGATGTGGGAAGGTTAACACTCACTGTCACACTTTTATAAGTGTTTAAACTCTACCTATATCAATTAAGACTTTGTGGTTTTGAAATTTGCTATGGTATAGGGTTGTATAGGTAGAGTTAAGGATCTATATGTGTTATGGTATAGGGTAGTTTGTAGAGTTAAGTCTTGATAACTCTATCTATATCAATTAAGACTTTGTGGTTTTGAAATCTGCTATGGTATAGGGTAGTTTGTAGAGTTAAGTCCTGATAACTCTACCTATACTACCCTATATTAGCATATTTCAAAACCACAAAGTCTTAACTGATATAGGTAGAGTTATCAGGACTTAACTCTACAAACTACCCTATACCATAACAGATATAGATCATGTGCTTGCTCCCCTCCTCAATGGAAAAATACACCCTGCAACAGGTATATACATGTTTTTCCATTGAGGAGGGGACCATGCACATGATCTATATCTACTATGGTATAGGGTAGTTTGTAGAGTTAAGTCCCGATAACTTTACCTATATCAGTTAAGACATTGTGATTTTGAAATATGCTATGGTATAGGGTAGTATAGGTAGAGTTATCAGGACTTAACTCTACAAACTACCCTATACCATAGCAGATTTCAAAACCACAAAGTCTTAATTGATATAGATAAAGTTATCAGGACTTAACTCTACAAACTATCCTATACCAAAGCATATATAGATCCTTAACTCTACCTATACTACCCTATACCATAACAGATTTCAAAACCACAAAGTCTTAATTGATATAGGTAGAGTTATCAGGACTTAACTCTACAAACTACCCTATACCATAGCAGATATAGATCTAGTGCTTGCTCTCCTCCTCAATGGAGAAAATACTCCCTGTAACAGGTATATACATGTTTTTCCATTGAGGAGGGGAGCATGCACATGATCTATATTTGCTATGGTATAGGGTAGTTTGTAGAGTTAAGTCTTGATAACTCTACCTATATCAATTAAGACTTTGTGGTTTAGAAATCTGCTATGGTATAGGGTAGTATAGGTAGAGTTAAAGATCTATATATGTTATGGTATAGGGTAGTTTAAGGAATTAAGCCCTGATAACTCTATCTATATCAATTAAGACTTTGTGGTTTTGAAATTTGCTATGGTATAAGGTAGTTTATAGAGTTTCTGTGCCACTTATAAGAAAGAACAAAATCGGCACCTCACCAGCACAGAAATGTGCCAACGTTACAGTGAAATGAAATTTAAGAGCGAAATTCCAAAAATTTCTCAAAAATCAAAAGTGGCACAAAACAATGACAGAAAAATTAGGTTTTTGTTTGATTCTTACCTTAAACAAAATCAAAAGGAGTTGATCCCTTAAAAAACCATCAGCGGTGAGTAAATAAGGACGCCGATGGGATGAAGTGAAATTGAATGACATGGGAGAAGAAGAAGAAGAAGCAATCAGAGTTTTTTTTAAGAGAAGGAGAAAGAGGAAGCACACGAGAGAGGATATGAAGTTCAGACTTAAGAGAGACCAATCTTTTTCTTTTTCTTTTTATTTTTATGGAAACACCTTTTCTTTTCTTTTTTTCTTTTTTTTTGGCTTTTATGTATTTTCGATATTTTAGATCAATTTGGGTTGAGTTAATCTAATTTGCTATTAAAGTTCTTTTCTTTTTTATTGTGAATGAAATTTCATGAAGTAATACTATATTAATGGTTTTTTTTTTTTCCGATAATTTTAGATCAATTTGGATATTTAAATTATTCTAAAAAAAAAAGTTTTAAATTATAAGAAGAATTTATACAAAGACTCAAACCAAGATGAGAATGTTTTTACTTAAAACTGTTTTGATAATTCTAAAAAAAAAAAAAAAAAATCTATTTTACATTTGGATATGTATTTTTCTTCATCTCTAAAGCTTTTATTTTTTATTTTATTGTTTTTGTGGGGCCCCAAATATTTAAAACAACCCCGGCCCACTTCATAGCCGGCCCAAGGCCCACTTCACAAGCACTAACAGAGAGGTAAGGCTCAACAGGGCATGAAAATGTGCCGAGGAAGTCAAAATCCTCCTCCCCGTCCTAGAAGTCGGGCAGCAGAATTTTGAGGGGCTATTGTGGGGCCCCAAATATTTAAAACAACCCCGGCCCACTCCATAGCCGGCCCAAGGCCTGCGCCGAGGAGAATATAGAGGCCGAAGGTAAAAGGGAAAAGCCCAGGCCTTTAAGGGGCCTCGTCGAGGATGCCCACCTCCTCGGCCAACCGACGTTGATAGAATGAAAATATCTCTCACCCTTTAAACTTACGCCACCTACCTTCTGGCCGCTTTAATGGTGAAGTGACCAGCAAACCCAGGTGCCTTAGTCACTCCAACTAATAGAAAGCCTGCAAAGGCGGCTGAGAACTAACATAAAGCCTGCAAAAGCAGATGATGTGACAAACCCATATACACAGTGTCCAGATAACCGACGAATGGACGATTAAGATTAACTATAACAATACTATATAACCAAGAGGATTCCTGGCACCAGAGGGAGGCCCCTGATATTTTTATCAGTCCTAAAAGAAAGGACAAGATGGAAAAATCAATTCCAAAGAGAAATAGATCCTCGAGCTGAGCCGAGGACGAATACGCTTCACAAACACTTGGCCAAAATCATCAAGATCCTCAAAAACACCTAACCAAAGTCATGGGCCTTATCCTCGTAGAAAATACTTATCCAAATTAACTAGCCCATCATCCTTATGATTTTCATGTCATCCGTTGTTTGCTATATTGGTGCCTAGCCCTTTTTACCCACATCTCTACAAATTTCATTGTCAAGGGTACATTACAAATTGAGTCCCTACAGTTTTTATTTTATATTTTCTGTTTATAGTCTTTTAATTTCTTTGAATTGAACTATTTTTTTGATAACAAGTTCTTTTCTTTTTTAATTCTGAATGAAATTTCATGAAATAATACTATATATTAGAAGAATTTATACAATGACTCAAATCAAGATGAGAATGTTTTTACTCAAAACTGTTTGATAATTCTGATCAAATTTTCTATTTTACATTTGGATCTATATTTTTCTCCATCTCTAAACCTTTTTTTTTTAATTATAAAATTTATGCGTTCTATTTATAGCCTTTTAATTTGTTTGAATTGAAATATATGCTTTTGATAATGTTCAATACAACATCTGAAATTTCCTTCACCATCTGTATTCAATGGGTCTCAAGGAAAAGTCAAAGTCCTCTAAAGTTAAAATCTTTGCTATTGGCCGTTCTATCTCAACTTTTCTTATGGTTTTTAAATGATAAATCTATAAGTCTAGTTGCTTCTTTTGTAAGATTAGCCAAATACCGGCCAAAATGGGCTTTTGCCCTTTTTTTTTTTTTAATATTCAGCAAAATGCCCCATGTCTGAAACTAATTAGGGAAATGCCCTTATTTTGAAACTCGATTTTCTAAAAATCGAGTTTCAAATGTATAACTCAATTTTTGGAACATTGAGTTATAGCAAATGGTGACTTAGAAAAAAAAAATTTTGGGAATTCGAGTTCCATGTAAAGTACTCGAGTTCATGGAACTTGAGTTCCACTTGAATTTTTCAAGGAACTCGAGTTCCATAAACTCGAGTACTTCATATGTGCATGCTCCCCTCTTCACATGATCTATATCTGCTATGGTATAGGGTAGTTTGTAGAGTTAAGTCCCGATAATCCTACCTATATCAATTAAGACTTTGTGGTTTTGAAATCTACTATGGTATAGGGTAGTATAGGTAGAGTAAAGGATCTATATCTGCTATGGCATAGGGTAGTTTGTAGAGTTAAGTCCTGATAACCCTACCTATGTCAATTAAGACTTTGTGGTTTTGAAATCTGCTATGGTATAGGGTAGTATAGGTAGAGTTAAGGATCTATATATGCTACGGTATAGGGTAGTCTGTAGAGTTAAGTCTTGATAACTCTATCTATATTAATTAAGACTTTGTGGTTTTGAAATATGCTATGGTATAAGGTAGTATAGGTAGAGTTATCAGGACTTAACTCCACAAACTACCCTATACCATAGCAGATTTCAAAACCACAAAGTTTTAATTGATATAAATAGAGTTATCCGGACTTAACTCTACAAACTACCCTATACCGTAGCATATATAGATCCTTAACTCTACCTATACTACCCTATACCATAGCAAATTTCAAAACCACAAAGTCTTAATTGACATAGGTAAAGTTATCAGGACTTAACTCTATAAACTACCCTATACTATAGCAGATTTCAAAACCACAAAGTCTTAATTGATATAGATAGAGTTATCAGGACTTAACTCTACAAACTACCCTATACCATAGCATATATAGATCCTTAACTCTACCTATACTACCCTATACCATAACAGATTTCAAAACCACAAAGTCTTAATTGATATAGGTAGAGTTATCGGGACTTAACCTTACAAATACGCTATACCATAGCAGATATAGATCATGTGAGGAGGGGAGCATGCACATGTGAAGTACTCAAGTTCATGGAACTCGAGTTCCTTGAAAAATTCAAGTGGAACTCAAGTTCCATGAACTCGAGTACTTTACATGGAACTCGAGTTCCCAAAAAAAAAAAAAAAATTCTAAGTCCACGTTTGTTATAACTCGATGTTCCCAAAAATCGAGTTATACATTTGAAACTCGATTTTCTAAAAATCGAGTTTCAAAATAAGGGCATTTCCCTAATTAATTTCAGACATGGGGCATTTTGCTGAATATTAAAAAAAAGAAAGGGCAAAAACCCATTTTGGCCGGTATTTGGCTGATCCAAGTTACGAAAGAAGCAAGTAGACTTATAGATTCATCATTTAAAAACCATAAGAAAAGTTGAGATAGAACGGCCAATAGCAAAGATTTTAACTTTAGAGGACTTTGACTTTTCCTTGAGACCCATTGAATACATATGGTGAAGGAAATTTAAGATGTTGTATTGAACATTATCAAAAGCATATATTTCAATTCAAACAAATTAAAAGGCTATAAATAGAATGCATAAATTTTATAATTAAAAAAAAAAGGTTTAGAGATGGAGAAAAATACAGATCCAAATGTAAAATAGAAAATTTGATTAGAATTATCAAAACAGTTTTGAGTAAAAACGTTCTCATCTTGATTTGAGTCTTTGTATAAATTCTTCTAATATATAGTATTATTTCATGAAATTTCATTCAGAATTAAAAAAGAAAAGAACTTGTTATCAAAAAAATAGTTCAATTCAAAGAAATTAAAAGACTATAAACAGAAAATATAAAATAAAAACAATAAAATAAAAAATAAAAGCTTTAGAGATGAAGAAAAATACAGATCCCAATGTAAAATATATATATATTTTTTTTTAGAATTATCAAAACAGTTTTGAGTAAAAACATTCTCATCTTGGTTTGAGTCTTTGTATAAATTCTTCTTATAATTTAAAACTTTTTTTTTTAGAATAATTTAAATATTGAAATTGATCTAAAATTATCGAGAAAAAAAAACCATTAATACAGTATTACTTCATGAAATTTCATTTAGAATAAAAAAGAAAAGAATTTTAATAGCACATTAGATTAACTCAACCCAAATTGATCTAAAATATCGAAAATATATAAAAGCCAAAAAAAAAAAAAAAGGAAAAAAATGGTGTTTCCATCAAAAAAAGAAAGAGAAAAAGATCGGTCTCTCTGAAGTCTGAACTTCATATCCTCTCTCGTGTGCTTCCTCTTTCTCCTTCTCTTAAAAAAAACTCATATTGCTTCTTCTTCTTCTTCTTCTCCCATGTCCGTCAATTTCACTTCATCCCATTGGCGTCCTCATTTACTCACCGCTGATGGTTTTTAAGAGATCAACTCGTTTTGATTTTGTTTATGGTAAGAATCAAACAAAACCCTAATTTCTCTGTCATTGTTTTGTGCCACTTTTGATTTTTGAGAAATTTTTGGAATTTCGCTCTTAAATTTCATTTCACTGTAACGTTGGCACATTTCTGTGCTGGTGAGGTGCTAATTTTGTTCTTTCTTATAAGTGGCACAGAAAGTGCTTATTGAAATGCTTCTTAGGGATTCAGTTTTTCCAAAACTTATGACTTTGTGTTCTGCTCATCAAGGGGTGTGGGTTCTTGTTAGTGTGATGTTGAAATTTTATTTATTTTTTATTTATTTTTTTGGGTTAGCATAGGAAAAAGGCAACACCTATGTATTTAAGGTGGAAGGGTTTTTATAAAGAAATAAATTTTTTCTTCTATGTCCTAGGGAGGACACGGGTATAGATAGAGTTTCTATTTCTTTGTTTCTATTTCATTTCTTTTTCTCCGTGTTGTACGTCTAATCTAAGTTGTAATATGTGTAGTTGGAATCACAATAAAGAATCTTTTATTGGTAAATAAAATGATAAGATATAGTTGATGATAAATGCAAAGTATGTTTTTTGGTACTTATGGAGATAAATGATAGAAGAGAAAGAAAGCAGAATGCGTAGAGAAGAATAACCTTGTTAAACATTTTAGAGACTACTAAAAGATTAACTAATTCTTTGTATGACTAAAAGAGATTAATTTTATATATATATATATGTGTGTGTGTCTGTGTGTGTGTGTGTACGGGCCAGTGTGGTAAGGGCCTGCCCATGTGAGTTAGGCCTTGGACCAACAAGGAGGGCCATGGGCCTAACATCCGGTGTCCCTGGGGCACAGCCTAAGGCCCACCTATGAACAAGGCCCGGCCCGAGTGCCATTCGAGGACCCAACTCCTTCTGCCGGGCACAAATGTAACTGCTGATATGGCTGTCCGAATTGTTCTGCCAAACACCACTATACTTGCCCGGTCGCACTGTAATAGGATTGTCCGGTTGTATCTTGGGAATATCGCTGCCGAACATGTCCGCTGTAGTGGGGATCATTTCCAAAGCCACTCCCACCTAAACACCCACTAAACCCTTTTGAGATTGGACCTCTCAATCCATTAACCATTAGGACAATCATGATCACCTCACTAACGATCTCCTATAAATATGAAATTGGAAGAAGGAACAAGGGTTGATGAAACAAGAGAGAAAAAGTCATATAAAAGAGAATAACAGCAAGAGTGATACAGAGGGATAGGGAGGTGGTGTGTGAATAGAGATTAGAGGTGCTCTTGGCAAGCCTCCTAGTGGCGAACGACCCATAGTAGGAATTATCATCCCACCATACAAATAGGTTGTGAAACTTGGCGTGAGGAAGTCCATTGGGCCACCCTTGCGCCCACCACAATATGCATGAGTGACTGCTTGTTAAAAATGATGTTGTGTACAATTTTGAGCTTGCAATTGTGAAATTTTCTTTGTGAAAACTTGCAGCTGATAAACGGGTATGGGGGTCTGCTAGATGGGAAGAGTATAGCCTAATCACAGCAACCAAAGGCCTTAGAAAGATCACGCACAGTGATGTACCCCTTTCCTACTATACAGGACTTTGGTATGTTGTTTGCTTATATAAAGATTGGAATAACTTGAGATTTAGACGAAGGTGATTATGCTACATACCCTTTTGATATGCATGTCTTAAAGAGTAGTTTCATTAATTTAAGATCTCCTTTGATTTTGTGGGCATCTTGTTCAATTCTCCCTGTAAATGTACACTAATCTTCTAACTTCAGCTTTTCATTTTAAAAAAGGTATGCCTGGTATGACCACCTATGCTGGTTTCCATGAAGTTTGTTCTCCTTAGAAAGGAGAATATGTCTTTGTTTCAGCAGCATCTGGTGTTGTTGGCCAGCTTGTTGGACAATTTGCAAAATTGTTGGGTTGTTATGTAGTTGGAAGTGCTGGAAGTAAAGAAAAGGTATGTTCTATTTGGATATGTACTTTTTAGTACTCACTGGCCCTTCTTAATCTACAAGCCGCTCTTTATCTGAATTCCTCATTGATCAATTCGGACAGGATGGAATCTTCCTTCCCCGCAAACCCTACTCAAAAAAAGTCCTTTTCTCCTTCCGTGATTGTGGAGTGGGCTGGTGGGATGAATTTACCATTCACAAAAGAAGTTTAAAAAAAAAAAAAAAAAACTATTTTTAAGCATGAAAAACTCATCTTTTTTCTGTGATAAATTAGGTTGATCTATTAAAAATAAGTTTGGTTTTGATGATGCTTTCAATTATAAGGAAAAGCATGACTTGGATATGCTGCTTTGAAAAGGTCATTATGTCATTTGCATAATAGGAGTTTAAAATTGTAATCTAAAGCTTGAAGGAAATACAGGTTCCTTGGCAGATTAAGTTGTTCTTTTTTAGCGTTGTGTAATATTTTAACAAACTGGAAGGGCCATTACTTGATATGACACCACATTTTTCAGGTGGTCAATAGTTCTCCGATTCACTAATCTTCAAACATTTTTTCTTTCCTCTTTCAGGCTAGCCAGGAGTATAATAATTGAAGATGGCATTAAACCCAGGCTTACATGGAATGATGATAGACCCCATTTTGTGTCTGTACATCTGGTGAAGAGGGTCAGATAAAATATTAGTTTGTTGCCTTACTCTTGGCGTTAGAACCTGTTTGTAACCTGCAAAATGTCTTATTTGGCATCAAACTTTCTCTATGTACAATTTTATCTAGAGACAAGTGCTTAATTACTCATATTACATGAAGTGTTGTTAATGCATTCATGCCAAAATTTATTGGAATTACTCATTGCATTTGTTGTAGTTGAAAACTCAAGTTGAATCGGTAATACAACTACTGCCAACCCTCTAGGATGTTATTGCAATATTTTTGTATGAACCCTTTGACATCCAATTTGCAAGCAGCTGATTTTTTCTTTTGACAGTGAATCAATTATGCTTAGTTTTACTACTGATTTACCACCAAGGTCTTTACTGATGGAATAGTTTACAGTGCATGCTACATATCTCCCTAGAAATAAATAGGGCTGAGGATATGATATAAGTTTTTGGCTAAAATTCAATTTAGTCACTTGACTTCTATTTCAATTTTCACATTAGTCCTTAAGAAATCATTTTTCTTAATTTAGTTCATCACTTTGTCAAAATAAGCTAACAACAAGATTAAATAAATAGCGATTGAATGTTTAAACCGAGCCAAGTTTTATGATTGCTTACAGTGTAATCTGATATTGTCTTATGACTCTAGGTGCACCCCATAACTTTGGGTTAAGCATAATTAGATTTTATCTGGCTTTTGAATCCAAATTTCCACAAGATGTCCCATAACCAAGGGTAGTGCAAAAATTTCAACCTGCAAAAATTTTCTAGTTGAACACTCTTAGCATCCTCATCAATCAAACTACATAAATCACATCAACTGCCCCAGATCTCATAGGGGTTCCTTTCTCACCAAATATATGGTTATTACAGTATTGTTAGAAAGTATATTTTATTATTTTTGAACAATTTTATCTAGAATAATCAGTTTATATCCAGCCTCCTCCAACACAAATTCCACGCAAATAAATCACCACAACAAAGCTTGCACATCCAAAGCTTCACATATAATAATTTTTACAGCTGTTTTTTTCTGGTCCACAGCTTGCACATCCAATGCATCTCATATAATAATTTGTCAAATACTAATTTTATTTTTGAATGATAAAAAATCAATCTCCCTTTCAAAAAAAAAAAAAAAATAGACAATTCACTAAATCGCTAAAGATAAACATTCAATCTTCCAATCATTAAAAAAAAAAAAAAATTCACTAAATCATAAACAATATCTTAGTCATCAATTTATAAAAATCACTGTCAATTGAGTGACCAAACATAATCTTGTAGTGGAATTTTTCTAGCATTTTCTATTATTTTGGAACGTTGTTCATTTTCCTTTGAAAGCACTAGATTTGATGTCAACTTGTATTGAAAACGTTCCGACCAATTCTCCTTGTGGAAAATTCATTGTTAACATTTTAATTATTACCAAAATTGTTATGAATCAATAAAAGTACAGTTATATGTGATGTTGGTATTGCCTAATGTGACTAAAAAATAATAGAACTATTGTTTTTTTTAGAAGAAAATAATAGAACTATGGGGGTAAAAGCCCAAATTTGTATATTGGGTTTTGGGCCTTATCTGAGGACATGAATATGTCCGAGGAGGAGCACACGATTGGGAGAGGCCTCAAAGTTGAGAATCATATAAGGAAAGAATGGAGGGATATCGTCCGAGGACCTTACCCCTTCTCGGATATGGTAATCATCGGTCAGAAACGTACTCAAGCCGCATGGGTGACCTTCCAAGAAGTTCCTACGATAAGGATGAAACTCAGACACGTGCAAGGGCAATAAGAGCCTAGAAATATCTAGTAGAAAAGCTGCTACCACCACATTAAATACCTAGCAACTACTTTTCTGGCCGTATTTATATGGAGAAGACCTCTGAACAGTGTTACATTGGCAATTACAACTCATAGAAGGCCAAAGAAGGTGGCTAATGGGATAGGTACTCAAGTAGCAACCTAAATGGTTGACAAGTATATGATCAAGATGATCTATAAGGGACTATATAATGTAAAAGACCCCCCCTGTGAAAGGGGATTGAAAAACAGAGAAAGAAAAGATTGGATCAATCAGAGTTATACTTGTAGACTTGCAATAGTGATTTACATGAATAATGACCTCCTCGGATTTGACATTTATCCAGTTGCACATGTATTGCTTTTGCATGATCGTTTGTTAAAGCCCATATTAGCCGTTAGCAATCTTGTTTGAACCTAGCTCTTCAACCACTCTCTATAAATTTATTGTTATGAACTCACTGGACCAATACCCAATTCGTCTTTGGGCCTGGATCTTAAGTTGTGTCCTTACAAGAACTATTGAATATAACAAAAGTATGATCGTATGTGATTTGGTACTGCCCAATGTGATATTAGAACCATCAAATGTGAGAAAAGAATAAAATGTGGCAAAAGTACAATCAGATGTGATGTTGGTAGTGCCCAATATGATGATGAAACTATCAAATGTGAGAAAAAAAATTAGAGTACCACCAAATATGACAAAAGTAAGGTCATTTTTTTAGGCTCTAAGCGTATTTAAGTAATTTTTTAGGTTATGGGGTCATTTCGGTCATTTTTTAGGTTTTAGTATCATTAAGTTATATTTTAGGTTCTAAGGTTCTTCTGGTAATTTTATAGGATTTTGAAGGTATTTTGGTCATTTTCAAGTGTTATAGGGTATTTTTGGTTATTGTTTTAGGTTTTTTGGTTATTTCGATCATTTTTTATGTTTTAGGGCAATTTTAAGACACTATTTCATCAATTTCCCTATGATTTTCGTTTCACATTTCTCAGAAAACTGAGCTCTTCATCGATTTCCCTATTTCGATTTCTAATCATTAGACTTTTGCGATTTCATTATTTAAATTCTAATCATAATCTCTGTTTCCTTTACAATTTTCATACAAATATTGATTGAGTTTTTTATTTTTTTGATTGTGAGTATAGGAACAACGAGATTGCAAGGCTCAATCCAAGAGATTGCTAGTATTGGTTGTTTGGGAAATGTGCTTCTAGACACCATGTAAGATTTTGCTCTTTTTAATATAATTTTCTATGCACATGGCCTTCATTTATTTCCTCATATAAGTTGAACATTCAATAATGAGGAATTTAGTTAATATTAGTTATACATTTTTTCAATCAATGTTTGCTATATTGTATGTGTTTGAACTTGGATATTAGTTATGGATTTCTTCAATCAATTTTTGCCATATTGTATGTGTGTATTATGTTGAACTGCTTTGGGCCTTTGGCTTTCTGTTGTAGTGAAACCAATTGCTTTGGCTTTCTGCTTTGAATATAAAAGTTGTCCCAATGATGCATATTGACCAAATAGAAGTTGGCAAAAGGAGTGCATTATAAAAGTAGGTACACGGGAATCCATGTCATCAAGAAGTTTTCTAAGGATACTCGATCCATACTTTGTTAACATGGACACTATAAATGAGAGAATACAGAATTCTAACAAAAGAATTGTAGTTTGAGTGATTGATGAAGTTATTGACAAGGGAATTACCATTTTATGACTAGACATGCAGCATTGTACCATATTTCATCTAAGGTGTAGATAAGGATTAAGTTAAATGTTTTTTCTAATGAAGATCCATGCCCATGTTCTAAATCTGGCTTGGAAATTTTTGGAACTCAAACCAGTCCATTTACAATACAGGATAACATGATTATTATAGCCATCACAACATCACTAGTTTTTTCTGCAAGTCATGCTCATCACTTGCATATTAAATGCCTCAAAACTTTGGCTAGTTTTACATGTTATCTAATGTGACATACTCGTCCTTTTTATTTTGGTTGCAGAGTCTGCAGTAGCTCTGCTTCAACATTGAAATTACTGAGAAGGATAATCTTCAAAGTGATCTTAGTAAGATATTGCTTCAATGCTGTTATTAAAATTAAAGCCAGTATTCTAAACCATAATTTTAAGCTTCTTCTTGTTGTGCATACGATATCTAATACAGCCTTGATATTAAATGTTACTTTTCTTCTATTTAATTTCTTTTTTCTTTCATGCAGAAAAATCTGCTGATGTTCCTATTATAAATGCAGAAACTATTCTTCTGTTTTCAAGTTGTGTACTTTAGCTTTAGTATGATGGGGTTATAACTGTATGTCTATCATCAATCTATTGTATTATATAATGTATCGAACTCTATTGTTTGACTGAATTCTTTCTATGCAATAGCTGGTTGTATTTAGTTGGTTGTTTCTATGATAAGAATGTCGATTCCTCATTCTTAGGCCTTAAGCAGATTTATGTAGAAACTGTATATACATCATATCCATGCTCCACTTTTGGTTTTTGAAAATCCCCTTTGCCAATTAGGAACATACAAATTAGCAGTAATTCTCAGTGGATAATTTTGCTGAACTTAACAAAGGTTTTAGAGAGGCCACTTAATTTTCCATGTTTTTGGTTTAGTAAATTAAAATTTGCCATGAGGTAAAATTCAATAGGTTCTACATATACGTCTGTATCGCTGATCAAGTGCATGTACTCTGTTGCAATGATGGGGAGGGGTCG
This sequence comes from Quercus glauca, assembly GCA_023736055.1. Classification (NCBI taxonomy): domain Eukaryota; kingdom Viridiplantae; phylum Streptophyta; class Magnoliopsida; order Fagales; family Fagaceae; genus Quercus; species Quercus glauca. The sequence continues at coordinate 57,947,776 of CM043318.1, read as the reverse complement.
GGGGAGTGATCTTTCTTATGCTTCTAGATGCCACCCCTGGCTTCTCTTATCTTATTGTTTGAGGAACCCTTAATTTTATTGGAGCAAAATCCCTAGCAATAGAATAGTAATGCTTCAAAAAATGCAAGGTGGAAAACCCTTGCTCATTAGATACATATAATGACAACCCCAAGGCAACCAAAGGAACACAACCTGATAGCTATACTATAGTCTTTTTGTGGTCTATGATTATGTTTTGTGTAGGCTACATATATTCTGATGGGAAACAAATTTACAGCTTGTTATATGTTTTTAGTTGTGCGTGTAGATTTGAATTTTTGATTACGTATTAAGTTATATCTTCAAAATTTTAAGGGTATTTATTAATGCTTTAATAAAAAATTTAGGGTTGGAAACACCATTGTTATGAATTATTAAGTTGAATTTTATCTTTTTTATTCCACAGTATTGATTTTGTGGCAAAGGACTACTTAACTGAGGTCATTGTCACTTTGTGTCAAGCATTTGAACTATTAGTCCTGATGGCAAATTAATAGCTATTCTGGTAAGTGTTTCATTGCTTTTATGTGTACTTTTTGGTTTATTGTATTAATGTGTTCCAATGAGTTCAGTAAGATTGTGTTATAGAGTCTACTGGTGTTGAGTTCTCCTACATTGTGATCTTTCATGGGGGGAGGTATTTGGCTATGTCTTGACTGTGCTTACATTTGGACGTTTGCTTATATAACTGCCTTTGCTTACTGACGTATCAATGACATTGTTTAAAATTAGCATTAAGGTGATGGGCATTATGTTTTGAAATGAATGAAAAAAGTGCCTCACTATGTCGAATGGAACAGGGAATTGGGAATCAAACCCAGTTGTCTTGCATAGTACTGTTTATGTGTAGCCACACCTATTTGTTTGTGCACATTTGGAAAAAGAATGGCAGCAGGTTCGTTTTAATTGATTACTGTAACTTGTAAATGAGATCAAGTGACTTTGAATATACCTTTTCATTAGCCAGTACTGATGTTTAATATTTTTTGTAGCATTAGTAGTTTCAATATATTTGGAAATAAGACTTGATGTTTTTAATGGAGTGTTTTTAAATTCACAATTATTTCAGCTTCATACCATTTTCTCTTTTAATAGGCAAATGCCAAATATCATTAATCTTTTCAGATGATAAATAGCCCTCATTATGAGCTAAATTTTAATTGTCTTGATAAAGGCATGTAATGTGATTTTGTATAGCACTTTTGTGTTGAATGCATACCTTTTGTTTCTTTCTTCAGATTTGGCTCTAACAAGTTTTTTAGATCGCTTATGCTTTTTTGTTTTTGGTTGTTGCAGACATCATCTTTCTTTCTTCACATTTTTAAGGTTCAGTTTAGAGAGAAAAGAATATAGATTGGAGGGAAGCAACCTTCTAGTTTATTTCTTGCTTCTATATCTATTCTTCTCAGTGAGCAGGTGCCTTTTGCAGAGAAGGACTTGGCAGTGTAAGTACTCTTTGACTTTAACTTAGTAAAATTGAACTTTTACTTCAGTTATAGCTTTTAATCTCAATAAAATGGAAAGATATCCTGAGACTTTACAAAATACAATCGTCATAAAAATAAAAATAAAAATTCAAAACCTTGTTTGCTTTCATTTAGGGGGTTTGCTTTCATTTCTTGGTTTTTGCCCACATTCAAATTCCCTTTCCAAGTAATAGTTGAAATTAGGTTCTGTAAATCTAGATAGCTATATGAAATTAGTGCAACATTCAAAAGCAAGGTTTATGAAATGCCATCACTTCTCTTTAAGCCTTTGTTCTGATCTTCATTCTCACTCCTACAGGATTATTTTTGTGCTAGGTAAATTTGCTTAAAACCTTTTTTCCCTCAATAAATTAAATTAACATGTTTTAATTGTTGAGAAAAAAATCATGTCTTTGAGCCAGTCTAAGAATCTTCAAGCTTGAAAATGAAGCTTGTATAATTGGATGGTCGTCTCTTCAAGATATCAAATTGAAAACCATTGTACCATGTAATATGGATACACGAAGGAAAATTCAAAATTTGCTGTTGCACTTTGCTGCACGTGAACTTGTTGAAAGTACTGCAGTTTTTTTCCCTAGTTTTTAAAATTTTTTTTTGCATAGCATCCATTAGAAAACAATGAGATCAATTATCTTCATTTCTTTTTTTGCGTGGTGTATGCATCTAGTGATGTCGGTAGTAAATTCATGAGCTTGCTTGCATACATGCATTTACAGCTGTATTTTTTTTTTATTTGCTCTGTCTTCACAAGTATTTCAGTTTTAAATTGGTCTTTTTCAATGGCATTTTCCCCATAAAAGTAGTACCCTACATCATTCAACCTTTTCAAGTTGTTTGTGTCATGTCCAAGGTTAATCCCATGTACTTAATTCCAGCTCAAATTTTAATCAATGAGATATCTATACCTTGTTAAGCTACATCTTTATTCTATTTTGCATATTTTATCTATTGTATTATATAATGTCTTACCTCGCAATCAGCTCAATCTAGTAGTGATCACAAAGGTATGAAGATCAACTCAAGCTAGTCACTGTTCCCTTATTTGTTTTCTTCTCTTCATTACTTGAAGAAACAGAGTGCTCTGTTATATTCTATTGAAAATTAGTGCGTTTTCTCCCATTATTTTGAGCATTAACTAGGGGGTTTGCATTCATTTCTTGGTTGATTCTAGAGAAAAAATAAAACCCAGTTTCTGGACATTTCTTTTTGGTTCCTGAGAGTTTGAAAAAAAACAGTGTGGATATTTTTCACATGTTGGGTGCTCATTTTCGTTATGACCTTGGATTTGCTTGACTTTTTTTTTCTTGATGCCTCTTTTTATCCAGTTGTATAATTTATTTACCATCTATGTTTGTCTAGTTTAGTTCTGAACCATTTCATTCATCATTTGCATTTAACCTCAATTCTAAATTTCTGCTCATGTTTTTGTCTTTCCACCTAGAGTAATCTGTAGAGCTGAATCCCAAGATATTAGGAATATCTTTTTATGTTAAGAAATGCTATTGGGAACTAAAAGGCATTCATAAAAATAATTTTATCTTTATTGCACATCTTTGTTTAATCTCACAATAGTTTCAGGTTTTGATTCCCATATTGTGGTCAGATATAATTCTGCTAACTTTAGGTCTCTTCTTTTGCAACATACCGGCGGAATGGTTTTGAAAGAATTTTGTATTCATAAAATATTGTGCATTTAGTCTACCTTCATTGGTCATTTGGATTGGATCATTGATTAAATTAACTATACTATTCTTTCTAAATTTTCTCTAGCCTGATGACCATTGTTTGATTTTCTCTAGGCGAGGATTAATGAATTGGCCCAGCAACTACAACAGATTCAGCTAAGCAACTCCAACCAAATGCAGCGCTCCCATGCACCCCTGAAATCTTCTATTGATTCTTGCATACGTTAGTTTGGCCTAATGACTGCATAATTAGTATGTTAGTGCTTTCAACTGCTGTGAACAAGGTTATACTGTTTATTTGTAGGTACTACAAATGGTGTTTCCCCTCTTGTATTCAAATGGTAGGTAGTGATGAAAGACTCATTTTATATTTCATTTGAATACACCTTTAAGGATTACTTCTCTTAACTGTTTGTATCCTCAATTTCAACATTGAATCTCTTTTTTTAGTAAGTAATCTCAATATTGAAATTGGTACACATCATAGGTGTTAATTTGTAAGTTTAAGTTTAGAGATCAAAGAAAGAGTAATTGTAGCAACATACCTTGATAAAGGGTTTAGTGGTGTTTAAATATCTCTCTGTTTTAGATATTCTTTGGCTAGACAGCATTGCTTCAATCAAGCTATAGACAATTAATTTTACAGCTTATTTCACAATATATGAGGCCATTGATATCACTTTTGCTATAAATCAATATCATAATATATCATCTCAACAATTATGAATTTTTGTGTGTGTATATATGTGCATGATTGTGGGTTTTTTTTTTTTTTTTTTTAATTTTTTTAAATAAATCTTATTTTGAGGGTCAAGTGACCCCTTAAATAACCTTATTTATCAAGGGTTGTAAATGTAAATATTTTAAACCTTGGTAAAAGGTTATTTAAGGGGTCTTTTGACCCTCAAAATAAGATTAGAGCACTTGTTTTGAGGGTCACGAATACCTTCAAAATTTCCTTTTCTAGGGTAAGTTTCGAAAATAATTTTTTTCAAGGTTTTTTAATACATTTTTCAAGGGTTTTAACCCTTGAAAAAAGTCAGATTTGATGTAGTGGTTCCGAGGTTTAGGTATCCACAAGTAACAATTTCAGGTCGGGTTCTAGTATATACCCAATCCAAAACCGAGCCATAGCCAACCCTAGATTGGTGGCCGGCTGTTTTGGTCAAAAAGAGAAAGATGGGTATTAATTGTGAGTGGCAGGTTCAATGGCTTAGTTATTGACAAGCTGAGGGTTTTACACCCTATCTTATGCACTCTTGGATTTTTAGACTTTTAGGGGTGTTTGATGAGTGTTTTCAAACAATAATTTTCAATTTTTAAACAATATTTTACACTTTTTTATCTACACGTATTTCTACAAAAAAAATTTAAAAAACAATTTTTAGTTTATAAAAAAGCGAAATTACACTATTGGTCCCTGAAGTTTGCTTTATGTGCACAATTGGTCCCTTAAGTTTGAAGCGAGCACAATTAGTCCTTTAAGTTTTAAAACCAAATTGTATTGGTCCTTTTACTAACTGCTATTAACGGTGTTACTTATGTGACTAACGGAACAATGACTTGACTTTTTTTTAATGATGTGGCATGTTTTTAATTAAAAAAAAAAAAAAAAGTTTCCACGTTAGATGAAATTAAAATCCAACCTCCTCCAACTCCTCAATCCAAAGCCACATCGGCAGCCATGGAAGTCGACCAAAGTACCACCACGAGCACCAGCACAAGCACAAGCAGCAGCGGCTCTTGCCCACCCATGAATCTTTTGTTCGTGGAAATGGGTGTGGGCTACGATCAACATGGGTACGTACTTCATGCCCATTTGGCCTTTTCTCTATTACTCTGCTAGTTTTTGATGAACACCCATTTGTCAGATTTTAATATTGAATCGTAGGATTGGTGAATTTTATGGGGAAAAATAATTATCAAGATGAATTTTGTGATGCCCTTTTGACTCTTTCTCAATTACTATCCCAGTTATTGATGAACACCCAGTTGCCAAATGTTCATATTGAATGGTAGGATTGGTGTATTTTTATGAAAAAACCGAGAGTTACGTTAGCCATGAACACCCAGTTGATTTTAAATATTAACTATTTTTTTAAATTTTTATGGAAAAATAAATATTGGATTTGTTTTTGATCGGGTCAATATGATTTCAATTTCATAAACTATTTTTTTTAATTTTTTAATTAAAAACATGCCACATCGTTAAAAAAATGCCAAGTCATTGTTCCGTTAGCCACATAAGTAACACCGTTAACAGCAGTTAGTAAAAGGACCAATACAACTCAGTTTTAAAACTTAAGGGACTAATTATGCACACTTCAAACTTAAGGGACCAATTGCGCACACAGTGCAAACTTCAGGGACCAATAGTGTAATTTCGCCTTATAAAAACATCTATCAAACGGCCTTAGTTATACAATTTTGACATGCACAGAACACACTTGACAATAAGCAAAGTATGAAATAAGCAATACGCATTGAAACAACCTCTTGAACACAATGTGATGAATCCAATTTATGATCGACGATATTCAGTGCTACACTAGCTACATCAATTAGCATCTGCTCAGGTGATCAAGATGCCCATTGCTTATTTATAACTTAACAAATATTTAGAGAATAACATACATACGCAAATATAATACAAAGGCCTTCATGACTTTACCTATTTAAGTCAATTTAAAGGAGGAAAATCACAACCTATGCGGTATAAGAGTATCATAGGATCTTGGTGAAGGAGCTACAGCCATTGGTTGATTATCAGAGGCATCAAGTGAACCTGAATAATGATAATTAGTAGCACATGGAACTTTCTTCAAGGACTGCGGTCTGGGGCAAGCTTGGTACTTACACTTAGAGAAAAATGCAGCACACTCAGCCTTTGATCTCTGATTAGAAAGGTCTAGAATGCAATTCATCCTCACATCAAGTATCTTTTTGTCGATCAATTTCCTGCATATAGGACCAACCTGAGTGAAGTAGTTGTATGATAAGGAGAAGTTTGACAAATTAGGCAGCTTGCAAACAGCTTCAGGAACCTCCCCATAGAACTGGTTTCGAGCCAAGACAAGCAGCTCTATTTTGGACAAACACTGAAATGAGAGTGGTATTGGACCCGATAGATAGTTGAAGCTGACATCGAAAACTGTGGCCTTTTTCAGTAACCCAATTTCATATGGCAAGCACCCAGTAAGACTGTTGTTCAAGAAGAGCACCTCAATAAGAGTGTCTTTAGCGTTGCCAATGCTTGGTGGGATTGGCCCAACGAAATGGTTGTTGGCGACAGTGAGATAAAGGGCTGGCGTGTTGCCAAGATTACTAGGAAGAGTATCGTTAAAACAGTTGTTGTTGACGAACAGTACGTCCAGGTCTAAGTTGAACAATTGAGGTGGAACCTTGTCATGGAAACTGTTAAACCGGAGGTCCAAAAATGTTAAATTTGTGGCAGCAAGAACTTGGTATGGGAAATAGCCGGTTAAGCCGTTGTTACTAAGATCCAGCTCGTACAAGTATTTAAGCTTGGAGATGTTTGCTGGGATGCTACCAGTGAAATTGTTGGAGTTTGCGTGGAAGAATGTTATGTCTGTTAACTCTTCAAGGAAATCACCGAGTGGAAGATGATTTTTGTCACCATAAAGCCCACACCCGTTGAAGTCTATTCCAGCAACTGCATTTCTACTTTCGTTTGGATAGGTGGCACAGGCGACGCCTTGGTAACGGCATATTTTTTGTCCCCTGCCACTCCAATTTTTTGTACAGCCTTTTGGGTCTCTGGTTCTATTTTTGAAGCGTTGAAGTACAGGGTAGACCTTATTTAATCGAAAGTCAGGGTCAATTGGAGCTGGTGGAGATGGAGGCGGTGGAGGTGATGGGGGTGGTGGGGAAGGAGGAGATGAAGGTGGAGATGGCGGTGGCGGTGGTGGAGGGCAAATGGGTTCAGGAGGAGGAGGAGGAGGCCATTCAGGAGTAGGAAAAGGAAAATAGCCACCACCTATGATAATTTCCCATGTTTCCCTATTGGACTTAACAACCTCATTACCAAAAGCCACTTCATTGTACAAGCACAAAAATAGCAAGAAATTTGATAGCAAAGAGGAAGCAGAGAATGTGATCGTGCCCATTTCTAATGTCAATGCACACAGACTGTGAGATTGGAAAGAGCCAAGGAAAGATTTTTTTTTTGATAAACAGAGCTAAGGAAAGTTAGTAATATATAGACTTAACTCTTTAAGTGTACTCCATATGCAGAAGAAAAGTCAGAGAGTCTCTTACAATCACGAGAATACAGATAATATAAATGAATGCCACGTGGAAACAAAACAATCCGAAGGCAAAAAACCAAGCTATAAAATTCTGTCTTCTTTCTCCACTGTCCTGTTACTTTCACTTGTGCCCACTCTCTCTCTCACTCTCTCTCTTTCTGCTCTTTTACCTCTCTCTCTGAACGGACCAAACCTGAGCATCATAAGCATCAAAATAAAAGGGACAAAGGATGTGAGTTCTGTGCAACCCAAAGGAAAAAAAAAAAAAAGCCACGAAACAAATCCAAATTTAATTTGACAATTTTTAATATAGAGCTAAGTCGGCAACAAGATCAGAGCTTTGCTGGCTGAAGAAAATCGGTGCTTGAGGAGACAAAAAAGGAGTTAAAGATCTCTATTCTCTCAATTGAAGCCAAGAAAATACTACTGTGTAAGGTGGGTGTGAGATTACCATCCTTATCCTTATACCCAACTTTCTATTGGGAGGAACCAAATCTGACCACTCTTGCCAAAGAATGATAAAATCCCAAGCACAGCACTCACATCCTTTGCTCTTTTTGTTTTGATGCCTCTGATAGTCTGATGCTCAGGTTTGGTCCGTTTGAAAAGAGAGAGGAAGATGTGAAGCGATGGAGAGAGAGGCGAAACAAGAGAGAGAATTCCGTGGCTTGTTTTGATGCCTCTGATAGTCTGATGCTCTGGATTGTTTTGTTTTTACGTGGCATCGTCCGTATTAAAACGAGAGACAACTGAAAAATAACAAACGGCAGAGGAGCCCGTCCCGATAAAAATAACTTTTGTAGGTCCTGACTGACTTACGATGATTGTCATCCTGACTCACTGACTCCTGGCATTATATTTTCTGATAAAAATAACTTTTGTAGGCGACTCACTGACTCCTCGCATTATATTTTATGATAAAAATAACTTTTGTATCCGATCAAAAAAAAAAAAAAAAAAAACTTTTGTAGGTCCTGATGAAAAGGAATGATATTTGGCATGAAACACAACTTCTTTTTCTTTTCATTTTTTTCTTTTTTTTTCTTTTTTTTTTTTGGGTTAAAATGAAACACAACTTTGCCCACATGGATTGTACTTCAAAATTTCCACAGGGACTAAAAGATGTCTAACTAAAAGTCAAAATTTCTATAAGGACTAAAAGATACCATAAAGCACCCATAACAGATGTGCCAAATGTCAAATATTTGACACATTTGACACACTAAACACAAAAAACACCTCCCATCAGATGTTGTATATGTGCCAAAATTATACCATTTGTGTCTGTAACGCTGCAAATTTGCAACGGTACGGACACAAATGATAAACCAAAATATTGTTTTCTATTTGGCTTTCTCTCTCCTCTCACTTCTGGTCTTTATTTTTTCTCTCTCTTCTCACATCAGACCCAACTCCTCCCTCAACAGAGGAAGAACAAAATGACACACTCCACATCTTCAAACAATAAGCTCCAAGGCAAGGTGGCCATTATCACCGGAGGCGCAAGCAGCATGGGCGAGGCCACTCCGATCATCGCCATCGTCATCATTGATTGTCATCACCATCATTATCGCCGCTCCGATCTCGCCGATCTCTCTCTCTTTTGTGGTGGTTGGTTGTTTTGATTGTTGGTGGTTGGCTGATTTTGGTTGATAGTGGTAGGTTGATCGGGTTATGAGTGTGAGATTTATGATGGGTATGAGATTTGGGATGGTCTCAGATCGGGTTGTGGGTTATGGGAGTGAGATTGGGTTGTGGGTGTGAGATTTGTGGCTGTGGAGTGTGGAGGGGTCTCACCAGCGCCGCTTCCGATATTGGTTTTGGTGGTTGATTTTTTTTTTTTTTTTTTTTTTTTAGGGGTTGATATTGGTTGTGGTGGCTGATTTTGTGGTGTGTGTGTGTGTGTGTGTTTTTTTTTTTTTTTTTTTTTTTTTGTAGGTGCTGATATTGGTGGTTGGTGGTTGATCTGTGGGGGTGGTCGGTGGTTGTGGGTTGTGACAGTTGATCTGCAATGTGGGTTGTTGTTGCTGTTGTTGATGATAATGGGGGAGGGGATAATATGTTATTTTAATGTGTAGTAAATATTATTTTAATGTATAGAATTGAATGATAAAACATATGATAAATGAGATGTTGTAAAATGATGTGATAAAATAATAAAGTAGGCCTTTAGTGTGGCAAAACGACATATTTTTTGCTACATCTGCTGTGGATGCTCTTACTAAAAGAAATAACATAAGATACCACAACATACCTTTAGTCTGATGATCACTCTACAAGTATAAGTACTTGTGAGATATTGGGTGTGGGATTTGGAGGGCAAAGGTCAGAATTCAAGTAATACTGAAGTCGCCTACAACTTCCATGCCCTACCTTGCACCTTACAAAGCGATCCAACGGTTCTATATTCCCAACTACATTTTAATATGAAAATAGTAATTGATGGGGTGAGCCACATATCTAGTAAGTAATTATACAGAATATACACCGGAATTGAGTCAAGTAAAGCACGAGTATTTTGATTTTTCACAAGCTCATTCAATGATGTCAAAAATAATTATTCCAAAACATATAATGAATCACTTAATACATATGTAATCACATCTTAAAATCATTAGAAAACACTTACATATAATTGATTAGAGCACAATGTCACATATACACATCATATATTCTCACATACAACCTTGTGAGCGGATACCAACATCTAACCCCTACTGATGAGGGATCAACACATATTCTCACATACTATCCTATGAGCGAATTTACACATACATCTGATCAATTCTAAAAATACTCATTTTGAGTCACATATCACAAAACAAAATATATACAAAATAAAATAATCTTCTTAATATAGAGACATATCGAATATCACAATATTGAATTGAAACCCAATCAAAGGATGCTTGACTTTCTTAGGGAATGATAAGAGCTGAAGAGTTTATATAAATATTTTTACAATTCTTGAGTAAGTTTGAAAACCCAATTTGCTATAAGAAATGTCTTAAATACTATTTGAAAAAAAAAAAAAATAAGAATATGACCTTGAAATCACTTGGTTTTAAACAAACTTAAAGAACCAGAACCTTTTTAGAAAACTTACTTTGAAACTCAATTATTTTCGGAAAATAGTTTAGTTTAGAAATCATCTTTTAAATGAGATTTGGACATTCAAAATGTTATATAAAATTCGAAGTTTCTCTTTAAAACATTGTCTAAAAGTCAAAGTTTCTCTTTCAATGATGTAAAAATAATGCTTTCGATAAACTTTAGAAAACGTAAGCTCTAAAATATAATTTTTGAAAACCTTTAACTTCTAAGAACCTAAAGAATAAAACTTGTGCATATTATGTATAATTACTTACAGCACTTGAATCACTTTGAAAGTCCAGCTAAAACACCCTCCAAAAAGCCTCAAAACACTCTTAAATAGAACCTATAATCAATCGTGGAAATATACTTAATATCCTCTACAAAAATATAAAGCTTATAGAACTACACAAATGGACTCACTAGGATTATACTTTGCTGAACTAATAACACTTTTAACACTAAAATAAAGTTTCTCTAACCATTGATATTCTAACCAAAGAAAACGTTAATCCAACCTAATATATATAATCAAAGAAAACGTGACAGATCTAATAGGACATAATATATACATATCCGAAGGAAATTTGATGGCAAAAATCACTTGTTCTAGGGATGCACAGTGGGCAACGTGCAAGCCATATACACAGAAGCCAATATGTTTCCTTGCATTTGGGTCAAATCTCATATTACTATTAGAGAAGCTAGCAGCTGAAATACTCTAGACCTTAAATTTATATTCCCATTGAAAACGTAAGGATACAAGGCCACCTTTAGGATTTAAGGTTATAATCATGAAATCTCTATTCAAATGAAATCTGTAGGCAATTCAATGAAATCATGTACTCACTTTTAGGAATTAATCTAATATTTATAATCTTTTGTTAGACCCAAGGTCCTCAATTTCTACAGGTAATCAATGTAAAATACAAAAGTACCATTAACTTAAGAGTATTACAATCGGATCTTTACATGAATAACACTTATATTATAACCATCTTTCCATTGTGATCAATTAGTCAAATAGTAGACATAACTGAATCTTATCATGCTGCCAAGATCGTAAATATATCTCAAGATTATAAACAGTATAGAAATATTGAGATGGGTTCTCACCTTGATTTCGTAGGCCAAATATTATGCCCCTAAACAATTTTGCCTCTTTAATTGTATATGCTTTAAACTCTAAGGAAAAACCTCTTAGCCTCTTTGATAAAACTCTTTTTATGAAAACCCTGACTGTCTCTTCCTCTACCCTGTAGTTCGTACTAGAGATGTGGGCTTAGTGGGGTAGCGGGCTGCAGTTACTAATAAAAAGAATTCCTATGACCCATCAATTATATTTAAAAGAAAATTTAATAATAACCTCAAATAAAAGTATGTGGGGTATTACACTCTTCCCCTCTTAAAAATAAGTTTAGTCCTCTAAACTTGACGTACCTCAATTAGAGAATAGATAGGGGTATTTTTCTTTCATGTCTTCCTCTTTTTCCCATGTCGCTTCTTGGACTGTATGATTTCTCCTCAACACCTTCACTAAGGATATATTCCTTGAACATAGCACTTAATCCTTCCTATCAAGAATCTGTACCAGTTGCTCCTCATAAAACAAGTCCTCTCTAACATTGATCGGCTCATATTCCAAAACATGTGATGAGGTCAATTGTGACTAGTTATTTTGAGGTGTAGCGCAGATGTGGTTAGCGCTTTTCCTTAGGTCGTTACATATGGTATCAGAGCCGGCCCGGTAACCCTGTGTGAGCTCAGAGACACTATCCCATAAAGTGGGCGCTAACGAGGACGTTAGGAATTTAAGTGGGGGAGATTGTGATGCCCTAATTTGATTGATTGTGTGTTGTGTGTGGGTGTGTGATGAGTCCCACATCGAATATTTACTAGGTAGATCTGAGCTTTATTAACAACTACAGGAAGCGTTAATTGTAACTAGTCATTTTGAGGTATAGTGCAGATGTGGCTAGCACTTTTCCTATGTAACGACCCAAGGAAAAGCGCATAAGAAAAGTGTTAGCTACATCAAACTCAAAGGTTTTTTGCTGACTTTAGTGTGTGTGCCTATATATATGTGTGTGTGTATATATATATATAATTGTATTTGTTTTGTATTCTTTTATTTTTGGGGGCACATTTTGATGTTTGCTTTTTAATGCATATTTTATGTCAAACAACTCATATCCCACTAACCAAAAAAAAAAATCAAAAGAAAAAATTTATAGGTTAGAAAACCCAATGTTGATAATTTGATTCCTCTCTCTCTCTCTCTCTAATTATGCTAGATGGTTTTTCAACCAAATTTCTTACCATAATTACGTAATTAGGATGTGAGCGGTAGAAGCTTTTATTCAAAAAGTATACATGTATAGAATATATTATCCAAATCAAGGTCCGGTCAACAAAAATAAAGACAACAATTAATAACAAATAAGATTTTATTATAATTTCATATAATTTTTTTTATTATAATTGTTGCAAATCAAGCTTTTTTCTTTTTTGGATAATTACACTCTCCTCTTTTGAGATTTGAGAAAATGACCCCAAACTTAAAGAAAAAAAAAAACATTTTTTCCTCTTTATATCTGGCTGACCAAATTTTATTAAATTAATATTAAAAATTTTGCATACTAACTAAAATATCTTTACTTAAGCAGTGGCAACTCCATGATATATTTGTAGGTGGTTCAGTAAGAAGATGCATTTTGGGTAAAAAAAGTGAATTTTGTGGTTTACGTGATTTTTTTTATTACAAAAATTTTCATAGTACGTACTAGCTAGAGAGTAAAAGATGAAAAATGCTACATTTACAATATTTTCACAATACTTTTTTAACAAATTTAAGTTATAAGTTGTTATTAGTTCTAATTTAAACTCATTACTGAGATTACTTTTTTATTCTCATTAATAACAGCTAATAACAATTTGACATTTAGGTTTTGTTGTGACATTTAAGTTATAAGTTGTTATTAGTTTTAATTATTTTTTTAATTTTAATTAAAGTGTATTTTAAAATATTTAATGTAAATTTTGCTTTAAAAAAAAAAAATCCTTTTTCAACATATTATGAAGAAATTTGCAGTTGCAAATGTTTCAGTACTGGATAAATTTTGCATAATTATCTTATTTCTATGCTGCTGCTTCTTCAGATGAGTTCTCTTTTTTTTTCTTTTTCTTTTTCTTCACTTTCTTATCTTTTGTCCGTCTCCATCACTCTGTAATTTCCTCTCTTTTTTGCCTGATAGTGAATACTGCTATGTGTTTCTCTTTCTTTCTTTTGTATTCTTTTTGAATTCTTAAAAGCCCATGGGCGGCTCTAGGAACAGTTCAGGGGGTTCAAATGAACCCCCTGAGCTGGCCAAAAAAAGAAAAAATTTATATATAATTTTTTAATTTATATTTTAACCTTCTTAAAATAAAATTTTGAACCCCCTAAACCTAAATATTTTTAAAGCCTAGTTGAAATGAACTTGATTATTATTATCTTGACAATATTTTGGTCTTTAAAAAAAAAAAAAAAAAAAAAAAACTCAATATCAAACCAATTTTTCCTAAAATATGGGAGAAACAGTAAGCCTAACAACAAAAGTATAAATTTATTCTTCTTAAATTAAAAAAAAAAATTTATTTAGATCTTAAAAATTTGAAATAAACTAATACATATAAGTTTATTGTATTTAGATCTTGCTTGGAGTTTACTTAACAACAATAATTCATATGTTTATAGTATTTAAAAACAATATATAATTTTCAAGATTTAATCTTAGTAACAATAATTAGTATTTTTATTATATTAATAAACTATTATAAATAAAAAAAATCGTATTAATAAACAATATACATTAAACTTATAGTTTATCTTATATGAAAAACGCTATGTTCATTATAATTTCACAACAAATTTTAAGTAACAGATGTTACTGGTTGTTACTGATGGAAAAAAAGTAATTTCAGTAGTGAGTTTAAATTAAAACTAATAACAAATTATCACCTAAAATTGTTAGAAAAGTGTTATGAAAATTTTGTAAATATAGCACTTTGTAATAAAAAAATCACGTAGACTGCAAAATTCATTTTTTACCTAAAATGCGTCTTCTTATTGACCCCCTAAAAATATATCCTTGAGCCGCCACTGTAAAAGCCTAACTTGCATCGTAAATGATGAAAGCTTTTAATTTTTGAATAATAGCAAAAATCTCAGCCATTAGATTTGGCTCTTTTTTCAGCTTAGTCCCACGTGATGTGACAGGCACTGAGATACAATAACTATATTAAATATTTTTAAGAGAAAGGTTACCATCACACTATTTTTCTCAGTTTTTGTTATAACTTGTCACATCATTATCTGACCCGCGAAGAAAAAAGTGCCCGTTTGGATAGTATGTTCACGTTTTGTTATCGTGTTTTTTCTCTTTTTATTTATTTATTTATTTTTTGTCAGTAAGTAAACAATAAAAGCACGTGAATTTACTGTACAAAAAATAAAAATACCATTTATATATTATTTATGTACTGTTTATGTATTTAAAAATATTAAAAATTGGCCATATGATACTATTTACATATTCAAAAATTATTTTGCTATAGTATTTTCAATTTTCAATTTTCAATTTTCAGCAAAATAAGTGCTATCCAAATGGACCTAAGTCTACATCTCTATTACTCACATCTTACTACTTAGCAAGTTGTGTAAAATATTATGGTACTTGCTCTATTTTTAATTAATATTTACAGTTTTTTTAAAAGGCAATATAAATACAATTAAGGTTATGTTTGACATTGTTGGTTAAAAAATGTATAATTTTTTACCATTATGTGCTGGTAGTACTCACAGGCGATGTATCTGTGGGGTGTGGTCGGCTATGATATCACACATGAGCCACCCTTTTTGATTCTAAAAAAAAAAAAAAAAAAGCTTATTTTTGCTATTTTTTATAGGTTTTATTGCACTTTTTAACACTATTTATGAGTTCCATGGTATATAATAATTACTTAATAATTATTTTAATTAAAATTTTTTAAATAATTTAAAATTTTTTATTTTATTTAATGCAAGTGTCCTTCTAATTCTTATATAATAATTATTATTATTATTACAAGTTTAACTAATCAACGTTTAAGTTTGCCTAGGATTTCATATTTCTTATTTGTCTTTGTGAAAGTTATGATATGAAAAAATATATTTGAAAGATAAATTTTTATATTTAATTGGATTATTTTAGTTAATTTTTCTATTTATACTAATTTAATATATTTATTTATATTTAAATAATTATTAAATTAATTATGACGTCATTACAGTTTGACTTCGATCTAAGCTTAAAAACCTTGAACCTCTTTCTTTTATAGTTCACTGAATGATCCAGTATGAAAACCATACTTTTAAGTACATCAGAGTTCTTTTAAAATATCAGTTATGTTTTCTCTTACCGATCAGTTACTCTATCAGGGTCATTTAGAATCAAACCACCAAATTTAGAGAATTTAAGGTGGTGTTTTTTTTCCATAAAGTTTTGATTTTGGTTTTTCCACATTTAAATTTTGCTTCTTAAAGTGTTTCTAACGATAAAAATTTTAAAAATTGTTTCTTTGTATCTATACATTGGACTTTTACCTTATAATATTATTGAATATGCTCCCCTTAGTTTTCGTGATTGTTATAGATTAACAAAAATAGTTTGAAAAATGGATTATGAATAGAAGTGCACTTCTACTAAAGAAAAAAATTTTTAGAACGTGGCGCTCAAAAGGTTGTATTAGAATAAACGAATGGATGTACTGCATTACCCGGATGAAATTTAATGTATTTTAATGTGTTTTATTGTATTGTTATGTCAAATTGATGGTATTTTAAATATGTAAAATATTCTCACGCATTGCGCTTGTAAAATGTTAGTATATATAAAAGCAAAGACCTCATGTGAAAAAGCATGAGGTTTTGCCGAGTAGCATATTGTATGACATTCTTTTCATTTAGGTTTCCACCTTATCTAATGATCCGTTTGGATTGAGGAGGAGAGAATGGAAGTAGAGTAGAGTAAAGTAAATTTAGCACAAAATTAGTTTATTTTTAGTCAACTCTACTCTACTCTACTCCCCTCCACTCCCCCTCCCCCCCTCCATCCAAACAGACCATAAATTTCGTAGTTAAGTCACACTATTAAGTAATAGTAGATGCATTTATTTAATGCATTAATAAAATTCAAAGAATTTGTATACGTTTATAACTTTACATGCTTTAAATAGATACGGATGAATCTAAAAAATCATGAGAAATGTAGGAATTCAGAAAACTTTTCAATTTAAGACTAACTTCAATGCAGAATTGCAAGAGTCAGATTCAATGAATTGGGTATATGATTATTTGTCTCAACATTTGTCAAATATAAATCCCCATTTTCATGGTACTAAAAAATTAAACTTCCTTAATTTTTCTCATAATATCTTTGGTTTTCTTCCTATGAGGTATGTTAATTTTCAAAAAATTTTGGTTGTCTTAAATATTCTGTTTAGATTTTATGTATATGTTTTTACTTATGTAGCATTGTAACGTGGTTAGACTTATTTTTTCATATTATGTGCCAATTTGGATTTTTGGTTTTCTGTATGATGCATATACTTCGTAAGGATTTATAGTTTTATTTTATTTTATTTTATTTTATTTTTTTGTGTTTTGGCTATTTTAGTTCAATTAAAATTTGGAGGTATACATAGGAAATACAAAGTCAATTCAGGGTCCATCTTAACGCATGGTCCAGACCTTAATGTACATGATTGTTGCGAGGACAATTTATTCAACATTTGCCCTTCTATTGTCATATAAATATCACAGTGGAATGATTATAATATCTATTCTATTAATAACCTGATTTCATATTTGGGTTTTAACATTTTGAGTACTAAAATACTCTCACACAAAATTTTAAACTCTCTAAAATACTCTTATATTTTAGTTAAAATAATTTTAAATTAAAAAAACAAATAATTTAAAAGAGTAATTTACTATTCCTAAGTTTTAGGTTTTTCCTTTATCTTCTCCATTTAGACTAAAATTTAGGATACTATCTCTATCTCATTTTTAAACGTTATTACACGTTACCTTACCTGTTTCTTAAAAACAAAAATTTGCACACAGTTATTTATATATCACTTTTAAACATTATAACACTAAATAAATAAATAAACAAATAAATAAAAAAAAACATTATTGCATGTGCAAAGTGCGTGTGATAAGTCTATCACAATAAAATGGATAAAAATTGTGAACCACTAAAACTTGGGCGCTACATTCTTTTTTTTCTTTTTTTCTTTTTTCCTTTTTTCAGCTAAAACTTGGATATGTTTACTATTTAGATATTAAAATTACGCAAAAAATATTATAACCTAACTAATTACTTTTGGTGTTTTCAATAGAGACGCTTATTGTTCAAATTCCCCTTCTCCCATTGTAATTATTGAATTATAAAAGAAGACAATTTGCTTCTCTCTATGAGGAATCAGGGTGTTGCGGGAGGAGGGGTACCTAAGAGACAATACTGATATGTGGTTAAAAGTCTCTTCATGAGCAATAGTGTGACAACCAGCCTTCAAACTTGAGTTGAGGGCTCTCAAGGATGGATATACTTGCCTAGAAATTGAACTTGATTCTCTGACCACTATTGATATTATCAAACCAAGCAAATACCATTAATACCTTTTTTGAGACTTATTATAGATGAGTGTATGTGTCTAATAGGAATGTGAATAAAATAGGCTTAATCATTTCTAAAGAGGGGCTAACGTGTGGTTCTAAAAATAGTAATTTGGGGGTTTTACAATCCTAATGCTAATGCTCTAAACAAACTAAACTTCTGTATGCTTTAATGTTAAACATTTGACATATTAGATTTTGATAACAAAACCAAACTTTTGAATGTCAATGTTAAATAACTGTGCAATAAGCTGTGAGTTCTTTCTTCTTATGACCACAACTGGATTTAACACACACACACACAAAATAAAAATAAAATAAAAATCTTTCCTTAATTTGTATACAAGGACTTGAATTTGTGAAAAAATTATTGAATATGAAGATTAAAATAATAGGTCGTTTACTGGGTGTTGATTTTCAAAGTTGGTAAAAATAAAATACAATGCCAATCATATCTTTAAGCTAGATCGATTTGTTATGCAAAATCTTATCATTGTCAAAGCTTGAGTCCTTCTTTTTTTTTTTTTTTTTTTAATCTCCCTTGGAAGTTGAGGAACTTGATGCCATAGGCAAAGACAAAGAAGAAAAGGAGGACAAAGCCAATATGGGCCGCAACAACAGCTCCAAGGAAGTCATATTCAAAGCCCAAGCAGGACTTTAGGTAATATTTCACCGTAACATAACCTTTTCCAGGTACCTCAATTGGAGTAGTCTTGTCACCCACTTGGGAGGTCACAAGCCCATAGAGTGTCCAAGCCACCGGAGAACCCCAGTAATACCTCCTCCACCACATTGGAATTAGCTACACATGTGAACCATTAGAATTTTGAATATAGAAATTCGATTTTCTTTTAATGTAATGGGCTTGAAAACTATATAATAATCTTCTTTTTTTTATTCAAATTTGTATCATAATCTTGAATAGTATATTAATTTTTGAGAGATAATTACGAACGGTATATTAATTTAAATCCTCTTATTACCCATAATTTTTTGTCAAATTTGTGTCACGGAGTATTTATTTGATTTTGTTTGGTTTAAATGAGCATTTTAAGTCCATTGGATTTTTTAATGCCAAATGTCTCTCATCTAACTAAAAATGGGAGAAAATCAGATATGAGCGCATCCTTTCCTATATCAGTAGCACAATCACATGAATATTACTAAACCTACATTTTCCTACCATGTGGAATGTATGCATATATATATATATATATATATATATGCTCATTGCTATAAAAAAGGATTTATTGAAGTATACTTTTTCTTACTCAAGAATGTATTGTTGAAGCTTTTGGAATAAAAGAAATATATATTCATCTGACTCAAGGTTTCCTAACTCCCCATCTAGATATGCAAATCATCATTCAGCTCCTGATAGTAACTTAAGTTCATTAAGAACTAAGAAGGTCTTCTACACTCTATTAATTGTGAGATTAGTGAAGCCAGGATTTGACCACAGAGGGGGCAATATATATCTGACAGACACACATGCATGTTTAATATTAGAAATAAAATCACTTTAGAAAATGCTTCTGTATACTATATTCCATATGTGGATATATCATACTATATTTTGTGTAATTGTTTAGACATTACTTACCGGCCTCGGGATGAGGAAACCAGAGAACAGGTTCCAGAAGCTTAGGAAGAAGGACATAACAATGGCAGCAATTTGGGGGCCAGGAGTCAGAGCTATAACCATCATCCTGTACAATGTGAAGTACAAAAAGCACATCAAGATAAATATGTAAAACCACAAGAACTTTTCAGGTCGCCAATGGAATCCAATCATTGAGTAAAGGATAAGAGTGTAGACAAAAGTTTGGATTGCAACTTAAATTATCTCTACAGCCACCTGCAGGACATCAGATAAAAATGCAAATTATTTTTGCAGCAAATTAGAGTATTAGTTTTTTTTTTTTTTTAAATTATTCGCTTTCAATTATTTTCCTTTACCTGAGCAAATGCATAAGGCAAGGCTGAATACATTCCTGCTGCTCTTTCGCGGTAAAAAACTGTCCTTTCAATTGCCACAACAGATTGCACTGCAGCAGTGTTGGTGCCTCCAAGGAAAAGAACAGCAGCATACATAGCCCCCAGCAGATTCAACAGGTCTTGTTCCTTGTGCCTGTTAACATGATAGTTTCATCATTAAACGAGCACAAGAATTGCATACTTAATTATATGTCCATTTGTTTTAAGACTCTTTAAGAGGTATACATACATATATATATATATATATATATATTGCTTGTGTAACTATGCAGAATTCTACAATATTACTAGCTAAGCTCAAGTTAATAACTTTCTTGCACCATAATCTTTCCCAAGTGCATGATTAAAATTGGATAATATAAATTCATTGTTAAACTAATCATACACTATGGGTTAATGATCCTGTGCAAGTGAACTACAATTTACTGTATGAGTTATAACCATACCCTGGTAATTGAATAAAACTATCTGGATAAAGATAGGAAAAATCAGAATTACATGACTTACGTCTTATTTCCTTTGTTCCAGAAAATTAGTCCAAATATAACACCAATAACTATTGTCATGAGGAGCTGGATGGCATTATATCGTGGGTTTCTCCAATAAGACCAATATTGCTTCCAAAAGCAAGCTTTACATTGAGTCACAAAGGATTGAGAATATTTGGTGGGGAAGCAAAGGTCATTCGATCCTGGTGCAGGCACGCTTAGCTCTTTGATGAGTTCTTGATTCTTCCTGTAGAAGGAATCAATGTAGAAAAACTTAGTATAGTTGAAAATGAATTTGAAAATTGTAAGAGGAAATAAGGGGCTGGAATTTTTTGAGAATATCTAATGTTCTCCTTACTTGTACAGTTCAGAATTGGCATAAATTTCTGCAAAATCCACATCAAGTTGAGCCTCAACTGCAGGAGAACTGATTTCTAGCATCCATGTTGCAGGATTAGATCCATCTTCGATCTTAGAAACATTTGGGATGGCCTGCAATTGTCATATATTAGTTTGTGACTAAAATTCCGAAGAGTTACTTCATTGATATCTTGCAGTGGCTATAGACATTATTTTGTGATAACAGCTTCAAAGAGTTACTGCTATAAATTGCGAATGATTCTCTTAAGCATTTTGAATAACAAGTGCCATTCACCTCAAAGGATTCTACAAGCTTGTGAGAATGGTGACCAAGGGGTCCAGTGTAAATGACTTGTCCACCTCTCTTCATCAACAGCAGCTGTGGGCAATTTGATATATTTAGAAGTGTTATGTGGCTATAGGACAGTCAAACACAAGTCTCAAATGCAAAAATGTTGATATTGATCTATCCCATATACCTCATCAAAAGCTTCAAAAATGTCTACGCTTGGCTGGTGAATTGTGCAAACAACTGTTCTCCCTGTATCCACTGTGTTTCTCACTGTACGCATTACAATTGCTGCAGCTCTAGCATCAAGGCCTGACGTTGGCTCATCCATGAATATGATGGAGGGATTAGCAACCAATTCTACAGCTATTGTGAGTCTCTTTCTCTGTTCAGTTGACAGACCATTTACTCCTGGAAGACCAACTTTAGAATTCCTCAATGGATTTAGCTCAACCAAGTCCATGACTTCCTCAACAAACATCTATAGCACAAAAAATGAAAACTATGTAAAGTAACACCATTGGACAAACCTTTAATTTTTGGACATATATAGTGAATGGAAAATTGGAATCTATACATATTATGAGTTACATATATTTTTTATTAGACGGTCATCCATGTCAAGAAACAAAGTTTGGATAGGTTATGAAACTCCAATTTTGTTCTTGTCTTGACACCAAAATATTGTAAGCTGAATTTAGAGAAAGAAAATTTAAATAAATCTAAATGGCAGAAATGAATCATGCAAATGCCTCCAAGTTGTACAAATAATGATTCTGTGAAGTTTTCTAACCACATGACCTATAAACATATGGGCACAGCCCAAAATAAGTGTTATCTAATTATTTTGGGCTAATTAACTTGTGAAATTAGAATATTGTGGTCTGAGACACAAGTTTGTATCTTTTCTTAGGAAGGATAAATAATCTATTAAATCGAAAGATTAAATACAATAATCTCATATAGAAATGACTTGCTAGGAAAATGAAATTATATTTTGGACAAAAAAAACATGCCTTTCAAGTTTCCTGCTTAACTTCCTTAGCAAGACGCAGCCAGGCAGAGTACACGAGATTCATAGACAGTAACATTGGGTGAATGGATATCATTCTGTTCACAATAACCGCTAACCCGAGCAAAAGTTGCTTGGTTCTTCAGTTAACCAGATATGCTGGTACTTCCTTCAATGTACCCGCCAGTTTTTCTTCCTGCTAGAACATCCATCAATGTGGTATTTCCAGCACCACTTACACCAACCAATGCTGTTAAAATACCAGGCCTGAAAGCACCACTAACTTCTCGTAACAGTTGGAGACGACTTTCTTCGATTCCTTGGCTCTTCATTTCCTGATGAAGAAACTAGTGTTTAACATCTAGATTTAAAAAACTTGAAGGTTTAAACTTTTGAATTGGAAAGTATTTCAAGATGTTAGCTTCATGTGACACATAATATTATGAGCCTAATTGTTAGGACAACATTCACTATAGTGTTGTTCGTTCTTATGTAGTATTTGAAATATCTTGACAACTTAAGTTGATGAGCACCTCTTAGACATTCAGGATATCACTATCGTACAATTAATAGTCTAGCAGTCCACTTATGATGCACTCTAGGAAGAATGATTAAAAGGTATAAATGATTAGTCTATTGGGTAAATAAATTTTTCTATTGACCATTTATGGAATCAGTTCTTATTTTTTTGCATTTTCTTCCAAATGTATGGCGATTCTGCAAAATGGAAAGAGATAAATGAGAAACGTGACTTACAGCTGGCATATCGACATAGTAATTTACGTGATTAAATGCCAGTGACAAAGGCTGGAATGGCAACACCATTCCTCTTCTAGTAGGTGCATTCTCTGCAGCACTATGAATTGAGTTGTCTGGAGTGTTCTTCACTGCATCAATACCTGTACTCATTCACATGTTATCATCATTAACAGAAGAGACCATTTATTTTCCTTAAAGCAACTATATAGATGATTTCATAAACTGCAAGTGATGGAACCTTGAAACAATGGAGCAGTTGAAGATGTGCTCAATTCTATGCTCCTCATCTGAAGCTGTCCATTAGAGGACTGCTTTCCACTCTTGTTATTGTCATCCTCCTCAACAATAACAGATTAAGGATCACCTAAGGCCGTGTTTGATTATCAAAGCAATGTCAGCTCCAAAATCTCATTGCAGTAACTGAACTGGAGATTAGTGTGGTAAATGATTGCTTACGATTTAGAAATGTGAGTGCCATAATAAAACAGATGTTAAAAAGCACAGAAAACCCAAGGAGTGCCCCAACACAAATCCAGTACCAATAGTCTTCCTTAAACATGCCCCTGGCCCTGAGAATAACCTTTCCGACTGTGGGTTCAGGAATACTTGGGTCAGGATTGGGCTGTAAAAAGGAAAAAGTGAAGACAATTAAATGAAGGTATTTTAAAGGAACAAAATGACTGTATGCAAGTTTGCTTGGAGGTCTTACTGCACTCCATCCTTTGTCAAGAAATTCATTAATGGCTATGGCATTCTGTCCATACATCATGGGAGAAATGTAGTAGCCCCATATCATCCACGGTTCAATGTCATCTAAACAAAGGAGAAGGATTTAGGTGTTTTAACTATTCAAATATAATACCATTACATGAAGTACTCATCATCTTTCAGCATATCTACAGAATCATCTATGTAGAAACTTGGGCACTAAAGATTTATAATTAACTCTTCGAAAACATAAACTGCTAACCTTTGGCAACAATGAACCCCCCAAGGACAAAAACCAATAACAATGTAAAGGTACCAAGTGTATCTGACACAACTTGAACTCTTCCTACTGCTCCAAGAAACCGGAAGAGAGATAGGGCCATCTGATGGATGCTGAAGAATGCCAATAATTGGCGGAAAAACCTAATAGAATTTTCAAGATGTATTAATAAACATACATCATAAATTCACATAGCTCATGGAAGGAAAATAAGTGACATAACAAGAAATTAAGTTTATTCATCTATCTGAAAGAAAATAAGTGTAGGCACATACCTACTAGGAGCAGGAGCAAACCCAATAGTGTAATATGTTAGGCAGGTCCATATTCCTGACTCCATCAATGAGAGGGGAATCCTAAGGAGGAAAATCGGTAAGCAAAAAGCCCATGCTGGATAAAACAAGAAATCTCGCTGCTTAAAAAATACAGGAAGCCTAAACATAGTCAATGCAAGTTCTGCCATTCCATTGAACATGACATTAATGAGACTGAAGAACAATGCACCATAATATTTCCCTCCACCTTCTAATCGACCATGCTTCATTTTAGTTCTTAAGAACACTGTCATGGCAATAATTGGCATTATGGTAATCTGGGTTGTCTTGAATATATAAATAAAAGAGTTGCGCTTCATCAATAGCCACTCTCTTGCAAAGCATGCCTTGAAGAGTTCCCAATTTGAAATTTCATACTTCTCTTTTACTAATGCTGCAAGATGGGCTTTAGATCTATCATATGGAATTCCAAGCTCTTCAGAAAGTTTCTGGCCAATGTGAAAATTATGAAAGTGGTCTACAAACTCAGGAACACTGGTATATCGGTAAGGTTCATTCTTTTTGCACCAATACTGCTCCTGATTCTTTTTTGAAGAAACCTCTTGCAAAAAGTCTGCAACTCCTTTCCTTTCAGGGCACTTGAAGCCCACATTTTTGAAAAATTCAAGTACATTCTCACGCAGACCTTGGTAGACAACTTGACCCTCTGAAAGTAAAATAATGTCATCAAAAAGATCAAAGGTTTCAGGTGCAGGTTGCGGAAGAGAAATTATCATTGTCACATCCATTATATGAACCATCTGCCTCATGAACTTGACTATCACGAAAGTGGTTGAACTGTCCAGACCAGTTGATATTTCATCCATGAAAAGAGCCTTTGCTGGTCAAACCAGCATCTCTCCTGGATTTAGTATAATCATTACTATTAGATTTCTGTAAGTCCAGAAATTGTTCTAGAAAAGACACTGCCACTTAACTTTTATATGTAGTCTTTGTTGCATATTTTTACATACCTGTTGTAACACGCTTCTTTGGTCCACCAGATATGCCTCTTCTCATCTCATCACCCACCATAATGTCAGCACAAAGATCCAATCCAAGAATCTGTTATGCATAATTTGAAAAGTTAGACAAGAAAATTTGCTTAATAAGTAAAAGGTCAGTTACCATCGAGACATAATGTCAACATACCTTGAGAACATAGTCTGTAACAAGACTTGTTTCTTGGCCTGCCATTGCTGTGGCTTTCATGAATGCATCTATTTCAGGATTTGGTTTTATTCCTGCTTCTTTTTCTCGTCTTGACAATTCTGCCAACAGCTCATAAGCTGCTCCAACTCCCAAACAACGTCCTGAAAAGTCCAACGTCTCTCTAACTGTCATTTCCCATGATGAAGATTATGTTGGCTAATGTATGCACAAGTTCTCTGTGGAACAAATTCTGATAATTCATGATCACAATAACTGACTCTCCCTGATTCCTGTTCATAGAAGTTGTTAATTAAAAAGTTAGAACAACACAAGAGTGGTCATCATTACTAGAAGTACCAAGAATTCAGCAATTATTTTTGGAAGTCATGGTGAAATAGTTGGCAAATCTATCATATTTCATATTAAGAAACATTTTCAGGAATATGTCAAAGAAAACAGACATAAAGGACAAGCAAACAAGACTTCATGAACATTTTGTAAACTAAAATTTCCAGCATTACCTGCTCATCGCGCTATTCAAACAGAATTTAGCAGAACCATAGAATTTTTATTTTATTATTTTTTCATACATACAACAAAACCATAGACATTGTGTGAAGTAGTTGGCTTGAATTCAACATAAACCATGATTGCTTTGAAGTGGCATACAAGACTTGGAGTCTATTCCAAGTACAACTCTATTTCCTAATTGTTTTAGGACTCTTGTTATTGGATTACTTTCAAACTAATTCCCAACCGGCCTTAGATAAGTTCAACTTGGAATTGGTGTTTTGGACCTCACGTGCTCAAAGAATATTGATTGGTCTGGAATAGTAGCAAAGTAGATATACTTGAGATATAGAGTGAAATAGAGAGAAAAAATAGAGAGTGATATAGAGAGATTGGTTGCTGCATATTTGTGAAAGTTCTCTAGTTTAGAATAGGGTGCAAGGTTTTCTCCATTCCTTGTATTTGTAAGAGAGCTATTGGGTGTATTGAGGATTGGGTGTGTGTGAAAATATTGATACACCAACTTGTATATTTCCATATTTGATTAGTGGAATTTCTTCGTCGTTACCCGTGGATTTAGGCCAAAAGCCGAACCACTTAAATCCTTGGTGTTCTTTTGTTTGTGTGTGTGTTTGTTTATTTTTTTGATTTTAGGTTTGCTTCGTTCCTATTGTTAGTTTGAAGATCTTTCACAAGCCTAAAATATTTTCACAATCAATATTGAGGTAGGAGTGCTATCCAGGGGCGCTTTCCTACAACACATTGTCCTAGTGAGAAAGAGCAGGAAATGTCACACACTGAGATCCTTGTCCCTCTTCCCAGCAAGTGTCTGCAGCAATGTTGTTTTCCCTGATCCCGGAGGTCCCAGAAGCAGTGTAATTCTGGAGAAAAGCCACAAAATTAATCAACAAAACATATACAAGAAAGGACAAAGTTTAGCTACAAAATCGATTGTAGCCTTAGGCTACAAACTCACTCAAGATCTTTTTATTGGAGGTGAATTTTGACAAATCCACCATTGGATTGCATCTTCTTCTTATATCCTTCATGTTTGCAAAATTTCAAGAAAATTAAAGATTAATAACTATGTCATCAATAAATTTTTAAATTGCAAGTTTTTGTAATTTAAAATTATGCATAAAATATAAGATTATAGACTATATAGTAAATGATATGCGATTGACACAAAAATTGACATGTGCACTAACAGCATAAAGAACACGTAATTCAACGGTTAGATTTTTAAAATATGTAGTAATATTTATTTTATTGAGTGAGTTTGTAGCCTAATGCTACAACCAATTTTGTAGCTAAACTTTGTCCTACAAGAAATTCAAAAGGTAAATAATGTATATAAAATAGCCCTGACACTGCATATGAGAAGCCAAACTATATTGTTAATTCTAATTCATTAAAAGGTCTTTCTGTTACATAATGTTTCGTCAAATAAGTCAGGGAGTCAAACTACATCATATGTTTTGCAATAATCCAATACCTTGATGGCTTCACTATTCCACTCACATCACGTAAAATTTTGACGGCCCTTTTATTCAATGGCAAAAGCTTGATTAACCCAAGAAACGCCTAAATGATCACAAAAAAACATATATCAGTACATATACCAAGCTGTAAAACAAATAGAAGTGACATTTCTACTATGATGCGTTGATGACAACAAATTTTTACATTCTCAATGATGCATTGACAACTTGACTGAAATTATATCTCACGGTCTCAGACCCTCAATATATACTAAATAATCTAAAATGAAAATATACTTGGAATTTTCATTCTGACATACTTGAAAAAAAAGAAGAGTGGGATTTTCTTTTGTCATTTTGTAAACCAGGCTATGAAATCAGTCTTAGAAACCAATTAACATGAGAGGAAGAGAGAGAGAGGGGAACAATTTTTTCTCAAAATTGAAGAAACTAATATAAGCCTTTGAAACTTTGACTACCCTACCACATACCATAATCCTGTGTGTGGATTTACACTAGATTTCCAAGCATGCGTATAATTGGACCATGAAAAAAATATAAAACTCTGTTATG
Organism: Quercus glauca; assembly: GCA_023736055.1. Classification (NCBI taxonomy): domain Eukaryota; kingdom Viridiplantae; phylum Streptophyta; class Magnoliopsida; order Fagales; family Fagaceae; genus Quercus; species Quercus glauca. The sequence continues at coordinate 57,919,581 of CM043318.1, read as the reverse complement.
CAATCCCCGTTGAGATAGAAAGCATGCATATAATTAAAAAAGAAAAAAAACTAATGTATAGGAGAGAAAAATACCTCAATTGAATTCAAAGTTGAATTCAGCAGAGTTGGGAGTGCCCTGGTTCCAACATATGCATCTTCTTCAATTGATAAATGCTAAAACCGGACTTCAATCTTCGGAATGTCAATTCCCACCCTGAAAGTAAACAATGATATAAAAAAATAAAAAAAAAATAATAGAACTTGGATAAAACCAATTAAGTAAGGCACATACTAAAACAATACCATACACTTAAAAAGAATCTTACCAGTCAGTCCTGTCCCTTAGCCTACGAAGGAGCTTCTCGTTATCTTCTTCAGCAACCTTAAGTACACTCTCAATGAGATGTTTCTTGTCCTGCACTCCAAGATTGGTAACATCAATCTCTTCATAACCAACCCTCCCATTCTCCAAAACCTGCTTCAGCATTCCTTTCCTCAACCTATCATACGTTGGAAGCCGCTCTAATGCCGCCCACATCAGCTCCTCAAGCCTCACGCAAGCTCGAAGAGACCCAGCTTCTCTTGCTGCTGGATGACCGGAAACTCATCCTCTTGCTGCTCATGGACCTTACAAGTTCATCTCCGGCCACATCAGCCGCCATAATGGAATCCTATACTTTATTTATTTTTGGCTCTTTAAGCACTTGACTATTCCTCGAGTATATATGTGTAATATTATACTTAGCTCTTCTTTAATGCTCTACAAACTTTATGTTGCCATAGAAATTCAAAAGAAAACTAAAAAATAGTGTGTGAAGAAGTTCAAAGAAGTTTTTATGAGCTTATGAACATTTAAATCTTGAATAACAACATGGAAAGTTTAGAGCCAAATTTGGAAAGATGGGTGTGAAAGAATGTGATCAGGCTTGGTGAATTTGGACATGGTTTATGTAGGAGAAGGTGGTGAGTTGGAAGAGCTTGGTACTGACTACTGACAGAAATGAGTATTGAAGTGTTTGGAAAAGGATGAAAGAATTTGCATGACATTGTTCCAAGTTTTGTCCAGGTTTTAGGGTGTATGAGTCAGAATATTTAAACTTTTCTAAGACAAGTGAAGTAGGACAAGAGTCCGAATATTTCCAATTTGGGTCGTCGTTTCCTATGAATCGTTGCCGGATTAAATAGTACAGGACATATAGAGATTCTCTTAGGAAAATATTCCCCAATACTTATTTTTATCGCCACTATATTATACACTATTCCACAATTGATGGCTTGATATACACATTTTAGTGAAAATGAAATATCTATATTTAGAACATAAAAGTGAAAGTGAAATTATTATTACCCATAATAAGAGGATGAAAAATTGAAAGGATAAAAAATGTGGTATATTTGTATTTTCTACCATGTGTATTGGGTAGAAATGAAGGAAAAGTGGAATGATGTACATTAAATTATTATTATGTCATTATAAAAATAAAGAATAGAAAAGTAGGTTTAATTTTGTCAAAAATGTTATGTTTATAACATTTTTATAATAAATTTTATGTGACAAATTTTTATTAGTTATTGTAGGGTCCAAATTTGTTGGGCCTGATACCAACTCCCTGTATTGTGAGCCCAACAAATTCCCAACAATAAATTTGTAGAGAATGGGTTGAACAACTGGGCTAGTAGCGGATTTAGCAACGGTTCATACAAGCAAAAACCATCTAAAAGAAAAAAGGATTGAGGCAGGCTTTTTTAACAGGAAAACTCTTTGGTCCGAAGAGGATTAGTATATAAAGACTTCGTGAATACAATTTTTCTCCCCCCTCTCTCTGCGAGACTTGCTTCCTTTATATATACACCATTTTCCCATCTTCACCGCACACTTGTCCTCCATCTAGGCGTCCACTTGAGTACTAGTCAAATCAGCCGTTTGCTTTAACCCCCAGTGAGTGGTGGTGGGTGAAGATACACTGTTCAGGTGTCTTCTCCACATAAATGTGGCCAGGAAAGTTGCTGCAGTGCATTAAATGTGGCGGTGGCAGCTTTATTGGTAAGATATTTCATGATAGCTACGCCTTTGGACGTACCCGAAGCTCAGCTCTGGCATGGGGCTCTTCAGCATATCTACTCGATTAAGTTCTGGGCAGCTCCGTTGGGTAAGGTCCCTTCGGCCCAACTAGATTGTCTTCGGATGGTGCGTCTGTCCCTTATGGATTGCACCTCCACCAGGATGGCAAAACATTGATACTTTTATCCTCTTCGGACAGAGAGTCGTATCTGAACTGGGCCTCAGGCCCAACATATGGCGTTGGGCTTTCTCACCCACAATAGCCCCTCAAAATTTCACTTTTTACCTCGCATCCGAAAAGAAAAAGTGGGGTTTTGATCTTTGACAAATGAGGGCACTGAACTTTGACTCCACACGGATGCGCGCATGAATTTGGGCGCCTTCTTTATAACCGCTGCTGTCGCGCCGTTTCCGAGGCGTCATTAATTGCTTCAGGCGGCGTCTTGTCCCTGAAATCTAGCGGTCCATTTCAAATCAACGGACGAGATTCTCCTCAAAATTTTGGGCGGGGTAAGTCCCACCACTTTACCTGCCACTATATAAAGTCCCAGATGGGATTGTCTTCTCATTTTACAAATTTCAGAACTCCCGGCGAACTCAAGCGCTCAGACTCTCAAAGCCCTTCCTGTCATCTGCTTCAACCCGTTCCAGAATCCGCTACGATCTCACTGCGAGGCCAGAGCTCATCCTCCGATTTGATTCTGCGTAAGTTCTTTCCCCGAGATTTTCGTATTACATTCAGATTGCCTCTTCGGCCCGTGGTAGATTGTCCCAGTCGCCGTTTTGTGTTTCCCTTCCTCTAACCTTGTTAACAATGGGTAGATTTGAGTACCTAGTGGACAGTCCCTCCCAGATAGAGAAGTTTAGGGTGACATATCGCATTCCTCGGGAGGTGGGCTTGAGGTATTGCTCCACGGAGGGGTTATTACTGGACCGAGAGGAGGGTGAGGTGATAATCCCCATCATCGCCTTCCTGGAGGGAGGGATGACCATTCCCATGGGTCCAGTCACCAGAAGTTACCTTACCGCCCATAGGCTTTGTCCTGACCAGTGCGCACCCAACACCTTTAGAATCTTAGGTGCAGTTGATGACCTAAACCGCCATTTAGGCTTGGGATTAACCTGGCACGACGTGGTACACATGTACGAATGTCGTACCAAAGAAGGGGCGGGATACTATTTAAGGTCCCGATCCGATATCGTCAGACTCCTCTCCGGTCTTCCCAAGTCCAACAAAGGGATAAAGGACGATTATCTGATCGTCTCGGGTGCCTGGCATGATGGGATTCATTGCCCAACCACGCCAGGAACGCCAGGTGGGACATTCCCCCTTGAGCTTTTCTTTCTTGCTTCTAGCTATTCGGACTTCCTTTTCGCCATGTTGCAATCCACTGACAGTTCTATCACCATGTTTGCAGATAGGAGGTACGTAACTCCTCGGCTGAGTCTCACAAATACTGCGGCCTTGAACTACCTTCTTCGGTCGGAGATTTTCGTGAGTGAAGACGGACAGCTTAGATTCGTTCCACTCATCCTCGGCTATACCCCGAAGTCTAAACTCCAGCCGAGAGGCAACGCCATAACACTTGGGGATCGCTGCATAAACCGCATTGACGTGGCACGGAAGACCTTTTTGGCCCCCTTCGACCTCGCCCCGGTGCCCCATCCTAATCCGCAAGGCATACCGGTGCTCGTTCAGCCCGTTCAACAAGTCCCCCTTGAACCGGTAGCAGAGGAGGAAAGAATTTCTTCTACCCCTTCGCTTGACCAGCAGATCGACCAGTTCAAGTTCGAAGAGGAAAACTCCGGGGAAGTGGAAATTTTGGCTGCCGAAGAGGTGCTTGACAGGCATTCTGCTGCTCCGTTCCTGAACATAGCCGCGCCAGACGACTCAGAAGAAGAAGACATGCAGAGTCTGGACCAATTGATGAAGAACAGGAGGCCAAAGGTGGCGGCCAAGGGTACTGGCACGTCCCAGCCCGCTGCCAACCTCCCACCACCACCTCCTCTTCCTCCAGCTCCGAAGGATCTCGGCCTAAAACCACTGCCTGATCTGAAGAAGAAAAGGGTGGTGACAGAGGTGACGGATATTGAGGAAGGGGAAGTGGTCCCTCCGAAGGGCCCCAAGCAACAGAAGAGGGCCCATGATACTAGAGGTAAATGGGCTTCTTCAACCGAGAGTAGAGAAGACAACATGGTCGCAGATGTGCGGCGGGGGACTCCAGAGTGGTCTCCGAAGCTGACCTTGGATGGCGCAGCCATCCCTTATGACGCCTCTCTTCGAAACTACGCCGGTGGGAAGGCAGGGTATATAGTAGAGGCGCTGGAGAAACCTCTCCTCCTTCCTAAGGACATGGAGTCCTACCGGCGCTTCAGCGAAAAGGAGCTCTTTTTGTCCCTCAAAAGGGATTTAGGCATGGTGAGATAAGTGTTCATCTGTAGCCCTTTTTCATCCCTTACGTGCGTTCATAGCTTAACGCAGAATTCTTTGGTTTCCATGCAGATTGCCCAACAGATTTACGTGGCCGAAGAGTGGAATAGAAGGAAAGACGTCGATGTGCAAGCTGCAGCTCGAGCCAGGGAGGATGTTGAGATAGCACTGGGCAAGGCAAAGGACGAGAGCGCTCGCATCTCCGAGCAGCTAAAAGAGGAGGCTAAGGTAAGAAAAAATATAGAGGCGGGTCTAAAGACAGCTGAAAAGCAAGCCGAAGACCAACGCCAGCAGCTCTACACCACTGAACTTAATCTGGAAACACAGAAGGCGTTGGTAACAGAACTTCGTGCTGAGCTAGAAAAGGCCAGGGACGCTGCCAAATTGGCCAAGGAGGACGCTCAGTTGGCCAAGGAGGTAGTTGAGGCTGAGAAGCAGGCTTCTTATATGCTGGGGGTGCAAGAGACCCAAGCAAGGCTGACCGAGGAGTTTGCCAAGGTCTGCAGGGGCTACTGCGATATTACGTGGAGCAAATGCCTCGATGCAGCTGGAGTCCCTGCAGAGTCAGCTTTAAGGCAACCTGGGAGCATCTACTATGATCCCGATATATGTGATGCGCCTGAATCCTTGGAAGCGTCCTCGGCCGATCAGAATCCCCCAGCCCCAGCTGAGACGAGCCAGGCCCCTCTTCAGACCGGAGATGCGGGCGATTTGCCAAAGCTTAACCCAACGCCTCAAGATAATGCTCAGGACGTTCAGCTTGTGTAATCGCTTGGATACTTTTTGGCCATTTTTGTAATGAAATCGTCTTTCAATGAATGAAATAGTTTATTTTTGTTACTTGTTGACTTTGTAGTACTTGTCAGATTGCGTTATTATTGCTAATAATCAGTTTGGTAATCAAGGATAAATTAGAAACATGGTAATCTTCTATACGTAGCTAAAACAAAGAATTATGGCAATAACAGCTGACGTAAAGTTGTTTAAGTCTACATATTCCGCCAAACGCCAGATTAGACTAGTAACGCGAGCGTGCCCACTAAAACAAATCAACTGATCCGAGGACTACAGGCGTGATTGAATTTAAGGTTAAACACTTGTAAGAATTGTAAAGGAGTGTTAACTAACCCGAATCACCTGGTCCGAGGGCTATAGGCGTGACTGGATTTAAGTTTCGACACTTGAGAAATCGTGATGGAGTGTTAACTAACCCAAGTCATCTGGTCCGAGGACTACAGGCATGCTTGGATTTAAGTTTAAACACTTGAGAAATCGTGATGGTGTTAACTAACCCAAGTCATCTGGTCCGAGGACTACAGGCATGCTTGGATTTAAGTTTAAACACTTGAGAAATCATGATGGAGTGTTAACTAACCCAAGTCATCTGGTCCGAGGACTACAGGCATGCTTGGATTTAAGTTTAAACACTTGAGAAATTGTGAGGGAGTGTTAACTAACCCAAGTCATCTGGTCCGAGGACTACTGGCATGCTTGGATTTAAGTTTAAACACTTGAGAAATTGTGAGGGAGTGTTAACTAACCCAAGTCATCTGGTCCGAGGACTACTGGCATGCTTGGATTTAAGTTTAAACACTTGAGAAATCGTGATGGTGTTAACTAACCCAAGTCATCTGGTCCGAGGACTACAGGCATGCTTGGATTTAAGTTTAAACACTTGAGAAATCGTGATGGAGTGTTAACTAACCCGAGTCATCTGGTCCGAGGACTACAGGCATGCTTGGATTTAAGTTTAAACACTTGAGAAATCGTGATGGAGTGTTAACTAACCCAAATCATCTGGTCCGAGGACTACAGGCATGATTGGATTTAAGTTTAAACACTTGAGAAATCGTGATGGAGTGTTAACTAACCCAAATCATCTGGTCCGAGGACTACAGGCATGATTGGATTTAAGTTTAAACACTTGAGAAATCGTGATGGAGTGTTAACTAACCCGAATCATCTAGTCTGAGGACTACAGGCATGATTGGATTTAAGTTTAAACACTTGAGAAATCGTGATGGAATGTTAACTAACCCAAATCATCTGGTCCGAGGACTACAGGCATGATTGAATTTAAATTTAAACACTTGAGAAATCGTAATGGAGTGTTAACTAACCCGAATCATCTGGTCCGAGGACTACAGGCATGATTGGATTTAAGTTTAAACACTTGAGAAATCGTGATGGAGTGTTAACTAACCCGAATCATCTGGTCCGAGGACTACAGGCATGATTGGATTTAAGTTTAAACACTTGAGAAATCGTGATGGAGTGTTAACTAACCCGAATCATCTGGTCCGAGGACTACAGGCATGATTGGATTTAAGTTTAAACACTTGAGAAATCGTGATGGAGTGTTAACTAACCCAAATCATCTGGTCCGAGGACTACAGGCATGATTGGATTTAAGTTTAAACACTTGAGAAAAACTAGTGTAACAAAAGTGCAATCATGACTGAAAGAAAAATTCTCTTAATAGTAGTACCTTTTGAGGTTATTTACATTCCATGGCCGGGGCATTACATGATTATCCAGGTCTTCCAGGAAGTATGCTCCAACGCCTGCCCTCGAAGTGATACGATATGGACCTTCCCAATTCGGCCCCAGTTTTCCCCATGCTGGATTCTTTGCATTCCCTACCACCTTCCTTAGGACAAGATCACCAGGCTCAAGGGGTCTCAATCTCACATTGATGTCATAGCCCTGTTTAAGTTTCTGCTGGTAGTGTGCCAATCGGACCATTGCGCTTTCCCTTCGTTCTTCAATTAGATCCAGACTCTTTTCCAGCTGCCTATCGTTGTTGGTTTGGTCAAAAGAGCTAATCCTGTAGGTTGGGAACCCAGTCTCGAGAGGTATAACAGCTTCAGCCCCATAGGTCATTGAAAAAGGGGTCTCCCCAGTGGACCTTCGAGGCGTGGTTCTATACGCCCACAATACGTGGGGTAGTTCCTCTACCCATCTACCCTTCGCATCATCCAGCCTCTTCTTTAGCCCGTTAACTATGACTTTATTGGTGGCTTCGGCCTGCCCATTCCCCTGGGGATAGGCGGGGGTGGAGTATCTATTTGTGATTCCCAACTCACTGCAATAGCTTCTAAAAGCTTTGCTATCGAACTGAAACCCGTTGTTCGAGATGAGAGTATGTGGGACTCCAAATCTGGTGATGATGTTTTTCCAAATGAACTTCTTCACGTCCACGTCTCTGATATTTGCTAGAGGCTCAGCCTCTACCCATTTGGTGAAGTAGTCCGTTCCGACCAGCAAGAACTTCCTGTTTCCTGCTGCCTTAAGGAAAGGGCCTACGATGTCCAGACCCCATTGGGCAAAAGGCCATGGACTGGATAGCGGATTAAGGGTTCCACCAGGTTGATGTATGCTTGGCGCAAACCGCTGGCACTGGTCGCACTTTTTCACGTACTCATGAGCCTCCCTCTGCATGTTTGGCCACCAATAACCCTGAGTAATAGCTCGATGAGCTAAAGATCTCCCTCCAGTGTGGCTCCCACAGATTCCTTCATGCAGTTCTTCTAACATTGATTCAGCCGCTTCGGGGGCCATGCACAACAGATATGGGCCCGAATAGGATCGTTTGTATAGTTTATGGCCTTCGGACAGCCAGAACCTTGTAGCTTTTCTCCGTATTTTGTCCGCTTCCACCCTTTCTTCAGGCAACACATCGTCCCTCAAGAACTTGATGATGGGATCCATCCAACATGGGTTGGTTCCGACGCAGTAAACTTGGAGTACCTTTTTTCTTAACTCCGTAGGCCTCTGTACGTCCTCAATCAGGATGACCCTTGGTAATTCCTGCGCCGAAGAGGTGGCGAGTGTAGCCAGAGAATCGGCATGCGTGTTGCCACTTCTAGGGACGTGCCGAAGGGTAAAGCATTCAAACTCCGACTGTAGGGACTTGACCAGGTTCAGATATCCCTGCATCCTCTCGTCTTTCGCCTCAAATTCTCCCAGCACTTGGCCGACGATCAACTTTGAGTCTGAGGATATCTCAACGGACTTTCCTCCCATCCTTCGCACCATCTTCATCCCCATCAATAGAGCCTCATATTCTGCCTCGTTATTCGTTGCTGAGAAGTCTAGCCTTAAGGCTTTTTCAATGATGATTTTCTCGGGGGATATCAACACTAGCCCTACTCCTGAGCCCCTCTAATTCGATGCTCCGTCTACATACACTTCCCAGGGCAAGGTGTTTTGTGACGCAATCGTGCTGACTTGCCTTCCTCCCGCGCCTAGAGTTTGTGCTGCTTCCTCTAAATGGGGCTCTATGAACTCGGCGACCAGGTCCGCAAGGACCTAGCCCTTCACTGATGTGCGCGGCATGTACTTGATATCAAAAGCCCCTAGCATCGTCCCCCATTTGGCAATTCTTCCAGTGTAGTCGGCGCTTCGGAGTACGGCTCTGAGTGGGAGTTGGGTAAGGACTATAACGGTGTGAGCTTGAAAATAATGGGGCAACTTCTTAGTACCCAGCACAACGGCCAGAATGGCTTTCTCTAGTGGCAAATAGCGGATTTCAGCTTCTTGTAGCGACTTGCTTACGTAGTAGACTGGCTTTTGCACTCCACAGTCTGTTCGGACCAGCACCAAACTTACAGCGTTAGGGGCCACGGCAATGTAAGCAAACAAGACTTCGTCTAGCTGGGGACTGGACATGATGGGGGGTTTAGCCAGGTAGTCCTTAAGTTGTTGGAAGGCAATAGCACATTCCTCTGTCCATTTAAAATCCTTCCACTTATTGATTAACGAGAAGAAAGGCTTACACCTGTCTGCTGATCTGGAAATGAACCGATTAAGGGCAGCGATCATCCCAGTCAGCTTCTGAATTTCCTTGGGATTCTGAGGAGCTCGCAAGTTTTTGATGGCCCTTATTTGATCGGGGTTAACTTCGATTCCCCTGTGTGTGACCATATATCCAAGGAATTTGCCTGATCCAACACCGAACGAACATTTGGAGGCATTCAAGCGCAATCTGTGTCCCCTCAGAATTTCGAAGATATCCCTGAGATCCCCAATGTGTTCGGCAATAATCTTGCTTTTAACCACCATGTCGTCAATATAAACCTCCATGCTTTTGCCCAGCTGTGGCTCAAACATCCTCGTCATCATCCTCTGATAGGTAACCCCTGCGTTTTTTAAGCCGAACGGCATCACCTTGTAGTGATAATTTCCCACCGGGGTTACGAAAGATGTTTTCTCTTGGTCGGCGAGAGCTAGGGGTATCTGATGATAACCTTGAAAGGCATCTAAGAAACTCATCTGAGGATGTCCGACAGTGGCATCAACTAATTGGTCTATCTTCGGCATTGGAAACGGATCCTTCGGACAAGCTCTATTAAGATCGGTGAAGTCCACACACACCCGCCATTTCCCATTTTTCTTTTTCACCACCACCGTGTTAGCCAGCCATTCGGGGTAGAAGATCTCCTTAATGGCCCCTGCCTACTTGAGTTTCATCACTTCATCCCTGACCGCGTCAGCGTGTTCCCTTGACGGTCGTCGGAGTGGTTGTTTTTTAGGGATAATGGTGGGATTAACGTTTAGGTGGTGGCAGATGAATTCTGGACTTACTCCTGGGGCTTCCGCGGGGTCCTAGGCAAATACGTCAACGTTGGCTCTGAGGAACTCTATCAACCCCTCCTTTTCCTGAGGGGGAAGCATGGATCCAACTTGAAAGAACTTCTCTGGGTTGTTATCGATAACTACCCTTACCAAGCTTTGGCACTCTGCCTCTTCGGCCGAAGCTTCGGTGCCCACCACCGACGACTTTAATTGCTACAATTTCCCTTCGTTACAGCCCGAGGTCTCAGCCTGAGGATGATGCTGGATGGCCGCCACTAGACATTGTCTGGACGTAGACTGGTCTCCACGAATTTCTTCGACTGCTCCTTCGGACGGGTACTTAATCTTCTGGTGTAGTGTGGAGGATACCGCCCCAAGGGTATGAAGCCAAGGTCTGCCTACTATAGCGGTGTAGGGCGAGTAGGCGTCCACTATTATGAAATCCACTTCCACCGTTTCGGGACCGGTTTGCACAGGCAATCTAATCTGCCCCTTCGGAATGATCACTTTGCCATCGAAGCTGACCAAAGGAGAACTGTACGGAGTCAAGTCCTCGGGGGACAAGTTCAGCCCCTTGTATAGGTCTGGGTACATAATCTCTGCTGCGCTACCCTGATCTACCATTACCCTCTTGACATCGTATCCGCCTATTCTTAGAGTAACTACTAGGGCATCATCATGCGGCTGGATAGTCCCTACTTTGTCCTCCTCCGAAAAGCCCAGAACTGGAATATCCACCCTGTGTCTCTTCGGCTCTCTGTTAACACTTTCCAAGGGTACTCGGGCTACTGACAATACCCTGGATGGGTGGGACCCTGTCCTCCCAGGTGCAGCAAAAATGACATTGATTGTCCCCAAGGGAGGTTTCAATGAGTTGCCTCTCCTCGGCCCCGTGCTTGTCTGGTTTCCCTGTCCGTATGAGTGGTGCAGGAGGTGCTTTAGTCTGCCTTCGCTGACTAGCTGATCCAAATGATCCCACAGGCTCCTGCAATCCTCAGTAGTATGCCCATGATTAAGGTGATACTAACAGTAAAGATTGTGGTTGCGCCTTTCAGGGTTTCCTACCATCTTGTTCGGCCTCTTGAAGAATGGTTCGTTTTTTATCTTATCCAGGACTTGGTGTACTGGTTCGCGAAAAACCGCATTGACCGCCTGGAAGTTTGCTGTGCTCTGTCCGGTCCAGTCCTTCCTCGGCCTGTTGTGATTTTGCCTGTCCGACCTGAAATCCCTTCCCTCTTGAGGGATAACTTTCTCCTTCCCCTTACTCTGCTGCTGATCTTCTTCCACTCTTTTATACTTATCAATCCTGTCCATCAACTGGCGTATACTGGTGGCAGGGTTGCGCGTCAAAGACGTTCTCAAGGGATGTTCAGTGGGGAGGCCCAGTTTAAAAGAGCTAACAGCCATCGATTCACAGTCTTCCTCTACCTCATTGTATGTTTCCCAAAATCTATCCGAGTACGACTTCAGAGTCTCGTTCCCTTTCATGCTGACGGACAACAGCGAGGCTACGGACTGAGGAACCCTTCGGCAAGTGATGAAACGAGACCCAAAAGCCTGGGTTAGCTCTTGGAAAGAGCTAATAGTGTTTGCTTTCAGACCATCGAACCATCTCATGGCTATTGGTCCCAAACTCGAGGGAAAAACTTTGCACATCAGGGCTTCGTCCCTGGAGTGGACTGCCATCCGCTGGTTAAAATGACTCACGTGTTTCACTGGATCGGTCCGGCCATTGTAGATGGTGAATGTAGGTTGGTGGAAACGCCTGGGAAGTCTGGCACCCTCGATATTACGTGTAAAAGGAGACCTGGAGATCTGATCCAGAGCTTTGCTTATAGCATCGTTCCCTGCGCCCCTCGGTAAGGGATTCTGAGGGTTCCTCTCGTCATGACGCATCTCCTCGTAGGTAAAGGATTCGCTGTCCGGCGTTCGATGTTTCTGTTTATAGCCAACATCCTGTTCGTCCTCAAAATCTTCGTCAGAATACGAGGGACTGCGCTTCCTCTTTGCATGGCTCAACTCCCTTTTGAGCCTGTCTATTTCCTTCTGCATGTCTTTGTTCTTCTCTGCATGAGACATGTGGCTCTCCCCATGCGACTGGTTTTGATCGTCATGCGCGGTGTGTACACTTCCCTCACGATCCTGCCTCCGTTCCAGATGAAGAAAAGGATCGGTGTGCTTAGATGACCTGGACTCAGCTGGTCGTTGCCTTGGTTCAGCCATCTTTTGAGGTGTTGCTTCCACCTTCGCTCAAGCTGTTTCTCACAGACGGCGCCAATTGTAGGGTCCAAATTTGTTGGGCCTGATACCAACTCCCTGTATTGTGAGCCCAACAAATTCCCAACAATAAATTTGTAGAGAATGGGTTGAACAACTGGGCTAGTAGCGGATTTAGCAACGGTTCATACAAGCAAAAACCATCTAAAAGAAAAAAGGATTGAGGCAGGCTTTTTTAACAGGAAAACTCTTTGGTCCGAAGAGGATTAGTATATAAAGACTTCGTGAATCCAATTTTTCTCTCCCCTCTCTCTGCGAGACTTGCTTCCTTTATATATACACCCTTTTCCCATCTTCACCGCACACTTGTCCTCCATCTAGGCGCCCACTTGAGTACTAGTCAAATCAGCCGTTTGCTTTAACCCCCAGTGAGTGGTGGTGGGTGAAGATACACTGTTCAGGTGTCTTCTCCACATAAATGCGGCCAGGAAAGTTGCTGCAGTGCATTAAATGTGGCGGTGGCAGCTTTATTGGTAAGATATTTCATGATAGCTACGCCTTTGGACGTACCCGAAGCTCAGCTCTGGCATGGGACTCTTCAGCATATCTACTCGATTAAGTTCTGGGCAGCTCCGTTGGGTAAGGTCCCTTCGGCCCAACTAGATTGTCTTCGGATGGTGCGTCTGTCCCTTATGGATTGCACCTCTACCAGGATGGCAAAACATTGATACTTTTATCCTCTTCGGACAGAGAGTCGTATCTGAACTGGGCCTCAGGCCTAACATATGGCGTTGGGCTTTCTCACCCACAGTTATAATTTAAATCCACAACTGAAATTACTCTCTATTCCTTTAAATTTAAGGGGAGAAAACAAATCTTAAGCATGAAGGTTGCGTTTGGCATTAGCTTAAAAATCTAATTTTTTTTACTATTCAGCTTAATTTTTTTTACTATTCATGAGTTTTATTGCACTTTTTGGTACTATTCATGGGCTCCACTGTACTATTTCAGCTACTTTTTAGTTTTATCTACAATTCTTTCAATAAAAAGTTTTTAGTTTCAGCTAAATAAACCGTTTCCAATTTGACTGAAAATAGATTTTCTATAATACTTTGTTCCATTTAGCAGGGGTGGAACTATGCTGATACTAGGGGCCAGGTCCCTACTCCTAACACATTTTCATATTTTATATGTACTATTATTGAAATTAAATTATTTAAGAGTTTGGTCTCTCACAAAATATAAATTGGCCTCTCCTAAAATAATGGAAGATTCTTTTAAGGAACTTAAAAAAAACATTGTAGTATCTCATAAAAATAATAGCATTACAAATAATTTTTATTTTATTTTATAAAAAACTCACTCAAATTTATTATTTTTGTGAAAAATAATACGAGACAAATCTTTAGTGGTTCTAATATATTTAAGGCACATAGTTAAAGAAACATAAAATACTTATTTAGTATGAGTAATATAGTATTGTCTAAAGAACATTAGGTCTTATCAACCCAATTCGAACAATGTGTTGTTTTGTGTTCAATACTTTAATATTATTAGTTTTGTAATTTTCTTTAGTACTCAAAGATCCCCACCACCCCCCCCCCCCCCCCCCACCCCAATTTCGAGTATTTTGTTAATACTTAGGACATGAAAGAGAGTAAAGTCACAAGAAATGTCATTTGAAAAGAATATTGGGTTTTCTTTTTATAAATTTATTAAAATAAAATTATTTCTTAAAATGATTATTGACTGTTGTATATTTTTGGATCAAAATTTCGTTATATACTTTAGTATTTTACAAATTTGTTTGTATTGTGAGTGATAAATGAAATTATTTTTAAAAAATAAAATTCAAATGTATAAAAGGGTAAAAGATTCCATAAAACAAAATTATCTCATTACAAGTTAATAAAGCTAAAAACATATTATAGATACCATATAAATACTCAATTTAAATTTAATTTTTTTTTAATATAAAACTAATAGATCTTTGAATTACTCAGTAATGTGAAATATAGTTTCTAATGAATTCAAAAATATGATGATGTCAAAAATTTATATATATATATATATATATATAAAGAAATTGAGAACTAAGAAAATATAAAAATTTTTGCTCACATTTTCACACACGTGTCCCTTTGTATAAGAAAAATGCTAGTGTCATAAAAAATATCACAATTTTTGCCACAATTTGCCATGTGGCGAGTTGTGAGTGGTAGAGATATAGACTCCCCTGGACCCATTATTTTTTCTCCACTACTCACAACTCACCACGTGACGAGTTGGGAAAAAAATTATGATATTTTTTTATGTAACTAGCGTCTCTTTTTGTATAACTTGAGTTTCATACAAAGTTCATTTTGGTATTACAAGTCTGTCTATGCAAAATTCATTTCATATATAATTATGGTAAAACTTTGTTAACATTCTTGAGATTTGGGTTAATGTTAGTCAGGTCAAAAATATTTCAAAACTAACCAACTTAACTACTAATCACCATAAAAGAGAGGATAAAATGAGTAACGGTTTAAGATACCAAGTTGATCAATTTTGAAATATTTTGAACTTGGTTGATATTAGCTCAAACTCAACATTGACTCCTATAATTAAAGTTGGACTTCTCTGAATTCTATAAAAAACTAAAATAAAATAAAAATTAGACTTCTCTGTTTATTTATTTTCCACATAAAAATATCATTAAAACTGTTTTTTATTTTAAGGACATTTTTTGTTCTTTTTCCTTTACACTTAAAAAAAAAAAAAATACTTGAGATGAGAGGATTGAAACTTGTAAACAAGAAGAAGTCACAGTTGAGCTAAAGCTTTTTTTTTTTTTTTTTTGAGAATCAAGACCAAGCATTAAGATCGTGGATAATCTGCAAAAACAATAGAGGCAATATCAAACAGAACATCTTCTATCTAGACTAGTAAAGGAAAAAAAAAAACGAGCTCCCTTGGGCTAAGGCTCTTGATTTTTTTATTTTTTATTTTTATTTTAAGAAACAGACAGATAGACTAACACACGTACCCGAGGGGTGGGGACGAAGGTTTAATTCCACACAACTTACCACGTGCGAAAAGAGTGCTGAAGGCTTTAAACTTGACTAGGAACACACAACTGGACGAGGCTCTTGATTTTTGTATCAATATATTTTGAGTCTTTCATTTATATATATATATATATATATATATATATTTTGAGTTTGGGCCATTCAAACAAACGTTCCTGCTTCTCCCACTCCATGAAAATCTGATATTTGTAGTGGGCACCGAACATTCCTCAGTCACTAACACTAACATTGATTTCATTTCTTTTCTTCAACCTATGCTTCTTCTCAGTTTTTGAATATGTTCTTAAACTTAAACCCCTTCAATTTCATCACCCACCCCTCTCATAGACATAGTTCTCAAATTTTCTTCAAATGTCTTTTGCTCACCTTCTACGCCTTTTCGGCGACACCCAATGCGTCCTCAAAGGCAGAGCAGTCCATGGCAAGATTATCACATCTGGGTTTTTCCTCGATGCATATGCAAATAACCATTTGATGTCTTTGTACCTAAAACTTAATCGTATAAATGATGCTCGCAAAGTGTTTGATACAATGCCTGAAAGAAATCTTGTTTCATGGACTGCTCTAATATCTTGGCATTCCAAAATGGGTATGCCAGAAGAAGCCTTGAATTGTTTCAGATTAATGGCTAAAGATGGTTTTGATCCCAATAATTATACATATGTTGGTGCTATATCTGCTTGTGCTAGTTTAGGTGATGCAAGAGCTGGTAAGGAGATTCATGGAAGGATTTATAGGCACGAGCAAGAGTTGAATGGTAAAGTTAGTAATTGCTTCGTTAATATGTATGGGAAATGTGGTTTGTTGAAATCTGCCCGGCTTGTGTTTGATGCAACTTTGAAGCCAGATTTAGTTTCTTGGACTTCAATACTTTCTTCTTATTGTCAATGTGGGGAGAATGTAGAGGGTTTAAAGATTTTCATGAGGTCACAGGAGGAAGGAGTGGAAGTTAATGAATTTTCTTGCGCGAGTGTGTTGGGAGCTTGTGCTTCACTTGAGAACTTGAAGGTTGGGATGCAAGTGCATCCCCTTGTCATAAAGTGTGGACTTGGATTTGACAGCTTTGTTGTGACAGCATTGATAAATCTTTATGCGAAGTGTGGCGCATTGGACTATGCTCATCAGGCATTTTTGGAGGTGGATAAGCCACAGTTGCAGGCTTGGACTGCACTAATGGGAGGCTGTGCTCAACAAGGAAAAGCAATAGAAGCTATTGATCTTTTCCACAAGTTCCATTCTTTGGGTTTGAAACCTAGTGAGAGAACATTCTCATCAGTACTTGGAGCATTAGCAGATACAGTGGATGTTGAAGTTGGAACACAACTCCACTCTTTGATCATTAAAATGGGGTTCAATTCCTTTATATTCGTTGGCAATGCAATTCTGGATTTTTACTCAAAATGTGGGCTTCTTGAGGAATCATCAAAAACTTTTGAGGAAATGCATGAACATGATGTTATCTCGTGGAATGCACTGATTTCCGGGCATGTTAGATATGGTCATCATGGAGAAGCTAATGAGCTTCTGAAGGATATGTTTATTGAAGGATTTGAACCAAATCTTCATACATATCCTAGCATTTTTAGCATCTGTGGCGATATCCCAGCAATCGAGTGGGGTAAACAAACACATTGCCGCATCCTAAAACCTGGGTTTGACTCAAATGTGGTTGTAGGGAGTGCTCTTATAGACATGTACGCTAAGTGTGGAAGACTAAGTGAAGCTCGGAAAGTTTTTGACATTCTAGTTACAAAAAACTTGGTTTCCTGGAATACCATACTTGTGGGATATGCCCAACATGGATTTGGGAGGGAAGCTTTAGAGATCTATAACATAATGCGTAGTAATGGGATCAAACCTAATGGTATTACTTTTCTTGGAGTCTTATCTGCTTGTGGGCATGTGGGACTTGTAGAGGAGGGATGGCACCACTTCAATTCGATGATCAAAGACCATGGCATTTCCCCAAGAACAGATCATTTAGCTTCTTTAGTCAGCCTCTTTGCCCGTAAAGGACAGACAAAAAGAGCTTTTGAACTCATAAGGAGTTTTCCAATGGAGTCTGATAAGGTGGTTTGGCGGTGTCTCTTGTCTGGCTGCAAAATTCACAAGGATGTAGCTCTGGGAAGATACGCTACTGAGAAAATTTTGAGTATTGATCCAGAAGATACTTCAGCTCATATCATGCTTTCAAATATATATGCTGAGGCCAAGATGTGGAATGAAGCAGCACAAGTGCGAAAAATAATGAAGGAGAAGGTATTAAAGAAAGACACAGGATATAGCTGGGCTGAATTGAAGAACAGTATATACTACTTTTCTGCAACTCATTACACACAATTCCAAGAAACAAATCTCCATGAGGTATTGGATGGGTTGACAGCCCAGTTGTTTGACACTGGATACATGCCCGATGCTTTGTTTGTATTGCACTGTGGGGAATAAGCCAGGGATATTAGATAAAAAAAAAAGTATTTGTTCATGCATTATAATCTTTTACATGTGAGAAAATAAGAGAAATGAATCCATGATCGTCTGAGATGATCGATATTTCTATGAGATGATATTGAAAGAGGACTAAACAGTATAGAAAGAATTGAAAAGTAAAGTGATGTTGACTTCTTATAGTAACTTGTAAGAAAGACAGTCAATCTAAGGTCACATTACCACACATACAGTTGTAATTGAACTAAGAAAAACATCGAAGACTGATGGTGTGGGAGGATCCCTTGGAGAAAGGTTAACAAACTCGAGGGCTTGAAGCCTTAGTTTCAGAGGGTAATCCGCAATGCACCCAATTCTTGGGCCTGCTCCAGTTGACCATTTCAATGACAGCTGATGCCCTAGTTGATATGAACTTACTTCCTTTTTTGACTTGATCCTCTGCAATATCTCTCTCTTTGGAAGACTTGTTCTGGTTCTCTGGAGATCACTGGACAAGGTTCTCTTATAACTTTGTGTTCGTGTGCTTTTTGTTTGAGCATAGGTACATGATTCAGAGGGTCTGCTGTTAATCTCATTCTCCCTAGGAGCTTGGCAGGGTGGTTCAGAATTTGTTAGTTCTCCAAGTTTACTCTCTTCTTGAACATTTTTTGTTGAATAACTTCCTTCATTAACTGATTTGCGGCTATTGTAGCTCTCATGATCTTCTGTAGGGGAAAATACCTGACTAAAATAGATAGAGCTCAGAGGAAAATGTGGTAGAAGCAGTATATTAGGCATATGTTGGTTAAATTGTACAGGTTTTGGATTATAAAAAGAAGTACAAAAGTGAACAATGGCAGAAAAAATTTCATAGATATCAAATTGTGACCCACAATATCCTAAAATTTTGAAAAGCTATTTTCATGTCTCCAAATGTTCTATCAACTGCAATTAAATCAATGTAGAATTAGCAGAGGGGTAGCAGATTTGTGAAATGACATTATATATAAGTTGCATACCTGAACTTCATCAAGGTTGACCCCATTCTCGTCAAGGAAGGCTAAGAAGCTGCCAAGGTTCTCTGCAGTTGGTCGGTAATGTCCACTGTATGCCGATACAGACTGGAAGTCATAAGGACATATTCAGAATTTGGATGCAAGAAACAGAGACTTTTCAAGTTTATATACAAAGTACGTTGGTAAACAATCTCCTTTGTTAAAATAAAATTAAAAGAATAGATTCCTTATAAACTTATGTTTTATTATGTTACCCAAAAAGAATAGTGTTTTATTATCTGTAACTGGAAGCTTTTCTTGATCCTACCGGAGTTAATATGCTGATGTGTGTAGAATATATAGCACATAGATAGTACTTACCAGTGCATTTCCTTTGATACCAAATGAATGGGTTTAATGTGTTAACTACTAGAAGAATTGATCCCCCCTCCCCCAACTATTGAATTAAAAAATAATAATAATAATAATAAAAAAGCCGAGAAGAATTGAAATGTGAGAACTCTGGGATCTATAAAATGGGACTTTGCCTATGCAAATTATGTTGATTTGACATGTAGTAATCTAGAAGAATTTATGAGATCTGCCACTGCCAGCATCAACTTGTCTTAAAGAGCTTGGGATTCTTACGCAATTAATTGCATAAATTTATAAACAAAAGATGGTCCTGTGAGCTCATTCAAACTAAACTGAACCTCACATCAGCTTTGAGTAAACCACATAATCAAGTAGTTAACTTAGTCTTGCATTTTGTTGACATCTATTATTAAAAGTAACATTTGAGCTAAACGTTCATATAATTGAAAGTTCACCCTTAATAAAGGTAAAAAATAAGATCTTCTAAATTCAGAAGCAATTTTGAAAGACTAAAATCATTAATACTTTTTTAATTCTTTGATAGGATTTGCTTGTATCTAATTTAAAATTCTACAATTAGTATGCTTCACTAGAGAATGATAGTGTTGCACTTTTCAGGTACAAGCAACCGTTTCAACTCCTCCAATCCCATACACCATGGGAAATGTGAAATTAAGATATGCAGTTCCCTTCCATAGCAATCATTTATTTTTTGTGAAAGCATCTGTACTTAGTATCTACAGCAAGTTGGATTTCAGGGCTGTTTGCTAAATAGAGCCCCAGAATGGACATGATGTCAAAGTCTGGCTTGTTTGTTCTTGGATTCCATGTGCCTGGCCTACTTGTCTTTCTTTCAATATCAGTAGGGTCATTGAGCATATTTTTCTTTGGTTTCAGTTTCTGGTGAGCCTGGAAGTGAGAGAGGAATCCCAAACAGGTTGGTGTGTGCTTGGTTGTATATGTACTTGTTGGGCCTCTCCAATGATAGCTTAAGCTTTGGGTTGAATACTTTAATGTGTAGATTAGAGGTATGGAACATTTTTAGTTGTATGTCTCCATAATGAGAACATTGAATTATACAAAGATGTCATTAGAAAATGGCATTGTGGAAACATTATAATAAATGCTTGCTACATGCATACCTTGAGCTTGCCACTTTCTGCCTCAAGTCTTCCAGCAGCCAAAGTGGCCCCACCTGCAAGGAAGCTGGAATGATGAAATGATCCCTTCCTTTTCTGGTGGGAAGGAGACAAAGCGTTAGGCTTCAGATGATGCAAACTAAAGTGGCATCTTAGATCTGGGAATATGGTCAACAAATTGTGTGGTGTTTGTATCAGTTTTTACCTCACCAGCATAAAGTTTTTTGGAGGTACTCATAACAAAAATCCATTTTGAGCCTTGCAATTTTTGACTTGTATCAAGGAGACTTCCAGTTTGTTTATGCACTATCATCCCTTCAGCAATTATGTATTCATAGTATTCCCTTTCTTGCTTGTTCATGATGCATTTCCACAAACAGTGTGAGTGAAGTTAGGAAAGCTTAAGTAGAGCAGATGTTAAAGAGCATCTAAAATCCAATTGAAGTCAATTCATTCCTATAAACTTTTTAGTATGCAAAACACAAAGCTATTTTGTAGGTAGAGTTTTAGTGCTTCCTGCTTGTAGAAAATTAAGTAATAACCAGAAACGGCACTTATTTTATTTCTATCATGGTATTTCATGATACTATGAAATGCATTAGACTCATTAATGGCTATTGATATAATTGATTTCCACGGAACATACAAAGTTGGTGTTCCAACCATAGTAATAATCTGACCCCATTTTGATCTTGGTTTATGATTTATGAACTGTGATACTAGTTTTCATATTAAAGGAGGAGCATACCAGTCCGAGATATTTAATGCATTCTTGTCGAAGCCTTGATCTTGGGCAATCTTTGAGATCAACATCTTTGCCATCTCCGACGTCCAACCTACACAAGGAATATATTAAGTTGTTTAGTGACACATTGATTTAATTGACACTAGAGATTCTTTCTTTTTTGCATGGGACATCAAGGTATGGGAAAGTATATAATTATCTCCATTCTTGTGAGGTTTTTGTATGAGAGGTATTCTGCGATTTTGAAGATACCCCCTAGCATTGAGATAAAGCTTCAAGCCCTTGGCTTGAAACCTATCATGCTAACCCACTAACATTCAATAATTTTTTGTTTTTGTTTTTCTAGCAAGAAGTTAACATTCAATAATATTCCAGACATTCTATTTTTGCAATGTACTTCGATACCATAACTTTTAACTATTTCCCCTTTCTATTTAGTTTTACTATTCTTGACAGCAATTAAATGAACATTGGATACAGGATGAAATTACAGAGACGGAGATTGAGATGCATCTTTGCATATGCACATATATTTTTAGAAATTAAGAATTACACTTTAAATACTAAAACAGTTTTTTTATTATTTACTGATTTAGTTACGTTTATCATGTGCTTAGATGAAAATTAAAAGGAGAGAATACTGTGAGTTACATGTGTGTCATGTTTCCATTTATAATCTTCAGATTGCTGTCTTTGTGCCTTTTCTTTTGAGTATTGGTTTAATGTATTTGACAATTTTCTGCTTTTTATTGCATAACGCTTTAGTCCTTGAAAAGAAAAACATCTATTACATTGTATAATGATTTTATGAATGCTAGAAATTGTTGCACATAGTAGATGACATAGTATTCATTTCTTATGTGACATTTCCCAATAATTGGAGGCTTTCATTTAGAGTTGATGCATGACCACATATTTGCGTATGCGCTGGCATGCAAACAAGTAGTAACATAATGCACAGACGTGCAAAGGCTACATATAAAGGGTAAAAGAAAGGCTAAACTCGGTGGCTGCCAAATGAGAGCTAAAATCCATATCAAATTAGGCTGTGATGAAAATGATCGCAGAGCTTTATTCCTTAATTTAAATCCCTCTCACTTTTCTGGTCAGTTAAGAGGTTCATGATTGTAGATATTTTCTGTGGAACTTATTCGAATTTCTAACCCCACACCCCCCCCCCCCCCCCCCCCTCTCTTATCTCACAAGTTTTTCTGAGATTTTGAGCTCCTGATCAGTCTTTGGGTCAGTGTAGTCTCCCATATCTAATTGAAGGAATAAATTGCAGAGGGCAATTTAACCAATCCTTGAATGAAATCATTAGCAGTTTCCTGTAAGCAGTCTTAGTGACAGCAGTTATTATTGAGACTTTCCTGTACTTGTGTTCATACTTTTTTTTTTTATCACTTTGGTTGCATTTGGAGTCAAATGCGGAAGCCAATGCATTAAGTGGAAATATTTGACATTCGAAGCATCTAAAATTGTTTAAACTGTTCATTCTTGGTAAAGAAGAAGGGGTGAAAAGAGGAAACATAGTGCAGATATTTGTGGGCCCATATAGCACTAGAGGCAGAAAAATCAAAGAATCAACCAAGAGAAGTTTGTGTACCAATGAAAAAATGGCTGCTCTGTATCACCTTTACCCCACTCTTCATAGTAAAAGTTGAGATTATGACCATAACGATGTCTTGGATCAATCTGCGGAACATCATCATCATAATAATAATAATAGTAAATTTTTAGCTTAAAATAACAGGCTTACAGCTTCAATCCAATGTTGGAAAGCTAGTTTTTGTGCCTTAGCGTCTTGATACAGCCCTTTTCCAACCTGCCAAAATTATCAAATTGCATGAAACCATCATTATTATTTATTAAAGTATGACACCATTATTTATTCCATTTTAATTGTAATTAATGTTTTCTATCATTTTGCTTGAATGATAAAATAAGAGGCCAAAAACAGAATAGCTATTGGAAATCATAACAAAATATGTTGCAAATTCAATAATGAAGATGTTAATAATTGTGTAAGCTACATGCCTTAGAAGCAATCAAGCTGATCCTACTCCAGCGTGAGGCAGCTGTTTCTGCTTTGTGAAAATTGAAGAAGGAAACCGTGCTGTGATTCAGCCTTGCATAATCTATAGCTTGCGACCTCCAAATAGTCCCGTAACTTCTCAGAAAAAACACAGTCACATTCTTAAAGTAAATGAAATGAAACATACATTGACACTTACCACAGCTCTTCAGCAACAACAGCTGAATCTGCTAGCCTGCGCCGGGTACGATAACTCCTGTAAACTTTTTGCAACCTCACCGCAGCTGTTGACACAAATGTTTCTCTACTCTCCTGTGAATCCATTGACATTGATGCAAGATTATGGTCATGGCAATCCACAGAAACTGCCATTAGATAAAATAAAAAAAAAAAAAAAAGATAAAAAAGCAAAGTGTTTGAAAGAAATTGGAAAGGAGCATAATCAAGCTAAATATGTCTTTGTCTAGCTTTTTTCTATCCAAATGCATAATGTGCTTTTCTTTTTGTTGGTTGGGTTTATGAGGTTAGATTTAGAATTGATTGTATCATAAATAGGTGGTAGTACTGCGGGGACAACTAACACATCTGGTTGGATATTTGAAGAAGAGCCAAGAAAAGTGGTCTCCACTCTTCCACCTTGCTTAGTCATGTCAGCATGCACCAACCAAACTATTGAAGTGCTCTCAAATCTAAGTCTATTACCATACCATCAGTTCAAGATTGATGGATTTGGCTCGTCTCTTATCTCTTTTGAGACAGTAGTTAGCACTAAAATCGTGTTACACATGTAGTTCTTCATTGACATTTGAAAGAATATTTAGCTCGTCACATAATGATGTTATTGTTAGTATTCTATTTTATGCTGTGTATTAATTTATGATTATAATGAGTACATTATCAGCAAGAAAATTCAGGTTGAGCTTTGAGATTGGCATTCCTTGCTTTTTGTTAGGGTATTTGTTTAATTTTTATTTCACATTTCAAAAAATAATTAGGGTTTTTAAAGAAATAATAATAAATAAATTTATTGGTTTAAAATCACATTTTGTCTCACATTTCAAAAAATAGTTAATGGGAAATGGGAATGTTCACAATAAAAGTCAGACCCTTGTAAACTCACCTTTCACCTTTTTTGGATTGAAATCCAGTACAATACCCAAGATTGAGTTAAACCTTTTTTTTTTTTTTTTTTTTTTTTTTTGAGAGAAAACTTTAAAGTGAAGAAGTTAAAACTTTTTTCCTAAGACCATAGATTAGAAAAGTTTTTAACTTCTTAGGTGATGTTTGGTGAGTGTTTCCAAACAACAATTTTTAGTTTTTAAACAATATTTCACGCATTTTTACACACTTTTTCACTCACACGTATTTCTACAAAAATTTTTAAACAACAATTTTCAATTTTTAAACACATCTACCTAACGGGCCCTTAACTTTTCTGAGCTAAGGAAAAAGTCAACTTTTTAATTTTGAATCTTAACTCTTTGATAGTGTTGCCCTCATGCCGTACCTCCGGATCTCAATCCACCTTTTTCCTTTATCTGCATATGATATTTGGAACATAATGTTTAATCAACACAATCGTTATGAAATGAGCTATATATTTCCCCCTAAAACACAGATTCTCTAACCTTAAAGTAAATCATTTCTATTTCTTCGTTCCCCATTGCAAATTCTCTTGTAACTATTTCTCTGGTAGCTTTTCACAGCTATATTATTGTGAAAAGCTGTAAGAGTAATTAACAAGAAAATATTTTCACAACAAATTATATGTAGTAAATTGTTACTAATTTTAATTTAAACACATCAGTTAAATTAATTTTTTTCACCAATATTAACTAGTAACAACCCATCACTTAAAATTTATTGTGAAAGTACTTATAACTTTTCCCGGCTATATAATTGTGAAAATCTATAAAAGTAATAAAGTTACAAGAGAATACTTTCACAACAAATTACATGTGATAAGTTGTTACCAATTTTAATTTGAACACACCACTTAATTAATTTTTTTCTCATCAATAGTAACCAGTAACAACCTATTACTTAAAATTTATTGTAAAAGTATTGTGAAAATATTATAATAGTATTTCTCAATTTTAATTTTTAATTTTTAATTTTTAATTTTATTTTTCCTTATCTCCTCAAATTTTTTTTTTCATCTTTTCCTTCTTTTTTTTCTCCTCCACGCACATAACTCTTAGGGTGTGCTTAGATATCGCTTATCTATATCTATATATCTATATGATAATTAATAGCTGAAACGTTTGACTTTTTGTTGACCACTCCTCATTACACCACGTGACTACATAAATTTATGACACATTCACATTTAAAAATACTGAACAAATATGTCTTTTCATTTTTCAGTAAACACATTTTCAATCAATAAACACTACCATTTATATATAAAAAAAAATAAATAAAAAAAGCCGAGAAGTTATTTCTTTCATTGAGTTAACCGAAGCGTTTCACTACAATTTTTGTTACTATTGGTGGCTTGATTCGGTTTATTTAAAAAACCAAACCGTCGTATATATAGAAGAGTCTTAGATGGGTAGTTATAAATTTTGCAAATATCAAATTCCTTTCCAAAAAAAAAAAAAGAAAAAAACACTTTTTCTATCTCCTTATACGCTCTTCTTCCTCTCTCCCACCCTTTCTCTGTACTTACCTCCATATAAATTTTGTCCTATTTGCAAAAGCACTCAAAGCAAGACTTCACAATTTTTGACCAGCAAAGTTCCAAACCAAGTCCAAAGGTTCACCGTAAGTCCAAAACTTTTTATTTTTATTTTGCAATTTTCTTATGGTTGTATTTGTTAGGTGAGAAATTGAGGGAAAAGAGAAGGGAAAAAAGGGTTTTGGATCCTGGGAAAGAATGAGAAATCTGAGGGCACTACCGTTAAGACATGATAAAAACCTAAATAGACGAAGCCTACGCCCCAGCCAATTCAGAAAACTGTATCAATCATCCTCTAGAGAAGAAGAAGAAGAAGAAGAAGAAGGAGGAGGAGGAGGAGGAGGAGGAGGAAGATGAGAGAACGGTCTCACCACCCTGTTACCTTGTGATTCAGAAAACCTATTGAGCAGTCTTCTTTTCGTCTTTCCTTTTTCACTAATTTATTTATTTATTTATTTATTTTTTTGCCATTGATTTCAGGATCAGGTACTAAGTTTTTGCCCTTCTGATTGATTTGTCATAGTTCCAAAAATCCCCCTACAAAATTCTCTAAGCAGAAACCAATGGCTGTCTAAGTGGGTATGTATTTCTTATTTGAATTGTGATTGTGGGAATTATTGTTGATTGAAGAGATTGGCTGTAAAGATTGGGTTTCTAAGGTCGTTTTTGAGAAAATTCAAATAAATTTTTTGGTATGTTTTGTTTGAATTTCATGTGTTAACAATTAATGCTTTGGGATGTCATTTAAACTTCAAACTGATATATATATATATATATATTGTTGGGTTTTATAAATATTGATATAGGGGAATTTTTTTTTTTGACGATGAATAAGGGAGAGCAAGGCAAAGGTGACGTAGTAAGAGTTGAGGCATTGTGACTTGCAAAGTTAGTTTGTGGATCATGGACTCATGGAGTGGCTAATGTAACGGGTATAATCTAAAAACGTTGAATAATTTACGATATTTAAAACAATGAGAGCTATAAGTGGAAGAAAATTATAGCATTATGAAATAAAATAATATCAAATGGAGACAAACTACTCATAAGAATTGGGAATATTAGAAGGCACATATTAATGCTGTGTGAGATCGTGGCATATCGTTTGTGAAATATGACATTCATAAGTGCCATAGCTACTTCTATGTTGCATTGTAAAGTTATCATCATTAGTTTTGAGTTTGAACAATTTGTTTTTACATATGAAGCAAAGAAACAATCGCTATCATATAATTATGAGAAGATAAATTTAGTATTTGTGTACATAAACAAAAACATCATAGCTCTTAATAAATTAAGATGCAATCTTTGTAACATTAATATAATTATGAGAAGATAGTTTATTATTTGTGCACATAAACAAAAACCTCATGTCAATAAATTAAGATGCAATCTTTGTAACATCAAATGCAGAAAGGGTCTTCACTGTCCAATTAAGATCTCAAGAGTGGGTTTGGATTTTGGGTTTTGGTAGTGTTAACTTCTTTGTTTAAAATGTTTTTGCTTAATGGAATTCAATAGTTTGACAAGTGAAAGTTTCTTCATATGCCACATGTCCTAATTGTTCTAGTTCTTCAAAGAGTTGACTTCCTTAAAAGTGAGTTTGTATTTTTGGTTTTGGTTTTGTGGTTTTTGTCATTTTTTTTTAATACAACATTTCTTATTTAGTGTTTTTATTATTGCATGGGTTTGAACATGAGAAATAAAATTATCGTAATTGCATATAATTTAAATATGTATCATAATATAATATATATTTTGCAAAACTTTTCTGTGTATCGCAAGGGTTAGCGACTAATTTTGCTAAAAATTAAAAATACTATAACAAAATAATTTTTAAATATATAAATAAGGGGAAACTGCAGTTAACCCACTTGTGGGTTGGCCCGTTTTAACAGTGCCTACCCCGTGGTTTGAAATTTGTCACTTAACCCACCTGAGGTGGCCTCCGTTAGACCCTTGTTACCCACCTCTGCCCTTTCCGTTAGAAAATCCCCTTTACTATATAAGCCAAAATTAAAACCCAATTAGAACCCAAAAAAAAAAAAAAAAATGAGCTCTCTCCCTCTCTCTACCTTAGAACCTTTAAAAATCCACAATAACAATCACAAACCAAGCAACAACAAACACAAACCTAAACATCAGTTAGAAATGGGTACAAGGAGCTAACTATAATGGATTTCTTCAAATCCATCTTCTCCGAAGACCCAGACCAACCCCAAAACGATGACGCTCCCGAACCGAACCTGGACCCAAATCTAAACCCAGATCCGGACTTGGACTCCACCGCGATTTGGAGTTTCGGCGGATTGATCAAAACGATCGCGTCGAAATCGGAGTCAGTGATCTAGATCTACCGGCGCGATGTAGAGAATTTGGGTCCGGGTTGAAGAAAGAAACGTCGGTGATCCGAGAAGTCGCGTCGCGTGCCATCATGGATTTCTCGGCTTCGCTCGATGCCGACACTTCCATCCCTCAGGAATCGCTCGAGTTGGTCGATCAAGCCATCGACTTGGGTTTGTGTTTCTCGGCTTCGCTCGACACCGACACTTCCATCCCTTAGGAATCGCTCGAGTTGGTCGGTCAAGCCATCGACTTGGGTTTGTGTTTGGACTTGGGTTTTTCGGGTTTTCTGAAGATGGATTGCAGGTTTTGTGAAGATGAATTGCTGGGTTTGTGTTTGTATTCTTACTGATGTTTGGGTTTGTGTTTGGAAGATCTGTTGCTAGGTTTGTGTTTATGTTTCTGGGTTTGTGATTTTTGGATTTTAATTTTGTGTTCTTAGATTTGGGCTTGTGATTTTGTTCAAGACACACATAGATCTCAATTAATGTAATTTTTTATTTTTATTTCTGTTTTTAATTTAAATGTTGACGTAGATTTGTGGCTTTATTTGTGACCGTAGGTGTATTGGTTTTCTTGTCATTGTAAAAATATGTTTGGCAATTGCAGTGGGCATTGGGTAAGAACGTTAAATGCACATTTCTGGGTTTTTTTTTTTTTTTTTTTTTTGATGTGAACATTTCTGGGTTTTTAATTGTGAAGAAGAAGAAGGAGAAAAAAGAGGAGAGAACATAAAACATAATGAAAAAGACATATTTACCCCTATTTTTAACGGTGAAAAGGGAGAGGTAGGTAATGAGAGTCTAACGGAAGTCACCTCAAGTGAGTTAAATGACAAATTTAAAATCACGAGAAAGTATTGTTAAAACGGGTCAAACCACAGGTAAGTTAACTGTATTTTTTTCTATAAATAATATCGTGAGATCTATTTATAATGAAAATTTTGTTAAAAAAAAATTTATAAGTACTATAAAGAGTGCACATAACCCACCGGAAGTGGATGCTGAAACGTGCGCTTCTTAAAATAAATAAAAAAAAAAAAAAAGCCCAGACAAACGGGCACAAATTATCTTCACTTTTACTTTTGCTTTTCTTTTCTACCACTGTTGACTGTCCACTCTAGAACATATCAGTACGAGAAGCTCTCGGCAAAATTTTGGAAATAGACTGATTTTTGGAAGGTTTTTGGTGAGTGGAATGCGCGTGGAACTATATAGTTAGTTAGACTGTTTTTAAAAAAAAAAAGTGGAAATCGAGTTTCTTAGACTCGAGTTCCAAAATATGCAGATGAAACTCGAGTTTAAGAAACTCGAGTACTGTTCAAATGGAACTCGAGTTTCTTAAACTCGAGTTCCACTTTTTTTTTTTTTTAGTCCATGACAGGCTTCGCGCAAGGCATGAATTGGTTGGAAATCGAGTTTCTTAAACTCGATTTTCAAAAACAGTCTAACTAACCAATTAGTTTCACGCGTATACTGTTCACAAAAAATCTTAAAAAAAACAGTCTAAATTGCAAATTTTGCCAGAAGCTCTCTCTCACTATCACAGTCACACACAGAGATCGCCGGCGGATGTTCACGCATGCCTGTCCTCTTCCCCACCACTGCTTGTCCTCATCCCCACTGCGGCTCAGATGGGTAAGATTTGCTTTGTCCTTTTTTTTTTTTGATTTGATTAATTTTAAAATTGTGATTTGAGTTTGTATTTTGATTGAGATTGGTTTAAAGATGTTTGAGAGAGAAAAGATCTGAAATTATTTTGTTGTTAACCGTTGTAAATATTGAGTAAAAATTAAATATTTTAATCGGCGGTTGAATTTTTTATTCCAATTGATTATTTTGCTCATGAACATTAACTTAGAGAGACTGTTGAACACCATTTTGTGGGTTTACTCTCTAAATTTTGTTTGTTGGAGATGCTCTAAGAACAAGATAGTAAAAGTGAAACAAGCCTAATGTCTCTTTTCCTCACTTTGTTCCCACTCTCTCTTGTCTCTTTTCCATTTCTAACTCAATGTCTAATCTAAAGCTTGTTCCTTTTTCAGCTATCAAGAGCAAAACTCAGAAGCTAGACAGAATGGCAGGAAAACAGCAACAAGTTCAAACTAAAAATGGGTAGCATTTGTTTCCCCTTTTATTTTGCATGCTAATGTTCAAATATCTAGATCTGATTTGTACACACAGATACACAGAAAATGTACACATCATTTTTATTCACATAAGAATGCATTTTTGAACATAAAAGCTCATACCTTTCTGTCAGTTTTGCTCATGCATGCCTGTGCTTGAATACATTCTGTTTACACATGCTCAGATTCACATTTATACATGAACACAGGACATACACACACGGCCACACAGCCCAGTAAACTCATTTTGAAATGTCCTCAAAACCCAACCCCCGAAAATACCCACTCGAAACAAAACCCCAAATCAAAACACAAACACCTTTTGGCCAAACCCAATAAAAATCCCACCTTTGAAATCCAAACCCAAACCCAAATCTCCAAACACACTGACCAAAAAGGAGGGAGCTTTGAATAGAAAAATTAAGAAAAAGAAAATAGAGAGGAAGAGGAGAAGTCCACCACCTTTGGTCATGGTGGTTGGCGGTGAGCCGTGGAGCTTTGGTCTAGAGAGAGAAAAAGATCCGAGTGAGTTTAGTGTAAGATGTTGAGAGGAGAGAGCTTCAACTAAGAGAAAGAGGAGTTGAGGTATCGGCCATGAAGGTCCAACCAAGAAGCTTCGGTTGATTTTGAGAGAAGAGAAGGATGTGGGATTAGAGAGAAAGAGGGTGCCATGGGTTAGAGAAGATTATGTTAATTTGATGAGGGAGATTTTATTAATTTGAGAAGATATAAGAAGAGATTGAAGGAAATAAAATAAAGATTCAATTAAATCCAGCCCAACACACCCACACACTTAAATAAATTTAAACCCAATCCGTGTGTGTGTGTGTAAAGTAGGCCCAGTCTGAAATTTATTTAAGCATGAACACTTAGGCCCATTAAATTTCCCAAAGCTCTAGCCCAACACTTGCAAAACCGCAACTTAAACCCAAACATTCAGCCCAAACTTGTGGGTCCACAAGCCATAAACACAGCTTCTGAAAATTACGAACCAATCCCAAATCTTTTCAAAATTACCCTTTTGACCCAAGACTTTTCCAAGTCACAACTTCAACCCAAACTTTTCAAAATTGCATTTTAACTTTTCAACTTCACAAAATTACATTTCTTACCCTAAACGTCATGAAATCACAAAATGGCCCAAAATTTCTCAAAAATTGTACAAAAGGCCCGTAAGGTCAAGAAAATGATTTTTCTCGTTTTGCCCAAAAAAAAAAAAAAAAAAAAAAAGGATTTCTTCGATATCAATAATTTGTCAAATGTACCTCCAAACAAAAAAAAAAAAAAAAAAAAAAAAAAAAAATTTGTCAAATGACATTGTTTCCGCATCTTCTAAAAATTTAACCTTCATGTTCCTTGTTAATTTTTTGTGTCCCCTTTTGCTTGAGATAAAAATGCTTTGGAAAAAGGAATTGCAAGATTGCTCTTGGTATGCTATATTATGGCTATTCAATGAGGTAAGTCACGTTAAATTTATCATTCAATTTATTTTCTTAGTAAATGCCATGTAATCACATGTTTAGTTATGCTTGTCTTATCTTTCTTTCCAAAATAAATTATATATGCCATGCATCCACATGTCACTTTAGGGTAGATTATAAATGTCATACATTCACATGCCAACATGTGATAAATACATGTCATTTCTCACATGTCATCTTAGGATGGATACATGCCGTTTTTCACATGCTATCTTAGGATAGATACATATCATTTCTCACATGTCATCTTAGGATGGATACATGCCATTTTTCACGTCATCTTATGATAGATTATACATGTTATTTTTACATGCTTAATCATTATCTTATTTCACATGTACATGCATATCATTCTTTTTAAAACCAAATGTCAAATATTTTAAGTTCTTCTTTAAATGTTGAGTTATAAGATTAATTTGAAACAAGGTACTATTTTTTTGAATAGGCGTTGTGAGGTGCCTAACGCCTTCCCCACATGTAATTGAGCTTTTGAATTCATGTCTTCTGGTTCAAGTCATCTTTTTATTTTCTATTTTAGCTTAGGAACCCTAGGGTTTTCTTAGTTAAAATTAGGAAATTAAAATAATTAGACTTAGGTGACCAATCATGTCTTAGAATTCCAATGGTTGGTAGTGACTCCTAATAATGAATATAAGTAAGAAAGTTCATTTGCTCAAACCCCACACTAGTGTTCTACACGTCACACACATGGCGCATTTTTCATGTCGCCAAGTGAAAAATCCTCAATGGTTGGGGGATAATGTTGAACGTGGACTGAAACTCGAGTACGACATATGGGTTGTGGTCTTGTTGATGGGTTTTGTAATGGTTTTTATTTTTTATTTTTTTAATACTGTATTTTTTTAATGAGTTGTTGATAATCTTTTAAATGAAGTGGTATTTCTTAATTGCTGTCGTCAAAGTAAAAATAGTATACGGCATCTATTCTTTTTTTACACTAGATACGCTAAGATGCAAACATTTGTTCAAAATGTTTTGGACACGTATTTGAATCGTATCATGTCTAGTGCAAAAAGCCACTAGACATAAGCTGTATCCTCTTAAAGTGCACGCATAATGCGTTATAGATTTTTACTTTGACAATAGGCAGCAACTAAAAATTATCACTTTATTTAAAATAATATTAACAAATCATTAAAATAATAATAATAATAATAATAAATCACCACAAAAACACACTGACGTTAGAACAACATTTTTTTTTTTTTTTATCATGAAAATCCAAACTAGCATTCATATAGTATCAACAAATGGGCTATCGTTTTAATTAAAAAAGTTGTCAGCAATTGAAAAAACGCAAAATAGATGTTTCTTAATACATTGCAATACAATATTTCAAAATGGAAATTGGCTACTTTGATTTGGTCAAGGAAATAAAATATTTTGATATTGGTCAATAGTTGTGTACCATTTTAGTATTACCACCATTAATGTAAGATTTACATTGTAAATTAAACAAATATGTATAACATTGTACACATTTGTTAAAAGTGTATAATGTTGTACACATATTTTTAGTTTACAATATAAAATTATAAATCTTATATTAATAGTAACATATAAACAAATAATTTTCCTTTTCTTTTTCTTTGTCACATAAATTTATGTCTTTTACAAAGTGGTCCAATTCATCACCGATGTTATTCTTAGAAGTTAGAATGTCCCAATCAGATGAAAAAAAAACTACTCAAGTCAAAAGAGTCAAAACATCCCACCTAGTCTTTCGGTGCATTCTTACAGAATTCATGACTAACATACCTACACATCACTCTGCCGATTATCCTTAAAAAAAAAAAAAAAAAAAAAAAAAAAAACCTACACATCACAGCCACATATTTTCAATATAAGATAAGAAAAGAGTCTGCCGCTGCTGGAGAGAGTAAATGCATTTTTCAAGTGAAAACTTAGAGTAAATGGAGAGTGGGTGGAAAAGTGGGAAGATAGAAGAGATTTTAATTTCCATTATTTGTGTTTGGTTGGAAAGGTGGAAATAGAGAGATGAAAAACATTTTTATTTGGTTGAGAAAAAAATAAGATGGTAGAAAATGTAGTTGGTATATATTTAATCTCACATCCTTATTTCATTATATATGAAATAATTTTTTAAAATAAATTATTACTTATTCTATCAATTAAATATTTAATAAAAATTATAATATTATAAATTTTTTCTCATTATTATTATAAATTTTTTTATAAACCAAAAAAGGAGAGCACAAAGATTGACACTGAACAAACACGAAAGATAGAAAAAAAAATAAAATAAAAAAAACATAAAAAATAAAAAATAGAAGAAAGAGCGAGAAAATTGGAAAAGAACAAACCACAAAGAAAGAAAAAAACTAAAAGGAAAAAAAAGAGAAAAGAATAAAAAAAATATTAAATGTTGAAACATAACTCTTTTAACATTTCAAGACTGAGGAAAAAAGTAACTAAGGGATGTATCAAATCAATTGTGTCTTCCAGAGAGAATATTTTGGTGGGCCTGAAGATAAAAGAGCAAGACTTAGGTAGTACAGTACTTAGGTATTGTTTCTTAGGTTTCACTTTTAAAATTTTGCTATATGGATTTTTTCTTATGGAATGGAAGTATATTTTTAAGTTAAATAGCCATATGGTTGAATCTTAAGAGGAAAACTTAAAAAATAATATCTAAGGTACTGTACCTAAGTTTTCTCCAAGATAAAATGCTTGGACCCCACCAAAAATTTTCCATCCTTCCTCTCCTTTCCAAACAATGCTAATTCCTATTTTCTATCATTTTTTTTCCATCTTTCATATTCCACTTTCGACCAAACACAGCAACTCTAGCAAACTACCAGATGCAACATAGAAGATATAGGTAAACCAAGTCACATCACAAAGAACAGCATCAAACTCTGTGGCTCAAAAAGCAAAGTGAGGAATTTCACACAAACTATAGAACGCTTTGTTCTAATCAGAGTTACAAAAATCTTCTCGAAATTCAATTTTATCTTTTATATGTGACATCTAATTTGTCTTACAGAATTAGATGAAACATAAATGGTAGAATTGAATTTCGAGTAGATTTTTGTAACTTTGTTTAAAATAGTGTTTTAATTGTAGTTTGAGTGGAACTTCTCACTACTCTTTGAGTGTTTGATGGTGTCCTTTGTGATATAACTTGGCTTACCTGTATCTTCTATGTTGTATTTGGTAGTTTGCTAGAGTTGTTTTGTTTGGTTGGAGGTGGAATATGAAAGATGGAAAATAAATGATAGAAAATAGGAATTAGCATTGCTTGGTAAGGAAAAGAAGGATGAAAAATATTTGGTGGGGCCAGACATTTTCTCTTTAGGCCTACATAAATATTCTCTCTGGAAAACACAATTGATTTGATGCAGCCCTTAGTTACTTTTTTCCCCAGTCTTGTAATGTTAAAAGAGTTATGTTTCAACATTTGATATTTTTTTATTCTTTTCCTTTTTTTTTTTTTACTTTTTTTTTTCTTTGTGGTTTGTTCTTTTCCAATTTTTCCCCAGTCCTGTTCTCTCTCTTTCTCTAACCCAAACTCTCTCCCTCCCTCCAGGTGTTCTCTTTGCGGTAATTTTCTTTTTGAAAATATCCACAAGCACTGATGGCCCTTATGATCTCTGCCTCCAAAATTTACTCAACATATAGAGAAAGAAAATAGCAATTTGTGGGTAGGTTCAGGTCAAGCCGAAATTTGAAGTTACTATGCTTATTTGTTATGCAACTGAACTTAGTGTTAGACTCAGTAGAGTTGTGGTATAAAAGAAAAGGCAGTTGCTAAGGAAGTTTTGACATTACTTTTTCTTATTTTTACTGTTGGTAAATGGTATGATATAATAAGATGTAAATGTCGTTATTCT
Source organism: Quercus glauca (assembly GCA_023736055.1). Classification (NCBI taxonomy): domain Eukaryota; kingdom Viridiplantae; phylum Streptophyta; class Magnoliopsida; order Fagales; family Fagaceae; genus Quercus; species Quercus glauca. Next base: position 57,884,019 of record CM043318.1, on the reverse strand, counting down.
AAGCATGTTAGATGTTCTTAATTGTCTCTTCATCGTCATTGTTGATGTTCTAAACATATTTTTTCATGACTGTTTTCATTTCTTTTAGTGAATTTATTCATTTCATTTACTAAAAGTTTGGGCATTAATTATTCCCAAAATGACTGGATGAAAAACTATTCTCTTTCTTTGTATTTGTTTTCGATACGATCAGATTTTTTTGGAAATTTGTAATGGCAAAGCTATTTATATATTTGTGTATTTGAAACTGTTCTCCAGACTTGTATCCATGAAGAGTTCATTCTAGTGTTGTGTTGTATAACTTCTCCAATTAACCAATTGGATATAATTAATATGAGTGATACCATATGAGAGATACTGCCATTTATATTCATGAGCATGTAATGGAGAAACTTTTCACTCAAATGTATGTCGATATGCCAGCTGTAAGTCACATTTCTCATTTATCTCTTTCAATTTTGCAGAATCGCCATACATTTGGAAGAACATGAAAAAAAAGAAGCAGTTTCCATAAATAGTCAATATAAGAGGTTTATTTACCCAATAGACTAATCATTTATACCTTTTAATTTACGTTTAACGGATTAGTGAATGTTGAAGAAGTAGAGTTCACAACAAAAACTAGAACTTACTCCTACAAGGGTGACATCCTTGAGTACATGTTTGGAATTGACCTCTCATGTAACAACCTAGCAAGTAAAATCCTACTGGAACTCGGTTGGATGAGCAGCAACATTCGTGCATTGAACTTGTCACACAACAATCTATCTGGACCAATCCTTGTGACATTCTCAAATCTAAATCAAATAGAAGTCTGGATCTTTCCTACAATAATTTGAATGACAAAACTCCACCCCATTTGATCAAAATGACCTCTCTAGCGGTCTTCATTGTGGCACACAACAACTTATCAGGAACAACACCTGACAGAAAAAAAAAAATCAATTCATTACTTTTGATGAAAGTAGTTATGAGGGGAACCCTCTCCTGTGTGGACCTCCATTAAATAATAGTTGCACCAAAATGAGACCACTGTTTACAATATCAGTGGATATTGAAGGGGGAAGGTGGTAGTTTCATGGACATGAGTGTATTCTACATAAGCTTTGTGGTGGCTTACATAACTGTCTTGTTGGGAATTGTTGTAATTCTCTACATAAATCCATACTGGCATAGGGCATGGTTTTACCTCATTGAAGTGTGCATTGACACTTGCTACTGCTTTTTTGTGGTTCATTACCATAAGTTGTTCAATTTCAGCCTTGCATAGCCTTGTATTGCTACTATTTTGTTGTGGTTTATTACTGTAAGTTGTTTAATTTCAGACTTGCATAGCCTTACATTTTAATTATTACATGTACGTGTGTCTCTTCTTGTTGGATTTTGAATCTAAAGATTGAATTTTAATGATTACATGCATGTGTGTCTCTTCTTGTTGGATTTTGAATCTAAAGATTGAATTTTAATACTACGTTGTGCAAAATCTGTATTTGCTGTGTAATTTTAAAGGACTAAGATTGTATTTTTGCATTGTTGCTTTAATTGAATATGTGAGTTATGCAAAGACAGAGAAATACAGCTACCCCCAAGGGGCTAGGAGTCTAGCCATGAAGTGCCATGTAACGGCAAGAAAATCTTAAATCTTACAAATTATTTCGAAATATTGTCCAACTCTTTTTCTACCCACCATGAACTCTGCCAAATCACATAAAACATGCTCCTGAATTCACAATGTTCAAAACCAAAATATTGGGACATCCAATCCTATGCACAAGCACTTGTCTGATCTGACAGCTCCAAAGAAAACCAATAGATAGTATTTTTTCTAAATGCTTTAGTAAATATTGAACCATCTATATTTTCAAAAGATTTATTCCAAGTGACATCTAAATATCCATGTACGACATTATTCATAACATAATACAAAAATGACAGATAAACTAACTTGACATTATCGATTGTGAAAAATATTAAAGAACAATAAATAATATGTACAATAACAACTTAGATACTCTAGATGCAAGCGATCAAATGTTGTTGCCTCAAATAAAACTACCATTATGATTTATAAGAAAAAAATTACACACCCCTAACAAATGATACTTTTTCTTTAGTTGCCTTTATCCTTTTTTTTGCTAAGAATTAGTAAACAAATGATGCCAATTGGTCTACATTTTACCCTGATGCTCCAGCTGTAGCACGCTTATCATATTCCCCTTGCTCTTTTTTGGCAAACTATTCAATCAATTCACATTGCCTTGGGGTCAAATTCCTATACAAATCAAGCATTTTAATCTACTATAACAATTAAAGGCTGCAAACACATTCTCATATGATGCTATAGTTTGTATCTCTAGCATTACTCTCAATGCTAAAGCCACTATGAAATATTTTCCAAAAGAGTACTACATATGAATTTGGAATTATAGCACCATTAACGCATAAACATGATTCTACATTCCCAACAAATAGGAGTAAACAAAATTACCTTAGTTGTCAAAAATCCAAGGCAATTTTTAGCTGGAAGCACATTTCGGCATATAGGTTTATTTGTCAAAAAACAAAGTCGATAAAAGTCATGGTAGTTGGTAGAAACTGGAAAGACACGTAGTCTTCACCTATTGACTATTGTAGTCTAGCCATGTCTTTTACAATAATGCAAGGATTGTCCAAGAAAGCACAATATAAGGTGCAGGGAAAGCACCATTGATCCCAACAAATAGGAGTAAACAAAAGCTCAGCTAAGCAAGAAGGCAACTCATAGCTGTCAATAATCAAAGGAAATTTTTAGCTGGAAGCACATTTTAGCATATATGTTAATTTGTCAAAATTCTCGAATAATGCAAGTATTATCCAAGAAACTGGGAAGACATGAAATCTTCAACTATAGTAGTCTGGTGGTTGGTAGAAACTGCCAAGTCTAGGTTGGTCTTCTCAAATAATGTAAGTATTATCCAAGAAAGCACAATATAAGGTGTAGGGAAAGCACCATTGACCCGAAGTCCTTGGCGTCTTTATTAAGTTTAGTTGTTTAGGTCTTCCTAAATAATGCAAAATTTGTATATTACTAGTGGTGGATGCAAAATTCTCTCTCTCTGTCTTGCTAGTGGTAATTTGATATGGTCATTCGTGTAATTTAATTTGATAGACACTGGTAAGCCCCGCGGAAACCAATTGAATAAAATTTACCTTTGTAAAAGCTTCACTACATATTTATCCATATGGCCAATTAGAGCTGTTTCCTGCACTATTAATCTTGAACTTGATCTGAACTTCATGGACTCATTACATACTAAATTTGCCAGTTACAAAGTCATGGAATTTGCCAACACTAACACATTGATCGTAACAAAATTTAATGTTATTTTGTTATTTGATTTTTTTCTACTGTAAAGGTTCTTTAATATCATCATGTACCTGTGCCATTTGAGCTTGAGCTCATTGGCTTTTTCCTGATCTCTTTGCAACTTCAAAATATATCCTCATCTGATCTAATGGCTTTCACCCATCGAATAATGTAAAGCTAGTAGAATCAATGGTACAGGCTGGTCATTACTATGAAACATTTTCAAATAGCATGTTAGATATGAAATAAGAAAGCACAATTGACACTCCAAGAGTCTTGTAGTTCAACTAGTTGCCACATTTTATTGTTTTCAATATAGACATCCAAGGTTAAAATCTCTCATACCCTTAACTATCAAAAATAAAAAATAAAAATTTGACTCCAAAGTCTTTGGCCTCTTCTTCGGTTCAGGTTTTTCTTAAACAATGCAAAGCTCATAAACCAATGGTATGGGTCAGTCATCACTAAATATTTTACAGGAAAGTAATAGATACAAAATTGGGAAAACACCATTGATGCTGAAGTTGTTAGCCTCTCTTGAGTTTAGGCAAAACTAAAGGTGAAAGAATACATATAATAGGGTTAAGTCAATTAAACTATTTATTGACGAAGAGAAAATGGATCATCTTCTTCCACCTTTATATTTTATATTAGCAAAATAAAAAGAAGATACCGTGATTATGGGTGGAAAGACACCATTGATGCGAAGTCTTAGCCCGGGCCCGGGTCTCCTCAAATAATGCAAACTTTGGGAAAAAAAAAGCACGAGATACGATCTGGGAAAGGGCCATTATACCAGTAGACACTAGTGGATGTAACTTTTAACAAGTCCTTGGCTTCTTTGTTAAGTTTAGCTGTTTAGGTCTTCCTAAATAATGCAAAACTCGTATATTACTAGTGGTAGATGCAACTTTTTTGCCTGTTGAATGAAGACTATCTTTCCAAAAAAACAAACAAGTGTGTAATTAATTAAGAGATAGAGAGGAAAATGATAGAATGTTTAGAGTCCTTGAAATACTGACACATCATCTCATCAAGGACTCACTCTTGGAAATGCGCTTTGCATTATTATTACAGTATATTAGCACTATTTATGCTTAAGAGCCCGTTTGGATTGAAGATGAGAGAGGGGGAGTAGAAGAGAGTATAATAGAGTTAACAAGAAATTAGCCTAATTTTTTGTTAACTCTACTCTATTCTCCTCCACTCCCTCTCCCTCACCCTCACCCTCACACTCACCCTCAATCCAAACGCGCCATAAATCTCCTGCATCTTCTTGATTTTAGGTATTCTCATATAATGCAATGCTCATAAATTCCAAGGGCATAGGTTAGTCATCACTAAACATTATCTATGAAGAAAGTACTGAATACACTGACAAAGTCTTTGGCTTCTTGTTGGGGAGAAATTATTAGGTCTATTAGGAGGGCTACTGACATGGTCCTTCCTGACCTCTCAATCGATAAAATGTTATTATTTATGCAAATGTGACATCATCTGGTAATGTCTTTATATGTTATATTAAATGCTCAATTATTGGCTTTTCATGATATTATCTTCCCAACAAAAACAAATAACGGAAGTAAGTGAATAATGATCACTACAAAGAACACGCTTAAAGCGTGTTCTTTGTAGTGAATAATGCAAAGCGTGACGCTTTGCATTATTAAACTAACTGCAATACTATAACGTGGACCGTTTAATACAAATATATATGTAACATGCTTGTGGCTATTTTAACTAAAGACCACTTCGTTTGGAGAAGACTTTGTCTTATTTTTGTCACGGAAATTCAAGAAAAGAAAAATCAGATGAGTTAAGATGTTTTTGCTTTTTAGTGGTGTTAATTTTTGTTCAATTAGATTTTAATGGGTGCTTTGGTTGCTGGGAGCAGATAGAATAGCTCTTTGACAACTCAAAGCTTCCATGATCAAATACATAGATGATAATAATTTTACATCTTGGGACACAAGCAAAAACATTATGAAATGATATTGAAATCAACCTAAAGTCAAATCTCTTTCATAAAAGTGTATCCACAAGGCCATTGGTTGTTTTTTATTCCCTCAATGAAAGTATTCATTCATTAAAGGAAAAGAAAATATCTTCTTGCACCTTCTCTATTTAGTAGAAAAGATGCCATTGTAGTGGGTGGAAAGATACCACGATGCGGAGTTTTAGAGTTTGTTTGACATCAACTTTTAGTATTAGTTTTTAACTTTTAGATTTTATGTACAACTTTTTAAAATCTCATTTTTTTTCTCACATTTTCAATTTTTTTTAAGGTACAAGTAATATTTAACACACTTTCAACAAAAAAATTTCAACAAAAAACTGGATAAATTGTTCCCAAACAGACACTTAGTCTTAGTCATCATGTTTCTCACATAAAAAAAAGAAAAAGAAAAAAGAAATAAAATAAGTCTTGGTCATCTCAAATACTGGATGTAACATTTTTGCTTTTGAAAAAAAGCACAAATATGATATGAGAAAGTTCCTTTGTATACGGATGAAGCTAGGTGGGGTCCAAAGGGGCCCAGGCAGAAAGAGAAAAAGTATATTCTCCATAATTTTATATTTGGTTCCCTTTTACAAAAATATTGACCTCTTTTCCTTATAATTTTACATTAATTTCATTATAATAATGTAGTAAGAAACAATGGTATTTTGTGCCTTGTAGTGTATTACATACATAACAATATTGTTGTGTCTTTGTCTTTGTTATTAGTTTGTTAAAACTAAATGGATATTTGATTAATTGGAATTTTATAATTTTCTTATCTTATACTTTGCCTTCCTAACTCAAAATTCTAGCTCTATCCTTGCCTACCTTTGTATTAGTAGTGGATGCAGCTTTTCTGCTTGTCGAATGGATTAGACAAAAGCTAAGATAGAGAGGAAAACATGAATGAATTAGATGAAAACAAAAATAAATAAATAAGTGTCTTATTTTTCTTCAATTTTCTTTTAATTTTTTTTTTCTCTCACAAATCTAGGAATTTGGTAAATTTTTGTAAAAAAGTGCAACAATATTACGAGATCAAACAAAAGTCAAATTTCATTGTGTGAAACTATATCAGTAAGGTTTACTTGCCTCAATCAAAGTATTTACTCATCAAAAGAAAATAAATTATCTTATTGCACCTTTTTCATTTAGAAAAGATCGTCATCGTAGCGAAGTCTTAGTCCAGGTCATCTCGAACAAGGTAGTCAATACCGTACCGGTACCGGTCGGTATATACCGTACCGGTGTGTATACCAGTATCGAATCATCAACGTTTCGTACCAGTTTAAATACCGGCCATACCGGCCAATTTCAGGCAATACTGGCCAGTACCTGGCGTACCGGCCAGTACAGAAAAAAAGTTTTTTTTTTTTTTTTTTTAAGTTTTGTAATTTTTGAATTTTTGTTAGGGCAGAATGGTAATTTATTTGTATTAACTTATTAGTGTAGGGTCTAAATTTGTTGGGCCAGGTACCAGCTCCCTTTATGGTGAGCCCAACAATTTCCCAACAATAAATTTGTAGAGAATAGGTTAAACAACTGGGCTAGTAGTAGACTTAGCAACGATTCATACAAGCAAAAACAATGTAAAAAGACTCAGACTGGAGCTTAATGGAAAATCTCTTTGGTCCGAAGAGGCTTAATGTTTTTTTTTTTAGACACTGAATCCCCCCTCCCATTGTGAGGCCTGCTTCCTATATAAATACACCTTTCTCCCATCTTCACCACACACTTGTCCTCCATCTAGGCGCCCACTTGAGTACTAGTCACATCAGCCGTCTGCTTTAACCTGCAGTGAGTGGTGGTGGGTGAAGATACACTGTTCAGGTGTCTTCTCCACATAAATGCGGCCAGGAAAGTTGCTGCAGTGCATTAAATGTGGCGGTGGCAGCTTTATTGATATGATATTTCATGATAGCCACGCAGTTAGACATGCCCAAAGCTCAGCCCTTGAAGGGAAACCTTCAGCATATCTACTCGATCAAGTTCTGGACGGATTCGTTGGATAGGGTCCCTTCGGCCAAACCAGGTTGTCTTCGGACGGGGCGTTTGTCCTTTATAGGTTGCACCTTCACCAGGATGGCAAAACCTTCATACTTTTAACCTCTTCGGACAGTGAGTCATATTTGAGCTGGGCCTCAGGCCCAGTGTATGGCGTTGGGCCTTCTCACCCACAATTAGTATATTCTGTTTTCTTAGTATGCAATGGTAACTTTTAAGCTTTCTATTTTTTATATTGTGTTTTTTTTTTCTTTTAATTGATACTAAAGTCTAAATCCATAAATAATTAGTTCTGAATTGAGGAAATGTTTTATAGTAAACTTTTATATTTATTATAATACACACACACACGCGCACACACACACACACACATATGTGTATATATATATATATATATATATATATATATTTATTTATAGATATAAAAAATAGCGGTAAACCTGAAACGGTACACCGGTATTGACCGGTATTTGAAATATATCGTACCGCTGGCCAAACCGGTACAGCCTCTAATGCGGTATTGACTCCCTTGATCTCAAATAATGAATGAACATTGTTTTACACCTTGGGACTCAGCCGACAAAGAGAGTGATTGCTGTGAGTGGAAAGGTGTCAAGTGCAATATCACTACTGGTTGTGTAATCAACTGACGCCAATCACTACGAAGCATTTTGCAAAGAACGTATTACATTCAAATTATGAAAACACCATTGACACCAAAGTTTTTGGCATCTTCTTGAGTTTAGGACTTTAGGTATTCTCAAATAATGCAAGGCTCATAATACCGATATTATGAGCTAGTCATCATTACGAAATATTTTTTATGAAAGCACTATTGAAGCCAAAGTCTCTAGCCTCTTCTTGAGTATGTTGTCTTCATGAATCAAATCTCATAATATCAGTGTTATGAACTAGTGTTCACTTTAAAATACCTTTTAAGAAGGCACTAAATACAAGTTGACTTGGTGAAGCACAATTGATGCCAAATCTTAGGCCTTTTGTTGAGTCCAAATCATCTCTGATAATGCAAATGCAGCAAAACTCATAAAATGGTCGGCTAGACATCCCTACCAAACATTTTCCAAGAATCTGCCATAGATGAATTAGGAAAGTACCATTAAGGCCTAAATCTTTGGCCTCTTCTTGATTTTAGGTCTATTCAAATAATGAATAATACAAGAGGTATGGGTTAGCCATCAAAATAATATTTTCTAAGAAAGTACTAGATTAAAAATTTAGAAAGCACCATTGACAGCAAAGCCTTTGGCTTTGTGTTAAGTTTAGGTCTTTTTGTGTAGGACCAAATTCCCAAATTATAATAGAAAGAAAAGTGCTCTGAAAATAAATCGTTTACACAAGATTAAAGAAAGGAGAAAAAAAATTAGACAGAGAATTATGTGGTTTGACAATTTGCCTACATGTATAGACCACAATAGAGAAAATTCCCACTATAAAATAAGGAGATTACAATAGTAGTATACATGCACTCTCACAATTCCAAAACCCCAAATACACCCTTAGTTCTCTCTCACAAAGAATAAAGAACACCCTATTTTATTTGCACTAGAGCTTGTAGCACCACTCTTTCTCACACACATAAACATAGTCACATAACCATATATTCATATTAGGCTAGGCTGGTTTGTTAGCCATTTTAGATGTTGAAAATCCAGGTTTTATTTACTTTTGAGGGAGATGCACAATGTGAGTGACACATGCATAGAAAAAATTATGTTATGAGAAATTGAGAATGTGTTATGGTGCGTTGCTCTTACAGAATGTGGGTCTTATAGGTGGGACCATCAAATATGAGAGGGGTGTTCCTGGAGACTGTCTTATAAAATAATTTTTTCATATTTTATTCTCTCAATTAAATTAAATTATAATTATTTAATAACATTTTGAAAAAAAAAATTTCTCATGGTGGTGGGTGGAAAGATACGGTAGCGCGAAGTTTTCAACTGTCATGGTCTAAGCTATTTCTCAAATATTGTAAAGTTTATAATATTAGTGATATAGATTAGTATTTACAATGAAACACTTTTTTAAGAAGGTATTGGATATGAGTCAAGAAAAGGCAATTGACACCAAGTCTTCAACTAACACAATCTATCTTATCTCAAATAATGCACAGTTTGTTCTTCAAAATAAATAAAAAATAACGCTAAATTTATAATACTAGTGATATGAGAAGTGATACATCTGCAATATTTTCACAACAAATTATAACAAATTCTAGATAGTAAGTTGTGACAACTGATTCTAATTTGTACTCACTACTAAAATTACATTCTTAAACAATCCACTATTTAAGATTTATTGTGAAAATATTTATAAACATAGATTAGTATTTAGTGTGAAACATTTTTCAAGAAGGCACATGATCTAAGTTAAGAAAGGACAATTGACGCCAAGTCTTTGGCCTTTAATTTTATTTTATTTTTTGATAGGGAGTCTTTGGCCTTTTATTGGCTCTAGGTCTCCTCAAATAATGCAAAACATAATATATTATGGCCCTAATATTTATGGTATAAAGTATGGATTAGTCATCACTATAAAATAATGAAATATTTCATAGGAACGTATTACATACGAAATAGGAAAAACATCATTAACTGCTAGCAAAGTCAATTTGATGCTCTTTGGTCAATGGTGAACAGTGATCACCACAAAGAACGCGATTTGCAATATTTATTAGACCAATCGTAATATTGATGTGGACTGTTTGATAACACTATATATGTACGGTGCTGGTGGCTTATTTAAACTCAAGATCATTTGGAATCATAATAACTGAGAGTTGGACAAAAACTTTGTTAGGCTTATTGTGATTGAAAATCAGAAAAAGAAAAAGTAATGGAGTTGCTGGGACGTTTTTGGTGGTGGCTGGTGGTGTTAGTTTTGGTTCATTTTGGTACGAATGGGTGCTTTGGTTGCTGGGAGCAAGAGAGAATTGCTCTCTTGCAATACAAAGCTTCCACCATCAACTACACTTTTGAATATCATTTTACACCTTGGGACTCAGCTGATAAAGAGAGTGATTGCTGTGAGTGGGAAAAAGTCAAGTGCGACATCACTACTGGCCGTGTAATCAAACTTGCTCTTAATAATACGATATATTGGAGTGGAGAAAGTGGGGAAGGTTGGTACTTCAATGCCTCTCTGTTTCTTCCCTTTGAAGAGCTCCAGCATCTCGATTTGAGTTATAATTCCATTTGTGGATGGGTCCCAAATGAAGGTACCAAGTTTATAATTTGTTGATATGCTAAATTTTTTTTCTATTACATCATTTGAGTTAGGAATCATTTTATACTGTTTTGTGGGAATATATAGTTGCGGACATGCAAATTGAAGCATCTAAATCTAAATCACAGGTTTTGAAAGATTCTCTTCGTTGAGCAAGCTGAAGGTGCTTTACTTGGATGCTAATTATTTCAATAACAGTATTTTTTCATCCTTGAGTGGAATTGCTTCCCTCAAGGAACTACATTTGGGGGACAACAATTTGAATGGTGAAGGTAAGCCTTTCGGGTAAAATTCTCATTAATTTGCAAAGGAAGAGTGCTTAATTCTAGAGTGTGTAAACATTTTGGATCAATTCCCATCCAAGGTAAGCCTTTCGGGTAAAATTCTCATCCAATGTAAGATGAATGAGTGCTGAATTCTTGAGTGTGTAAACATTTTGGTTTCCCTCCTCCAATTAATCTGTTTGACCAAAGTAAATTGTCTGGAATTATTTTTTTCTTTTTTACCTTTTCTTTAAAAATAAATGCAGACCACAGATTAGTTGCATGTTAAGATTCATTTTTTACTATTTTATGGGAATATAAAGTCACAGACATGCAAATTGAATAATCTAAATTGTAGGTTTTGACAGATTCTCTTTGTTGAGCAAGCTGGAGGTGCTTCACTTGGATGTTAATAATTTCAATCACAGCATTCTGCAATCCTTAAGTGGTATTATGTCACTCAAGGAACTAGATTTGAGTTACAACAATTTGAATGGAACAATTGATATCGAAGGTAAAACTCTCATTAATTTGCAAAGGAAGATTATTGGAAGAGTTTTTCACACTTATTGAGCATGTAACATTTCTTATTTCCCTCCTATCAATCATTGATATTTATGCAACTAAAAATTTCACCATTTTTTGCTATTTTGAATGAAAAATATTTATGCAACTGAAGTTCCTTTTTTTCTCATTATTTTTTATGTAATTTTTTTTATTATAGAATTTAAAGCATTTAGCAACCTGGAGAAGCTCTACTTGTCTGAAAATAAGATCAATGACTTCGTGACAACAAGAGGTATAATAGTTTGTACAAATATATGTTCATGGATTAATTAAAATCAAATACTTCTTTTGTATGGTATGTCAAATGAAATTATCATGTTGATGTTTTTGAGATATTTTATTTTGCCCTATAGATTCAAACATCTTAACTAAGCTGCAACACCTAGACTTGAGTCTGAATGATTTCAGTGCACGAGTTCTTGAGTCATTAACTGCCTTCCCATTGTTGAAGATATTAGATCTCTCATATAACAATTTGGTGGGATCGTTTACTACTAAAGGTAAGTTATACCATTGACATCAAGGTGATGTTGTTTTGCGTTTTTATTTTCATCACTGGCATAATAGTAAAAAAACTCTATAAAAACCTTATTCTAATTATTGATAATCAAATTTCTTGAAATTCAATGAGACTAAACTTATTGTCTTTCACAAGTATCATGATTTATTTTTGTCTTGTTAAATTTTGTATTCAAAATGTTAAAAACAAAGACTACGCAGTGGAGATTTTAATATCAGTTTTTTTAGCATACCTTTCTTGGCCTAAACCAATAATCATATAGGAGCTTCAAGGTTGTTCTACATTGTCCAAAGCTAGCAATTTAAACTCATTCTATATTCCAACTTTAGTGACCCACAAATAAAATGTTTCTACAACGGTGTTGCACAGGACTAGAGTAATGCAAACAAAATTCACACTCTAAGAGCCTCACAACAATATTACAATAGATTCATATTCTAAACTATATTAATCTAAAAAAAAATACATTTTCTATTATTCTAATGACTTGTAAATAATTGAAGTTCATTTGTCAAAAACTATTATACTTAATTAGTATTATAAATTGATCATAAAAATAATTTCTTATCAAATAAAAAAAAAATGGTTTTGATATGATTTGTGTAAAAAAGAATTTACCTAAATCGGAAATAATTGTAGCAACAACAAAAAAGAAATGATTTAGATGTTATACTAAAAGGGGAAAAAAAGGTTTAATGACACTACTCTTAAAATAAGGCTGAGATCTTCAAGAAAAAGCAGTATCTCTAGTTGAAATAAATTAATTTCATAATTTGAATTAAATTCTAAAATATGAAAGTATATAGACTGCCACATTACGTGGTAGTCTATAAAATTATTATTAGATAAAATAAAATTACTTTCTTTCAAAGAATCTTAGCTGTGGAAGTGGTCTTCGCTACTATAACACTTTTGTGTGGCATCCTAATAATTTTGAGCAATTAGTACTAATTTAAGCTTTTTGCTTTTGTTTTAGAGTTGATCAAACTAAACAACCTTGAGCAGTTGAAGTTGGATAATTCATCGATTGATAAAAGTCTTCTTCATAAAATTGGAGTTATGACTTCTCTTAAAGTATTGGCAGTGAAAGACTGTGGACTGGATGGCATCCTACCGGACCTAGGTAGGTTTTTTTTTTTTTTTTGACAATGATATTGCTTTGAATAATTACAATGGTAGAACATAATAACTAATTATCACATTATACAGGCTGGTGTGAACTTAAGAAACTCCAAGAGATATACCTCAGCGGCAACAATTTTGAAGGGAGACTACCTTCATGTATGGCAAACCTGACATCACTCCACATATTGGATCTCTCTTATAATCACTTCAATGGAAACATTGCCCAGTCTCCACTATCAAGTTTGTCATCACTTGTGTATCTTTCTTTCTCAGATAACAAGTTCTTGATCCCGTCCACATTTTCCTTCCTTTTCAACCTCTCAAATCTTAAGATCCTAGTAGGTGATAACAATATATTAGCTTTGGAACCTGATTCTCTTACTTGGATTCCAACCTTCCAATTAAAGGTTTTTAGTTTGTCTAAATGTTCATTTAACATTCAAAATAGCACGCCTCCCAAATTTCTTCAATACCAATATGATTTGCGAGTAATTAATCTCTCTCACAACAAGTTGGTTGGGCAGTTCCCTAACTGGTTCTTAGAGAACAATACAAGATTGGAGGCTTTTAGTCTAAAAAATAACTCTTTCACAGGGCCTTTCATAGTACCATATGATATTCGTCCCAACATTTTTATCATAGATATTTCAAATAATTACTTACATGGTCCAATTCCCACAAACCTTGGTTTAATTTTTCCAAATTTGAAATTTTTAAATATGTCTAGAAATGAATTTGAAGGCAATATTCCTACTTCTTTTGGGAATTTGGTTTTCTTAACTGGTCTAGACTTGTCTGAGAATCATTTTTCAGGAAAAATACCAATGCATTTCATAATGGGTTGCTACCGATTAGAGTTTCTCATATTATCAAACAATAGCTTCAATGGCCAAATATTTCCTACCAATTTTAATTTGACTAATCTACATTATTTATATTTGGACAACAATCACTTCTCAGGCATACTTCCAACATGGATTGGGAACATTTCATCCTTAGAGGACATTTTTATGGCAAAAAATCACCTTGAAGGTCCTATTCCAATCGAGTTATGCAAACTCGTTCATCTCACATTTCTTGACCTTTCTGACAACAATCTTTTTGGCTTTGTTCCATCTTGCTTCAATTCCTCAAGTATCAGCTCTTTTCAATTAAATAAAAATTTCTTGAGCGGTCCAATTCCAAGTGCTTTCCAAAACAACTCCAATCTATTTGCACTGAATCTTCGAGATAACCTTCTAACTGGCAACATTCCCAATTGGATTGGCAGCCTCTCATCATTGAGAATTCTCCTCTTGAAAGGAAATCATTTAGGAGATCAAATTCCAATTCAATTATGCCTTTTGCAACACTTAAACATTTTGGATCTTTCCTACAATAAGTTTTCAGGTCCGATACCTCATTGCTTGAGTAACATTACTTTTGATGCATCCACCGAGGATACTTCCTTCGGAGGGTTATATTCAAGGGAAACTTATTCAAGTAGTTTGTCACTATATTCAACAACTATTGAAGCTCTATACTATGGCATATTTATGTTTGATCCATCTGTGAATGCTGAAGAAGAAGTAGAGTTTGCAACAAAAGGTAGAACTTACACCTACAAGGGTTACATCCTCGAGTACATGTTTGGAATTGACCTCTCGTGCAACAATCTAGAAGGTAATATCCCACCGGAACTCGGTAGGATAAGCAGCAGCATTCGTGCATTGAACTTGTCACACAACAATCTATCCGGACCAATCCCTGTAAATTTCTCAAATCTAAAGCAAATAGAAAGTCTGGATCTTTCCTACAACAATTTGAATGGTAAAATTCCACCTCAATTGACTGAAATGACCTCTCTAGCGGTCTTTAGTGTGGCACACAACAACTTATCAGGTGCAACACCAGATAGAAAAAATCAATTCATTACTTTTGATGAAAATAGTTATGAGGGGAACCCTCTCTTGTGTGGACCTCCATTACAGAATAGTTGCACCAAAATCAGACCACCGTTTACAACTCCAGTGTATAATGAGGGAGAAGAAGGTGATAGTTTGATGGACATGGGTGTCTTCTACATAAGCTTCGCGGTGATTTACGTAACAGTCTTGTTGGTAATTGTTGCAGTACTCTACATAAATCCATATTGGCGTAGGGCGTGGTTTAACCTCATTGAAGTGTGTATTGACACTTGCTATTGTTTTGTTGTGATTCATTACCGTAAGTTGTTCAATTTCAAGAGTGCATAGCCTTGCATTGCTACTGTTTTGTGGTGTTTCATCACCATAAGTTGTTCAATTTTAGACTTGCATAGCCTTGCATTTTAATGATTATATGTATGTGTGTCTCTTCTTGTTGGATTTTGATTCCAAAGATTGAATCTTAATATTATGTTGTGCAAAATTCGTATTTGATGTGTAATTTTAATGGATTAAGATTGTGTTTTTTTATTGTTTGCTTTAGTTGAATAAGTGAGTTATGCAAAAATAGAGAAATGAACCATCCCCGAGAGGCTAGGAGACTAGCTATGAAGTGGTAGGTAATGGCAAGGAAATTGTAAATCTTGCGAATTCTTTCAAAAAAAAATTTGTAAACTCTCTTTTTCTTGGAAAAGTTTGGCTCCAAACAAATGGCAACAATTCCACTCAATGTCTTTTTATTAAACTAGTTTATAACCCAGTGCATATATATTGATATACTTAAAAGATACACATTAAGATGCATAGTATAATTCTTACATATATAATTTAAATATTATTGATAGTCATTCTTATATTTTTTTTTTAACTCTTTAAAAAGTCTTGTAAGAATATTATTAAGTAGAAAATGTAAATTGTTCATTTTTTAAAAAATATTTGTATGTTCATTAATTCTAGACTTTTTGGTTTTTATACATAATAACTCACTTGAATGGATATTTATGATATGGTCTCACATTTGATTCTAAAATTAAGAAATAAAACTCTCTCTAAAAATAAATAATTTAGAACACATGACGCAAAATTAGACTTCAATTGAAGAATCTAATTAGATTTTCTCTAAATTTTACCTATTAATATATATATATATATATAGATGACTTATAAATTTGAATTGCTTTTAGTTATAAAAAAAAAAAAAAGGTTCACAAATATAAAATCATTCAAACTCTTTCTTTCTCTAATTTTATATATAGCGTTAAATATATGATTATGTTTTTTTATGATTTATTTATATTAGACTCCTCGTTTTCTACTCTAAATTAACTCATTTGGCACAAAAATTAAAAAAAAAAAAAAACTTCAATTAAATGGGACATGTGCCGTAAAATTAAACTCTAATTGAAATTCAATTTTTACACTAAACTAACTAACTTGGTTCAAAAAAATTTTAAATTTTGATTAGATGGGACACAGGGTGCAAAATTAGACTCTAATTGAATTCCAATTTGAAATCTAATTGAATTTTTTCTTAGTTTTACCTATTAATATATAGATGACTTATAAACTTGAAATGTTTTTAGTTCTACAAAAAAAAAAGGGGGATCATAAATATAAAATCATTCAAAAATTATGTTTTTATGGTTTACTTATATTGGACTCCTCGTTTTTTACACTAAATTTACTCATTTAGTACAACAATTAAAAAACTTAGATAAGATAGAATACATGTCGCAAAACAAAACTCTAATTGAAATCTAGTTTTTACATTGAATTAACTCACTTGGTACAAAAATTTAAAAATTTAGATTAGATGAGATACGTGACGCAAAATTAGACTATAATTGAATTTCAATTTGAAATCTAATTAGATTTTATCTCAGCTTTACCTATTATTATATATATAGAACTCTAATTGAAATCCAATTTTTATACTAAACTAACTAACTTGGTTCAAAAAAATTTTAAAATTTTGATTAGATGGGACACGTAGTGCAAAATTAGACTCTAATTAAATTCCAATTTGAAATCTAATTGAATTTTTTCTCAGTTTTACCTATATATATATATATATATATATGACTTATAAACTTAAATTGTTTTTAGTTCTACAAAAAAAAAAAAAAAAAGCTCATAAATATAAAATCATTCAAAAATTATGTTTTTATGGTTTACTTATATTGGACTCCTCATTTTTTTACACTAAATTAACTCATTTGGTACAGAAATTTAAAAACTTAGATTAGATAGAACACATGTCGCAAAACTAAACTCTAATTGAAATCCAATTTTTACATTGAATTAATTCACTTGACACAAAAAATTAAAAACTTAGATTAGATGAGACGTATACGCGGCGCAAAATTAAATTTTAATTGAATTTCAATTTGAAATCTAATTAAATTTTCTCTAAGTTTTAATACTAATAATAATAATAATAATAATAATAGGTGAAGTTGAGAGTAACTCAAATTAAAATTCCAAATTAGAGTTCAAATTTTGCGTCATGTGTCTTAAATTATTTATTTTTAAAGAGTTTTATTTCTTAATTTTAGAATCAAATGTGGGACTACATCATAAATATTTGTGGGGTCAAAGAATTTGGCAACCCTGGCCCATTTTATACTAAGCCTAAGGCCCACGCCGAGGAGGAAGAAATGTTCAAGGATGAACGAAGAAAGTCCAAATTGCCAAGAAACATCATCGAGGACAATCCTGTTCTTGGCCAACTGAGATCATAGAAGGGAAGAGTGGCACGCCGTCAAAGGCAGCCTCCCAGAGCATCCCAAAAAAAAGGACAAGTACAATAGGTCAGCTATGGGAGCATGGTGGAGGAGCAATTCAAGGAGAAACTGTCACCTCCGCATTAAATGCCCACAATCAACATTCTAGCCGCATTAATGAAAAAATGACCCATGAACAGTGCTGCCTTGGTTGTTACAATTCACATAAGGTTTGGAAAGGCGGCTAATGGGACAAGCACTTAAGTAGTGACCTGCATGATCAACAAATGGAAGGCCAAGATCAACTAAAAGGGAGTATATAATGTAAGAAATCTTCTAGAAATGGAGATCGGGAATGAGAAGCAGAGAATACTGTAGCAATTTGTATAATTTTTGAAACCTTTGTAACCAAGCACTGAAGAAATAATAAGAACTACAAGCTCCTCAGATGAGGGCCGAGGAACAGAATTTCACAATTTAGTCCATGTCCTTGTTATTCAATTCACTCGTAACCATGTTTAATTGTTGTAATCCTCACTAAGGCCTAGTTCTTAAACACATTCTCTATAAATTTATTGTATTGGGCTAGTTGGGCCTGAGTTCATTCATCCAATAAAAGAAGTGCTCAAACACAGTCCCTATAATATTCATCCAAGTGATTTATTAAGTACAAAAACTAAAGAGTCTAGAATAAATGAATCGTAAAAAAAAAAGTGCTTCACAATAATAATAAAAAAAATAGACAATTTACATTTTATACCTAATAAAATTCTTGCAATTTTTTTTAAAGAGTTAACAAAATATAAAAATGACTATCAATAATATTTAAATTATATATATAGGAATTATATTATACTTCTTATTGTATATTGTGGAGCCGGTTGTCCAAAAAGATGACATAGAAATCATAGGAAGTGGGCTTGTGGCCCAACGGCTCAGTCCGAGGACATTCACTTATCCGAGGATGGTTAAAGAAAGGTATTTTGAGAGTAATATAAGACAAAGAGATGTAAGTCATGTATAGTGGCCCAAACCGCGTCCGAGGATAAGATCCACCTCTGATACCGAGGTCCGAGGTGGATGTAACTATTTTAGTATTCAAGGTACTCCACAAAGTTGCATATGAACTAAAAAGTGAATATAGAACAAAGGAGGAACCGAGAAAGGTAGCAAATATCTTCTAAAGCTGCTACATCCACATTAAATGCTTCCCAACTAACTCTCTGGCCGCATTAATGTGGAGGTGATACCTGAATAATAACCAAGCAGCCTTATGGCCACTGAGCGAAGGTTCCAGCAAGTGCTGGATGGGATAGAAAAAAGTTCCCAGAGTAGAACTTACATGTGTACGATGAAAATGGGGTGAGGAATGCAGTATATAACAGGAAAGTATGTGACATTAGAGAGGGACTTTTGGAAGAAAAAAGAAAAACACGAGAGAATCCATAAAGATATCCCCTGAAACCTAGCCGAGGAGAGTTGATATCGTTTAACTAGTTTGAAGCTTCCTTTGCTGCACAATAATCATGTCTCTTTCTACCAATTGGAATTAGCTCTTACACCCGCTCTCTAGAAATTTTATTGTTTGGGCTTGTTGGGCTAAAAATCCATCCCTCTTTTGGGTCCAATCACATTTGAGTCATTACATATATCTTTAAGTATATTCATGCATATGCATAGGGTTATAAGCTAATTATTATATATATAGATGTAAATATTGAGACTTTGACAAATTCTACATTAGATTGCATTTTCTTCCTATATCCTTCATTCTTACAAAATTTTCAAAAAATTAAAAATCAATAGCTATATTATTAACGAATAGTTAAATTTCAAGTTTTTGTAATATTAAATAGATACTAAAAAAAAAATGAAGATATATCTTCTCACATAAATCTCCTAATTTCATATGGTAGATGAGTTCCATCCCAAATAGCTATTTGGGATGGAACTTTTTTGTGACGAAAAAAATTTCCTCACTAATTTTCGTCGCTAAAATACATTTTGTTGTAGTGTAGATTCAGTGAAAAAATTTGGACCAAAACAAAAATTCCATGAATTAAAAGATATTCATCATTACTGATGCCAAGAGATAGCAAATTGGATGCTGCTTTCTGTGGAAGTACTGCAAATCTAAAATAATCTAATATACATCACCATGAGATGATGACATACTCTCTAATGAAAGCCAAAAATCAAGCTTCAAATCATTTACAAAAACACCTCCAATTCTGCAGATGCGTGTGACTAAAGATCCCAAAAGTAAATACATCATCCACTGGGGCTTCCGTTCTTCTATGCCAATGTTTAACAAATACAGATAATACTAATAATTAATTCTTAAATAGTAGAGTAGAGTAGACTTGGTAGAGTTTTAGTTTAACTCAATTTCTCTTGGATTCAAATTTAATTTGTGGAGGTGTAAAAAATAATTACATTTACTCAATTAAATATCACGTTGTTGCTTTAGTTATTTATTTATTTATATATATGTATAGCAATAGGTGTAGTAATTTAAATGAAAAAAAAGGATTAGATGATGATGAAGATTTTGGATTGTAATCAAATTAAAAGAAATAGAGATAAAGAAAAGAATTTGGATTGTAGTTAAATTAAGATTTTTATCAACTTAGAAATAATAAGAGAAGAAGATAAAGAAAAAAAATTATATCCATTTAGTAGACTTAGAGTTTTAGTTTAACTCAATTTCTCTTGGATTCAACTTTTTAATTAAATATCACTTTTTTTTTTTTTTTTTTTTTAATGTGTAGCAATAGGAGTAGTAATTTAAATGAAAAAAAAAAAAAGGATTAGATGAAGATGAAGATTTTGGATTTTTTAAAATCTAAAAATCTAACAAAATTTCTTTAGTTTGGTGCTGCCATTTGGCGCAACCACAGCGTCTAAGCCCAACTTTTATTATATATAATATGATATGATATATTGATGTTGTGAATTTTTCTGTATATTGTTTTTTTTTTTTTTTTGAGAAGTGCTCCATCAAATCTTAGATGTTAAGTTGTTACTGGTTCTAAATTCTAATTTGAACCTACTATTGAAATTATTTTTTTGCTATGATCAATAATAGCTTGTAACAACATGCTACATAAGATTTGTTGTAAATTGTTGTGAAAAATGTTGTTGATGAAGTATTTCTTTCTCTTCTTTTTCTTGTTTTTCGTTTGATATAAAAATGTTACTTTATTTATTGGTTAATATTTGTGTTTAATTAATACTGTTACAATAATAAAAATAATCATATTGGTTAAAATTTGAGAGCCATTTATTTACTTGGGCTCTAAACGACCGCCTCAATTACTTATATAGTATAAAGCTGACACTGCTAAAATTGCTCCCTTAATTCTAAGTTCTGACTTCATACCGTGTACATTAGCAACAAAAGAGAAGCTCCAAATGCAGATAATGTTTACACTAGGCTTGGCAAAAATTATGATAAAGTAGATGATGAAATTGATTTTTTTTTTTTTTTTTTTTTTTTGAGAAAATAGATGATGATATTGTTGTGCAACTAAGACAATTTTTTTTTTCCCAAGGCCCTACACTATAGTGTCTATGCATTTAATGGAAGTGAAGCTGGACAGCTTATCAGGTGGAAAATGCGCTAGCAAGAGGCCATGGTGCGAAGACAAAATACTGTGTATAGCCAAAGTCTTTTGTTTTGTCTCCATGTATACTTTTATTTCTCTTCTTTAAAAAAAAAAAAAAAAAAAGAAAGAATACTTTTAATTTTAGTTACATGATTTAGTAAATAATCATGTGATTGTTTTCAATAATAATAATATGTGAAAAACTTTGGCCTAACCCCTAAACATATTACATGCACGTGAAAATATTGCATTAGATTTCAAAGGTGAAATTAACCTCCTTAAAACAAAATAAAAGCTACAAATGCAGACAATGAAGCCATCTCTGGTCTACATGTTACCCGGATACTCCAGCAGTAGCACCCTTATTAATTATATTCTCCTTGCTCTTCTTTGGCAAACTCTTCAATTAATTCACATTGCCTTGGGGTCTGATTCATGCAAAATATATGGATTCTCCAAATCAAGCATTTTAATCTACTTTGAACTTGACAAATAAAACTTTTAGTCAAATGAGAGGCTACAAAGTATGGTGAAGTTCCCATAAGATGCTAGCTATTGATTTTGATCTCCAAATGAGAAAAAGTTCCCCGACTTGATCCCAGCTCAAAATCAACAAGTTCAGAGGGAAAACATGACTATCAATGTAGAATGCAAAACACATGTGATTTTGAAAAATCAGTTTTATGCTCAAGATTTTTCAGAATCAAAGCAAAAATAAAGCACACCAAACTATGGAAAACTAGGAAAATTAGAATCAGAGGAAGAGAAACAGTCTCCTAAGAAGTGCTTGCTTATGCAATCTCTAAACTGGTAATAGAATTCGATGGGTCCATCTTCTAGTTTTCCTAACTTTTTTTTTTAATTAAATTTTGAGACAATTTCGGGTTATCATATGAAAGAATTTCAATTTTTAAAACGTAAAATGAGGTGAGCATATTTCCTTTTCTTTAATAAAAGAACATGCTTCTTTTGTAAAAAATTGAGAACACACTTTCTACAATTGGCGTGGTACTCCAAATCAATAAATTAAAAAAAAAAAAAAAACAAAACATTTCGGTCCATTATGGTCCTGTTCGGTCCAATTCAGTTCATTTGTTCCACTTCTGTCGAATTCAGTTCTTAAAGTCCATTTCGGCCTATATAAATTCCACTTCGGTTGAAATTGGTCCTTCCAGTCCACTTCGGTCGCTTTGGTCCATTTCGGTTCACTTTGGTCCATTCGATCTATTAAGAATAATGTTTTTCATTCACATTTGAGGATAATCCATCCATGCGGTTTAGAACGAAGCTATTTGCATAAGGTAGGGAATACTTCAATTGAATGCAACTTCATGTTAAGTTGGCACTTGTCATTATGGTGAGAGAATGATAAGTATACAACTTCATATTAATCAAACCTCTCTTCCTTCCTCCTTCATTCTCCCAATCAAAAACAATAAAAGCAGCACAAGTTAGAATTACTGTCAAATCAGCAAAATTTTCACTAAAGGTGAACTCTGTACTCTCTTCCATCTAAAGAATACCTATCCAATGGTTTTTGGCTAAAGCTGCATGAATTTCATTCCCTCATCTTAGTGCTAACTAGGCAATAAATTGCGTCTTCAAGATTGTTTATTACTGGATATCATAACTTGAATGTGTATGATTTCATAAAGTGTTGCATTGAAATTTAAGCATGGAAAAGTAGAAAATTGTGAATAAAAGGAAGCCTAGTGTCAGTAAGAATGGGATGGAATTTTCTATTAGCGGTATTTCATTATAAATGCCCATGGGAGTTACACAATTACTAGACTGAGTAAAAGCATTGAGAAAAACTTCTTTTTCTAATTCTTTGTGTCATTCTTCCCAGAGTGCATCATAAGTGGACTGCTAGACTATTAGTTGTATGATAGTGATATCCTGAATGTCTAGAAGGTGCTCATCAACTTAAGTTGTCAAGATATTTCAAATACTACATAAGACCGAACAACTCTATAGTGAGTGTTGTCCTAATAATTAGGCTCATAATATTATGTGTCACATGAAGCTAACATCTTGTAATACTTTCCAATTCAAAAGTTTAGTCCTTCAAGTTTTCAAATCTAGATGCTGAACACTAGTTTCTTCGTCAGGAAATGAAGAGCCAAGGAATTGAAGAAAGTCGTCTCCAACTATTACAAGATGTTAGTGGTGCTTCCAGGCCTGATATTTTAACAGCATTGGTTGGTGTAAGTGGTGCTGGAAAGACCACATTGATGGATGATCTAATTTCATAAGTTAATTAGCTCAAAATAATTAGATAACATCTTATTTTGGGTTGTGCCCATATATTTATTTATAGGTTAAGTGGGTAGAAAACAACTTCACAAATTCATTATTTGTACAACTTGGAGCCATTTGCACGATTCATTTCTGCCATATAGATTTATTTTATTTTTCTTTATCAAAATTCAGCTTACAATATTTTAGTGTCAAGACAAGAACAAAATTGGAGTTTCTTGACCTATCCAAACTTTGTTTCTTGACATGAATGACTGTCTATTAATAGTATATATGTAACTCATAATATGTATGGCTTCCAATTGTCCATTCACCATATATGTTTAGGAACTAAAAGTTTTTCCAATGGTGATATAGATGTTTGTTGTGGAAGTCATGGACTTGGTTTAGCTAAATCCATTGAGGAATTCTATAGTTGGTCTTCAAGGAGTAAAAGGTCTGTCAACTGAACAGAGAGAGACTCACAATAGTTGTAGAATTGGTTACTAATCCCTGCATCATATTTATAGATGATTGATGTCAGGCCTTGATGCTAGAGTTGCAGCAATTGTAATGCGTACGGTGAGAAACACAGTGGATACAGGGAGAACTGTTGTCTGCACAATTCACCAGCCAAGCATAGACATTTTTGCAATTGAGACCTGTGTATCTTGACAGTCGTATAGCCACATAACACTTCTAAATATATCAAATTGCCCACAGCTGCTGTTGATGAAGAGAGGTGGACAAGTCATTTATACTGACCCCACGGTCAGTGACGGTCACCATTCTCACAAGCTTGTAGAATACTTTGAGGTGAATGGCACTTGTTTTTCAAAATCCTTAGAGAATCATTAACAATTTATAGCAGTAACTCTTTGAGGTTGTTATCACAAACTAATGCCTATAGCCACTGCAGGATATCAATGCAGTAACTCATCAGAATTTTAGTCACAAACTAATATATGACAATTGTAGGCTATCCCAAATGTTTCTAAGATCAAAGATGGATATAATCCTGCAACATGGATGCTAGAAATCAGTTCTCCTGCAGTTGAGGCTCAACTTGATGTGGATTTTGCAGAAATTTATGCCAATTCTGAACTGTACAAGTAAGGAGAACATTATAATTTCTCAAAAAATTCTAGCCCCTTATTTCCTCTTACAATTTTCAATTTCACTTTCAACCGTACTAAGTTTTTTCTACATTGATTCCATCTACAGGAGGAATCAAGAACTCATCAAAGAGCTAAGCATGCCAGCACCAGGATCGAACGACCTTTACTTCCCCACCAAATATTCCCAATCCTTTGTGACTCAATGTAAAGCTTGCTTTTGGAAGAAAAATTAGTCTTATTGGAGAAACCCACGATATTATGCCATCCGGTTCCTCATGACAATAGTCATTGGTGTCATTCTGATGATTTTCCTATCTTTATCCAGATAATTTTTTTTCAACTACCAGGGTATGGTTATGACTCTTACAGTAAATTGTAGTCCACTTGCACAGTATCATTAACCCATAGTGTATGATTAGCTAAACAACGCATTTATATTATCTGTTTTTAAGCATGCACTTAGGAAAGATTATGGTCCTAGAAAGTTATTAACTTGAGATTAGCTAGTCATATTGTAGAATTCTGCATAGTTACGCAAGCAATAATATATATATATATATATACACACACACACATACCTCTTTTTAGTTGGAAAATCATACCATTGACCTGTTAAGAGTATTAAAACAAATGGACCTATAATTAAGTATGCTATTTCTGTGCTTGTTTAATGAAGAAACTATCATGTTAACAGGCACAGGGAACAAGACCTGCTAATCTGTTTGGGGCTATGTATACTGCGGTTCTTTTCCTTGTAGGCACCAACACTGTTGCAGTTCAGTCTGTTGTGGCAATTGAAAGGACAGTTTTCTACCGTGAAAGAGCAGCGCGGATGTACTCAGCCTTGCCTTGTGCACTTGCTCAGGTAAAAGAGAAAATAATTTAAAGCAAAAAAAAAAAAAAAAAAACTAATACTCTGATTTGCAGTAAAAATAATTTGCATTTTTATTTTTTTCCCTGCAGGTGGCTGTAGAGACAATTTATGTTGCTATAAAAACTTTTGTCTACACTCTTATCCTTTACTCAATGATTGGATTCCATTGGCAACTTGAAAAGTTCTTGTGGTTTTACATATTTATCTTGATGTGCTTTATGTACTTCACATTGTACAGGATGATGGTTATAGCTCTGACTCCTGGCCCCCAAATTGCTGCCATTGTTATGTCCTTCTTCCTAAGCTTCTGGAACCTGTTCTCTGGTTTCCTCTTCCCAAGGCCAGTAAGTAATATCTAAACAATTACACAAAATATAGTATGATATATCCACCTAAGGAGTATTGTACATAGAAGCATTTTCTAAAGTGATTTTACTTCTAATATTAAACGTGCATGTGTGTGTCGGTCAGATAAATTTTGCCCCCACTGGGGTCAAATCCTTGCTTCACTTATGTCACAATTAAGTGTAGAAGAACTTCTTAATAAACTTAAGTTACTATCAGGGGCTGAATGATGATTTGCGCATCTAGATGGGGAGTTGGGAAACCTTGTGAATACATTTTTTTATTATTCCAGTAACTTCAACAATACATTGTTGATCAAGATAAAGTATTCATTGAAATTGCCTAAAGCTTTTTTTTTTTTTGGAGAAAGCCTAAAGCATTTTCAAATGAAGAGGATCTTAATACTTCTATGAATCATTTTAGCATTGAGCATAAATATAAACAAAAGCACTTATTCAGAAGCAATGGGAAACCGTGTCATATGCATTCATTCCACTTGGTAGGAAAAGGTATGGTTTTGTAATATTTATGTGATTGAGGTCCCGATACAGGAAAGGATACCCTCCCATGTAAGTCCCCAAATTCAATTTTTAGCTAGATGAGAGAGAGGTGACTAAAAAATACCCATTAAAACCATACAAATCAAATAAATAACATGTGTCACAAGCTGACTAAAAATTAGAGGGAATAGAGGATTTAAATGAAAGTAGATTTTCTCCTGATACGAAATTCACCATTCAAGATTATGATACAGATTTGCATAAAATAAAGAAGATTATGATACGATTCTGGAGTCCCTTGCATTAAAAGAAAATCGAATTTCTAAATTCTAATGTTTCTCATGTGCAGCTAATTCCAATAAGGTGGAGGTGGTATTACTGGGTTCTCTAGTGTCTTGGACACTATATAGGCTTGTGACCTCTCAAGTGGGTGACAAGACTACTCCAATTGAGGTACCTGGACAAGGTTATCTGATAGCGAAATATTACGTAAAGTCTCGTTTTGGCTTTGAATATGATTTCCTTGGAGCTGTTGTTGCGGCCCATATTGGCTTTGTCCTCCTTTTCTTCTTTGTCTTTGGTATGGCATCAAGTTCCTCAACTTTCAAAGGTGATTAAAAAAATAAAAAGGACTCAAGCTTCGACAATGATAAGATTTTGGCTGAGCAATCGATCTAGCAGAAAGATATGATTGGTATTGTATTTTAATTTTACCAACTTTGTAAATCAACACCCAATAAATGACCTGTTATTTTAATCTTCGTTTTCAATCATAATTTCACAAATTCAAGTCCCTGTATACAAAAGTATGTGTGTTAAATCAAGTTGTGGTCATAAGAAGTAAAAACTCACTAGTTATTGCCATTTATTTAACATTAACATTCAAAAGTTTGGTTTTGTTATCACATGGAAGTTTGTTTTGTTAGAGCATTAGCATTGGGGTAAAAAACCTCCCCAAATTGCTATTTTTGAACCACATTGGATTATTTGACTACATTGGATTGGTTAATTTAAAATAAAATGTCCCAAACATGAAAATAAGGATACCCTGTTTGCTGCTTTTTTTGGGAGGGGGGGGGGGGGGGGGGGAGAATTGATAAATTACATTTTAAACCTTCGAGTTTTGGGAGCTTTCATTTTAAATCTTAAACTTTCAAAATGTTTCATTAAAATTCAAAGTTTTCAAAAGGCAATGATTTAAACATTCCGTCACTTTTTCTGCACAAATGACACTATCAAATGTAAATGAAATTTATCTAAGAATTTAAATGAAATTAATTAAAATTATGTGATATAATGGAAGTATGTTCAAAACTATTAGCTTTAAATGAAACTTACTTGAAATTTATCCATACAAAAAGTTTAGAAAATGGTTTGATAATTACTGTGTTATATTACAACCTCATATCATTTATTGGAATTTTTTCTTTCACAACTGCTTTCACATCAACATTTTTTCTAGAAAAAAAGAAAAAGAAAAAAGAGAGAGAGGAAAACCCCAATTATCCTAGTTAAGAACAAGATGACGGGTTCTTAATTAAAAAAAAGAAAAGAAAAAAGAACAAGATGGTGAAATCTGTTATCACTATCCCAACCAAATCAAATCTAATAATAATTTTCTTTCACTTTGGATAAGTTTGAGGTAAATTTCATTTAAATCTTTTAGTTTTGGATAAGTTGTTCAACTTTTTAAAGTAGATAAAAAGAAGAAAAAAAAGTTAGGAGATCATTGGCTTAGTATTTTTACAAAGTTTGTAAATTACAATGGCGTAACTAATGATCAAATGTTGTCATTTGTTGGTCTATATTTCAAGAAAACTGGTAAGTTGCCTACATTGATTTTTTCAAGGACTAAACCTTTTTTTTTTTTTTATTAAGAAGGTTTCAAGGACTAAACCTTTATCCAATAAATAGCAGAAAACAGTCAAATACATTTACTCAATACTCAAAAGAAAAGGCACAAAGACAGCAATTAGAAGATTATAAACGGAAACATGATACACAGCATTCTCTCCTTTAAATTTTCATCTAAGTCCATTACAAACGTAACTAAATCAGTAAATACTAAAAAAACTGTTTTAGTATTTTTAAGTGTAATTCTTATTTTCTAAAAATACATGTGCATATGCCAAGACGCATCTCAACCTTCATCTCTGTAATTTCATTCTGTACCCAATGTTCATTTAATTGATGTCAAGAATAGTAAAACTAAATAGAAAGGGGAAACAGTTAAAAGATATGGTATCAAAGTACATTGCAACATAGAATGTACGGAATATTATTGAATATTAACTTCTTGCCAGAAAAACAAAAACAAAAAATTATTGAATGTTAGTGGGTTAGCATGATAGATTGACAGGTTTCAAGCCAATGGCTTGAAGCTTTATCTCAATGCTAGGGGGTATCTTCAAAATCACAGAATACCTCTCATACAAAGACCTCACAATAATGGTTACCAGAAAATTGTATACTTTCTCATACCTTAATGTCCCATGCAAAAAGAAAGAATCTCTAGTGTCAATTAAATCAAAGTGTCACTAAACAGCTTAATATATACCTTGTGTAGGTTGGACGTTGGAGATGGCAAAGATGTTGATCTCAAAGATTGCAAAAGATCAGGGCTTTGACAAGAATGCATTGAATATCTTGGACCGGTATGCTCCTCCTTTAATATGAAACCTAGTATCACAGTTCATAAATCATAAACCAAGATCAGAATGGAGTCAGATTATTACTATGGTTGGAACACCAACTTTGTATGTTCTGTGGAAATCAATTATATCTATAGCCATTAATGAGTCTACTGCATTTCAGAGTATCATGAAATACCATGATAGAAATAATATAAGTGCCGTTTTTTCTGGTTATTACTTAATTTTCTACAAGCAGGAAGCACTAAAACTCTACCTACAAGGTAGCTTTATGTTTTGCATACTAAAAAACTGATGGGAATGAATTGACTTCAATTGGATTTTATATGCTCTTTAACACCTGCCCTACTGAAGCTTCCTAACTTCACCCACACTGTTTGTGGAAATGCATCATGAACAAGCAAGAAAGGGAATACTATGAATACATAATTGCTGAAGGGATGATGATGCAAAAACAAACTGGAAATCTCCTTGATACAAGTCAAAAATTGCAAGGCTCAAAATGGAGTTAAACTTTATGCTGGTGGGGTAACAACTGATACAAACACCACACAATTTGTTGATTGTATTCTCAGATCTAAGATGCCACTTTACTTTGCATCATCTGAAGTCTAATGCTAATAGACTAATCATTTATACCTTTTAATTTACGTTTAACGGATTAGTGAATGTTGAAGAAGTAGAGTTCACAACAAAAACTAGAACTTACTCCTACAAGGGTGACATCCTTGAGTACATGTTTGGAATTGACCTCTCATGTAACAACCTAGCAAGTAAAATCCTACTGGAACTCGGTTGGATGAGCAGCAACATTGCATTGAACTTGTCACACAACAATCTATCTAGACCAATCCTAGTAACATTCTCAAATCTAAATCAAATAGAAGTCTGGATCTTTCCTACAATAATTTGAATGACAAAACTCCACCCCAGTTGATCAAAATGACCTCTCTAGCGGTCTTCATTGTGGCACACAACAACTTATCAGGAACAACACCTGACAGAAAAAAAAAAATCAATTCATTACTTTTGATGAAAGTAGTTATGAGGGGAACCCTCTCCTGTGTGGACCTCCATTAAATAATAGTTGCACCAAAATGAGACCACTGTTTACAATATCAGTGGATATTGAGGGGGAAGGTGGTAGTTTCATGGACATGAGTGTATTCTACATAAGCTTTGTGTTGGCTTACATAACTGTCTTGTTGGGAATTGTTGTAATTCTCTACATAAATCCATACTGGCATAGGGCATGGTTTTACCTCATTGAAGTGTGCATTGACACTTGCTACTGCTTTTTTGTGGTTCATTACCATAAGTTGTTCAATTTCAGCCTTGCATAGCCTTGTATTGCTACTATTTTGTTGTGGTTTATTACTGTAAGTTGTTTAATTTCAGACTTGCATAGCCTTGCATTTTAATTATTACATGTACGTGTGTCTCTTCTTGTTGGATTTTGAATCTAAAGATTGAATTTTAATACTACGTTGTGCAAAATCTGTATTTGCTGTGTAATTTTAAAGGACTAAGATTGTATTTTTGCATTGTTGCTTTAATTGAATATGTGAGTTATGCAAAGACAGAGAAATACAGCTACCCCCAAGGGGCTAGGAGTCTAGCCATGAAGTGCCATGTAACGGCAAGAAAATCTTAAATCTTACAAATTATTTCGAAATATTGTCCAACTCTTTTTGTACCCACCATGAACCCTGCCAAATCACATAAAACATGCTCATGAATTCACAATGTTCAAAACCAAAATATTGGGACATCCAATCCTATGCACAAGCACTTGTCTGATCTGACAGCTCCAAAGAAAACCAATAAATAGTGTTTTTTCTAAATGCTTTAGTAAATATTGAACCATCTATATTTTCAAAAGATTTATTCAAAGTGACATCTAAATATCCATGTACGTGACATTATTCATAACATAATACAAAAATAACAGAAAAACTGACTTGACATTATCGATTGTGAAAAATATTAAAGAACAATAAATAATATGTACAATAACAACTTAGATACTCTAGATGCAAGTGATCAAATGTTGTTGCCTCAAATAAAACTACCATTGTGATTTATAAGAAAAAATTTACACACCCCTAACAAATGATACTTTTTCTTTAGTTGCCTTTATCCTTTTTTTGCTAAGAATTAGTAAACAAATGATGCCAATTGGTCTACATTTTACCCTGATGCTCCAGCTGTAGCACGTTTATCATATTCCCCTTGCTCTTTTTTGGCAAACTCTTCAATCAATTCACATTGCCTTGGGGTCAAACTCCTATACAAATCAAGCATTTTAATCTACTATAACAATTAAAGGCTGCAAACACATTCTCATATGATGCTATAGTTTGTATCTCTAGCATTACTCTTAATGCTAAAGTCACTATGAAATATTTTCCAAAAGAGTACTACATATGAATTTGGAATTAAAGCACCATTAACGCATAAACATGATTCTACATTCCCAACAAATAGGAGTAAACAAAATTACCTTAGTTGTCAACAATCTAAGGCAATTTTTAGCTGGAAGCACATTTCGGCATATAGGTTTATTTGTCAAAAAACAAAGTCGATAAAAGTCATGGTGGTTGGTAGAAACTGGAAAGACACGAAGTCTTCACCTATTGTAGTCTAGCCATGTCTTTTACAATAATGCAAGGATTATCCAAGAAAGCACAATATAAGGTGCAGGGAAAGCACCATTGATCCCAACAAATAGGAGTAAACAAAAGCTCAGCTAAGCAAAAAGGCAACTCATAGCTGTCAATAATCAAAGGAAATTTTTAGCTGGAAGCACATTTTAGCATATATGTTAATTTGTCAAAATTCTCGAATAATGCAAGTATTATCCAAGAAACTGGGAAGACATGAAATCTTCAACTATAGTAGTCTGGTGGTTGGTAGAAACTGCCAAGTCTAGCTTGGTCTTCTCAAATAATGCAAGTATTATCCAAGAAAGCACAATATAAGGTGTAGGGAAAGCACCATTGACCCGAAGTCCTTGGCGTCTTTGTTAAGTTTAGTTGTTTAGGTCTTCCTAAATAATGCAAAATTTGTATACTACTAGTGGTGGATGCAAAATTCTCTCTCTCTGTCTTGCTAGTGGTAATTTGATATGGTCATTCGTGTAATTTAATTTGATAGACACTGGTAAGCCCCGCGGAAACCAATTGAATAAAATTTACCTTTGTAAAAGCTTCACTACATATTTATCCATATGGCCAATTTGAGCTGTTTCCTGCGCTATTAATCTTGAACTTGATCTGAACTTCATGGACTCATTACATACTAAATTTGCCAGTTACAAAGTCATGGAATTTGCCAACACTAACACATTGATCGTAACAAAATTTAATGTTATTTTGTTATTTGATTATTTTCTACTGTAAAGGTTCTTTAATATCATGATGTACCTGTGCCATTTGAGCTTGAGCTCATTGGCTTTTTCCTGATCTCTTTGCAACTTCAAAATATATCCTCATCTAATGGCTTTTACCCATCGAATAATGTAAAGCTAGTAGAATCAATGGTATAGGCTAGTCATTACTATGAAACATTTTCAAATAGCGTTAGATATGAAATAAGAAAGCACAATTGACATTCCAAGAGTCTTGTAATTCAACTAGTTGCCACATTTTAGTGTTTTCAATATAGACATTCAAGGTTAAAATCTCTCATACCCTTAACTATCAAAAATAAAAATAAAAATTTGACTCCAAAGTCTTTGGCCTCTTCTTCGGTTCAGGTTTTTCTTAAACAATGCAAAGCTCATAAACCAATGTAATGGGTCAGTCATCACTAAATATTTTCCAAGAAAGTACTAGATACAAAATTGGGAAAACACCAATGATGCTGAAGTTGTTAGCCTCTCTTGAGTTTAGGCAAAACTAAAGGCGAAAGAATACATATAATAGGGTTAAGTCAATTAAACTATTTATTGACGAAGAGAAAATGGATCATCTTCTTCCACCTTTATATTTTATATTAGCAAAATAAAAAGAAGATACCGTGATTGTGGGTGGAAAGACACCATTGATGCGAAGTCTTAGCCCGGGCCCGGGTCTCCTCAAATAATGTAAACTTTGGGAAAAAAAAGCCCGAGATACGATCTGGGAAGGGGCCATTATACCAGTAGACACTAGTGGATGTAACTTTTAACAAGTCCTTGGCTTCTTTGTTAAGTTTAGCTTTTTAGGTCTTCCTAAATAATGCAAAACTCGTGTATTACTAGTGGTAGATGCAACTTTTTTGCCTGTTGAATGAAGACTATCTTTCCAAAAAAACAAACAAGTGTGTAATTAATTAAGAGATAGAGAGGAAAATGATAGAATGTTTAGAGTCCTTGAAATACTGACACATCATCTCATCAAGGACTCACTCTTGGAAATGTGCTTTGCATTATTATTACAGTATATTAGCACTATTTATGCTTAAGAGCCCGTTTGGATTGAAGATGAGAGAGGGGGAGTAGAAGAGAGTAGAATAGAGTTAATAAGAAATTAGCCTAATTTTTTGTTAACTCTACTCTCCTCCACTCCCTCTCCCTCACCCTCACCCTCAATCCAAACACGCCATAAATCTCTTGCATCTTCTTGATTTTAGGTATTCTCATATAATGCAATGCTCATAATTCCAAGGGCATAGGTTAGTCATCACTAAACATTATCTATGAAGAAAGTACTGAATACACTGACAAAGTCTTTGGCTTCTTGTTGGGGAGAAATTATTAGGTCTATTATGAGGGCTGCTGACATGGTCCTTCCTGACCTCTCAATTGATAAAATGTTATTATTTATGCAAATGTGACATCATCTGGTAATGTCTCTATATGTTATATTAAATGCTCAATTATTGGCTTTTCATGATATTATCTTCCCAACAAAAACAAATAACAGAAGTAAGTGAATAATGATCACTACAAAGAACACGCTTTGCATTATTAGACTAACTGCAATACTATAACGTGGACCGTTTAATATAAGTATATATGTAACATGCTTGTGGCTATTTTAACTAAAGACCACTTCGTTTGGAGAAGACTTTGTCTTATTTTTGTCACGGAAATTCAAGAAAAGAAAAATTAGATGAGTTGAGATGTTTTTGCTTTTTAGTGGTGTTAATTTTTGTTCAATTAGATTTTAATGGGTGCTTTGGTTGCTGGGAGTAGATAGAATAGCTCTTTTACAACTCAAAGCTTCCATGATCAAATAAATAGATGATAATAATTTTACATCTTGGGACACAAGCAAAAACATTATGAAATGATATTGAAATCAACCTAAAGTCAAATCTCTTTCATAAAAGTGTATCCACAAGGCCATTGGTTGTTTTTTATTCCCTCAATGAAAGTATTCATTCATTAAAGGAAAAGAAAATATCTTCTTGCACCTTCTCTATTTAGTAGAAAAGATGCCATTGTAGTGGGTGGAAAGATACCACGATGCGGAGTTTTAGAGTTTGTTTGACATCAACTTTTAGTATTAGTTTTTAACTTTTAGATTTTATGGACAACTTTTTAAAATCTCATTTTTTTTTCTCACATTTTCAAATTTTTTTAAGGTACAAGTAATATTTAACACACTTTCAACAAAAAAATTTCAACAAAAAACTGGATAAATTGTTTCCAAACGGACACTTAGTCTTAGTGATCATGTTTCTCACATAAAAAAAGAAAAAGAAAAAAGAAATAAAATAAGTCTTGGTCGTCTCAAAAACTGGATGTAACATTTTTGCTTTTGAAAAAAAGCACAAATATGATATGAGAAAGTTCCTTTGTATAGGGATGAAGCTAGGTGGGGTCCAAAGGGGCCCGATGTAACGCCCCAAAATCAGTAGCAACAAAAGTCTATTTAATTTGAATAATCCATAAAAATATTAAATAAAAGAAACCAGTAATCTTAAATCTCTTCATGAATGTCAGAGCTCTAATTCACCAAAGACAAAACATCCTCAAAATAATTCTCCAATACAATATTTAATGCCATAAAAATAACAATAAAATCCTCAATTTCACAAAATAGTTTGTAACTGCTGTCTCCCAAGAATCTTTACTCCAATAATTCCTCTAATGTATCTGTAATGGGAAATAAAAGGGGGGTGAGATAACTCAATAAGTGGAATTCACTAACATTGGGGTGTGGGAACAAACCTTTCAAATAAGTAGTACTTACAACAATTGCATAACTTGTAACTCATCAATATTTATCATCAAATACTTCATATATATAAAAACAAATATCTTTATATTGTGAGCCATCATAATATATATATATATATATATCTCAATATCATCATATAAACAATTTCCTAGGCTTTCTCGTGGTCAACGTTTACGCCCCGTTGACAGGGTTGTGCTGTCCCCCTTTTTGGGACTGGAACCTCCTTTTCATCCCCTTTCTTAAGGATAGTTCCTTTGGAACCTAGAAGTGCACTCCCTTGCTAAGGAGCTTCCTTTTTGGATCCTCAATAATATACTCCCTTGCTAAGGAGCTATTAAATGTGCACTGTCCCCTTTTCTGGGACCGTCCCTTGCTAAGGACTAGCTGCAGTATGATTGTCCCTTGCTAAGGACTAGATACCATACTGAGCTTCTATTCACGACTTGCCATAGGTTTCCAAAACACATTTCAATATGCTCACAAAAATAATCCATTCATAATTCTCAGAAATATAAAGGTATATTCACGCATACAAGTTTAAATAAATTCAGGTTGTCCCACAAGATTTTCATAAAATGAATAGTCAATGTGCACATCAAACATTTATAAAATATCAATTCATATATAAAATATCAACATGCCTCTTTGATATAAAGTAGTTTAATAATCAACATTGTTTTGGGAAAACCCCAAAAATTAGTAAACACCACTTACCTCTTAGTTGTAAAAATAAAGGAAATCAACCTCCCTTGAATCACAACAATTCAGTAGAATTAAAACCTAGCAACACCAAAAATAGGTTCATCAATACACAATTTCCCACTTAAAAATCCGTCTTCACATTTAAATGGTTTTATCCTAGATAATATTGATATATCCAAAATCCTCCATTTAATTCACTTAATTATCCAATTCACTTTCAGCTTTGATAAGATATTTGGATTAAAAAAATATTCCTGCCTAATCAGATTTTTCATTAACGTAATCATAGATATTCATGAAACTCCAATATGGCCGAATAATGAATATTTGATCAATCTGAATGTAACAGCCATATGTTTTATTCATATCTATTCATTGTAATATTATATATATTCAACCTAATATTGGTAGCCACGTGATAGCCTTAATTCATCAATCTAGTGGCTTTGTATTCCCTCTTGATGCCGCTAGAATCTATTCACTCTAATATGATATATATTCAACTATTATTGGAAGCCACGTGATATATATACGTATCTGATCAACCCAACATTTATATCTATTAGTCAAATAGTAGCAGCCACATATTATAATTCATTCACCCAATGACCCATAACTCCCTTGACGCCGTAAAGCACAAGGACTCTGCTGGACACTTATGTGGACAATGACAATGGTGGTGAAAATAGTGAGACTATAAACAATTATATATAAACCACAAAGCAACCCTTTTTCCCTTTCACATGACAACTTTAATTGATAAGTCCAAGCCTATTACTCCATTAGGCACAAATTCAAAGCTTCCTGACATATTGACCATCCTTATCTAATATAATAAAATTATAAGAGCCCTTTTCTATTAGTATAAAGATAGTCTAGGTTCGTATCAATTGCTACCATTCAAACTTCTTAAATCCTGAGCATGAGAAAAATCATACCTGAAGACTCCAACTCAACGCCACAGTGAAGAAAGGCAAAGTTCAATAGTCGGCTCATGCAAAAAGATAGCCTCTATCAGTAAAATACCCGTGTGACTAAAGAGGAAGGAGGCTAGGGTTTTATTTTATTTTTTATTTGTAAAGCTTATCAAGGCCCATATATTTACTTATGCCACTTCACATGGGCTTCATATTCCATAATATTTATCTTATTTTTAATATCTTAGGCCCAATTCAATTTAATCCATTTAATTGTGGGCCTCCTTATAATTTATGTATAATAATTAAATTGGTGTCAAAATTATGGGGTGTTACATCCTTCCCCCCTTAAAAAAAATTTCGTCCTCGAAATTGTATATACCTTCATTAACAAACAACTCTGGATAACTTGATTTTATCTCATCTTCTTGCTCCCAAGATGCTACTATGTGATTCTTCCAAAGGACCTTAACCAATGATATGGTCTTGGTGCGTAGCACTTGATCCTTGCGGTTAAGAATTTGGATTGGAACTTCCTCATAAGTTAAGTTGTCTTTGATCTTGAGTGGCTCATAGTTCAAGACATGTGAAGGATCTGGAACGTACTTCCTCAGCATGAAAACATGAAACACATTATGCACTCCTGCAAGTGTAAGTGATAAGGCCAACTCGTAGGCAACTTTACCAATGCGTTTTAGGATCTCAAGTGGACTGACAAATCTAGGACTCAACTTCCCCTTCTTCCCAAATCTCATCACATCCTTCATTGGGGCTACTTTCAAAAATACCATATCCCCAACCTCAAATTCAAGTTTCCTTCTCGAGTTGTCATAATAACTCTTCTGTCAACTTTGTGTTGTTTGTAATCTTTTACGAATCAGATTAATCTTCTCAAATGTCACTTGAATGATTTCTAGTCCCAAAAATTTTCTCTCACCAACTTCTTCCCAACACAATGGGGACCTGCATTTTCTACCATACAAAGCCTCATAGGGAGTCGTCTCACTACTAGAGTGGTAGCTATTATTATAGGAAAATTTCACTAGAGACAAGTATTTTTCCCAACTTCCTCTGAAATCCAATACACAAGCCCTTAACATATCCTCCAAAGTACGAATAGTCCTTTCTGATAGTCCATCTATTTGCAAGTGGAAGGCTGTACTAAAGCTAAGATTAGTACTCAAGGCTTTATGTAGGCTTTCCCAAAACTTTGAGTTGAAACTTGGGTCTCGATCAGACACAATTGATGCTGGAACTCCATGAAGACTCACAATCTCATCAATATATATCTGTGCCAGCTAATCAAGTGAGTAATTCATCTTAACTGGAATAAATGTGCTGTTTTCGTCATCCTATCCATAATTACCCAAATGGCCTCATGTCCCTTAGGAGATCTTGGCAAACCAGTAAAATTCATACATATACGCTCCCACTTCCATTCAAGAATGGGAAGTGGTTGCAGCAATCTTGAAGGTTTCTAGTGTAGTGCTTAATTTGTTGACAAGTCAAGCATTGCTCCACAAATTGAGCTATCTTTCTCTTCATGTTATTCCACCAATAAGTTTATTTGAATGTCACGATACATTTTAGTGCTACCAGGGTGCACTGAGTATGGGGTACGATGGGCTTCTTCCATAATCTCCTTCTTTAATGCAAGATCATTTGACACATAAAGTCTTTTTCCAAATCTCAAAACGCCATCATTAGACACATTAAATCCTGATCTCTGCCCTTCTTGTACTTCTTCTTTGATATTTACAATTTATGCATCATCAACCGGTGGACTCTTAATTTTCTCAATCAAAGTGGGTGGTATTGTCAAACTAGCCATAAAGACTTGGGAATCACCCATGACAATTTCAATTCCCATCCTCTTCAAGTCCTTAATAATCTCCTTTATGAGTAGTTAACAAGGCAGCTGAGAAACCAGAAGACTTCCGACTAAGTGTATTAGCTACCGCAATAGCCTTGCCTGGATGGTAATTGATTGGGCAATCATAATCTTTAATCAACTCAAGCCACCTTCGTTGTCTCATATTCAATTCTTTCTGAGTAAAGAAGTACTTCAAGCTCTTATGATCTGTATAAATCTCACACCTTTCACCATACAAATAATGTCTCCAAATCTTCAATGCAAACACCACTGCAGCTAACTCCAAGTCATGAGTGGGATGATTTTGTTCATAACTCTTTAATTGGCGGGAAGCGTAAGCTATGACTTTACCATGCTGCATCAACACACAACCCAACCCTTTTCTTGAAGCATCATTATAAATGACAAAGCCTCCCAAGTTGCTAGGGATGGTTGGTACTGGTTCAGTGACCAACTTTTGCTTAAGTTCTTGAAAACTCTTCTCATATACTTCTGTCCACACAACTTGGCATTCTTACGAGTTAGTTAAGTCGAAGGGCTACAATACGGGAAAATCCCTC
This sequence comes from Quercus glauca, assembly GCA_023736055.1. Lineage (NCBI taxonomy): Eukaryota > Viridiplantae > Streptophyta > Magnoliopsida > Fagales > Fagaceae > Quercus > Quercus glauca. Next base: position 57,844,763 of record CM043318.1, on the reverse strand, counting down.
CACAAACCTCCTATAATAGCCAGCAAGGCCCAAAAAGTTTCTAATCTCACTCACATTTGTTGGTCTTGCCCAATCAACCACAGCTTCAACCCTTCTAGGGTCTACAGAAATTCCTACCTTAGATATCACATGCCCTAAGAACACCACTTGGTCAAGCCAAAATTCACACTTCTTAAACTTTGCATATAGCTTCTTCTCCCACAAAATTTGAAAAACAATTCTCAAGTGCTCTTCATGTTCTTCCATGCTTTTGGAGAAGATTAGAATGTCATCAATTAAAACAATTACAAAGTGGTCTAAGTACTCATGGAACACCCTATTCATCAAGTCCATGAATGCAGCAAGAGCATTGGTCAATCCAAAAGGCATTACCAAGAATTCATAGTGCATATACCTAGTCCTGAAAGCTGTCTTGGGTATGTTTTCACTCTAGATTTTCAATTAGTGATACCCAGAACGAATGTCAATCTTAGAGAAGACTCGTGCCCTTTGCAATTGATCAAATAGATCATCAATACGAGGGAGAGGGTATTTGTTTCTCACAGTAACTCGGTTTAACTCATGGTAGTCAATACACAACCTCATAGTCCCATCCTTCTTTTTCACAAATAAAATTGGTGCACCCCAAGGAGGTGCACTTGGTCTGATGAACCCTATATCAAGGAGTTCTTGAATTGTTCCTTGAGTTCCTTAAGTTCAGTTGGTGCCATCCGATATGGTGCTTTCAAAATAAGAGAAATTCTGGAGAGCACATCAATGGAGAATTCAATCTTCTTATTTACAGGTATCCCTGGTAGGTATTCAGGAAAGACATCAGGAAACTCCCTCAAACAGGGATATCATCCCACTTCAATACCTCTTTCCTAATGTCCACCACATGAGCTAGGTGCCCTTGGTATCCTTTCCTTAATAGACGCTTAACTTGAAGGGCTGATATCACCCTAGGTAAAGCATGCATCCTAAAGCCCTTAAATCAAAATTTGGGTTTTCCTGGAGGCCGAAACACCACCTCCTCCCCAAAATAATCTACACTAGCATGATAAGCCGCCAACTTGCCCATCCCTAAAATTATATCATAGTCATAAATGTCCATCAAAATTAAGTATGCTAACATTTCCCTATCCTCAATTTGGATGACACAAGACTTAAGCATAGAATTACACACCAAAGTCTCAAAAGAGCAACTAGCCCTTGTCTCCACTCTACCTACACCTCTACTAGCAGCATGGGTCAACCTGTCCAACAGTCAGGCAACAGCTTCATCCAAAGGATCAGTGCGTGTCACCCTAGAATGTTCATTATCTCTCACGTTTGAGTGACTTCAGCCACAGTATCAACCCTTGCTTTGGTCGACCTTCACAAATTAACAATAGGTACCTCCTATTGGAATTAGCTACTCTTTTCTTTTTGGGTGGCATGATATCTAGTTAACAAAGAAATCAAGAAAAATAGACGGTGCAACAATTATTACTACTAGACAAAAGAAGTAACATTGCCAAAATTATTTAAAATGTCTCATCAAACATAACCTAAATACCAAATGCTCTGACAAAAAAAATCAAGATCATAACCTAGTTTCAAGTGTCTACAAGATCATGACCTAGTTTTCAAGTGTCTACAGAATCATATCCTAAGCTCTGATACCACAATTGTAACGCCCCAAAATCAGTAGCAACAAAAGTCTATTTAATTTGAATAATCCATAAAAATATTAAATAAAAGAAACCAGTAATCTTAAATCTCTTCATGAATGTCAGAGCTCTAATTCACCAAAGACAAAACATCCTCAAAATAATTCTCCAATACAATATTTAATGCCATAAAAATAACAATAAAATCCTCAATTTCACAAAATAGTTTGTAACTGCTGTCTCCCAAGAATCTTTACTCCAATAATTCCTCTAATGTATCTGTAATGGGAAATAAAAGGGGGGTGAGATAACTCAATAAGTGGAATTCACTAACATTGGGGTGTGGGAACAAACCTTTCAAATAAGTAGTACTTACAACAATTGCATAACTTGTAACTCATCAATATTTATCATCAAATACTTCATATATATAAAAACAAATATCTTTATATTGTGAGCCATCATAATATATATATATATATATATATCTCAATATCATCATATAAACAATTTCCTAGGCTTTCTCGTGGTCAACGTTTACGCCCCGTTGACAGGGTTGTGCTGTCCCCCTTTTTGGGACTGGAACCTCCTTTTCATCCCCTTTCTTAAGGATAGTTCCTTTGGAACCTAGAAGTGCACTCCCTTGCTAAGGAGCTTCCTTTTTGGATCCTCAATAATATACTCCCTTGCTAAGGAGCTATTAAATGTGCACTGTCCCCTTTTCTGGGACCGTCCCTTGCTAAGGACTAGCTGCAGTATGATTGTCCCTTGCTAAGGACTAGATACCATACTGAGCTTCTATTCACGACTTGCCATAGGTTTCCAAAACACATTTCAATATGCTCACAAAAATAATCCATTCATAATTCTCAGAAATATAAAGGTATATTCACGCATACAAGTTTAAATAAATTCAGGTTGTCCCACAAGATTTTCATAAAATGAATAGTCAATGTGCACATCAAACATTTATAAAATATCAATTCATATATAAAATATCAACATGCCTCTTTGATATAAAGTAGTTTAATAATCAACATTGTTTTGGGAAAACCCCAAAAATTAGTAAACACCACTTACCTCTTAGTTGTAAAAATAAAGGAAATCAACCTCCCTTGAATCACAACAATTCAGTAGAATTAAAACCTAGCAACACCAAAAATAGGTTCATCAATACACAATTTCCCACTTAAAAATCCGTCTTCACATTTAAATGGTTTTATCCTAGATAATATTGATATATCCAAAATCCTCCATTTAATTCACTTAATTATCCAATTCACTTTCAGCTTTGATAAGATATTTGGATTAAAAAAATATTCCTGCCTAATCAGATTTTTCATTAACGTAATCATAGATATTCATGAAACTCCAATATGGCCGAATAATGAATATTTGATCAATCTGAATGTAACAGCCATATGTTTTATTCATATCTATTCATTGTAATATTATATATATTCAACCTAATATTGGTAGCCACGTGATAGCCTTAATTCATCAATCTAGTGGCTTTGTATTCCCTCTTGATGCCGCTAGAATCTATTCACTCTAATATGATATATATTCAACTATTATTGGAAGCCACGTGATATATATACGTATCTGATCAACCCAACATTTATATCTATTAGTCAAATAGTAGCAGCCACATATTATAATTCATTCACCCAATGACCCATAACTCCCTTGACGCCGTAAAGCACAAGGACTCTGCTGGACACTTATGTGGACAATGACAATGGTGGTGAAAATAGTGAGACTATAAACAATTATATATAAACCACAAAGCAACCCTTTTTCCCTTTCACATGACAACTTTAATTGATAAGTCCAAGCCTATTACTCCATTAGGCACAAATTCAAAGCTTCCTGACATATTGACCATCCTTATCTAATATAATAAAATTATAAGAGCCCTTTTCTATTAGTATAAAGATAGTCTAGGTTCGTATCAATTGCTACCATTCAAACTTCTTAAATCCTGAGCATGAGAAAAATCATACCTGAAGACTCCAACTCAACGCCACAGTGAAGAAAGGCAAAGTTCAATAGTCGGCTCATGCAAAAAGATAGCCTCTATCAGTAAAATACCCGTGTGACTAAAGAGGAAGGAGGCTAGGGTTTTATTTTATTTTTTATTTGTAAAGCTTATCAAGGCCCATATATTTACTTATGCCACTTCACATGGGCTTCATATTCCATAATATTTATCTTATTTTTAATATCTTAGGCCCAATTCAATTTAATCCATTTAATTGTGGGCCTCCTTATAATTTATGTATAATAATTAAATTGGTGTCAAAATTATGGGGTGTTACACCCGAGCAGAAAGAGAAAAAGTATATTCTCCACAATTTTATATTTGGCTCCCTTTTACAAAAATATTGGCCTCTTTTCCTTATAATTTTACATTAATTTCATTATAATAATGTAGTAAGAAACAATGGTATTTTGTGCCTTGTAGAGTATTACATACATAACAATATTGTTGTGTCTTTGTCTTTGTTATTAGTTTGTTAAAACTAAATGGATATTTGATTAATTGGAATTTTATAATTTTCGTTTCTTATACTTTGCCTTCTTAACTCAAAATTCTAGCTCTATTCTTGCCTACCTTTGTATTAGTAGTGGATGCAGCTTTTCTGCTTGTCAAATGGATTAGACAAAAGCTAAGATAGAGAGGAAAACATGAATGAATTAGATGAAAACAAAAATAAATAAATAAGTGTCTTATTTTTCTTCAATTTTCTTTTAATTTTTTTTTTCTCTCACGAATCTAGGAATTTGGTAAATTTTTGTAAAAGAGTGCAACAATATTACGAGATCAAACAAAAGTCAAATTTCATTGTGTGAAACTATATCAGTAAGGTTTACTTGCCTCAATCAAAGTATTTACTCATCAAAAGAAAATAAATTATCTTCTTGCACCTTTTTCATTTAGAAAAGATCGTCATCGTAGCGAAGTCTTAGTCCAGGTCATCTCAAACAAGGTAGTCAATATCGTACCGGTACCAGTCGGTATATACCGTACCGGTATGTATACCGGTATCGAAACATCAACGTTTCGTACTGGCCGGTACCTGGCGCACCGGCCAGTACAGGAAAAAGTTTTTTATTTTTTTTTAAGTTTTGTAATTTTTGAATTTTTGTTAGGGCAAAATGGTAATTTATTTGCATTAACTTATTAGTATTATTTGTTTTCTTAGTATGCAATGGTAACTTTTAAGCTTTCTATTTTTTATATTATGTTTTTTTTTCTTTTAATTGATACTAAAGTCTAAAACCATAAATAATTAGTTCTGAATTGAGGAAATGTTTTATGGTAAACTTTTATATTTATTATAACACACACACACACACACGTATATATATATATATATATATACATATTTATTTATTTATTTATAGATATAAAAAATAGCGGTAAACTCGAAACGGTACACTGGTATTGACTGGTATTTGAAATATATTATACCGCTGGCCAAACAGTTACAGCCTCCGGTGCGGTATTGACTCCCTTGATCTCAAATAATGAATGAACATTGTTTTACACCTTGGGACTCAGCCGACAAAGAGAGTGATTGTTGTGAATGGGAAGGTGTCAAGTTCAATATCACTACTGGTTGTGTAATCAACTGACGCCAATCATTACGAAGCATTTTGCAAAGAACGTATTACATTCAAATTATGAAAACACCATTGACACCAAAGTTTTTGGCATCTTCTTGAGTTTAGGACTTTAGGTATTCTCAAATAATGCAAGGCTCATAATACCGATATTATGAGCTAGTCATCATTACGAAATATTTTTTATGAAAGCACTATTGAAGCCAAAGTCTCTAGCCTCTTCTTGAGTATGTTGTCTTCATGAATCAAATCTCATAATATCAGTGTTATGAACTAGTGTTCACTTTAAAATACTTTTTAAGAAGGCACTAAATACGAGTTGACTTGGTGAAGCACAATTGATGCCAAATCTTAGGCCTTTTGTTGAGTCCAAATCATCTCTGATAATGCAAATGCAGCAAAACTCATAAAATGGTGGGCTAGACATCCCTACCAAACATTTTCCAAGAATCTGCCATAGATGAATTAGGAAAGTACCATTAAGGCCTAAATCTTTGGCCTCTTCTTGATTTTAGGTCTATTCAAATAATGAATAATACAAGAGGTATGGGTTAGCCATCAAAATAATATTTTCTAAGAAAGTACTAGATTAAAAATTTAGAAAGCACCATTGACGGCAAAGCCTTTGGCTTTGTGTTAAGTTTAGGTCTTTTTGTGTAGGACCAAATTCCCAAATTATAATAGAAAGAAAAGTGCAGTGAAAATAAATCGCTTACACAAGATTAAAGAAAGGAGAAAAAAAATTAGACAGAGAATTATGTGGTTTGACAATTTGCCTACATGTATAGACCACAATAGAGAAAATTCCCACTATAAAATAAGGAGATTACAATAGTAGTATACATGCACTCTCACAATTCCAAAACCCCAAATACACCCTTAGTTCTCTCTCACAAAGAATAAAGAACACCCTATTTTATTTGCACTAGAGCTTGTAGCACCACTCTTTCTCACACACATAAACATAGTCACATAACCATATATTCATATTAGGCTAGGCTGGTTTGCTAGCCATTTTAAATGTTGAAAATCTAGGTTTTATTTACTTTTGAGGGAGATGCACAATGTGAGTGACCCATGCATGTAAAAAATTATGTTATGAGAAATTGAGAATGTGTTATGGTGCGTTGCTCTTACAGAATGTGGGTCTTATAGGTGGGACCGTCAAATATGGGAGGGGTGTTCCTGGAGACTGTCTTATAAAATAATTTTTTCATATTTTATTCTCTCAATTAAATTAAATTATAATTATTTAATAACATTTTGAAAGAAAAAAAATTTCTCATGGTGGTGGGTGGAAAGATACGGTAGCGCGAAGTTTTCAACTGTCATGGTCTAAGCTATCTCTCAAATATTGTAAAGTTTATAATATTAGTGATATAGATTAGTATTTACAATGAAACACTTTTTTAAGAAGGTATTGGATATGAGTCAAGAAAAGGCAATTGACACCAAGTCTTCATCTAACACAATCTATCTTATCTCAAATAATGCACAGTTTGTTCTTCAAAATAAATAAAAAATAACGCAAAATTTATAATACTAGTGATATGAGAAGTGCTACATCTACAATATTTTCACAACAAATTATAACAAATTCTAGATAGTAAGTTATGACAACTAATTCTAATTTGTACTCACTACTAAAATTGCATTCTTAAACAATCCACTATTTAAGATTTATTGTGAAAATATTTATAAACATAGATTAGTATTTAGTGTGAAACATTTTTCAAGAAGGCACATGATCTAAGTTAAGAAAGGACAATTGACGCCAAGTCTTTGGCCTTTAATTTAATTTTATTTTTTGATAGGGAGTCTTTGGCCTTTTATTGGGTCTAGGTCTCCTCAAATAATGCAAAACATATAATATTATGGCCCTAATATTTATGGTATTAAGTATGGATTAGTCATCACTATGAAATAATTAAATATTTCATAGGAACGTATGTAAATAGGAAAAACATCATTAACTGCTAGCAAAGTCAATTTGATGCTCTTTGGTCAATGGTGAACAGTGATCACCACAAAGAACGCGATTTGCAATATTTATTAGACCAATCGTAATATTGATGTGGACCGTTTGATAACACTATATATGTAAGGTGCTGGTGGCTTATTTAAACTCAAGATCATTTGGAATCATAATAACTGAGAGTTGGACAAAAACTTTGTTAGGCTTATTGTGATTGAAAATCAGAAACAGAAAAAGTAATGGAGTTGCTGGGACGTCTTTGGTGGTGGCCGGTGGTGTTAGTTTTGGTTCATTTTGGTATGAATGGGTGCTTTGGTTGCTGGGAACAAGAGAGAATTGCTCTTTTGCAATACAAAGCTTCCACCATCAACTACACTTTTGAATATCATTTTACACCTTGGGACTCAACTGACAAAGAGAGTGATTGCTGTGAGTGGGAAAAAGTCAAGTGCGACATCACTACTGGCCGTGTAATCAAACTTGCTCTTAATAATACGATTTATTGGAGTGGAGAAAGTGGGGAAGGTTGGTACTTCAATGCCTCTCCATTTCTTCCCTTTGAAGAGCTCCAGCATCTCGATTTGAGTTATAATTCCATTTGTGGATGGGTCCCAAATGAAGGTACCAAGTTTATAATTTGTTGATATGCTAAATTTTTTTTCTATTACATCATTTGAGTTAGGAATCATTTTATACTGTTTTGTGGGAATATATAGTTGCGGACATGCAAATTGAAGCATCTAAATCTAAATCACAGGTTTTGAAAGATTCTCTTCGTTGAGCAAGCTAAAGGTTCTTTACTTGGATGGTAATTATTTCAATAACAGTATTCTTTCATCCTTGAGTGGAATTGCTTCCCTCAATGAACTACATTTGGGGGACAACAATTTGAATGGTGAAGGTAAGCCTTTCAGGTAAAATTCTCATTAATTTGCAAAGGAAGAGTGCTTAATTCTTGAGTGTGTAAACATTTTGGATCAATTCCCATCCAAGGTAAGCCTTTCGGGTAAAATTATCATCCAATGTAAGATGAATGAGTGCTGAATTCTTGAGCGTGTAAACATTTTGGTTTCCCTCCTCCAATTAATCTGTTTTACCAAAGTAAATTGTTTGGAATTATTTTTTTCTTTTTTACCTTTTCTTTAAAAATAAATGCAGACCACACATTAGTTGCATGTTAAGATTCATTTTGTACTGTTTTATGAGAATATAAAGTCACTGACATGCAAATTGAATAATCTAAATTGCAGGTTTTGACAAATTCTCTTTGTTGAGCAAGCTGGAGGTGCTTCACTTGGATGTTAATAATTTCAATCACAGCATTTTGCAATCCTTAAGTGGTATTATGTCACTCAAGGAACTAGATTTGAGTTACAACAATTTGAATGGAACAATTCATATCGAAGGTAAAACTCTCATTAATTTGCAAAGGAAGATTATTGGAAGAGTTTTTCACACTTATTGAGCATGTAACATTTCTTATTTCCCTCCTATCAATCATTGATATTTATGCAACTAAAAATTTCACCCTTTTTTTCTATTTTGAATGAAAAATATTTATGCAACTGAAGTTCCTTTTTTTCTCATTATTTTTTATGTAATTTTTATTATTATAGAATTTAAAGCATTTAGCAACTTGGAGGAGCTCTACTTGTCTGAAAATAAGATCAATGACTTCGTGACAAAAAGAGGTATAATAGTTTGTACAAATATATGTTCATGGATTAATTAAAATCAAATACTTCTTTTGTATGGTATGTCAAATGAAATTATCATGTTGATGTTTTTGAGATATTTTATTTTTCCCTATAGATTCAAACATCTTAACTAAGCTGCAACACCTAGACTTGAGTCTGAATGATTTCAGTGCACGAGTTCTTGAGTCATTAACTGCCTTCCCATTGTTGAAGATATTAGATCTCTCATATAACAATTTGGTGGGATCGTTTACTACTAAAGGTAAGTTAAACCATTGACATCAAGGTGATGTTGTTTTGCGTTTTTATTTTCATCACTGGCATAATAGTAAAAAAGCTCTATAAAAACCTTATTCTAATTATTGATAATCAAATTTCTTGAAATTCAATGAGACTAAACTTATTGTCTTTCACAAGTATCATAATTTATTTTTGTCTTGTTAAATTTTGTATTCAAAATGTTAAAAACAAAGACTACGCAGTGGAGATTTTAATATTAGTTTTTTTAGCATACCTTTCTTGGCCTAAACCAATAATCATATAGGAGCTTCAAGGTTGTTCTACATTGTCCAAAGCTAGCAATTTAAAGTCATTCTATATTCCAACTTTAGTGACCCACAAATAAAATGTTTCTACAATGGTGTTGCACAGGACTAGAGTAATGCAAACAAAATTCACACTCTAAGAGCCTCACAACAATATTACAATAGATTCATATTCTAAACTATATTAATCTAAAAAAAAATACATTTTCTATTATTCTAATGACTTGCAAATAATTGAAGTTCATTCGTCAAAAATTATTATACTTAATTAGTATTATAAATTGATCATAAAAATAATTTCTTATCAAATAAAAAAAAATGGTTTTGATATGATTTGTGTAAAAAATAATTTACCTAAATCGGAAATAATTGTAGCAACAACAAAAAAGAAATGATTTAGATGTTATACTAAAAGGGGGAAAAAGGTTTAAGGACACTACTCTTAAAATAAGGCTGAGATCTTCAAGAAAAAGCAATATCTCTAGTTGAAATAATTAATTTCATAATTTGAATTAAATTCTAAAATATGAAAGTATATAGACTGCCACATTACGTGGTAGTCTATAAAATTATTATTAGATAAAATAAAATTACTTTCTTTCAAAGAATCTTAGTTGTGGAAGTGGTCTTCGCTACTTTAACACTTTTGTGTGGTATCCTAATAATTTTGAGCAATTAGTACTAATTTAAGCTTTTTGCTTTTGTTTTAGAGTTGAGCAAACTAAACAACCTTGAGCAGTTGAAGTTGGATAATTCATCGATTGATAAAAGTCTTCTTCATAAAATTGGAGTTATGACTTCTCTTAAAGTATTGGCAGTGGAAGATTGTGGATTGGTTGGCACCCTGCCTGACTTAGGTAGGGTTTTTTTTTTTTTTTTTTTTTTTTTTTTTTTTTTCGACAATGATATTGCTTTGAATAATTACAATGGTAGAACATAATAACTAATTATCACATTATACAGGCTGGTGTGAACTTAAGAAACTCCAAGAGATATACCTCAGCGGCAATAATTTTGAAGGGAGACTACCTTCATGTATGGCAAACTTGACATCACTCCACGTATTGGATCTCTCTTATAATCACTTCAATGGGAACATTGCCCAATCTCCACTATCAAGTTTGTCATCACTTGTGTATCTTTCTTTCTCAAATAACAAGTTCTTGGTCCCGTCCACATTTTCCTTCCTTTTCAACCTCTCAAATCTTAAGATCCTAGTAGGTGATAACAATACATTAGCTTTGGAACCTGGTTCTCTTACTTGGATTCCAACCTTCCAATTAAAAGTTTTCAGTTTTTCTAAATGTTCATTTAACATGCACAATAGCACACCTCCCAGATTTCTTCAATACCAATATGATTTGCGAGTAATTAATCTCTCTCACAACAAGTTGGTTGGGAAGTTCCCTAACTGGCTCTTAGAGAACAATACAAGATTGGAGGCTTTTAGTCTAAACAATAACTCTTTCAAAGGGCCTTTCATAGTACCATATGATATTCGTCCCAACATTTTTATCATAGATATTTCAGATAATTACTTACATGGTCCAATTCCCACAAACCTTGGTTTAATTTTTCCAAATTTGAAATTTTTAGATATGTCTAGAAATGAATTTGAAGGCAATATTCCTACTTCTTTTGGGAATTTGGTTTTCTTAACCAGTCTAGATTTGTCTGAGAATCATTTTTCAGGAACAATACCAATGAATTTCATAATGGGTTGCTACCGATTAGAATCTCTCATATTATCAAACAATAGCTTCAATGGCCAAATATTTCCTACCAATTTTAATTTGACTAATCTAAATTCTTTATATTTGGACAACAATCACTTCTCAGGCATACTTCCAACATGGATTGGGAACATTTCATCTTTAGAGGACATTTTAATGGCAAAAAATCATCTTGAAGGTCCTATTCCAATCGAGTTATGCAAACTTGTTCATCTCACATATCTTGACCTTTCTGCCAACAATTTGTTTGGCTTTGTTCCATCTTGCTTCAATTCCTCAAGTATCAAATTTTTTCATTTAAATAAAAATTTCTTGAGCGGTCCAATTCCAAGTGCTTTCCAAAACAACTCCAATCTATTTGTACTGAATCTTCGAGATAACCTTCTAACTGGCAACATTCCCAATTGGATTGGCAGCCTCTCATCATTGAGAATTCTCCTCTTGAAAGGAAATCATTTAGGAGATCAAATTCCAATTCAATTATGCCTTTTGCAAAACTTAAAAATTTTGGATCTTTCCTGCAATAAATTTTCAGGTCCGATACCTCATTGCTTGGGTAACATTACTTTTGATGCATCCATCCAGGATACTTTCTTCGGAGGTTTGTATTCAAGGGAAACTTATTCAAGTAGTTTGTCACTATATTCAACAATTATTGAAGCTCTATTCTATGGCATATTTATGTTTGATCCATCTGTGAATGCTGAAGAAGAAGTAGAGTCCGCAACAAAAAGTAGAACTCCCAAAGAAGATGCAACAAAAAGTAGAACTCCCAAAGAAGAAGTAGAGTTTGCAACAAAAAATAGAACTTACACCTACAAGGGTTACATCCTTGAGTACATGTCTGGAATTGACCTCTCGTGCAACAATCTAGAAGGTAATATCCCATCAGAACTCGGTAGGATAAGCAGCAGCATTCGTGCATTGAACTTGTCACACAACAGTCTATCCGGACCAATCCCTGTAAATTTCTCAAATCTAAAGCAAATAGAAAGTCTGGATTTTTCCTACAACAATTTGAATGGTAAAATTCCACCTCAATTGACTGAAATGACCTCTCTAGCGGTCTTTAGTGTGGCACACAACAACTTATCAGGTGCAACACCCGACAGAAAAAATCAATTCATTACTTTTGATGAAAACAGTTATGAGGGGAACCCTCTCTTGTGTGGACCTCCGTTACAGAATGGTTGCACCAAAATCAGACCACCGTTTACAACTCCAGTGGATAATGAGGGGGAAAAAGGTGATAGTTTGATGGACATGGGTGTCTTCTACATAAGCTTTGCGGTGATTTACGTAACAGTCTTGTTGGTAATTGTTGCAGTACTCTACATAAATCCATATTGGCGTAGGGCGTGGTTTAACCTCATTGAAGTGTGTATTGACACTTGCTATTGTTTTGTTGTGATTCATTACCGTAAGTTGTTCAATTTCAAGAGTGCATAGCCTTGCATTGCTACTGTTTTGTGGTGGTTCATCACCATAAGTTGTTCAATTTTAGGCTTGCATAGCCTTGCATTTTAATGATTATATGTATGTGTCTCTTTTTGCTGGATTTTGATTCCAAAGATTGAATCTTAATATTATGTTGTGCAAAATTTGTATTTGATGTGTAATTTTAATGGATTAAGATTGTGTTTTTTTTTTTAATTGTTTGCTTTAGTTGAATAAGTGAGTTGTGCAAAAATAGATAAATGAACCTTCCCCGAGGGGCTGGGAGACTAGCCATGAAGTGGTAGGTAATGGCAAGGAAATCGTAAATCTAGCGAATTCTTTCAAAAAAAATTTGTTAACTCTCTTTTTCTTGGAAAAAAATTGGCTCCAAACAAATGGCGACAATTCAACTCAATTTCTTTTTATTAAACTAGTTTGTAACCCAATGCATATTCATGAATATACTTAAAAGATACACATTAAAATGCATAGTATAATTCTTATATATATATAATTTAAATATTATTGATAGTAATTCTTATATATATATATATATATATATATATTGTGAGGGCCCAAAAAAGAGAATAACACAGAGTTGTATTTACTCAGTAGGATAAGCTTCTTCAGGCTCAGTACAATAGAATTTGGTAGAGGTGGGCTAGAACAACAAAAACCGAATCCCCACAAATACTCCAGCCTTCCCTTTATATAGCCGTTTGCCTCTTAATCTGCCCCGTCCATCTTGAGTTATCCCTTGTTCAATGCTTGACACTTGTCACCTATCTTCTTTCTAGGAGCAGGCGGCAGTAGTAGCTGGCGCAGCGGCGATGGGCGTCCCCTCAGGTCACCTCCGCATTTAATGCGTCTGCCAGTGCTGGTGTGCGCCATTTATTACTGATGTGACTGGGGGGTCATTATATTGACGGCTGCCTGTCTGCCACTGACCCATGCCACCCCCAGCCGAGGAGGTTTTTGCCCATGGCGCCTGCTGCGCGAGGCCTGGTTCTATCCTCGGAAATCATTGCTCCTCGGCCTTACCAGCTCATTCCTCGGCCACATGCAGAGTACATTCTATTCCTCCTAGGGCCTCGGCCCTTTGGTTCAGCCTCCTCGGCCTCCTCTTTCGTTCCTCGGGTGCCCACATATATTTTTAACTCTTTAAAAAGTCTTGTAAGAATATTATTAGGTAGAAAATGTAAATTGTTCATTTAAAAAAAAATATTTTTATGTTCATTAATTCTAGACTTTTTGGTTTTTGTACACAATAACTCACTTGAATGAATATTTATGATATGGTCCCACATTTGATTCCAAAATTAAGAAATAAATCTCTCTCTAAAAATAAATAATTTAGAATACATGACGCAAAATTAGACATCAATTGAAGAATCTAATTGGATTTTCTCTAAATTTTACCTATTAATATATATATATATAGAGAGAGAGAGAGAGAGAGAGAGAGAGAGAGAGAGAGAGATGACTTATAAATTTGAACTATTTTTAGTTATAGAAAAACAAAAGGCTCACAAATATAAAATCATTCAAACTCTTTCTTCCTCTAATTTTATATGTAGTGTTAGATATATGATTATATTTTTTATGATTTATTTATATTAGACTTCTTGTTTTCTACTCTAAATTAACTCATTTGGCCCAAAAATTAAAAAAAAAAAAAACTTCAATTAGATGGGACATGTGCTGTAAAATTAAACTCTAATTGAAATCCAATTTTTACACTAAACTAACTAACTTGGTTCAAAAAAAATTTAAAATTTTGATTAGATGGGACACAAGGTGCAAAATTAGATCCTAATTGAATTCTAATTTGAAATCTAATTGAATTTTTTCTCAGTTTTACCTATTAATATATAGATGACTTACAAACTTGAATTGTTTTTAGTTCTACAAAAAAAAAAAAAAGAGCTCATAAATATAAAACCATTCAAAAATTATGTTTTTATGGTTTACTTATATTGCACTTCTCGTTTTTTACACTAAATTTACTCATTTAGTACAAAAATTAAAAAATTTAGATTAGATGGAACAAATGCCGCAAAACTAAATTCTAATTGAAATCCAATTTTTACATTGAATTAACTCACTTGGCACAAAAATTTAAAAACTTAGATTAGATGAGATATGTGACGCAAAATTAGACTCTAATTGAATTTCAATTTGAAATCTAATTAAATTTTCTTTCAGTTTTACTTATTATTATATATATAGAACTCTAATTGAAATCCAATTTTTATACTAAACTAACTAACTTGGTTCAAAAAAAATTTTAAAATTTTAATTAAATGGGACACGTGGTTCAAAATTAGACTCTAATTGAATTCCAATTTGAAATCCAATTAGATTTTTTCTCAATTTTACCTATATATATATATATATATATAGAGAGAGAGAGAGAGAGAGAGAGAGAGATGACTTATAAACTTGAATTGTTTTTAGTTCTACAAAAAAGAAGGCTCATAAATATAAAATCATTCAAAAATTATGTTTTTATGGTTTACTTATATTGGACTCCTTGTTTTTTGCACTAAATTAACTCATTTGGTACAAAAATTTAAAAACTTAAATTAGATGGAACACATGTTGCAAAATTAAATTCTAATTGAGATCCAATTTTTACATTGAATTAACTCACTTGGCACAAAAATTTAAAAACTTAGATTAGATGAGACGTACACGTGGTACAAAATTAGACTCTAATTGAATTTCAATTTGAAATCTAATTGGATTTTCTCTCAGTTTTAATTATAATTATAATAATAATAATAATAATAATAATAATAATAGGTGAAATGAGAGAAACTCAAATTAAAATTCCAAATAGAGTTCAAATTTTGCGCCATATGTCCTAAATTATTTATTTTTAAATATTTTTATTTCTTAATTTTAGAATCAAATGTGGGACTACATCATAAATATTCATCCAAGTGATTTATTAAGTACAAAAACTAAAGAGTCTAGAATAAATGAATCGTAAAAAAAAAAAGTGCTTCACAATAATAATAAAAAAATAGACAATTTACATTTTATACCTAATAAAATCCTTACAAATTTTTTTAAAGAGTTAACAAAATGTAAAAATGACTATCAATAATATTTAAATTATATATATAGGAATTATATTATACTTCTTATTGTATATCTTTAAGTGTATTCATGCATATGCATGGTATTACAAGCTAGTTATTATATATATAGATGTAAATATTGAGTCTTTGACAAATCCCATGTTAGATTACATTTTCTTCCTATATCCTTCATTCTTACAAAATTTTCAGAAAATTAAAAATAAATAGCTATATTATTAATGAATAGTTAAATTTCAAGTTTTTGTAATATAAAATTATGCATAAAATATAAGTTTATAGATCAAATAAGAAACAACATTCAATTGGCATAAAATTGAACATATGTTTTAAGAATATAAAAAACATGCAATTTAATGATTATATTTTTAAAATATATAATCATGTTAATTTTTTTAGTAGGTGTTGTATCCATTACATCCAAACCTGTTTAGAGTCAAACCTTGTTGCCATGAACACTGCCAAATTGCATCTAATATGCTCATGAATTCACAATGTTCAAAACCAGAATAAGGGCAAATCCAATCCTATTGCATAAACAAGCACTTGTCAAACCTGATAGCGTGAGAAAAAACCAATTGAATAATGTTTAACTTTCTAAAAGCTTATATAACCATCTATATAGCCAACTCTAAAATTTATTCCATGTGACGTTAGTCATAACATAATACAAAAATGACTAATAAACTAATTTGATGTTCTTGATAATGGAAAATATTAAAGAAAAATAAATAATATGTAAAATAACAACTTCGATACGTTGGATGCAAGTGATCAAATTTGGTCACCTCGAATAATACCTACCATTGTGATTTATAAGGGAAAAATTACATACCCTAGCTTAACAACCCACCCCACGCTCTCCAAAAAAAAAAGAAAAAGACTTGGACAAAAACTACCAAGAGTCACTCCTACAAAACATATATAGTGGGTGGGTCTTTAAACAATTGATGCTTTTCCTTCAGTTGCCTTTATCCTTTTTTGCTAAGCTTGACTTTCTATGAATTAGCAAAGAAATAAAGTGTTTTTTCGTATACATTTTTACCCAGATGCTCCAGCAGTAGCATGCTTTTCATATTCCTCTTGCTCTTCTTTGGCAAACTCTTCAATCAATTCACGTCGCTTTGGGGTCAAATTCCTACACTAATCAAGCATTTTAATCTACTATGCAAATGAGAGGTTGCAAACACATTCTGTAGTCCACAAACCTAGATTGAACTGAACCATAAAAATACGTTCTGGAGGGTGAAAAACCCTGCAATAACAATGCTAAGAACAAGGAAATCTACGATGGAATGCTAACATTGAGGTGCACATCTTGATCACCAAATGAATAAGAGTTCCTTGTCTTGATCCTTGCAAAAAAACAACGAAGTCAAAGGGAAAACACACAATTTTGAGAAAAAAGTTTTTACTCAAGATTTTTAGAATCTTAACAGAAAAATAAAAAATTAACAATATTTTTTTTATAAGTAATAAAAATTAATGATATTGCACCTAATAACTTGCTTAACTAGGGTAAAATCATCAAATCCTATATTGAAATGATGATCAACAACAAATTGCATATCTGACGCGACTCATATGGACTCTTAACGTTAGTCATAAAGGATATCCTTCTGTCAAAATTTCATGTTGATTCCTTACTTTAAAAAAGAAAAAGAATGAATCATGGCAGTAGGAAAAGACCATAATGACACAAGCTGAGGAAGTTGCTTTAATTGAAATTTTGGGGGATTATTGATACAAGGAACAAAGAGGCTAAAATAAAAAAATAAAAAAAAAAAGGACCAATTATGTCACACACTATTCTCAATAGAGAGAAAGACGCAAGTGGCAAACCAAAATAGAATCATTTATAACACAAAATTTTCTATAAATGAACATAATTAGCATGTCTAGTTCACAAACCTTTCTTCTTCAAAACTACCTTCTGACTAGGCTGGGTGCCAGAGTGAACTTGAATATTAGAAATTAGTTAAACCATGATACTATAGAGAACTAGAACAAGAAAGAACCTCTACAAGAAGCCGGTAATCTTAGGCTAAAAGCCAACCCCATAGGAATGACATGGTGGGATAGAGAGATGGTATTTGGCTCTGGTTTTCACAGTCCCAACAAAGGGTGGACATGAAAGAACCTCAACAAACAAACCAGATCTCATTATTAATTGACCCAGTTATCACCCCATGTGGGGGTCAAGTCCAATAATCAAGTCACATGAGTTGCATGTGTAAATTCCAAATGAAATGACAGAAACTCAATAAAGAAAACAGATGTCATAAATGAAATTTTCCCATTGCACAAGCACTAATCATATACAAGCATTAAACAAACCTTGAGGACTACATCTCCTGTGAGAGGCAAAATTTGCCAGATAGCACGATTTTAGAAAAATTTTAGGAAAGCAGCACACCGATGAAATTATTTTGTAAGTTAGACTATTTTTGGAACTCGAGTTTGGCAAACTCAAATTTGGGCTGGAACTCGAGTTCCATTCAATATTGCTGCATACTGCATACCTTAATGACAAAAGATCACCAGGTTGATTTCCATCAGGATCTGCTCCATCACTTCTACTCACCTTTATGGTCTCATCATTATATCTACTCAAATGGCAAAGGAGGAGAGTTAAGCACCTAAAAAAACTAGCATATACAAAACCTATAAAACCGGTTATTTTTCTTTTCTTCTTAAAGCTTAAGAAACGAAATCTGATATTTGCTACCTGATGCAAACAGACCTGTAATTATAAAATAAAAAGCCTGAAAACCCATCCATTTCATTCCCAAATGCCTACTCTACTATATCCTAACAAACCATATACAAATTTTAAGGCCTGAATTGATAAGATCATGCATTAGACTTTGTAGCAGAGGAATTTATTCCACACCAAGCTAGGATAAGAAAACAGCACGAAATTTTAGCAATGCAATCACCAGAGCCAAATAATAATAATAATAATAATAATAATAATTTTAAAATAAATGCTAAAATGAAAAAAGAAATAAAACTCGCCTTCCTTTGCATGACTTGCAGATATACTTAGGCTGCGGAAAAAAAAAATTAAGTGGGATTAAATACTTAGAAAAACCATGAACTATTTATCTCTAATATAACAAACCAGTAAAAAAAAAAAATGAAAGTGAAGAAACCACTTAATATCAATTCCTAATAAAGTCACTGAGATTCATGTATAGTACACGGATTAAACTACAAAAAGTTTCACACTGGCATCAACTTCACCTGCAGATGAGCCCCACAGCAACTTCACCTGAATTTCCCTAGAACCCAAAACTTATAACTGCAATTAGCACGTCCAGTAGAAGGCTCAAAAAATTATGTCTACAATTGTTGATCACTTTTTTAAAAGTCAGCTAATTTGATTCAAATGTTCTATAAATAAAATAAAATAAAAAATGATTTAACAGAAATACAAATGAGTAGAACCATGCACGAGGACAGACTAGTTATAATTAATTTACATGAATATATATATATATATAAATGAGAGAAGCCAAAAACCAATTGAAAAGGCAAACAATGCCAACCTATAATCACGAATTAATAACTTAAATTCTGTCAATTATCATTCCTTTTATGTTACAAAAAAAGTATTTCAAAGAGTCATTATGAAAAATCCATAGAAAAGTGAGAAACAATTAAATTGATGATCTTTTTCTTTTTTTTAAGTGCAATTCAATTGATCTCTTTCAGATTTACATTAATGATTGCGTGTAATTTCAGATAAATGCACAATTTCCCATTCTCGATGACACTGAGGACAAGTAAACATCCTTAACCAAAAAAAAAAAAAAAAAAAGCTACAAATGCAGACAATGTTTACAATACATCATCATCATACATCCTTAAACCAAACTGTGTACATTAGCAAAAACAGCAAAGCTACAAATGCAGATAATGTTTCCACTTATCAGGTACTCTGCAAACCAAACTCTGGACATTTGCACTGTAAGAATTATGATTGAGTGTATGATGAAATCGTTGTGGAACTTATGGTGCAGGTACTCTGCATTTAATGGAGCAAGTGAATATGGACCACTTATCAGGTGGCAAATGCATTAGCAAGAGGCCACGAAGACAGGATACTGTGTACAATACTACAATTATGGTGTGAACAATTTTTGAATTCTATAAATGTTGTTTAGCACCACTTATGGTCGTTTTGGTATCATAATTAAATTCCTCTCTCATCAATGGTAGTATTAGCCAATACATGTGGTTTATTGGATATTACAAGTATTGAGGTTCACCACGGCCTACTAAACGTGTACAAAAAATGGACAGGTTTTTAAACATTCTTATAATATATCATCCAAGTTACCGGCTATTTTTATTTTTATTTTTTTTGAACCAAGTAAAAACGAAGAGTAATAAACATTGAATCAAAATGATAAATTTCTTGTTCATCATTTCTTTTTCTTTTTTTTTGACAGCAAAGATAGAATTTTGATTGGATCAAGTAATATGGTACAAGTAACACCAGGCCAACGTAATACAGGAGTTAAAATATTGGCTTGGCATGAGTATGCATGTAAGAAGCCGTTGGGCAAACTAACGAAACTGTGCATACAAACAAAACAACTACTACCACTGGTGTACATATTCTATTCATTGGCAGAGCCTTTGGTAGTCTTGTAGCAGTGTCATTGCCCCTTGGAGAATGTCGCTGGGGTGGGTTTGTTTTCTGTCAAAAATGTACCTTGTTCATCATTTCTAAAATCAAAAAGATGTGATACTAAAAAATGATAGACTGACTTTACAATTAACATGCATACTTCAATTCTAGTAGTAAAGAATAATAAACAATATTTACAATAACAACTTGGATATTCTGGATGCAAGATTTTTAATGCTCTCTGCCTCAAATGATACACTAATCATATTCTGCTTGCTCTTCTTTGGCATGCCCTTTCAATTCACGTTGCTTTGGAGTCAGATTCCTTCACAAATGATTAGTCATATGGCCAGTTGGGTTCCTACTAATATTGTCAATGCCTTTCTGGAACACAAACTGGAATGAGAAACCCCCCTTTCTCCTTCCAATAAAATTATGGGCCATTCTAGTCTATTTTGGTCCATTCCAGCTCAAATTGGAATTTGTGCCTGTAGTAAGTTATCAGGCTGTATCTTAAATTTTTTTTTTTTTTCTCCCACTTATAAGTAACCCACAAAATACAAATCCCAAAGCAATTGAAATTTTAATTGCAAGAAAATTTTGGCACCAAATATGGATCAATAATGGTAAGTAAAAGAGTAACGTTAGTGATGGACCTAGATAAGAACTAATAAAACTTTGCTAACTAAACTATTCTGAAAAATGTTGTGAATTTTTTTGTATATTATTATTTTTTTTTTTTTTTGAGAAGTGCTACATCAAATTCTATGTGTTAAATTGTTACTGGTTCTAAATTCTAATTTGAACCCACCATTGAAATTATTTTTTTGCTATGATCAATAATAGCTTGTAACAACATGCTATATAAGATTTGTTGTGAAAAATGTTGTTGATGAAGTATTTCTTTCTCTTCTTTTTCTTGTTTTTCGTTTGATATAAAAATGTTATTTTATTTATTGGGTAATATTTGTGTTTAATTAATACTATTACAATAATAAAAATAATCATATTGGTTAAAATTCGGGGGCCATTTATTTACTTGGGCTCTAAACTACCGCCTCAATTACTTATATAGTAAAGAGCCAACACTGCTAAAATTGCTCCCTTAATTCTAAGTTCTAACTCCATACCGTGTACATTAGCAACAAAAGAAAAGCTCCAAATGCAGATAATGCTTACACTAGGCTTGGCAAAAATTATGATAAAGTGGATGATGATTTTTTTTTTTGGAGAAAAATAGATGATGAAATTGTTGTGCAACTAATTAAGACAAAAAAAAAGTTTCCCAATGCCCTACACTATAGTGTCTATGCATTTAATGGAAGTGAAGCTGGACAGCTTATCAGGTGGAAAATGCGCTAGCAAGAGGCCACCGTGCGAAGACAAAATACTGTGTATAGCCAAGTCTTTTGTTTTGTCTCCATGTATACTTTTATTTCTCTTCTTAAAAAAAAATGTATACTTTTAATTTTAGTTACATGATTTAGTAAATAATCATGTGATTGTTTTCAAAAACAATAATAATATGTGATTTATTTAAATAATTTTATGAATTATATATATATATTTATATACATGTATATACAGTCTTATAAAACAGTCACAAAATGAGTAGGAATTTCAACTAGATTTGAAGGAAAACTTTTATCAGTTAAAATGTACAAAACTTTGGCCTAACCCCTAAACATGCTTCCTTATATTTCTTAGCCTTTAACCCCACAAAAAAATTGTTTAGTGAATAAAAACAACTGATACAGGCAGCAAACCTTGACATCTTCACCGCCATGTCTACGACTGAAGACGTCTTAAAAATCTGATCCCCATGCATAGTAGAGGATGCCACAGAATGCACTTGAAAATATTGCATTAGATTTCAAAGGTGAAATTAACCTCCTTAAACACAAAATAAAAGCTACAAATGCAGACAATGAAGCCATCTCTGGTCTACACGTTACCCAGATGCTCCAGCAGTAGCACACTTATAAATTATATTCCCCTTGCTCTTCTTTGGCAAACTCTTCAATTAATTCACATTGCCTTGGGGTCTGATTCATGCAAAATATATGGATTCTCCAAATCAAGCATTTTAATCTACTTTGAACTTGACAAATAAAACTTGTAGTCAAATGAGAGGCGCTACAAAGTATAGTGAAGTTCCCATAAGATGCTAGCTATTGATTTTGATCACCAAATGAGAAAGAGTTCCCCGACTTGATCCCAGCTCAAATTCAACAAGTTCAGAGGGAAAACATGACTATCATCAATGTAGAATGCAAAACACGTGATTTTGAAAAATAAGTTTTATGCTCAAGATTTTCAGAATCAAAGCAAAAATAAAGCACACCAAACTATGGAAAACTAGGAAAATTAGAATCAGAGGAAGAGAAACAGTCTCCTAAGAAGTGCTTGCTTATGCAATCTCTAAACTGGTAATAGAATTCGATGGGTCCATCTTCTAGTTTTCCTAACCTTTTTTTTTTTTTTTTTAATTAAATTTTGAGACAATTTCGGGTTATCATATGAAAGAATTTCAATTTTTAATATGTAAAATGAGGTGAGCATATTTCCTTTTCTTTCGTAAAAGAACATGCTTCTTTTGTAAAAAATTGAGAACATCACACTTTCTACAATTGACGTGGTACTCCAAATCAATAAAAAAAAAACCATTTCAGTCCATTATGGTCCTGTTCGGTCAAATTCAGTCCATTTGTTCCACTTCTGTCCAATTCAGTCATTTTGATCCATTTCGGTCTATACAGTCCAGTTAGTCCAAATTGGTCCAATTCTTTAGAACGAAGCTATTTGCATAAGGTAGGGAATATTTTAATTGAATGCAACTTCATGTTAAGTTGGCACTTGTCATTATGGTGAGAGAATGACAAGTATACAACTTCATATTAATCAAACCTCTCTTCCTTCCTCCTTCATTCTCCCAATCAAACACAATAGAAGCAGCACAAGTTAGAATTACTGTCAAATCAGCAAAATTTTTTCTAAAGGTGAACTCTGTACTCTCTTCCATCTAAAGAATACCTATCCAATGGTTTTTGGCTTAAGCTGCATGAATTTCATTCCCTCATCATAGTGCTAACTAGGCAATAAATTGCGTCTTCAAGATTGTTTATTACTGGATATCATAACTTGAATGTGAATGATTTCATAAAGTGTTGCATTGAAATTTAAGCATGGAAAAGTAGAAAATTGTGAATAAAAGGAAGCCTAGTGTCAGTAAGAATGGGATGGAATTTTCTATTAGCGGTATTTCATTATAAATGCCCATGAGAGTTACACAATTACTAGACTGAGTAAAAACATTGAGAAACACTTCTTTTTCTAATTCTGTGTGTCATTCTTCCTAGAGTGCATCATAAGTGGACTGCTAGACTATTAGTTGTATGACAGTGATAGCCTGAATGTCTAGAAGGTGCTCATCAACTTTAGTTGTCAAGATACTTCAAATACTACATAAGAACGAACAACTCTATAGTGAGTGTTGTCCTAATAATTAGGCTCATAATATTATGTGTCACATGAAGCTAACATCTTGTAATACTTTCCAATTCAAAAGTTTAGTCCTTCAAGTTTTCAAATCTAGATGCTGAACACTAGTTTCTTCATCAGGAAATGAAGAGCCAAGGAATTGAAGAAAGTCATCTCCAACTATTACAAGATGTTAGTGGTGCTTTCAGCCCTGATATTTTAACAGCATTGGTTGGTGTAAGTGGTGCTGGAAAGACCACATTGATGGATGTTCTAATTTCATAAGTTAATTAGCTCAAAATAATTAGATAACATCTTATTTTGGGCTGTGCCCATATATTTATTTATAGGTTAAGAGGGTAGAAAACAACTTCACAAATTCATTATTTGTACAACTTGGAGCCATTTGCACGATTCATTTCTGCCATATAGATTTATTTTATTTTTCTTTGTCTAAATTCAGCTTACAATATTTTAGTGTCAAAACAAGAACAAAATTGGAGTTTCTTAACCTATCCAAACTTTGTTTCTTGACATGAATGACTGTCTATTAATAGTATATATGTAACTCATACTATGTATAGCTTCCAATTATCCATTCACCATATATGTTTAGGAACTAAAAGTTTTTCCAATGGTGATATAGATGTTTGTTGTGGAAGTCATGGACTTGGTTTAGTTAAATCCATTGGCTTAGTATTTTTACAAAGTTTGTAAATTACAATGGCATAACTAATGATCAAATGTTGTCATTTGTTGGTCTATATTTCAAGAAAATGGTAAGTTGCCTACATTGATTTTTTCAAGGACTAAACCTTTTTTTTTTATTTTTATTAAGAAGGTTTCAAGGACTAAACCTTTATCCAATAAAAAGCAGAAAACAGTCAAATACATTTACTCAATACTCAAAAGAAAAGGCACAAAGACAGCAATCAGAAGATTATAAACGGAAACATGATACACAGCATTCTCTCCTTTAAATTTTCATCTAAGTCCATTACAAACGTAACTAAATCAGTAAATACTAAAAAAACTGTTTTAGTATTTTTAAGTGTAATTCTTATTTTCTACAAATACATGTGCATATGCCAAGACGCATCTCAATCTTCATCTCTGTAATTTCATTCTGTACCCAATGTTCATTTAATTGATGTCAAGAATAGTAAAACTAAAGAAACAGTTAAAAGATATGGTATCAAAGTACATTGCAACATAGAATGTATGGAATATTATTGAATATTAACTTCTTGCCAGAAAAACAAAAACAAAAAATTATTGAATGTTAGTGGGTTGGCATGATAGATTGACAGGTTTCAAGCCAAGGGCTTGAAGCTTTATCTCAATGCTAGGGGGTATCTTCAAAATCACAGAATACCTCTCATACAAAGACCTCACAATAATGGTTACCAGAAAATTGTATACTTTCTCATACCTTAATGTCCCATGCAAAAAGAAAGAATCTCTAGTGTCAATTAAATCAATGTGTCACTAAACAGCTTAATATATACCTTGTGTAGGTTGGACGTTGGAGATGGCAAAGATGTTGATCTCAAAGATTGCAAAAGATCAGGGCTTCGACAAGAATGCATTGAATATCTTGGACCGGTATGCTCCTCCTTTAATATGAAACCTAGTATCACAGTTCATAAATCATAAACCAAGATCAGAATGGAGTCAGATTATTACTATGGTTGGAACACCAACTTTGTATGTTCTGTGGAAATCAATTATATCAATAGCCATTAATGAGTCTACTGCATTTCAGAGTATCATGAAATACCATGATAGAAATAATATAAGTGCCGTTTTTTCTGGTTATTACTTAATTTTCTACAAGCAGGAAGCACTAAAACTCCACCTACAAGATAGCTTTATGTTTTGCATACTAAAAAACTGATGGGAATGAATTGACTTCAATTGGATTTTATATGCTCTTTAACACCTGCCCTACTGAAGCTTCCTAACTTCACCCACACTGTTTGTGGAAATGCATCATGAACAAGCAAGAAAGGGAATACTATGAATACATAATTGCTGAAGGGATGATGATGCAAAAACAAACTGGAAATCTCCTTGATACAAGTCAAAAATTGCAAGGCTCAAAATGGAGTTAAACTTTATGCTGGTGAGGTAACAACTGATACAAACACCACACAATTTGTTGACAGTATTCTCAGATCTAAGATGCCACTTTACTTTGCATCATCTGAAGTCTAATGCTTTGTCTCCTTCCCACCAGAAAAGGAAGGGATCATTTCATCATTCCAGCTTCCTTGCAGGAGGGGCCACTTTGGCTGCAGGAAGACTTGAGGAAGAAAGTGGCAAGCTCAAGGTATGCATGTAGCAAGCATTTATTAATTATTACAATGTTTCCATAATGCCATTTTCTTTTTGGATAATTCAATATTCTCATTATGGAGATATACAACTAAAAATGTTCCATACCTATAATCTACACATTAAAGTATTCAACCTAAAAGCTTAAGCTATCATTGGAGAGGCCCAACAAGTAGGCCACGCACGTGGAATCCAAGAACAAACAAGCCAGACTTTGACACATCATGTTCATTCTGGGGCTTTATCTAGTAAACGGCCCTCAAATCCAACTTGCTTTAGATAATAAGTACAGATGCTTTCACAAAAAATATATGATTGCTTAGGAAGGGAACTGCCTATCATAATTTCACATATTAAGGGTGAACCTTCAACTATATGAACGATTAGCTCAAATGTCACTTTTAATAATAGATGTCAACAAAATGTAAGACAAAGTTTACTACTTGATTCTATGGTTTAGTCAAAGATGATGTGAGGTTCAGTTTATTTTGAAAGAGCTCACAGGACCATCTTTTGTTTATAAATTAATGCAATTAATTGCGTAAGAATCCCAAGCTCTTTAAGACAAGTTGATGCTGGCAGTGGCAGATCTCATAAATTCTTCTAGATTACTATATGTCAAATCCACATAATTTGCATAAGGCAAAGTACCATTATGTAGATCCCAGAGCTCTCACATTTTTAGTTCAATAGTTGGGGGAGGGGGGATCAATTCTTCTAGTAGTTAACGCATTAAACCCATTCATTTGGTATCAAGGGAAATGCACTGGTAAGTACTATCTATGTGCTATTCTACAGATAATAAAACGCCATTCTTTTTGGGGTAACATAATAAAAAATAAGTTTATAAGGAATATATTCTTTTAATTTTAGTTTATCAACGTACTTTGTATATAAACTTGAAAAGTCTGTTTCTTGCATCCAAATTCTGAATTTGTCCTTATGACTTCCAGTCTGTATCGGCATACAGTGGACTTTATCAACCAACTGCGGAGAACCTTGGCAGCTTTTTAGTCTTCCTCGATGAGAATGGGATCAACCTTGAAGAAGTTCAGGTATGCAACTTATATATAATGTCATTTCACAAATCTGCTACCCCTCTGCTAATTCTACATTGATTTAATTGCAGTTGATAGAACATTTGGAGACATGAAAGTAGCTTTTCAAGGTTTTAGGATATTGTGGGTCACAATTTGACATATATGAACCTTTTTCTGCCACTTTTCACTTTTTTACTTCTTTTGATAATCCCACCACTAGGGTTTCATATTCTGTTTTGTTGTTTGAACTGCCACAACCATTTCCCCAATAATGCCTTATTGAAAGTAGTAAGTTTCCTTATACGTAAACCACCGTTGGCTATGGGCGCACAAACTTTATCCCATCCTACCAGATGAGTCTTGCTATCATTCCATAGAAAACCCCTTTGCAATTTTTCAATTCTATTAGCCACATAAGTAGGAATGGTGAATAGCAATAAAAAATAGGTAGGAAGACTAGATAACGTACTCTTAAGTAACGTCAATCTACCCCCTTTAAACAAATACAACTTCTTCCACTCGGCCAACTTCCACTCAATTTTTTCTAAGATAAGATTTCAAATTGAAGGAGAGTTATGTGAAGCCCCCAATGGCATGCCAAGATAAGACATGGGTAAAGTTCCAACTCTGCAGCCCAAAATTTCAGCCAAGGCTTGCACATCATCTACCTCCCCTATTGGAACTATTTCACTCTTCTATACATTAACTTTTAAACCTATCATAGCCTGAAAACAAAGTAACAACAACCGAATGTGAAGAATTTGCTCCACATCTGCGTTACAAAAAAGAATAGTATCATCTGCAAACAATAGATGTGAAACACATTCCCCACCACCCCTCCTACCCTCAACTTTAAAAACCACGGATTAAGCCAACTCCCTCCACTCTTCTCAACATCCTACTGAAAACCTCCATCATAATCAAAAATAGCATAGGAGATAGCGGATC
The DNA here is from genome assembly GCA_023736055.1 of Quercus glauca. Classification (NCBI taxonomy): domain Eukaryota; kingdom Viridiplantae; phylum Streptophyta; class Magnoliopsida; order Fagales; family Fagaceae; genus Quercus; species Quercus glauca. Next base: position 57,816,567 of record CM043318.1, on the reverse strand, counting down.
CCCTTGTCTTAAGCCCCTTGAGCTACCAAAAAAAATCAGTTGGAGACACATTAATCAAGACAAAGAACTGAACTGTGGATATACAAATACAAATCCGCTTACACCACTTCACCCCAAAGCCCATCCTATTCAACAAATCCAGAAGAGCCTCCCAATTCACATAATCGTAGGCTTTCTCAACATCAAGTTTACATATGACCCCAGGAACTCGATTCTTTGTTTGGCTATCAACACATTCATTCGCAATAAGAACCGAATCAAGGATTTGTCTCCCACCCACAAAGCTATTATGAGTTTCAGAGATTAACTAATCTAAAACCATTCTCATATGATTTGCCAAAACCTTAGCCAAAATTTTATACACACTCCCCACCAAGCTAATAGGCCGAAAATCTCTAATATTAGAGGCTGTTAGGTTTTAGACCCCTTAAAAACAATCAGATTGAGTAGCCTAGTTAATTAGGCAAGTGATTAACTTAGTCCAATTCATGCAAATCTAGGTTAACACAATTAAATAATCATATCAAGAATATATAAAGCAGCGGAAAAATAAATAACACAAGATATGATGACCTAAGAAACCACACGGTAAAAACCTGGGAAGGATTTTACCCACCTATCCTCAAGGCAAACTTGAATCCACTATGAAAGAATCGAAGTTCATACAAAAGGACTTACAAGCTCCCCGCTTGACTTCCTAATGCTACCCACCAGTAGAACTTACTAACACGACCACGTGTAAGCTCCGAATCTACGAACTCCTTCTTTCTTGGATTTCTTCAATCAGCTACAAGCTCCCCGCTTGTTTTTCTTTAAGCTCCAATGGTTACAACTGTGTTGATCATCAAGATGTTGAAATAATCTCTACCTTGAAAACCCTAAGTTTTGTGCAAAGGAAAGCTCCTCAAAGATCTCACAAAAGATTCACACAAAACAGCAAAGTATGAGCAACAATACAATGTGAACAACCTCTAAAAACGTGGCTAGGGTTTTGTTTAAATACCTAGGGTAAAAACATAAAACCCTAAACGTTTAATGAAGTAGGGCTGAGTTGGAAATTCTGCAGAAAACGCAACCTGGGCGATTTTCGATCGATTGAGTCTGTCCTTCGATCGATCGAGCCAGGCCGAAAGTCACAAAGACTTCTGCAGCCACTCGATTCCAACTTTACAATAATTAATCAACTTTAAGCAAGCCTAAACAAGACTAAATACATTGTTTTGATCATGGTTTGCCAACATTACAAATTAGAGTTCTAAATACATAAAATCCTAAGTCTTTAGAACCTAACAGAGGCATCATTCTTTTTTTGGAATTAAAGCAATGAATGTAGCATTAAGAGATTTTTCAAACTTACAATATTGGAAAAACTCATCAAAGACCACTAAGACATCTTTTTCCACTACTCTCCAACAATGATGATAAAAAGTCATAGTAAACCCATTCGAGCTTGGAGCTTTGTCCCCTTCCAAGTCTCTTACAACTTGAAAAATCTCCTCTCTCTTAAACTTTCTTTCAAGCCAAACCCTCTCCATATCCCTAATACAATCAAACTCCAAGCCTTCCACAAAAGGCCTCCACCCCTCAAACTCCTTATACAAGTTTTTATAAAACTGTACTAGCTGAGCAGTTTCCTCGGATTCCTCCTCAAAAACCACCCCATCCACCTCCAAAATCCTCAGATTATTATGCCTTCTTTGGGAGTTTGCCATCTTGTATAAGAACTTGGTGTTGTTATCCCTTTCCTTAATACATAACATCCTAGATTTTTGTCTCTAAGAAATTTCTTCCAAAGAAAGAAGATGCTCCACCTTGGACCTCAAATCTGCCCTATAACATTTCTCCCCATTAGTGAGTCCAAGCTCCTCTTCCTTAGCATCTAAAATCTTCAACTCCTCCAGCAATTGTTTCTTTTGACGATCTACATTACCAAACTCTCGACGATTCCACTGAATTATGTCCTCCTTCAATGCCTTTAGTTTCTTGGCAAGCATAAAACTAGGTGTACCTACAAATGAATGCCGATTCCACTAGGATTGAACTCTATCCACAAACCCATCTGTCTTCAACCACATGTTTTCAAACCTAAAAGGACTCTTCCCCCCTGCCATTCCCCCCACCTCCAAAAGAATTGGATTGTGATCTGAAATGGGATGATTGTAACTAAAAAGCTACATCTACACCCTTAGAATCTCAAATCCAAGGTCCTAAGACCAAAGAGAGGAAAAAGAGAGCAAGAACACTACCTCTTGATTGTTGAGAAAAGAGAGGAATCAAAGGTTTTTGGATGTGTTTAGGAGAGAATTTAAGAGGAAAAGAGAAAGAATCTACCCGGAAAAGTGCTCCAAAATGCCCAAAATCATTGTTTTTTTTTTTTTTTTGAATTATGGGGGTCTGGGAGTATTTATAAACATTTTGTGACTATTTAGCTTTCAACGCCCACTAGCGGCCCTTTAGTGGCCGCTCGGTCTAATGCTGACATTAGTAATCCCGACTCCTTCCCTAGTTTGGTTTCGGATGCATATTTGAAGACCTTCTCAAACTCTAATTAAGCTGATCGTGGTGTCCCTAGAAAGATCTAGATGTCTAGTTTCCAGAATACTAAAGAAATTGAAATTCTGACAATCGGATCAAAAGTTATGGCCTCGGGAAGCGAGCTGACGAGATTTGTATGATTTTTAGGATATCTTAACCATTTTAACTCCGATTTCGACCTATGAATAATCGTTGGAAAAGAAATTCAATAATTTTTACAATGACACTAGTCTCAACCCGTTCTGACGGTCAGATCAAAATTAGGATTTTTGGAGCCCTCAAGAGTTAATCTTGGGGTTAAACTTGGTCAAAGTGAACGAAAATCACCGAGTAGCTTGGGTTTGATGTAGAAACATGAAAAATGTTGTTTTGGGATGATTTTGACCATCTTTGACTTTTGGTCAACTCAGGGTTGACTAGGCATTTTGGTCAATTTGACCTGAAATGGCATTTTGAGTCCTTCGATGCCCAAGTGGGTTGCGCTATGTTAATTTAGATGTTTCCGCAGCCCCATGGAAGAAAGTTAATATATTTGGAATTTTTTAGGTTCGACACACAAATCGAGGGTAGAAAAAATGATATCTACATTATGTTTCTGGGTTAGGGTCTTAGGGCATGTATGTGTATGCATGCTTTCTGCATGCGCATGCATACTCAAAATATGCGTACGCATACAACTGGGCTGCACACATAGACCCTATGTATCCGCACGCATACTCATGCCTAGAAACCCTAATCCGAACCTTTTTGAATTTGATTATTTGTTTCACTTATATAATATGCCTCTACCTTGTAATATTTTATGCTTTTGAGTCTCTTCTTCCATTTTGTTTGCTTTGATTGTTCTTCACATGCTAGATTAGGGTTTTATCTTCCAATTTTGTTGTTTTTTCATGAACATGCATATGTTATGACCATGCATTGACGCATAGGTGCTGTGATGCAATGAGGTAAGTCATGCATTCATATGAACAAGCATTTCCTTTTGTTGATGAGTACAAACACGCTTGGTTAAATGATGTGTTCTTGATGTTTAGATGCCTATAACATGTTTGATTGCTGCCATGTCAACTGTTTTGCCTTGAATATGATAAGATGCCATGTGTAATAGATGTATGCTAGGGTTTGAGATGTGATGAGATGCATGATAGATGTATGTTAGGATTTTTGGATGAAAATACTATATTGTATGATTAGATGTATACTAGTGTGTGTGTGAGTCTAGAATGGTGAATGTTGAATGTACCTTTAATGAGATTAAGACGTAAGACATAATAAGTGGAAGCTGACCCATGGGTCGGGTGGGGTTGGGTGCTTAACATCTTCCCATCCCTATACCTAAACTCAGGACACGTGCTCTAGTAGTAGATCAGTCATTCCACGAAGGGTGCTGTATTTATGGTTCCTAGGCCTAATCTAGGTGGCAACTCCATTTTTCCTTCTCTGCATTGATCCACTCGGCAAAGGCGTACTCCCCCGAAACCTGTTGCGCCCAAAGTTGGGAGGACCACTAAAGTAGTCCTCCCAATGGATCTAATAATTTCTCATTCTTTGGACTAAATGCACATACGCATAAAGCATAATTGAGGGTGGATATTAGTACATTTTATCTATTTATGTCTTTATTTATTTTCACAACTCAACTGTTAAATTGAATTGGAGCAATAGAAGGGTGATGACCACCACTGAAGTTCAATCATAGCAAATTGCAAAATAAATTTGTGAAAAAATTGGATTGATAGTTGCTTCTTCATTGAAACCTTAGACCAATAAGTGACACCAAAAAGCCAGAGAGAGAGAGATAAGACAAAAATGCATTACTGGGTTCAAGCTTCTTCTTCTTATTTCGATGGCACTTTGCCACTAAAGCCTATATTCAAAAAAAGAAAAAAGAAGAAAAAAAGAAGAAGACCTATAGTTGCTATTTCAAACCACTAGGATAGCTTGTGCGGGGTTATTCCGACAGTTTTAGAAATTGTCGGTATAGCTTCACAAAACCATAGGGACCTATACAGGCGTTTGAAAAGTGCCAGTATAGCCCACTTGTGACTATTATGTCACTTCTAAGTTGACGCTTAAAAGCGCCAACATAGAAAGCATTGGCATAGCCTAATTGGACCTATTGCAGCGGTTTTGAGACCTACAACGATGGTTTTGAAATGCCGCTATAGGTCCATTTTGCGCGGTCAACATCAGTAAATCAAGGTGGTTGTGTTCAATGGACTCCTCGGCAAGAATTTTCTCAGCAATATCGTGGTCTACATGATATTAGTACCATGGTTATTAAATCTGGTATGGACATTGACCTAGTTTATGAGTCAGGTCACTAGGACACCAGTTCAACTAGTAGGTTACTAGTAGAACTGTAAGGCCAAATAAATTTTATCAAAAAAATACATACATACATACATACATACATACATATATATATATATATATATATCTAAATGTGTGTATGTTTAAGAAATCATAACATAAATATGTAAATTAAAAAAATAGGCATATGCCTAAATTAAACTAGCAATTATAATTCAAAATCAAGGTTTCACAATAATATAGTAGTCTTATGATAGGATGAGAGTCTTGGAGGTAGGTAGGTAGATAGAAAAGTGCAAATTTTTTATTTTTTAATTCTTTAGTTATTTTTTAATTTTTTTAATTATCATATTATAGCTCATAAAATAATTTAAAAAGTCAGTAAAGTAGACCTATAGATATAATTTTATAAATTTCACAAACCCAAGCTATCAAGTTTGACTAGGTCTTATGTAGAAAGGGTCCATTGAAACTCCCGGATTGGTCTAGGTGTCAGGTTATCGGGTTTTTGGTTTGACCAATGAGCCAGGTTGCTCCGAGCTTAATAATTATGATTGGTGCTGCTTTTTATTTTTTCCTCTTTCATTTTTCTAATCTTGGCTTTGTTCCTAATATGTGCTTTCTTATCATTTTATCAAATTCTTTTGATTTAGCTCTCTAGGTATTTCCAATATTATTGTTTTGTTCCTTTTTTATTTATTTATTATATATCATAGAGGTGATCTTGGGTAATTTTTTAGAAGATAAAAAAACACAAAAATTGCCACGACAAAAAGGAAGCCAAACTCAAAAACAAAATCACACAGAAAATAATACAATGATTAAAAAAAAACCTCAGCTTTGAATTTAATTTTCCAAATCTTTTTTTTGAGAATAAGAGATAGGCTGATTTTCTGGATTTTGAATTACGTATTTAAAGAACTTTTGAGGAGTAGTTTTCAATTCTTAAATAACAAATTTGAGTGGCAGTATTATAAATTAAATAATGTAAGAAACTGTGCTGATTTGATTGAGACACTACCTACCAGATTTATTTTTATTTTCATTTTTATTTTTTTCATTCTTGATCTCTCCTTCTTTTTCTTCAGCTCTTCTCTCACACTCTTATCCCATAGCAACAGACCTCTCTCATGTGACCTCCATTGCACAAATCTAGGAAAAGTTGGGAGAATAGAGAGCTTCCTCTAAGCTACCCACATACCATGGGATCCCTGAATCAATCAAAGATGATATCTAAAATTTATTGGGAAATTTATATGAAAATATTGTGCCCTAAATATTTTTTATTTATTTTATATCTTCACAATTATAAAAATATTGCGATAAACAAAATAATAGAACATCTTAAATTTTTTACAACACATTTATTTAGTCTAACCTTATATTTTATTATTATTTTATTTTGTACTATCAAAAATTGAAACCTCGTTAATTATAAAAATATATTGAGCTTATCAAAAAAAAAAAAAAAAAATATATATATATATATATATATATATATCTATATATATTGAGAATTTGTTGAAGTAAGTGAATATAAATATTTGTTGAAACCTTTGGACCAATCAGTGAAGACACACAAAAAGCCATCGAAACACACACATTTACGCTCACTCAGAGAGAGAAGACAAAAAATGCATTACTGGGTTCGAGCTTCATCTTCTGATTTCGGTGGCACTCCTCCCCAACCTCGCAGGCATTCACACAAACTCTCTCTCTCTCTCTCTCTCTGTTTTTGACTTTTTTGGGATATTCTCAGTGGTCACACCGCGGTTAACATCGGCAAATCGAAGGTGGTCGCGTTCGGTGGACTTCTTGACATGAAGTTTCTCAGCGATATCGTGGTCTACGATGTTGGTACTATTTTTTCTTTTCTTTTCTTTTTCTGATCTTGGCTTTGTTCTTAATCTGTGTTTTCCTTATCATTCTTTCAAATTCTTTGGATTTAGCTTTCTGGGTATTTCTAATATTACTGCTTGGTTCACTTTTTTTTTTTTTGCTTTTCTTTTTAAATATTTTATAGGTGATCATAGGTTGTGTTCTTCTTGACATGAAGTTTCTCAGCGATATCGTGGTCTACGATGTTAATTCAAAATCAAGGTTTCACTATAAATAAGTCTTATGATAGGATGAGAGTCTTGGAAGTAGGTAGGTAGATAGAAAAGTGCAAATTTTTTAATTTTTTAATTCTTTAGTTTATTTTTTTTTTGTTTTAATTATCTTATTATAACTAAAAGAAGTCAGTAAAGTGGACCTATAGATATAATTTTATAAATTTCACAAACCCAAGTTGTCAAGTTTGACTGGGTCTTGTGTAGACAGTGTCCATTGAAACTCTCGGATTGGTCTAGGTGTCAGGTCACCAGGTTTTCGGTTTAACCAATAAGCCAGGTTGCTCCGTGTTTAATAACCATGATGGGTGCTAGTTTTTATTTTTTCCTTTCATTTTCTGATCTTGGCTATGTTCCTAATATGTGCTTTACTTATCATGCTATCAAATTCTTTTGATTTAGCTCCCTAGGTATTTCCGATATTATTGTTTTGTTCCTTTTTTTTTTCTTTATTACATATAGAGGTGATCCTAGGTAATTTTTTAGAAGATAAACAAAACACAAAAATTACTGCGGCAAAAATGAAGCCAAACTCAAAATCAAAATCACACAGAAAAATAATACAATGATTAAAAAAAAAAAAAAACTCAACTTTGAATATAATTTTCAAGATTTTTTTGAGAATAAACGGTATACTGATTTTCTAAATTTTGAATTATGTATTTAGAGAACTTTTGAGGGGCAATTTTCAATTTTTAAATAACAATTTTAAGTGACTGTATCATAAATTAAATAATGTAAGAAACTGTGCTGATTTGACTGAGGCACTACCTACCAGATTTATTTTTATTTTTATTTTTTCATCCATGATCTCTCCATCTTTTTCTTCAGCTTTTCACTCATAGTCTTATCCCATAGCAACAGACCTCTCTCATTTGACCTCCATTGCACAAATCTAGGAAAAGTTGGGAGAATAGAGAGCTTCCTCTTGGCTACCCACATACTATCCGATCCCTGAATCAATCAAAAATGATATCAACCCCCCAAAAAAAAGGCTATACATAAAAGAGAAAGTGGTAGAGAGAGGACTACTACTTTTAATCTATCAATAATAGTTGGCCATCTAAAATTGATTGTGAAATTTATGTAATATTGTGCACTTAACATTTTAGATTTTCACCCTCAAAAAAAAAAAAAAAACATTTTAGATTTTATTTTATATTGTGACAATAACAAAATGTTACAAAATTTTAAATTTTTTACAACACATTTATTTGGTCCAATCTCATATTTTATTATTTTATTTTGAACTCTAACAAATTGAAACTTTGATAATTATGAAAATATATTGAGAATTTGTTGATGTAAGTGAATATAAATATATATATATATTTTTTAAAACCTCAAAACAAAATACAAAACGGTGAGTTTTGCCTCACTAATGGTAATGGACCAAACTAATAGAAATATGATTTATTTTCGCAACTCAACTGTTAAATTTCATTCTCAAAAAAAAAAAAAAAAAAACTGTTAAATTTGAATTGTGAAATATAATACTGTTGAATTTAATTGGTGCAATAGAGGAGTGTAATCTAAATATCTAATGATCACATTAACCCCTGAAAGGCAAGATTTGTGAAAAAATTGGATTGATATCTGCTTCTTCATCGAAACCTTTGGACCAACCAATCAGTGACGACACACAGACACACAGTCAGAGAGAAGACAAAAAATGCAATCGTGGGTTCGGGCTTCTTCTTCTGATTCCGGTGGCACTCCTCCCTAACCTCGCAGGCACTCACACAAACTCTCTCTCTCTCTCTGTTTTTGACTTTTATTGGGATATTCTCAGTGGTCACACCGCGGTCAACATCGGCGAATCGAAGGTGGTCGTGTTCGGTGGACTTGTTGACAAGAAGTTTCTCAGCGATATCGTGGTCTACGATGTTGGTACTATTTTTTCTTTTCTTTTCTTTTTCTGATCTTGGCTTTGTTCTTAATCTGTGTTTTCCTTATCATTCTTTCAAATTCTTTGGATTTAGCTTTCTGGGTATTTCTAATATTACTGCTTGGTTCACTTTTTTTTTTTTTTTTTTTTTTGCTTTTCTTTTTAAATATTTTATAGGTGATCATAGGTTGTGTTTTTAAGAAGATAACCAAAAAAAAAACTCTTAACCAAAAAAAAAAAAAGAAAAAAAAAAAGAAGATAACCAAAACACACAAAATTAGTGCAGCAAAAATGAAGCCAAACTCAAAAACAAAATCACATAGAAAATAAAACAATGATTAAAAAAAAAAAGGGAACTCAGCTTTGAATCTGATTTTCCGGATTTGAGTACTAGTATAACTGTGGAGTCATTTTGGTTGTTGTTGTTTCCCACTTTTATTATAGAGCTAGTGTGACAAACTTGTCATGTTAGTAATGGCAAGCCTATATGATTAATAGATTAATAATAGACTTGTTGAAGATTGAGGACTTGTTATGATAGGTTTGTACTTTAGGCTTTCCTAAAACATGCTTGTACATGTTAAAAAAAAAATTGTAACTTTCTATTGGAGGGGCTGGGGTAGCACAATTAGTTAGGGACTATGCCACATGAAGCAGAGGGACTAGTTAGAATCACTTGTTTCCTCTCTTCTTGGAGCCAAAATTTACTTATAAATAAATGGAGGGGCCAAAAGTCACAATATTTTTAATCTCTTAGATGATAGCATTATAACGAGAGAGAATTTGGAAACTTTTTTGTTTTGGGGGGGGGGGGGGGGTGTGGGGGAAGTAGATTTGACTGACAAGATGAGTGTAACCACCTGTGAACAAGTGTTAATAGGATGGTTGGTTATCAGTTGAATCTCAGGTTTAAAGGAATCTGATATTTTCTCTCATTTTTTACCCATTTTCTCACAAGCCAAATAGATTAAGGAAAATGGGGTGGAGGGTAAGTTAAGAAGAGAGGGAGAAATTCGGTAAGAATTGAGAACAAATTGGTAGAGCATAAAAAAGGGTGGAGGGTAAGCTCCTGGGTTCAATATCCCACTTGGTGTGTGTGAAAACTTACCAATAAAAAAAGGGGAGAGTAGAGGAAGACCGTCTACAAGTTTGTCACTACACAGAGAGAGAGAGAGAGAGAGAAAAGGATTGGGTTCATCAATCTTAAACATATAAATTTTTCGCTCAGATTGGGGTCCTTAGGTTTTCAATTACCTCACACAAGACATGCCTGAAACCCCAAAGAAATTAAAAGCTACCCCCTGATGCCTGCTTGCCCTGGACCTCCAAGTCAATCACAAGCCTTTGGATTGGTCTGGGTCAGGCGGCATTGGTCACGCAGCTCGTGCTTGGGTGGGCTTGACTAGCCCTAATGTGAATTTCAGACAGACAAAGTGGATACAGACGTGCATTAATTGTGGGCTTCTTGATTGTATTGCTCTTTTGGGGCACCCTGGCCCCTAGGGTAGATCTTAGGTATTTGACTTATCAAAAAACAAAAAAGCAGAATGATTTTCTTCACGACTTTATATAAAGCAAGATGTGATTGAGTGCAGGTATGGTGGCTGGGATGGTAAAAGGTGGTTATCAGATGTGCATGTCTTGGAAACAAGTAACCTCTTTTTTATGTCTTTTCAGATTTATTTAATGTTCTCTTCCTGAAAAATTTAAGGAGAGAATGTTTTATAATGGTGGAAACTAAAATTAGATTGTATGTGATTTGCTCTGTGAAACAGTATCACTAGAATGGATGGAGCTGTCGGTATCTGGATCATTACCACCACCTATATGTGGCCACACGGCTACTATGGTGGAGAAAAGGCTGCTTGTCTATGATGGTAGAGGTGAAGTAGCATTCTGTCTGCTCACATGGGGATTAGGTTTCATAATTGCTTAGAAACAATGTTTGGTGATGAGTCATTATTGAATTTAAAATTTTCATCTTGATTAAAATTTTGTATTCAAAAGTTGCCATTTTTTGTGAGGGTGCAGAGAGATGTACGTTTGATATCATTGTTATCAACTTTGTCATTTCAGATACTTCTCATATCTCTGTTACTAAAGGCATCTATGCCGTGAATTATTATAAAGAATGTTTAAATTAATTACATTTAAATTTTTTGGGTGCTGCTGTCTGAACTATACTTATACTTATTTACTTGCTTGTGTTCTTTTATGATGTTTGTAACTGACACGGCTGCTTTTTCTTGACTTAAATAGGAGGTGGTGGGCCAATTCTGGGTGATTTTTGGGGCTTGAAGGGTCTTATTGAAGAAGGTTAATAGTTACTTTTGTTTTCTTCTTATTTTTTTTCCTTCCCTTTTTTTCTAATCCTCTTTAGTAATCTGAACGTATTCTATAATTTTCATCAAATAAATTGATGTGAGTGGTGTTGTGGCATATATCATATAGCTTTGCTTCGCATTGTGCTTGGAAAATCTCTTTTTCTTGATTTCATTATTTCATTTGGGTTGCATATTTCTTTGTTCTTGAAAAATTATTCCACAAGTTCCAAATCAAGTGTATATCAACATTATTTTCTTACTTTCTTAGTTCCTTTAAAAAACATGTGGAAGATCACCTATCTTGAAAAGATACTGTGACTAAGTTTCCAATCCATTATTGTGAATAGAATGATTGCAATGATTTGCAGTTATAATTACATAATGATATGGCAGATTATGAATTCCTAAAAGTAATGTTCTGGTGTTAGACTCTTCCATTCACGTAGTAGATATAGATCCCAATCTATGTGATGGATTTTACCTGCCAATGCTACATGGAACATGATAGCACTGATGAGTGATATATATACACAAGATTGACCACGTCTGGGGCTTTTGATGTGCGCTCTTTTTATAAGCTGTTATCTAGTCCTAACACTGTTGATTTTCCTTCGAAGGGCATTTGGTGTGCAAAGGTGCCTAAACGAGTGTCTTTCTTCCTATGGACAGCAGCTAATAATGGGATTCTCACCATTGACAATCTTGTCAACAAAGGTCGGTTTCTAGTTAATAGGTGTTGTTTATGCTACTGTGATGGGGAATCAGTAGATCACCTCTTGCTTCATTGTAAGTTTTCTCATGCCTTATGGAGCGAAGCTTTTGCAGTGTTTGGGATCCAATGGGTAATGCCTAGGTCGGTCAGATCTTTTTTCTTTATGTGGAGAAACTGGTTTGGAAGGCATCGTTCAACCATTTGGAATATGGTCCCGGCTTGTTTAATGTGGTTAGTTTGGCAGGAACGCAATACCCGTATTTTTGAAGACAAGGAGAGAACATTAGATCATCTAAAATCTCTCTTTTTTGGTACTCTGTTTCTTTGGGCTCGTATTTGGGGGTGTACGAATTGTAATTCTTTATCTGAGTTTTTAGCCTCTAGTTCTTTTAGTTCTTGATTTTTTGTATCTGTTTCTTGTTCAAAGTGCTCATTATCGTGAGCATGTTGTTCATTTTTTTTCAATATAAAGTCTTATTACCTATCAAAAAAATATATACACAAGAAATCCAATGTGGGGCTCTAATTTGGAAATATTCTCGAAGTTACAGAGGGATTTTCTCTGGGGTGGTTTGGTGGATGAGCATAAACTTCATTTGGTAGGGTGGGATAAGGTGTGTTATCCTTTTGTTAATGGTGGGTTGGGGATTAGGAAAATTACTATTTTTAATAAAGCTCTTTTGGGTAAGTGGTTGTAGCATTATGGGGTTGAGGAGACAAGATTATGGAGGCGTGTGATCGCATTGAAATTTGGGAAGGAATTTACCCCAGGGGGGTCTTCAAAGTTACGTAGGGGTTCACATGGGTGTGGTGACGTAGGACAAGGGGAAACAAGGTTTAATAGGGCTTTAGGAATGAAACAAAGGTGAAAATCCAGATTTGGGTTGCTGTGAACAGTTCTGTAAATAGTAACCGTGAACTGTAAATAAAAGATAAATTCCTAAGAATCATTCTTAGGGTTCCTTGGCATCACACCTAGGAGTAGTCTGCATCACACAAACCATAACACGCTTATAGCTCTAAAATCTGAAAATATTATTAATCTCTACCTCAATAGAAAGCACCACAACTCTTTAAATAGAAGACTAAACCTAATCCTGGTAGAACTAGGTTTTCTTAAAAACCTAATAAAACTTGGATTTGGACTCCTTGGGCTTAATACTAAACTCAAATTAAATAACTAAACTTAAATAAAACCCAATGGACTAATAACACAGCCCATTCCAGAAAATATAAAATTACTAAAATACCCCTAACACTTAAAACTAATTAAAAGTCTTAGAACGCCTTTTATATGTTTTCAATGGTTGCTGCCATGGTCCTCCATCATGTGGCTTATGGCAGGGCATTTGGAAAGGTTGGGAGAGTTTTAGCAAGTTCCTTTCCTTTGAGATTGGTTTGGGGAGTAGAATCCGGTTTTGGCATGATCATTGGTGTGGAGATCAATCATTGAAAGGAACTTTCTCGGAGCTATTTGAACTTGCTGCTTATAGGGAGGCATTTGTGGCAGATATGGTGGTGAGTCACACTTTGGAGGAAGGATGGAATTGGAATATACGGTTCTGATGTGGTTTTAATGAATGGGAGATGGAGTTGGTGGGGGCCTTTACTTGTACATTGGGGTTGCTGAGTCCTCCTATTGAGTGTGGAGATAAGATGAGGTTGTGTTTGGGGTCGAAAGGGGATTTTGATATAAAATCCTTTTATGGTGCATTGAGGGCATCAAGCTCTATTACTTTTCCTTGGAAGAATATTTGGGGTGTGAAGGCTCCATGTGGTGTGTTGTTTTTTGTTTGGACAGCTGCATGGGGGAGGGTTCTCACAACGGACCATTTGAGGAAAAGGGGCTGCACTATTATGGATTTGTGTTGTCTGTGTAAATGTAATGGGGAGAGTGTGGATCATTTGCTTCTACACTGTGGTGAGGTATTTCAGTTATGGAGCTTTGCCCTTAGATCTTTTGGTGTTTCTTGGGTTCTACCTAAAAAAGTTATTGACTTGCTGGTTGGTTGGAGGAATTGGTTGGGGAAGCACTCTTCAAATGTTTGGAATTTGGTACCACATTGTGTGATGTGGATTATTTGCAGGGAGAGAAATAATCGCATATTTGAAGATTCGATGCTTTCTGGGGATAAGCTCTTAGAGTTGTTTGCGAGCACTTTGTTTGATTGGTCTCGTGCGTGGGGTTTTACTTCTTCGAAATCCATTCCGCTATTTTTAGATTCACTTTTTTCTTGTACATAAGTTGTTTTGTTTTCCTTTGTTGCTTGTACATATTTCCCTCATTTACTTCACCTCTTTAATGGAGTAGCTTCTTTTTAACATAAATTTTTCATACCTATCAAAAAAAAAAAAAAAAAATGTTTAAAGCAGTGGTTGAATCTCAGTGTACAAAGCCATCTGCCAAAACATGCGTAAATGAATGAATCTCTTCTATAGATTAATGGATGTATCATGTAAATTTGTTTATGATAAATACTATTAAGAAACTATTCTCTGAATTTAATTTGTGGAGAAGTCCATGATTATTTGACAATGAGGTGTATTTCTATCTTCTAATAAGTACCTATAAGAAATCCTTGCCTGCATATGCTTTTTTGAAATGATATTTCTCAATCAGTTCTTGAGTGTTAGAGAATAATAAAAATAGTTCTATTAGAAGTTCTTTTGTAAACTAAGTTGAATTTATGTCATTTCTTTGTTGTGGAAGGAAGAAAATGAAACACCTGGATGGACCCAGTTGAAGCTTCCAGGTCAAGCTCCTTCTTCTCGCTGTGGTCATACTGTGACCTCTGGAGGGCACTATGTAATGACGTCTTCAGCAGCCTTTATATTCTCCTTGTTGATTTCTGTTCATGTGTTGTTGTGTCAGTGCTGAAACTTTTTTCCTTACAGTTCCTTAAACGTTACTGCTAAAATTTTTTCTTTGCAGCTTTTGTTATTTGGAGGGCATGGGACTGGTGGTTGGTTGAGTTCTTATGACATTTATTACAATGACTGCATTGTTTTAGATCGGGGTGAGTGCTTAACAACTTTGCTGGTTGGATTCCTAGCAGATATGTGCTGGATGTGTCATCATGATGTTAATGAACGTTCTATATTGTTCATGCTATAGATATTCTGACTATTGCCTGTATAAAGTTGTTTTTTATTTATTTTTTAAACAGATTTCTTCGAAGTGTGACATTTACATGTGAAATTACATTTTACCTTTAAAATTCAAAAATAAAAAATAGTGGTGTGAGAGAGGTTATTTTCAGAATGATAGATTAAAGGACATCAGTGACAACATTTCTCTTTTTTTTCTACTCGTTGTCTCCACGGACATGCATCGCACAAGATACCCAGTGGGTGCTGTTCAAACATGTTGTAGCCAAAAATGGTTGATTATCTGACAATAATGCATGCATTGTTTGGTTTCATGGAAAAGCCCCAATGTTGTAACATAGATTTCTCAAAACTTGTTTTAGAAATAAGCAACACACAACGTGTAATTTACAAACTTCTTTGATGAAGAAACATGGTGTATGACTATTTTTTATGGTCCTTTTGTTACCAGCGGAAATGAAAAGTGGATACAATGATGGATAGTATCGGATATATGATATGCTTGCAACTTTCACATGATGATTTTTACTTCTTTTTTTCTATAAAGAAATGATAATAATAACAATAACAACAACACCTGTAAAACCAATTTCAGCATTTCATCAGTGAAATTTTGCTAGCAGGGGTGAAACAAGCTGTAGAAATTACTGTTTCATATATAGTTGTTCACTGAAAAATTTGTGTTTATTTTTGGCAAATAAGTGTCTGCACAATGGAAGCGCTTACTGACTGGCAACAAGCCCCCTGCTGCTCGGGCATACCACTCTATGAGACCATGACATCCATTGATTCACGTCATCTATTAATTGGTGGGTTTGATGGCAAATCAACCTTTGGCAATCTGTGGTGGTTGGTCCCAGAAGGTACTGGTTTGCTTTGAAATACTTAATAAATATTGAATCATTTAGTTGTTGTTTGATAAATGATACCTTTTTTCTTTTCAGATTTTCACTTGGATAATTTCTAAACATCCAAATCGTTAATTTGATTCTTGTATGACAAAATCTTCTTGTTTTTTTTTTTTTTTTTTTGATGAAAATCTTCTTGATGATACATCAGTTTGCCTCAAACATATCTTTTGTTTGGAGCATTTACAGAATGTTTTATGCAATATCATTTCCTCTATAGATTACATTCTTTTTTCTATCATAATATTTAGATAGAGGGGATTTTGTTGAATTACCAAAATATGTTATGCAAGTGATTGATTTTTATGAATCGTAATTATATCTAGTTATTTATTTTTATGTAACACTACTGTTAGCACACATGATGCACTGGCATGTTGGGTGAGTTGCTACTTGCTACTTCCCTCAGTCATAAGGCTTGGGGGGGTTTGAGGACGTTCAAGTGCTCCTGGGGTGGGGAGGGGATGGGGCTATTTAATTAAGTTAATATTTCTAACCAATCTTATGATGCACGGCTTATTTAAAAATCATATGCAAACTAAAGAAAATATTTCTATAATATAATTAAAATCAAATATAAAAAAATGGTTTTAAGTTACATGACAAATTGAAACTTTTTGATAATTTATTTTTAATCAAAGTAGTTTTTTCTCTTTTGCCTTTTTATTTTTTTAGTTTTAAAAAATTGATAATAGAATTTCACTTAAAGCAAACTATGTTAATAATTTTAATATACTTATAATGAGTCACATAATGCAAGCACGACGTGTACAACCCAAATTTTATTATTAAAACAAAAAATTAAAGTAGATTATTAAAATAATATAAATTTTGAAACTTATATTAGATTTCTAAAAGCAATTGGTAGTTGAGTATTATTTTTTTAGTATTTTTTAATTTTTTGAAACTTTGGCAATAGGCCAAGAGTCTTGTAGCTCAACTGACACCTTCTAGTATCTCCAATAGAGACATCTAGGATTAAAGCACCCTTTCCCCCCCCCCCCCCCCCCCCCCCCTCTTTCCCACATTCATCAACTATTGAATTATCAAAAATAAAAAATAAACTTTGGCAAAAAAAAAAATGAAGAAAAAAGAGAGTTATTGTGAATTTTTGGCACCAATAACTATCGACCAATTATTACGCAATTTTACTATTTTCATGTAGTCTACTAGAGGTCTTATAGTTTTACATGAAATGAGGTTTTGTGTTAAGGTATGTATTAGTCAACTTATACGAATAGCTGTTTCTTTTAGTTAATAGAGACAAATTGAGAGGTGTGAATTGTAACAATTTAAAAAAAAGTTAATGGTTTTAGTTAAAATTTTCTTTTTTAAATTTAGGGACTAATTTTTAATCACCACAAAATATAGGGAAATCATGTAATTTATTCGAGTCTTTAATAAAGGGTAGCCACTTGGCGCAAGGAGATTGTAGTTACTTGTTGCATAGAGAAGATGGACACTTACCTAACCATGGCTTGGAGGACCCAACTTTTATTATACAACATATGATTATAGAAATGAAGTTATGTTTTCAATTATGATGGTCTGGCACTGTAATCTTCTTCCTACTCTGTAAGGAATTGCATAATGTTGTATGCAATGCCATTTTATTTTATTATATCACACTTTATGATGTGGTTAGTTGCATATTTCCATGGTAACAATTTAGCTAGAAGAACTTTTGTCAATGATCTCTACCTCAAATGGCACCCCCTTCTATAAGAATGGTGTGGAGGGCAAGTTTTGTGTTTTCATGTAACACTATTAAATTGAAATTGGGTTTTCAATTAATGATGACCAGGCCCCAAGTCAAACACGTTTTGATTATATTAAGCCAATGGATCAACTTCTACTTCTGAAGATTCTATGTTGAATAAATTTTTGTCAACTTTGCTTGTTTTGTAGAGGACCCTATTGCAAAGCAGTTCACTGCATCTCCACCCAAAGATATTCCTGAAAATAAGGATGTTACAATAGCAAATAATAATGTCCAATCTGCACTCGAGGTATAACTGCTGCTGCTTTTAATGACACCTAGCATTTTCTATTGAGCTTGTTGACCAAGGAGCTCAAGCAATCTCCTTACCTTGTATTTGTTTCAAGTAGACTGAATCTTTTTGCCAATTTCATATTGAACTTTTAAACTATGAATTTGCAATAAACGGTAACAAAAAAATAGTTTAAGTTGTTAAATTTCAATTTCATGGTAACAAAAAAAAAAAAAGAAAAAAAAGAAAAAAAAAAAAGGAATTTGCAACGAAGTAGAGGTATGCATCAGATGCCAATGTCTGTAGTGACCTTTTCCATAACTTATGCAGATGAGAGCATATATAAGGAAATTGGCCTTTTGATAAATGTATTGTTTTGAGAACTCTTGGTCTGGTGCATCAACCAAAGTCCAAATGGTAGTTGAAGTTTAAATCATGGTATTACAAGTTTAAGCTTTTGTATGGACATTCTTAAAAGTTTCGATATAAATTCCCATTATGTAAACAAATTTTGAACCAAAATTGAGTTTATACTCATACTTTTAAGTACAATTTTCCTTTTACATAAACAACGTTTAAGCTTTTGGTCCAAAATCAAGTTTGAACCAAAATCAATTATGTACTCATCCTTTTAAGTTCAATATTCCTTTGATTGTTTTATGTTTATTTTTACAGCCCACCCTGTACCTAGTTAAAATTTAAAATTTTAATCATACGAATGATCTTTCCATATGTTGGACAGGGAAGCCAAAGGGAACAATCTACTGTCTCAGAGTTACAAAGAAGATTAGAAATTTCAGTTTCACTCTCTAGTCCTGGGTTTCCAATTTTAGATGATGTCGAAGATAAAGAATTCCTTGAACTAGCATCAAGTTTGTATGGGGAAAGAGTGTCTAGTAATTTACAGGTTTAACAAATTGAAGGAAATTGGTTTACTTTGTTATTCATCTTTTAGCTTTTTTTTAACTTTTTTTTTTTTTGGTGGTAAAAAGACAGTTGAAGCACTTCGTGATCACTGGAGGAAGGCTATTCCAAGGTCTATACCACTTAAGGAGCTTGGGCCCTTGCTTCATACTACCAACGTTTGATAGCCCGTCATCAATTGTAAGAAAAAAGTTTTGCGCAATCACTTGTTTATGTTCACTTAAATCATAACAACTGACATCTCTCAGTGCTAGATTATCTTCTAGCTATGCATGTGATAACTTGAAATAGAGTGTCTCTGCCTTTTTTTGTTTTTTTTTGGGGGGGGGGGGGGGGGGGGGGGTTGGGAAGGGGAGCAATTTTTCCATTTGTTGTAGTTACAAACATCATTACATTGCAGCCTTATCTAGCTTCTTGGCATTAGCCACAGTATCTTTAATGGAATCAGGTCGTTGTCAAGGTGGCCCCAATCTGTTTATATGTTTGAACAAACTGGGATGGTTGGTATGGTTAGGTTTGCTTTTAAAAAAAATTGTATGTTAGTTGGTTTCCGCTGTTTCAATTGATAACCAAGGTATTTGGTAGTATCTCCACTGTAATCAGTTAGGTGTCCAGCTGAACAATTATCATTTGATGAACCAGATTCATATGTATTTTGAACTTAAATTTGGTTAATCAGGTTGTTTGTTTATTAACAATGCAGCATTTCCTTATCTTCCCATTTTCCTTAGGATTAATATGCCACATTAGAATTCCTGCATTGTATGTTGAAGTCACATTATTACAATCCTTAAGCTCCTTTGAAGCTTGAGAAAAAATAGGCATGAGAGCATTATTTGGTAGTCTCATGTGTATTGCATGTCCTTCAAATATTCTTTTTGATAAGTAATAAGATTCATTGAAATCAAAGAGAGAGGAACAACGAAGTACACAGGAAGTATACAGGGGGGAAAAAATCAAAAACGAACATTACAAAAATCAAGTAAGTCTAAAATAGAAGAAAAAGGATGGTTTCTCCACACAGAAAACCAATCAAGTAAGGTTCTAAAAAAAAGAAGCTTGAGATCAGGCAAGGAACGCTCCTTGTCTGAACTGTTGTATGATCTCTCCAGATGTATCCATGAGGGTTTTCAATGCAATTTGAGTGCTTCACACCTGTATTTGGTTGATTTTTCTACTTCAGAACTTCGTTCAAGTAATCCTTTTCCTGGTTCTGTGTTTTAACAGTGACAGGGCTAATGATGGATCTGATCTGGATTCTGCTGATGCTGGTTTGCTTGGAAAAGATGCTTATCGGTTTTATCATATTAAAAATGCCTCTCAGGTATTAACCATGCAAGGCTCTTTTAGACCCAAGTCTTTCTTTTTTCCTTTTTCTTTTTGAGCTAACTTTGGGCTGACACCTTTATTTTTCATACATGTAGGTATTAGAAGCTTTATTTAAGTAACTTTTTTTGGATGAAATAAAAAAAAAGCATTGAATGCCTATTCAGACATTCCCCACCATCAATATGCATATAGAAAGTAAAGATATGATTATTCATGTCAAGTGCTTAGTGTATTGATTTATATTTGGTTATGCATGGTCAATATTTGACTTTCTAACAAACAAAACGTAAAAAAATGTAAGTTTAGATGTATAATTCTTGCTTTTGAATGGAGGAATGTGCCTCAAATATACATTCCATTTTACTTTTTAATCAGATATATTGTGGACCCTCCCTGTGGTGTGTTTGGTTTGTCAAATTAGATCATCATTCTAGTATTGAGATGCCTGGACCCATTACCATCATTGGGATTTATGGAGGAACTTCTTAGATCATTTCCAATTCAGTGTTTAATAGGAATGCAAATGACCCTAGCCAATTTATAAGTGGTTTGAGATTTGCTTAGCAAGTTTAGAGCCATCAAAGGAGAGACATTAGAGAGAAGTTCTGCAGAATAAGAAACAAATGATTTGGTGGAGAGAGAGATGGTAACCAGTATTTTTTTTTTATAGGTAAGAAAAATTTGTATTAAAAAGAAACTACTCCATCAAAGAGATGAAGTAAACAAAGGAAATATGTACAAGCAACAAAGGAAAACAAAACAACTTATATACTAAGGATTGATAGAGTTTTGATCACTCATGATTGGGAGGAACATTATCCAGATGTTATTAAAAGGATTTTACCTCGTCCCATCAGATCATGGTCCAATTCTTTTGGAGGCGGGGGGGAATGGCGATTGTTACACGTTTTATTACTTTGATGATGTTGGCCTAGCCTTCTTGGGATAGGATATGTCTAAATATTGTGTTTGTGCTTAAATCCACATGTTTATGTGCTTCTTGCCATGTTTATGCCTAGATCCATGTGTTTATGCACTCTTTGCCGTTCTTATGCTTAAATCTATGTCCTTCTGTGCTCCATGCCATGTTCATGTGTTTAGATCTACATGTCGGTAGCTATGCCATGTGCTTCTCTAGCCTTTTTGTCTCTTGATATATCTCTTTCTTGCGTTTTGGCCCTTTAGGTAGGGTGTAGATCTAGATCTTGTGGTCTAGGTCTACACCCATACACCTAGCCCTATATAAAAGGGTTTGGATCGTTTCCTTTATGCATGTGTGTGCTTGCTTGCTTCTATGCTTTATATCCACATTTGTCTATCTAGATCTAGGCTTTGCCGTGGTTTGTGCCCTTCATGGGTTTGTGCTTATCGATCTTTGAGGCCACTTGCTTGTGTGGTTGCATCCATCTCTCTTGTGGCTTGTTTGGATGTAACCGCTTGTGAAACACATCTTTGTGATGTTGGTGTGCTTAATACACACATTTTTCTACTCCGTGTGATGTTATGCTTGCTTTTGCACACTTGCCTAGTAATTGGCTAATCTTTGGATAAAATACACTTTATTTGTAATTGGGTTGATCTAAGTTGAGTTTAATATATCAAGAAGTATGTTGTTCAAACATACCAAGTGGTATCATTAAAGACATGTAGGTTGATCCAAGAAACAAGTGAAGAAAAATTATTTCATTAAGTCCGACATAAGCTTGACAAATTCTGCTATCGAAAATTAATGGAGAAGCTCAACATAAGCTCAATCTATCGAGATCTACGATTTCAAAATTTCCAAATCTGAAATTTTGGTGGTGGTTTTATGGTGGTTGGTAGGGCTTATTTTAATCTGAAGTTATTGTGATATGATCTAGTAGGATCTTTTTATCTGTGATGGGTGATTGTTTTGTTTGAATTTGTGTTTTTAGGTTGTGTTTGGTTATTAAGAAAGTGCAAGAAAAACATGATTTAAAAAAAAAAATTTACCTTGTTAGATGTTTTATCTTATTTGTCTAATGTGGCTTATTTTAGTATTTTTTTAAATTTATGACGACGTATTTTTAATTGCAATTAAATATTATTTTACCACACATACGAGTACCAATTGTGCATACTGTTTGCCACATAGGCATTTTCTTTTAGTAGTTAACTGTAAGGATCAAATTGATTATAAGTTGTAAATAACAGGGATTGAATTGACTATTACTAAAATATTGAGATTATTGACTATAACTTAAAAATATAGAGACTAAAATAGTTTTTTTTTTTTTTTTCAATATTATTCTAATGAGTTATGTGATATTATTTATTTTATTTTAAATGAAGTGGCATTCTTTCAACAAAAAAAAAAAATGAAGTGGCAATTTTTTTTTTACAACGAAGTAGCATTTTATTTTTATATTTATTTTTTTGATTGGAGAATTGGAATTTTTTTTTAATTGCTGTAAATTATAAAAGTAAAAAGAGTCTTGTGTACTTTTTTTTCTTTTTTTTTTTGTTGAGAAACCACGCGTGTACTTTGAGATCTAAAGAGTAGTTGAAACACAGAACAAGTTAACTTGTTTTGTGTTTCAATTACTCTTTAGATTTCAAAGTACATGCGTGGTTTCTCAACAAAAAAAGAAAAAAGTACACGCGTGACGCTTTTTACTTTTATAATTTACAGCAACTAAAAAAAATTCCAATTCTCCTATAAAAAAAATCTGTGTTTCAATTACTCTTTAGATTTCAAAGTACATGCGTGGTTTCTCAACAAAAAAAGAAAAAAGTACATGCGTGACGCTTTTTACTTTTATAATTTACAGCAACTAAAAAAAATTCCAATTCTCCTATAAAAAAAATAAATATAAAAATAAAATGCTACTTCGTTGTCAAAAATAGGACTGAAAATAGGGTGTAAAACTTTGGAATAAAATATCCTCCCTTAGAGCGTTGGTACTAGGGATTGTAAGCCCCCAAAATGGTATTTTATACCATCAACCAACAAATAGAATACTTTAACAAATATGAACTAAATTTATTTATTTGAACCCATAGATGAGTTTGTAAAAAAAAAACAAAACAAAACAAAACAAACAGAAATAATAGAGGGTTAGGATTTAATTGTGTTGTTATTAATCTAAAGTTAAAGTTTTCAATTTTGACATGTTGTATGTTTTGTTAACTAAATTAAATTGTGTAGAGAGAAGGAAATTTTGATGTATTTATTTATTGTAAACATGTTGGGTAATGGGTTAGATTGCCATAACGGCAATGTTTACACAATAAAAATCCTTTTAAAAAAAAAAAAAAAAAAAAGGCTTTAATAGATATTTAGGGTAATTTTATGCAGAAAAATGAAACCATTAATCCTGCATTGCATCTTTTTTTTTTTATTTTTTCCCTACTGTTATTGTTTTTTTTATTTTTTTATTTTTATTTTTTTTTATTTGGGATGATATTTTAATTTCAATAATAAACCAGAATTCTTTTTATTTTTACTTTTTGAGAAAAATAGCTACAATCATATGTGGAAAGTATAGCATCTCATCACCAATATTACAATCATATATGGAAAGTATAGCATCTCATCACCAATATTAGCATTAGTCTTTTATCTTACCTTCCAACTTTTATTCATATGGTGTAACTAATAGAGCAATGTTTTTGATTTGGAAACTTGGAAATAGTAATATGGCACCATTTTTGCTTTTTAAACTTGGTAATACTAATACGGCACCGTTTTTTTGATTTGAAAACTTTTTCGATTTGGAAGCTTGGTAAAACGGGATTGTTTTTGCTTTGGAAACTATAGAGGGTATAAAAGTAATTCGGTCACCCAAAACCCTAAAACCATTCCTCATTCTTGAGTTGGTCCACAGTCCACAGTTTTGTTCTCCTTTGTGTTTTTTCCGTTCATTGTTCACCATGTTTTTCACCGTTTGCTATAGAGAGGTAACAGGTAACTGTTTTTGTTCATTTTTGCATTGTATACTATTCATTCCACTGTATATTTTTGTAACTAAATTAAGCTCTGACCCATATTCAATACTTGGCGGTGATAAAGGTTCATTTATGTTAATTATAATTATACGATCCAGTTCATTTATATTAATTATAATTATATATGATCCAATTTATTTATGTTAATTATGATTTAGTTTTCATTTATGTTAATTTAGCTCATTATAATTACATAATTCATATTTCATTTGGTCAGCTAATTGGCCTTAGGTATCTAATCTTTTCAACTCCATTGATGTAAGCTAATCTCGAGGCCCATTTTGTTGAATTCTGTTATTTCAGAATGGCCCCCAAGGTTGCTAGAGTGCCTGCTAGGAAGAATAAGAAGGGCCTTAGGAGTGCTACGACATTTGGCGGATACATATGCCGTCACTGCCATCGGGAGTTCAATGCCAATGGATACTTTGAGTTCAATGCTCATCAGAGAGCCTACCAAAATTTGGTAAGTATAAGTTTGGCTTTGACAAATATTTAAATGTGTATATTAAATATTGCTGTATTGCATTTCAATGGTATTGTTAAACTAAGGTAAAAAAAATTGGATTATTATTATTTTTTAATATTGATTATATCATTTTCCATGTCATGTCAAGATCTAAAGAGATATAATTTTAAAATATTTCATTGGTGTTGCATATCAGTTTGATGTTTTTATCCCTTGGTTTTTGATGAGTCATGAAAAACACTAATTTGGTGGCACCTGGTGACATGGCTATTAGTTTTTAAGAGGGTGATGACATGGCTATTAGTTTTTTTTTATTTATTTATTTATTTTTACTGTGCTCCCTGCCTAGAACAACATGACTTGGGGAATGGCATTTTTTAGACATGCATAATTTATTTGTTTTTAAGCCAGATTTCAGTGTGTTCCCACCTGAAATAGAAAATAAATAAAGGAAAGATTTGTGTTAGCTCTGCCACTATTCTGCATCACTTCAAGTGAAATATCAAACACCGTGCACATTGCTTCTTAGATATTAAGATTTTGGGAATCGTAGCATACCTAGCATTTTTTAAGCATGCATAATTTATTTGTTTTTGAGCCAAATTTGAGTGTTCCCACCTGAGCAATTTTCACGTGTTCCCCCTAATCTGTCCCAAACTGTCCCACCCACCACCATTCTCCCGGTGCTCCACCCATCACAGATAAAAAGATCCTACAAGACCATATCACAATAACTTCAAATCAAAATAAGCCCTACCAACCACCATTAATACTACCACTAGAATTTCAGATCTGGAAATTCTAAAATTGTAGATTCCGATAGATTGATCTTGTGTCGATACTTTATGAAACAATTTTTCCTTCAACCTTTTTCTTGGATCAACCTTCATGTCTTTAATGATACCACTAGGTATGTTTGAACAACATACTTCTTGATACATTAAACCCAACTTAGATCTACCAAATTACAAATAAAGTGCATTTTATCAAAGGATTAGCCAACTACTAGGCAAGTGTGCAAAAATGCAAAGAAAGCCAAACGGGTGGCACAAAGCAAGCAATGCAAGCATGACATCGCATGGAGTAGAAAAATGTGTGTATTAAGCACACCAACATTATGAAGATGTGTTTCACAAGCGGTTACATCCAAACAAACCACAAGAGGGTTGGTGGCTTATAAACTGGTGGTTTCTCTACTTTGGGAGGTAGAGTTGGAGGTTTAGAAATTGGAGTTGGTGGCTTTTGAATTGGCACTGATGGTTTAGGAGGTTGGTAAACTGGGGTTTGGTGGCTTATTTTCAGGGGTTGGATTGCTTATGTTGGAACTTGGAAGGTCTCATAATTCCTAACGATCATCCTGGAGACATGGAGGGAAGGGATTTGATGGGTGGAGCGGCGGAGAGTGGTGGATGGGTGGGACAATCGGGACAGATTGGGGGGGAACACATGTGAAAATTGCTTAGTGGGAACACTCAAATTTGGCCCAAAAAAACAAATAGATTATGCATGCTTAAAAAATGCTAGGTATGTTGCCATTCCCAAAATCTTAAATCTGAGAAACAATGTGCATGTTGTTTGATATTTCACTTGGAGTGATGCAGAATAGTGCAGAGCTAACACAAATCTTTTATTTATTTATTTATTTTCTATTTTAGGTGGGAAGACACTTGAAATCTGGCTTAAAAAACAAATAAATTATGCATGCCTAAAAAATGTCATTCCCAAAGTCATGTTGTTTCTAGGAAGTGAGGTAAAAAAAAAAAAAAAAAAACTAATAGCCATGTCACCACCCTCTTAAAAACTAATAGCTATGTCACCTGGTGCCACCAAATTAGTGTTTTTCATAACTCATCAAAAACCAAGGATAAAAACATACAAACTAATATGTAACACCAATGAAATATTTTAAAATTATATTTCTTTAGATCTTGACATGACATGGAAAATGATATAATCAATATTAAAAATATAATAATAATCCAATTTTTTTTTTTTTTTTTTTTACCTTAGCTTAACAATTACCATTGAAATGTAATACAACAATATTTAATACACGCATTTAAATATTTGTCAAAGCCAAACTTATACTTACTAGATTTTGGCAGGCTCTCTGATGAGCATTGAATTCAAAGTATCCAATTGGCATTGAACTCCTGGTGGTAGTGACGACATATGTATCCGCCTGATGTTGCAGCATTCCTAAGGCCATTCTTATTCTTCCTAGCAGGCACTCTAGCAACCTTGGGGGGGCCATTTTGAAATAATAGAATTCAACAAAATGGGCCTTGAGATTAGCTTACATCAATGGGGGCTGAAAAGATTGGATATCTAAGGCCTAATTAGCTGACTAGATGACATATGGTATTATGTAATTATAATGAGCTAAATTAACATAAATGAAAACTGGATCATAAGTAACATAAATGAACTGAATCTAATATAATTATAATTAACATAAATGAACTGGATCATATAATTAATTATAATGAGCTAAATTAACATAAATGAACTTTTATCACTGCCAAGTATTGAATATAGGTTGAGCTTAATTTAGTTATAGAAGTAAACAGTGGAATGAATAGTAAATAGTGTAAAAATGAACAAAAATAGTACAATGGAATGAATAGTAAATAGTGCAAAAATGAACAGAAACAATTACCTGTTACCTCTTACCAGCAAACGGCGGAAAACACAGTGAACAATGAACGGAAAAAAACACAAAGAAGAACAGAACTGTGGACTGTGGACCAGCTCGAGAATGAGGAATGGTTTTAGGGATTTTACGGTTTTGAGTGACCGAATTACTTTTATACCTTCTATAGTTTCCAAAGCAAAAACGATCCCGTTTCCCGTTTTACCATGTTTCCAAATTGAAAAAATTTTCAAATAAAAAAAACAGTGCCGTACTAGTATTACCAAGTTTAAAAAAACAAAAACAGTGCCGTATTACTATTTCCAAGTTTCCAAATCAAAAATGATGTTGTGTTAGTTACTACCACATGAATAAAAGTTGGAAGGTAAGATAAAAGACTAATGCTAATATTGGTGATGAGATGCTATACTTTCCATATATGATTGTAGCTATTTTTCTCAAAAAGTAAAAATAAAAAGAATCCTGGTTTATTATTGAAATTAAAATATCATCCCAAAGAAAAAAAAAAATGAGCAACAAAAGTAGAAAAAAATAAGGATGTCATGCAGGATTAATGGTTTCATTTTTCTGCATAAAATTACCCTAAATATCTATTAAAGCCTTTATTTTTTATTCTTTAAAAGGAGTTTTATTGTGTAAACATTGCCATTATAGCAATCTAACCCATTACCCAACATGTTTACAATAAATAAATACATCAAAATTTTCTTCTCTCTCTACACAATTTAATTTAGTTAACAAAACATATAACAGTTCAAAATTGAAAACTTTAACTTTAGATTAATAACAACACAATTAAATCCTAAACCCTCTATTATTTTTGTTTTGTTTTTTTTTTTTGTTTTACCAACTCATCTACTGGTTAAAATAAATAAATTTAGTTCATATTTGTTAAAGTATTGTATTTGTTGGTTGATGGTATAAAATACCATTTTGGGGGCTTACAGTCCCTAGTACTTGTGCTTTAAGGGAGGGTATTTTAGTCCAAAGTTTTACACCCTATTTTTCAGTCCTATTTTCTCCCATTCAGAAATTATATAGTTATGGTGGACCATGTCATTTATCAATTTTCACTAAAAGACTTCCATCTGTTTGAAATTGCTGAGTCAGCTTATGATAAAAAAAAAAATGGTTAAACTGACTTAGTAATTTTAAACAAGTAGGAGTTTTCTGGTAGAATGGTGGATAGTGACCTGGTCCACTATAAGGACCTTATAATTTCTCCCATAAAACAACCGACCCTACTTTTGTTCTCTCCCTCTCCTTCACCTAAGCAAACAACCCTTCGAATCATTTTCTCATAGTTTCCACTTGTTTTTTTCCACTCTGCCCAAAATCCACCCACCAATACATAGTCTAAGTGTTGTGTAGCCTTGAACCCTAGGAGACCCCATATAAATAGGTCTATTTCTCATTCTCACAAAGGGAGAACAATCATCAGCCCTATCTTGGGAGGCATGCACCCAGAGAATGTTTTCCCCACTGTGCCATTGCCTGACTTGGCTATTCTCATTTTCTATTGGTTTTCATTATGAACCTCCATCTCTACACTTCTTGAGGCTAACATATAGCCTTTGGCTACCTTATCAAACACCAAAAAACAACCTTCTTGCCTGATTTGAAAATTACTACAAAATTCCTTCATTCCATCCACTCATATACATAGATAGACAACCCCTCTTAAAACCCTCCCTACATTCCTCATTTCAACTCCTACAAACTCATTGCTTATACACTTAGCCACACGCAGCCCTTTACCTAGCTTTTAGTGCAAACTCCATAGAAAACACCCATCAAAATCCCACCCGTTTCCCATTTCCACCAACACAAAATAGGCACCATTCTATTTTCCAAAACAAAACCAAAAGCACAAAAAAAAAATCCAACATTTTTTCGAGCTTCTCCTTCACGGTACAATCTGAAGCCACAGCCATACTACCTTTTCTTATTGAATTGAGAAAACCAGCAATGACAACTCCTTTTCCCATTCTCACCTTCAACAACCAACAAAACATCAACAAATATCCAACAACAAAGCAGGTTGGAAGCAAAAATAAAGGAAATGAGTGAGGATATAGGGTAGAGCTGGTAAAAAAAGAAGCAAAGAAAACCCAACAAAATTTCCTCACTTTGTTGCCAGTCTCTCTCTCTCTCTCTCTCTCTCTCTCTATATATATATATATATATATATTTTTTTTTTTTTTTTCTATTTTACGTACTTGTTTTTCAAAATATACAATATCAGCCTTGTATGTGCAATATAAGATAAACACAGTAGGGAGACTTTTTAAGTAGTTAATATAATATATTAAGACACACTTTAACCCAAAATGTCTAATCCCAATAGGTATGAACTCAACTATGTTGTATGATTCACTCATTCTCCTTATCTTTATTCAATGTGAGACTTTACTCATACTGTACTCCCAACATTAGCAAGGATATCTGTGCATCCATTAGCCTCTTTATAGAAATGACTAAGCTTGTTTTATTCACTTTCCTATTAGACACATACACTCATCTATAATAAGTCTAAAGAAAGTATTAATGGTCTTCCTTGGTTTAATAATATCAACAGTGGTCAGAGAATCAAGTTCAATTTCTAGGCAAGTAGTACTTTAAGAGCCCTCAGCTTAAGCTTGAAGGTTGATTGTCACACAATTGCTCATGGAGACACTTTTAACCACATATCTCCATAATCTCTTAGATACCCCTTCCTCCCATTGTTATTCCTTATAGAGAGAAGACAATTGTTTTTTTGTTTTTTTTTTTTTTTGTTTTTTGCTTTTGTTTTTCGTTTTTCGTTTTTTGTTTTTGTTTTTGTTTTTGTTTTTTTGGGGATTGTTGAACCTAACCAAAATTTCTTAATTTCTTTTTATTTTATTTTATTTTTATAATTCAATAATTACAAGAAGAGAGAGGGAATTTGAACAGTAAGCATCTCACACACACATTCTTAATTTCATTTTTTTTTTAATTCAATAATTACAAGAAGGGAGAGGGAATTTGAACAGTAAGCGTCTTTCTCACACACGCACACACACACAAAACCATTTTGTTGTTTACATTCATTAAAAAAAGGGAAAAATGCCCATTCACCCCTTAAACTTTGGATTAGTGGCCAAGACATCTATTGAACTATTAAATTGACCAATTTACTCTCTAAACTATACATATCTGTCAAATCAGTACTCTAGTTAGTCTAATGTTAAAACACTAATATAATAGGCATGTGAGATGCACATGTTCCTTAAAAAACAAGTTCAATCACTCGATAAAAAGAAGAGAAAATAGAGACCTAGGCTTGGCGCTAAGAGAGAGAGAGAGAGAGAGAGAGAGAGAGAGAGAGAGAGAGCTTCTATTCATTGTCTTGCCACCCTTGTCCTGGTGTTGCTTTGGTAGTTCTTGATGGGGATATTACACAAAATAATAATGGAAGAACAAGATTAATATAAAAGATAAACAGAAAATAGATAACTTGGAAGCACTATATCGTTTTCCTTAGACAATATTTTCCCCCCACACTATTGTTGCTAAAAGGTTATCACAAAATTGTCCTCAGGATACAATCAATATGCTAAGTTCTACAGAAAGCAATTCTGGAGAATGACCACAAGATTTTTTGTGTTTCTCTTAAACTTACTATTTCTTGTATTTCTCTCAAACTTACTATTTTAAGTGAATATAAGCCTTTATTTATACTCATAGAGTTAAGTTTCATCAAAAGGCACGTATGGAGAGTTAAAATGTTTCATAAAATCGTTAACAAAGCTTGAAACCTCTTTAACCTTTCTGAACAGTCACTAGAAAATTCTAGAAAATTCTGATTTTCGAATTTTCACTTAAAAAATTCTAAAACTTGAATTTTCATTTTATAAAACCATATTCTTCAAACTCAAACATTATTATAACCTATTCTTGTATATATCTATATATACAACAACTCTGCTACACCTTTCATAGCCACCACCTGGTATGTCTTTTTTTTTTTTTTTTTTCATTCATTCTGATGCAAGTATTCTAATTTAATTCCACAAAGAACGCTATGTTATGGGTATAATAGCCACCACTTGGAATTTCTCGTTTGGTTTATAAAAAAAATGATGTTTGTAGGGATAGTGTGCTTTTTTTGTTACTTAGTTTTATTTTTTTAATGAAGGTTCTCAAAAAACAAAAAAACTATAGATTTTGTTCAAAACTCCGAATAAGAGAAATCATTTTCGGTAACGAAAAGAACTTGGATTAAAACAACAGGGAAGGAAAAAAGAAAAGCAACACTAGTACATTTCAATCTAACTCTTTATAATCAATTATAAATCTTGAGAGAGAGAGAGAGGAATTCTCTTAATCACCATTCGAAGTCTTTGTTTAAAGTCAGTGATGGCCTGTCTTGAATCCAATAGCAATTTATCGAAACCTATACATTATGAATGTTTTTGGTAGAAAAATCATCAAATGTGGAATGATACTTGCCAATACTGAGAGAGTAGTATATGTTTTTCTTGCCCTGGATTATTGGCAAGTAAATCTTGTTACCCAATCCTCTTGACACAACAAGTTCTAAGAAAGACCCTCCAAGATTGATATATAGCAAGTGAATTTTGTGCTTTTTTAACAATTAAAATGCAAATTGGGTAAATTCTTTTAATTAGTGACATTTTATTCAAATCAAGTGCAGTTTTTGTCCATAACCAACCACATTAAAGGAATTTCATGATCTTAAAATTAGTACCAAAATTAATCCAATCACATGGTTAGATTTCAATTGAAGTTTAATGAAATTCAGTCAACTGCATAAAATTTGATAAAATGAACACAAATGAGGTTTGACCATTAGAACCACGAAATCCTTCATTTTTGGCTAAAACTTCTATCGAAACTTATAGCAGGACAAAATATGTTATCAACATAGGGTCTATTGTCTAGTACATTGTTATTGCAACTGACAATAGTGCATGCCTCCCACTGTTACTAGCACCTTTGGAAAACAATGCACACCTCATATGGTATCCAAGAATGTCTGTGGAAAATAATTCAATCTCATACTAAACTAAATAAATGAAGTTAGGAAATTATTTTTCAACTCATTTAAAGTTACTACCAAACATAGAAAATGTAATAGTTTTATTGAGAATATTTTAGAAAAATGACTCATTTTTTAGAAAAAATTATCGTCGAAACAAACAAATGTGATATATAAAATGTTTTTAAGTAAATGAGCAAATAAACTAGCTCTAAAGGTTCCAAAAAAGAAAAAGGAAAAAAAAAAACCTAGCTCCAAAGGCCTTTTTGTTGGTGTTTCTATGTGTCAAGAGGGTAATGCACGATTCTTAAGCTTGAGGTTTTTATTTTTATTTTTTGGGAGAGAATTATGCTTGGGTTCTTGATCAGGAGTCTCACACACACTATTTTAATTTTAATTTTATTATTATTATTATTATTATTTTTTTTTTTTTGAGAATCACACCATTTTAAACTTAGTGTTACGTAAAAGTAAAACTCGTTAATGTCAAAGATAACTAAAATTTATTAATGGACTACTGTCAAACTTATGCATCTCAAATAAAGTAGTATTAAAATGATAATAATAAACCTAGAATGAAAAACATGATTAATTGCCAGTTGTGATTAAGTAAAGGAAGTGACTCTAAAAACGATTCCTTTATTGGTTAATTTGTTGGGCTTTGAACGCCCAATACCCATTTAGTTCTATTCATTATTCCCACTGGGCTTAAAGCCCATGCATCAAATTATTAATTAAAAAAAAAAAAAAAAACCATTAACCCTAGCACTATAAAAGGGTCTGTAAAACCCTAACGACACTTCAGCTCTAGCTTGGTGACGCGCATTTCCTCGTTGTCTCAGATTCACAGCACCTCAAAGGTTCTCTCTCTCTCTCTCTCTGTGCATCTAAAGCTTAAAGTTTAAGCCTAATCCAAATGGGTTTGTTATTGGTTTTTTGCAGGAAGAAGAAGAAAGGAAGAAGAAAAAATGAAGGTTATAGCAGCATATTTGTTGGCTGTTTTGGGAGGGAACACCTGCCCTTCAGCTGAGAACTTGAAGGACATTCTTGGATCCGGTACTATTCTTTCCTCCTTTCAAATGGGTTCATCTGATTTCACCCAGTTACATTTCTGAAATTTCAAATTCTTCACTTTTGTATTTTCTTTTTTTTGTTTGTTAAATGTGTTCTCTTTCTTTCAAATGGGTTTTAGATGATTGTATCATTTGCTTCCTTATAAGTTGGATGAAAAATTGGTCAGACAAGTTTCATGTATTGCAACCAATGTATAGCCTTAATAAGTTTTTTATTTTTCCTATAGAAATGTTTCGTCAGACATGGGATTTGTGTTTGGTTTTGGCTAGATTTGAATTGGTTCCCTTCTATGTTGTCTGTAATTTAGCTTTTGGGCCAGTTGTTAATATGTTTTAATATGGGAGATGGGTTGGATGATTTACAGTTCATTTGTGGGCATCATAATATAATGAGGAAAATGGTAAAAAGTGATTGTAAGTGGGTTGAGTCTATCAGGCTTGTCCTTAAGTTGATTGTATATCTTATAATTTTTTTTTTTTTTTTTTTACTTAAGAGGGGTCTGTCTGAAATGTCTTTCTGCCTAATTTGGACACCATTTTAGGTTTTGATTTCAATTGACTGGTGCTTGTGGTCTAATGTTTTGGGCAACAAGTGGAAGAATTTAAATAATTTGGGGGTGGTTGTATGAGTTCCTCTATATGTGGACAAATGAAGACTTGCGCATATGTTGTATTTTGTACAGAAAGAACATTAAAGGAGAGACTCGCTGCTCCTACATTTGATTAGAAGATGGATATGTTATTTTTGTTTCAACAATTTCAGTTGTTTAATGCATTAAGATTGACTTGTTGCAATTCATATCAGAATAAAATTATCATAATTATCTGAATGCTATGTTTTTTGTTTTCCTTTGGTTCAAGTAGCAAATTCAATTCTAATTGTGAAAGTGGAATTGTTCATGCTTTTGTTTGCTTTTCCCTTTTTAAAATATGAAATAATCTGGATTCTTGGTTGATGTTATCATGCCATCATTTTAACTAATATGTTTTTGGAAATAAAACCAAACTAAAGTTTTCTGGTAATAATGATTAGTATATTATTGATATAAATTTTTTCTTAATCTGCAGTTGGAGCTGAAGTTGATGATGATAAAATTGAGCTTCTCTTGTCTGAAGTCAAGGGTAAAGATATAACTGAGCTTATTGCATCTGGAAGAGAGAAATTGGCATCTGTGCCTTCTGGTGGTGGCGGTGCTGTTGCAGTTGCCGCAACAGGGGGTGGTGGTGGTGCAGCTGCTGCTCCTGCTGTAGCTGAGGCAAAGAAAGAGGAAAAGGTGGAAGAGAAAGAGGAATCAGACGATGTAAGCATTCTACAACAAAATTTAATAACCTGGATTAATTAACATAACCTTCTAAATTTACTTGTCGGATTTGATTCCTTCTTCCCTTCCATCCAAATAAAATTTCCAAACCTCTCAATTCATATAATTATTTTGCAAGT
Source organism: Quercus glauca (assembly GCA_023736055.1). Taxonomy (NCBI): domain Eukaryota; kingdom Viridiplantae; phylum Streptophyta; class Magnoliopsida; order Fagales; family Fagaceae; genus Quercus; species Quercus glauca. The sequence continues at coordinate 57,781,796 of CM043318.1, read as the reverse complement.
ATTTTCTTTTAGGGACTAGGGGATTACATATATTCCAATTATGATATTTATTTTTGTGCTTAGCATTTTTTGTTTAAGTGTATTCTTACATATGCATGATGTCAATTTTAGGAGCCATGTGTAGCTGTGGTGCCACATTTAGGTATTAACATTAGACAACATACTAAATTCAAATTCAAGGGCTAAAATTGGTCAAATCAGAGCATCAAGAATATGGTTGAAATTAGATTGTGTGGCCAAATGAGACAAAATTCAAAGTGGTAACTTTAGGTAGTGGGGCAACACCAGTCTGGCCCCTTTCTTTCTTGCTTTTGCACCATGGGATCCCAGTAGACTCTATGGGGACCAGTGGGAATGGGTGACAAATCCATGTCCTCTCTTTAGACTAGACTATTTCACATGGGGGCATGAACTTTGTTTCTTTAGAGATGTTACCTTTACCCTAATGGGGCTTTTTTTTTTTGCAAGCAGGCGTATATAATTTAATCCCATTTTAATCTGACTTCTTTTCTTTTGTTCTACTTTTTGCAGGATATGGGCTTCAGTCTCTTTGATTGAGGAATTAGGATATCAAGTTACTTTTGTTTCAAGATTTCTCCAATTCAGGACTTTGTAGAACTTAAGAGTTTGTCTCTACAGGCTGTCATTTTTGGTTGTTTCCCATTTAAGACACGGAGATTGATAACCATGCTAAAATCTTACGGATTAACTTAGTATTGTGTGTTAAAAATTTTTGTATGGATTTTTATCTTTTCAACTTGCGATGTTCCTTGAGATGCTAGCAATGGTCTACTAATTTCCCATACTCGTTGGATGTTGATACTTGAGACTTCTGATCTTGGATGGCTGAAGTTTTGAGTACTGATTATTTTGATAATTTAGCCCAGAGAAGTATTTCTGAGACATGAGTTAATACTTAACTAATGAGTGAAACAGTGCTTAAATTTTTGCAGCAATAAAATGCCAATGAAATCCACCATACAATTATGTTACAGTGAAATCATGCCAATAACTGTTGATACTTAAAAATAAGTAATAGTATACAATTTGAAGGGCTGCCAGTAGATGGGTTGTTGGGGGCAGCAGTTGCAAACTACAAGCTGGCTGTTGAAACAGGAATATAGTGAACCGTTGTGGTAAATGGTGCTATAAATGTATGCGGTGGCCACTGTTCTAGAAAGTGCTGCTGACAGTGGCCATAGGGGGAGGTGCTGGTGGTGACACACTGACCATGAAGTGGTATAAGTGAAGGTGCAGAGCTTAGTGAAGTCAGATATGATATTGTTTCCAAATGAGGATGATATCATGCAAAACTCTGTTTGTTGTGGGATGCCATAGTCAGATTCCCAAAGAAACTGCACTTCTAGTCTCATGATTGTAATATGTTTTGCTTAATAATGGACAGGGCTAGATAAAGTTCACCTTCGAGATAGTTTGGAGGAAAACTGTTCCAGAGAAATTGCTTGTCACAATTTCATAATTCCATGCAATACTTTTGGTTGTGGTTTTAATTCCTAATAGTTATATTTTTTTAATACCTCAATAGAAATATTTTATGGAGATAGATTTGAATGTCCCACGATCTGAGGTTCTACAACAAAGCTTACAAATTTGTATCCTTCTTCCTTCCATTGTTTCAAAACTTCATTTAGCATTGTATCCTTGTCCAAGCAAGTTTGGACTTGTTTTTGCTTTGTTAGGATCACTGCTCTTTGATAGCCTTGTCCCTTTGCTTGGAGGATACCTTTTTGTATTGCTAGCTTAAGAGTGGCCTAGATTTTGCTGTGGACTCGTCTGGTTTGGCAGCCTTGCATGATTTTTCTGACTTCTTTGTTCTTCAACTGGAATGCTGTGCTGCCTCATTTCATTCCCCTTCTCCTCTGTCCTGCTGCAAGGATAAAGTCTTCCTAGTTTGTAGGAATCTGGTTTTTTATGGATACGCTGCAGAACTCATCCCTTCTTTTGTTGTGGAGTAGTGAGTAGTCCTCTTGATTCCAAGCTCTGCTATTCATGTTAATTAAATGTTCAGTAGACGTTAGACATTAGAGCTTCTGTTAGATGAGTGACTTTACCTTCAAAGAGCATCTGGTTCTTGCAGGTCCATATGGTCTATGGGGTCACTACCATGATTGTTTCAAAGCATGGGTTGACATCGCTTAATGACTTAACTTGCTTCAGCCAAGAGGCTATCCAATGGAGAGAGCAGCTGGTTCCTGCTGGTCCATATGGTCCACGAGGTCACTACCATGGTTGTTTCAAAGCATGGGTTGACAACTTCATTTGCTTCAGCCAAGAGGCTTTCCAATGGAGTATGTTGCAAGGTTGCAAAGCTTCTGTTTTGAAATTCAGGTCTGACCCCACCCATAGCGCTTTTGCAAAAGGGCAGTTTAGACAGAGGAGATCAAACTCAAAGTGACTCTCTATTGTTCAAGCTCAAAGCATAGCTGTTTTAAGTATGCGTTTGGATCTACGGCTGCGTTTTCAAGCGCGCATTTTCTCTTTTTTTTTTAATTTTTTTTTAAAGCAGCAGTTATTGACTTTTAGAGACAAAATTTACTGTTTATGAACAGTGCATGCACTGTTTATACATTTAAAAATATTAAAAATAGGTTCTGCGGTACTATTCACATATTTAAAAATAATTTTGCTACACAGTTTTTAGTTTTCAATTTTCAGTTTCAGCAAAAATAAATTGTATTCAAACGGACCCTTAGTTAGAAGTTGAACATTTTAACATCTATGATATGCAACAAATTGGTCTGCGAGAGATTATACCTTTTAATTTTGTTCTTAACTGCTTCTGAATCACCAATGTGATTCACTCTTTCTACTCGTTATAGCAATTTCAAGGAGTACACCCAAAATTTCAAACAGCCTTATCAATGAACAGTTGAACACGCATAACTGGACCAGATTTAATTTTCTTTGATAAAGATAATATTGTATGTGTTATTGGTAAGTTGCATACATGTGTTTGAATATAATTGAAAAACATAATATACTACACATATAAAATTGTACTAAGTTTTGTCCATCAATATAATTCGTGACAAAACCCTACTTATCCTGTTTATATTAACTTATCTTTGAATATATTTGATTTTCTATCTGTAAGGAAAAAGAAAAAAAAAAATTGACTTTAAGAATTGCCATCTTCTCACCATGTTATTTTATTTTTTATTTTTTAATGAATGAGATATTTATTATCATTAAAGAACCCAACACAGGACAGGACTATACCAAGCATTACTGCAATGCATCAAAAACCCAAGAATTCAAGCCTTATTATGCAGTAGCTAAAAAAATAATCACAATACCCTCATAAATTCATTACTATGAAGTAGATAGCATAAATAAAAATTGAGGGAGAGCACACTTTTTTTTTTTTTTTTTTTGAGAAACGAGGGAGAGCACACAAACTCGAAAAATAGCATATACCAACATCTTGGTACTCCACAAAGCACAAGAAAAAAAATTATAACAGAAAAAATAAAAAATAAAATCTGAATGGTGCGCAGGTGAATATTTATCTATCCTATGGTTTTTCACCATAGTTGAAAAACCACATGACCTTTATACCCCATAAAAACATAGCACTTAAACCTAGGTATAGGATGGATAAATATTCACTTGCGCACCATTTTTGTTTAGCTTTAACAAAAAGCTTTCTTTGAACTTCATCTGCTCTTACCAAACCCGCAATTTTGGTGAGTTATATAACACAAAGAATGTATTTTTCCTGTTCAAGTAAAAGCACAGTTCCTAATTTTCATTATTTGCCCCATCTTGATTTAGACTAAATGCGTATTTAGAATAATTTTTTGTTGAAAAACTTATTTGCTAGATAATTATTCCTACAAACAGCATCAAGCGTCATCTCATAAATCCTTTACTCCAAAGCACAATGGGTTAAATTTGGTTTATTATGATTTGTACGATTCGATTAAAGCCGAGGCTTAGGTTATAATAGTCTAATAGACATTTTGTTACTTTTGTTGATGATGTTTCATATAAGGTGTGAGTGTATTTGGTGAAAAAAAAAAAAAAAAAAAACCAAATATTTCAACACCATGATGAAGAGAAAAATAAAGTGTTTTCACATTGAAAATGAAGATGAATATGGATGCTATGGACTTTGAAATTTATTGTTTAGAATGTAGAAATAAATTTCCTTGGTCAAAACAATTAGCATCAAAAGAATCATAGAGCTGAACCTTGGTTTCATCTCTTATAAAATTTATGGATTACTTCAAAAATACCACAAGATTCCTTAATTACTTGTAAGATTTTATCAATAGCTCATATTGTGTGATTTTAGGAAAATACCCCCAAAATAACACCCAATTCAGGCAACGCTTGAGCTATACCATCTTCTGTCAACAAATTACTTATCCAATGTGTCGTGAGTAAGATATGAGTGTAACAACCTTGACAACAATATTTGTCGACTATAATCGTTACAAAGACAGCGATGGAGATTAGTTTAGGCAATGGTGATTAAGAATTGTGTCCAACAATATGTCCACAGCATTTAAGTAGAGTAAATGCACGTCTATTCTCTATACAACACAACACTTAATTGTTGAAAACCGAAAATATAAAAATGGTATATGTTGTGATAACAGAAGTCGCAAATATCTTAAAAAAAAAAAAAAAAAAAAAAAAAAAAAAAAACGGAAGTCCCAAATAAATGGAACTATTTTAATAAAAAAAAATTTCAATTGAAAAAAACCCAAAAAATATGAATAAAAAAAAGACGTAAAAAAAAACTTTGTACTATGTTACAAGTTCAAGGGTAAAAGTTCACACAAATTTTTTTTTTTTTTTTTTTAAATTTTAAGATTATCTAATGTATTAGAAGAAGTGATTGTTAATCATGGAATAATTAGGTTTTAAAAAAAATATGAACATTAAATTCTAAGAATTAGTCCACTTTTATCGATGATGTAATACATATGGTTCACATTCTGCCATGTCAATTTTTAAAAAAATAAAAAATAAATTGAATCTTTTCATTAGAATTAGAAAACAATTAATTCTTAAAACATTTGGTAATTTAAATCGGTCGAGAAGTATTTATTTTGTATTACTATATGGTTGAGATCTGTTATATTTATCGTTAACCACATTTGCAAATTTAAAATTTAGTAATTAAACGTAAAATATATATATATATATATATATATATAATTTTTTATAAATAAAAAAAGTAAAGAATTTTTACAAAGGAGTTGCAATCAAAATGAATTGCGTAACTATTGTGTAATTTTGACGTAATGGTCACTTCACAAGTACATGTTCTTATGAGGGTGGGGACAATAGTCGGGGTTCAAGTCTCCACTACTGCGCTATGTGTTCACTGCCAACCTAGCCATGTTCATTGCCAACCTAACCGGGTTTGAAAGTTCCTTACCGACCAACAACATTAAAACACAAACATGGATAACTCCATTTTTTATTTTATGAAACTGATACACGTGGATGTTAAGAATTGAAAAAAATTAGAAATTGTGTAATATGTAGGTAAAAAAAAAATTAGTTGTCTAATTTTATGTTTGGACTCCCAAAAATAAATTTCTAACTCTGCCACTGTTCTATGTGTTCATTGTCAGCCTAGACAAGGTTGAAAGTTCCTTACCGACCAACAACAGTACACACGTGGATGTTAAGAATTGAGAAAGGTTAAAATTTGTGTAATATGTGACGTAGAAACAAATTGTGGTGTGGTGGAAGGAACTGGGTTTGCGGGGTTTTTGGATTCAAAAGTAAATGAGATAAGAGAAGTAAAGTGGTTATTAATGGTAATAATGGAATTTAATGTTTGGACGAAGCTATTGCGAATTGTTGTGCTTTATGGGCATGTTGATGTAGATCCTTTAATGTTGGTAATGGGATTTAATCATGAGGTGTTATTGGCATATAGATCTCTTGAATGGGGGTGCTTTTTTCAGGATCAAGATAGAAATTTTAATAGTGGTGTGTGTGACGGAGTGGAGGTTGGGTGCTTCCTTACTCTAAGAAGACAATGAGATTTTGGAATAAGAAGATAATGAGATTTTGGGAGTTTAGGAGGCATAAAGATATTTGTGAAATTAGAAGTTTATTGTGGTTTAATTATTTATGAGAAGATGTATTGACTCTTAAATAAAGTGCTAACATGAAAACTTTTTATTGGATGATTTAAACTATATCTTTTGCATCTCATATTTATCAAATTCAGACTCTAATACTTATTAGTTTTCTCCAATATCTCAAAACATGTTTCTAATATCTCAAAGCCTCAACTTCATAGTCATAATAAAATTTTTCCATTCACCTACTTAATTATGTAAAGACAAAATATTAATGTAATGACAAAGAAACAAAAATAGTATGATTTGTCATGGTGATTTCATTACCATGCATTTTTCATGTATAGTTAATGACCAATGACCGATTGACAATAACTTAGGTAATTACGTAATTTTGGGAGCAGTGGTGGAGTCACTAGAGGAGAAATTATTAGATCCATCAGGAGGACTGTTGAAGTGGTCTTCCCAACCAATAAGATACTAATACTCGTGCAAATGTGTTAGTCAGATTCCTAATCAGCACACGAATTAAAAATAAAAAATCACTATTTGATGTCACATTTGCATAAATAGCAGCATTTTATTGGTTAAAAAGATCAGGAGGACCACTTCAGCAATCCTTCTGATGGATTTAATAATTTCTCTCACTAGAGATGGGAGTATGACCCCCCCCCCCCCCCAAATTTTAAAAATTATCATTTTTATATTATAATATATATATATATATATATATATAAAATTATATTTAGATATAATCCATAAGAAAAATTCCCGCTTGCCCCCATCAAAATATTTTAAATGTTTATATTCTTAGAAGTGTAAGCATATTTATAGATAATACCCAAAAAAATTAAGATATAATCCTCCAATATATATGTTAAGTGATGATAAACACATGTTATAAATTTAGTATAAATGTATTTTGTGTGTATAAAATATAATAGTATCTGTCCAACCTTGGTTCCATACCTATAATGAAATTTAGTTTTTTATTTAGTTTTCAATTGTTTTGATCATGTGTTTTCATTTATAATTGATTTAATCATAATCTCAGTCTAATAGTCTATTGACTATTGTTTCATGTCATTTTCAAGTAACTTATAAATCATTGAGGATTAGAAATGTCATTTGTAAATACACGCTTGCTTACTTTTTTAAGATTTTAATATATCTGAAAACATAAGAAATAAAAATATTTATAAAAATTATTTTAAATATAAATGACGTCAATGACTTACAAAATTTTGTTATGTGTATTGTTTTGTAATAATTATTCTTTTTAGATATATAATGTATAAAATTATATCTGTAGGGGTTATAGGTCCAGTAGTATGTATCTATGTATATATTGGGCCGAGAGCCCAATTCGAGGACATTAAGTAGTCTGAGGACGGGTAAAACACTGTCATGGGAGTCTGTGTTAGTGAATGAAGAAGTGAGGTTTGGTCATAGGAGTCCAAGAAGGTGGTCTGAGGATGAATGCATCCTCGGCTAAGCAAAGCCGAGGTCCGAAGGTGTGGTCTGCCATCTAGGGCAACATTCCAGGAGGTTTTGTTGATAAGGACAAGCATCTTGGAAGCACAGGATAGAGGAAAGCCATATAATATATAAGAGAAAGCTGCTACCACCGCATTGAATGCTCTGTACCTAACTCTCTGACCGCATTAATGAGGAAGTGATACCTGAAAAGTAATTTTCAGCCTTACAATTACTCCCCAAAGACTTTAGGAATGTGCTGATAGGACAAGGATCAACACTAGTAATCTAATCTACACGTGGAGGATAAAAATGAAAGAAGGAAGATAGTATAAAATAGAAAGAAGACCCTAAGGAAAAGGGATCTGAAAATATAGAGAAAAATACTGTAGCAACAAGAACCGTGTTTGTAATCAAATTCAAGATATATATACAAGAACTAATCTCCTCGGATTGTGCCGAGGACGATTTTATTTAGATAAAACTAGTCTATTTTTACGTTATTGTCATTTGAATCCATTATAATTGTTACCCAACTCATCAGAGCCTAGTTTTCCAACCTACTCTCTACAAATTCATTGTATTGGGCTCTTTGGGCCTAAATCCTTTTACCTTTTGGGCTTAGGAACCAAATTATGTCCTTACAATATCTATAAGAATAAGGTTAACTGTGATGCCTCAAAAACAATTTTCTGGCTCCACCATTGGTTGGGAGTGTAGTTGATAACATGCTATTTTCTCATCATAATGTGGAATTGGTAGTTGTTGAGGCTCATTTTTTTTTTTAAGACCCAGCAGGCCCAAGGCCAAAAGAAGCAAATGGGCTTGAATAAGCCCGGAAAGAGAAAAAGAAAGCATAAAACATGATTTAAGGGTCCATGTGATGGGTCCAGAAGAAGCAAATGGGCTTGAATAAGCCCGGAAAGAGAAAAAGAAAGCATAAGCATGATTTAAGGGTCCATGTGATGGGTCCAGAAGAAGCAAATGGGCTTGAATAAGCCTGGTAAGAGAAAAAAGAAAGCGTGGGCCACAGCAAGCCCATTGCAGTAAGAGAAAAAAAGAAAGTATTAGGCAAATGGAGAATCCATGAGCCCAAAGAAAAAAAGATTTGTAGAGAAAAATTGGGCCAAGAAAGTCCAAAATGGGTTAGCAAAGAAGTCCATATAAGAAGCAAAACCAAAATGGGCCAGGGATGCCCACAAGAAAGCATAAAAGGCATAGAAGCCAGCAAGAAATAAAGCCCAGTGAATATACTGGGCTACGGAGAAGGAAAGTATACAAAAAAAGAAAGAGCCCCGCAGGACTGGGTTTTGGTAACAGAAGTAGCAAACTTAACATGGCAGGAGGTGTAAAGCCACAAAAGCAAAAAACACCCAAAGGGAAAGTCCGCCACGGAGCCCAATCCTCTAAAGAAAGGGACAACACACGAACATCGGCTTGCCGGGAAATGATCCACATCAGAAAAAGCCAAAAAACGCACGGCAGGATATGCACAACCATTTTCAGGCCTCGGCAAGCGAACGAAACATCAATGAGGTAACGCATGCGGGCGACCCAGGCATCACCAGCCCATACCCAGCCACTATGGGAAAGGGTGATGTCATGGGAGAGGGCATGGTCTGGCGGTGGGGGGAGGAGCGGGAACCCATTTTTGCGATTCTTGCCCAGACTCTTTCGGTGTGCACAGTCCTGCTGGGATGACGTGCCACACAAAAGAGGTAACGTTGGGTAAGGACCGCTGGGTGCATGCCATGAGAGACCGAGAAGGAGAGGACACACCGGACGAAGCAGAAAAAGAAGTTTCAATGTCCGAAAACCACAGGTCAATGGTGAATCAGAACCACTTGACTTGGTGAGTGTATGGTAAAAGGCTACGATAACGGAATAGGGCTATAGAAAGGTTAGAACAGTAAAATCGGCCACGGCAGACCCTATATAAGGGACTCGCGGCTGAAGGAAAAAAGGGGGAAGAAAAGGGGAAATTGGAAAAAAAGAGAAAACAAAGAGAAGAAAACAAAAAGAAAAGAAAGGCAAGAATTCTGAGAAAGAAAACAGAGAGAAAAGATAAGAAAAAGGAGAACAAAAAAAAAAAAAAAAGAAAGCAGAGTGTTTTATGGCAGGCATGCACCCAAATGGGTTAACCCCCCTCTCTCCCTCAATAGCCTTGTCCTCAAAAGACAATATGAAATTTACACCATCTGGGGCTGTCTCTCAAAGCAACTAATTTCACCAAAGTGAAGTTATTTGCGTTGAGGGAGTAGTTTTCCCTTTCATGGTTGAAGTCTTGCGGTAATACTAAAATGACACACTCGTTATTTTGCTCTGTTAAGCTCGCTTAACTATTTTGTTTAAACACTTTCTTTTAAAAGCAAGACCCTTAAGTTGTTTATTGTGTTCATTGTAAAAGAAAACAGTAGATACTTTTTTGCGTTTGTTTTATTTTATGCCTGCTTGCCGTAACTTGTTAACGATGACTCTGCTTGCTGTGAGCTCTTAAATGTACTTTGGCAGACGCGGCAAAGATTGTGCACAAGCCGGGCCAAGGTGTGCTCCAATTGGGCCGGTTCCAGCTCCCTACCCAGAAACTACCCGGGCCTAGTGCGGCAGGAGCTTGTCAGAGACTCCAAGCCCCCCCCCCCCCCCCCCCCCCCTTTACAGTAGTCAATTTTTGTAATCAAGAATGACAATTTATATTTTGTAAAAGGTTTTGTGAATAAAAGTAAAGAAAACAAAGGTAATTGTATCATTGCATGATCCCATTTAAACTATATAAACTATAGAGTAATAAATATTGTCTCCATAAATTTTAAATTTGAGACACAAACCTATTAAAATATGTAGTTAATTTAATATTTTCCCATTGTTATCATATGACAAGAATATGAATTTTTAATTTAATTATAATAGGAATTAGACAGGCTATAACAATACAACTAACCTCATAGTTTAAAGATTTTAACTTAGAATTGATCTCAAGATTAGGGTGGAAAAATATATTTCCCCCAAACAGGAATATATGAGAAATCGATTAAGTTTACACCATGTTGGTGTAGTTTAATAGGAATCTATGAGAATAAATTATTTTATTTATTTATTTTTCATAAAGTAGTTTGTAAAGGCTACAACATCTATTATTGGGTTCGTTGATTTTCACATATATATTTCTATACATATGTGTATATAAAAATATACAAACATAAAATTCAATAATTATAAAATTATACAAGTTCAAGACTAATAGTTTATATATCAAATGGACAATGCATGTAAAATTGGAGTTTTTCTCTACATGAACAGAAGATTGTGTTGTATAGAGAATGGACGTGTATCATGTACCCTAAACAAGGAAATTTGTGTATTATATTTGATAACTTAATTGACCTGGGCAACTAACTTGGCAGGCCCACAGGTCCAAAAATATGTTCAAAAAATATACTAAATAAAAAGTAAGTATATAAAACGAAGAGAAACAGGTGGGTCTAACTCTCAAATATGGTATCCAAGGCATGCTTTCCTTGAAAAGCTTTGAATTGAGAATCATGTGAATCAATAGTTTGTGTATGAAACTTTGCAACTTTGTCATTGAAGTCCCATCCTTGCTAGTAATACTCTACCGAATTGTCTGCACCCTTATCAGCTCGGACAGTGTCCCGGTAATTGACCGGACGTGGAATGTAGGGTGGCTTTGTACATCTTAGTAATGCCCAATTAACCCCATCAAAAAATTGATGGTGCTTAATTGCTGTTGCACCCATTGTGGACCCCATTCGTCTTGTGGGGTCCTTGATCAAAAGTTGGGTCATCAAGTCCTTAGCTGCGCTTGGAACAGTTGGTTCCTTGGGGAATTCTAATGCTCGAGCCACAATATTTGCTAGGGTTACCTCATGGTCAAGACCCTTAAAGGGTGTCACACCATAGAACATTTCAAATATGAAAACCCCTAGTGTCCACCAATCCACTGCATTGCCATGCCCTTCTCCTGATACAATCTCCGGTGCCAAGTACTCGTGGGTCCCAACAAACGACATCGATCGAACGTCGATTGGCTCCGCCACAATCTCGAGGGCCCCAGGATGACCGGATCGCTTCCTTCGCTTTCGTTTTGGGTGAAAGCACGAGACAGCTGGCACCATACAGTTGGGTAGAATGCACGATGAGTTGGCAAATTGAGGCGGGTCATTATGGTATTCATTAGATGGACTTGTGGTGATTGGTGGATTTTGATCGGACACAACTTGAGCTGATGATGTTGAATTATCTCCTTTTAGTGATAGATCAAAATCTGTTAGCATTATGTGACCGTCGGATCTTACAAGCACATTTTCAGGCTTGAGATCACGGTAGATAATCCCCATCATGTGTAGATATTCTAGAGCAACCACAACTTCTGAGGCATAGAACCTGTAACACCCAATAGAAACCCTCGCATCAAAGATTCAAAACCTCATTCCAATATACAACATTAGTGCGTGAATTACACTCTCCAAAAAAAAGAAGAAGATAAAAGTATAAAATATAGTCCACCTCATAATGGAGCTATGCTTACAAAGTAACGCGTGGTCCACAAGATATGAATAGTTTGACCAAAAAAAGATGGGATAGTGGTACACGCGAGACAAAATCGCGTGGAATTTGTCCTAATTAGAGAGCAATAGAAGAAGCAGAATAACTAGAATCTGGCACGAGGGGGTCCACCGGATTACTGTGTCACTACTGTCATTAAGTTTATTTATCAATTAGGGACAAAAGACAACGAGAAAATCTTTGCTACCGTGTCTAGCTAGTTCAATAAACTTTATTCAAGGAAAACCACTAATACTCACAGATTTTTTTTTTATATAATTTTTTTTGAGAAGGACTAATGCTCACAGTTAAATGTATAAATAGTATCTTCTAAAAAAAAAATAAAAAAGAAAGAAAATACAATACATACAACTTAAGTTAGTTCAATCCAATGAATTAAGAGTCCGTTTGGATAGAACTTATTTTGCTGAACTGAACTGAACTGAACTGAAAACACTGTAGCAAAATAATTTTTAAATGTGTGAATAGTATCGCGGGACCCATTTTTAATGAAAAAGTTGTTAAAAAGTGATATTTGTGGGACCCATGAACAGTGCATAACGCACTGTTCAAGGCTGAAAAGTCAGCCTTTGCGGCTACTGTTCATGAACAGTACCGTGAACAGTAGCCGCAAACATTAAAACGGGTGAAAAAAAAAAAAAAAAAAAAAAAAAAAAAGAAAACCAAAAAGGCAAACGCAAACGTTTGGATCCGCAAACGCGGATCCAAACCCAGCCTAAAGTCACAAGTTTCTTTATAAAATTATAACTTGTGTGTATTATATATATATATACTAGAATGTGTGTAATAATCACTACTACTTATTAAAATATTTTGTTTGTTTGAACTAGAAATTACAGAACACTCTAATCAATAATAAATTTATTGGAAGTGTCAAAAAATTGAATAATGTCACTCAAGCTGATTATTAGGAATTTCCAAGAAAGTGGGAGGCTTGAAAGAAGAAACATAAATTAGTTGGTGAAGATTGCCAATTATGTTGTCTGAATTCCTAGACTTCTCGATCCTAAAGAAACAAACTGATCCACTCACTTAAAAAGACGTGATTGATGATAGTGGATTAAGATTCTTTAGAATTCTTAAAATAATTCTGATTTTGAAGGTTTTGAATTTTGACAATAAATTGTAACCTATTTATTTAAAAAATTATAGATAGAAATCATAGAATGACAGATTTTTTTCCTCTAAGAAAGAACTTACCGATTCACTCATTTCATCAAGGTAAAGATGAATTAGGATTCTATGAAGTTTTTAGGTAGCTCTATCATAGTCCATAGAGTTCATAAAATCATATTCATTTAATTTAAAGCTTTCACCAAAATGATGATAGTCAATCATTTTTGTACATTCGATAGCAAAATATTAATTGAATTTCTCTAAAAAGTTTAGAAAATCCAAACCCATATTCCAATCCTGAATAAAATGTTTCTGGAGCCCCAAAACTTGGCGTAAACCAAGCCATATATTTTGAAGCTTAAAATTCAATACGTGAAAGTGCCATCAAATTATGATACAGTGCACGATAGACCCACAAGAGATCGTAATCAAACACTGCCCAAGACATAGATTAAACTCATGGAGCCCATAAGCAATGAATAGTTGTAAAAAGTGGTGGTGACCCCCACTTATGTATAAAGTTGCATCATTCACCATAATGCAGTGCCACAATCCCACCCTACATCCATAATATATGACACTTTTAATCTTTCCAACTTCAATTTTAGAGATACAACTCACTAGACATAACAGTTCATAATTATTTGAATTCAATAGTTAAAACTAGAGAAGAGAGAACTTCAACCTTAAACGTCTTTATTAAAAATACTAGTTATATAATTTGTATAATAATAGCAAAAAGAGTATGTAGTTATGAATATTAACCAACTTTACGCACCGTACAGCAGGCTCACCGAAGCGTTTGTCCGGTTGGTTTTGACGGAGCACGTGGAGGTCACCACCAGGACAGAACTCGGTCAAAAGGCAAGACCACCTAGGAGTGTCCAACGTAGCATAGAGTGTTGGCAAAAAAGGGTGGTCCAATATTTCCAATATGTCTCTCTCAATCTTTGCCCTACCATCTTTATTCCTTCCCTCCAACTCTTTCTTGTCCATCACCTTTGCAGCAAACATACATTTAGTTCTGTCACCAGACTCACCACCACCACCACCGCCACCGCCACCACCACTACCATCCTTGAGCTCCACGAGGTACACGCTCCCTATGTCGCCGCTACCAAGGCGGCGGACGAAGCGGAGGTCGTCGAGGCTGAGGGTGGCGTTTTTGGATTTGAGTTGTCGGATTGCGTCCCAACATGGGTCGTGGGAGGGCGCGTGGGGCTTGGAGGAGGATGAAGCGATGCTGGTGGTGGTGGTGGTGGTGGTGGTTGTGGTTGTGGTTGTGGTTGTCCATGTAGTTGTTTCGGAACCTGAGCTTGTGCTACGCTTTGTTTCTATAGCAGTGGTGGCTGTGGAGTTGATGCTGAGGTTGTCGAAATCTTCGGCGAGGTCGTCGACGCATGGTTGCATGATGGTGTTGGTGGTGGTGGTGATGAAGAAGATAGGTGAGAGCCACCTTGTAAGGGGAGCAAATGGTTAAAGGGAAAAACTGAAAAGAGAGAATGAGAGGGAGAGGTTTTTGAAGGGTGGGAATTGGAGAGGAGGGAATGGGCCGGCAAAGTAAGAATGGACCATATGGCTGGATTTTGTGCCATTAGGGCCCAATAGCATGATTTTTAATTGGATTTTCCCATATAAAGCTTTTTTTTTCTAAATGATAGTAATTAATTGTAAAATAGACTAACCTTTATATATATGTATATTTATTTTAAGTTATAAGTTACAACAGCTAGTAGTACAAGTAAAAAAATGTGTCATAATTTTTTAGATCTTAAATTTCACAAGTTATCTTTATAAATATATATATTTATATTTAGATAGTTTCAACCTATATCATTCACTTCTGAGTTTCGTCAAACTAAGACACTAATCAGTTTTTAGCGTAGACGGAGATTAAATCCTAGATCTCTTATTTAACCATTAGAAATTTTACTACTTGAGTTAATTGGAACTCACAATCTTTGGTCTTGTTTGGTAGTGGCCTTTAAACAACAGTTTTCAGTATTTAAACAACAATAACATTTTTAACACGTATTTCTATAACACTCAAACATGTATTTCCTCAACATTAAAAATTGAACTACAATACTTAAACACTGCTACCAAACGGGCCTTTTATATCCCTAATTTGTCTTTCTATCCTAATTTTATAAAATTTAAATTTTAAAATTTTAAATTTACCTTTTTGTCATTAATTTGTCTTATTATGACTCTTTTTGAATTTGATAATAGGATTTTTTTTGGAATTATAAAAGTAGACAATAAATAATTCTATTCCAATATTTATTTATATTAAATCACTATCATATGATTCATACCATCAAGCAACAGAAAAAGAATAAGGGAAAAGCCACTATCATATCATCTTGGATTTGGAAGTTGTTGAATTTGTTTCTCGTACTGTATTATATGGCATGGCATGAGTTCATCATCATGCCAAGATTGAAAGGATTATTTTAGCATTTTCGAAAACATTTGGCTAAAACAACCTTGCGGTTTAGAAAAATAGGTTTTAATAAAAGTATATGATTCAGTCCTTAACAAGAAAGAACCGCATGAAAAACTTGCATAGCCAGGGGATTTAACTAGCAAATAAGAGCAGGAAACTCATAATTTTAAGCATTGGCTTGTAAGGAAAAGGTTATACTTGTATCTTTTGTCATGATGTTCAAACGAACACGCCTTTTGATTAAGCTCCAAGAGTTATATATAGTCCTGAATCTTTCATCATTGTTGTTTATTAATTGTGTGCATTATTTATCATGTCCTATCAATTTTTCATTTTGAAAATAGATCTTTTTTCTGGAGCGGTTCAAAATTTAACTGATTGTTCAATAAAATCTAAATAAAAGCACATTGTAAAAACATGTCAAGGGGAAAAAAATCCAGTTGTTTGGTTAAGTCCTTAATTTTATTTTATTTTATAATGCCTAGTTACACTTGAAAAAAAAAAAAAAAAAAAAAAAAAAAAAAAAAAAAAACAACGAAAACATTGATAGTAGTAATTGTCATGTATGGTAGTAATGGTTGGAGAAGAGGGAGGTGACGGTGGTGGAGATATCGAATTGAGGGAGATAATGAAAGCAACATGGGAAATAAGGTGGAAGGAGGTGGTGCTGGCCGGGGGCAGCTCAAGACTACAAGGGTAGGAGAGGGAGATACTAGTAGTGGGGACAATATTGCTAAATGCCCTTTTTGGGCAAACTAATCAGCGTTTTGCCTTATTTTTCAAACTAATTAGGAAAATGCCCCTCTTTTGAAACTCGATTTTCTCAAAATTAAGTTATAAAAAAAAAAAATTTGGAGCCCTATAGCGGCGTTTTTAAGGACCTATAATAACGTTTTCATGACCTATAATGACGTTTTGTAACTTGAGTTTCAATAAATCGAGTTATAGGCAGTTTTTTTAATTTTTTTTACCTATAACTCGATTTCATATAAATCGAGTTACAAAACGCCACTATAGGTCCTGAAAACGTTACTATAGACTCCTTAAAAACGCCGCTATAGGATCTAACTCGATTTTGAGAAAATCGATTTTCAAAAGAGGGGCATTTCCCTAATTAATATAAAAAATAAGGCAAAACGCTACTTAGTTTGCCCAAAAAGGGCATTTGGCAATTTTGTCCCTAGTAGTGGCAATAGTGGTGACAACGCATCTTTTTCCAGCTCCAACTACGCAGAAGTGGAAGAAGAAGGAGATGGTGGCAACAACATAGAGTTAGAGAGGGGAACGATGTAAGTGTTAGCCATTTTATGTTATGTTGATGTAATATTTCATTGACCTTAGAAATATTCATGTTAATTAGCAATTTTGGGTTACACTACACATCAAAAGCATGGAAAACAATATAGTTCAATTCGTGAAAAGAGACAGTTACACCCTACAGATTGTTGTTTATTTTGTTACTGTAATATGCATATAAGTTTGCCAAGAGTCTTGTAATTCAATTGATTGGAACATCTTGATGTCTCCAAGACATGCAGGGTTAAATTTCCCCACCCCTAATTATCATATAAATATATATATATATATATATATATATATGTGGGGAAATTTAACCCTGCATGTCTTGAAGACATCAAGATGTGCCAATTAGTGGTTGAAATTTTTTCAAGATTCTTATAGTTCAACTAGCAATTAATGGTGTTTCCAATGAAGATGTCTATAGTCCAAATCTCTCGTTTCCTATTGTTGTAATTATTGAATTATCGAAGAAAAAAAAATAGTTGTAAAATTATTAGGTCCATCGAGCATACTCTTTCTTGTTACATTAAGGTAAATTCTACTCATGGGTCCTACATGTGAGGCCATCCTCATGAGAGGGAGAAGATCATGGTTTTAAATACAAGATCGAATTGATCGGTTCAATAAGAATCGGACCCTCAACCGGTTCAGTAAAACCATAAAAACTGTAAGTTCAATTGGTAAAAATCGAGAACAAGACCTTTTTTTGGTTATTTGATCATTTTGATTTTAAAGACCCTGGAGAAGATACTCTACCTACAAATCTCTCTCTCTCTCTCTCTCTCTAAGTGAGTTGGTAGGCTCCGAGAGAGAGAGAGAGAGCATTGATTGGGTTGAATGGATTTCGATCATGAGAGGGAAACATTGAGATAAAGGAGAGATTATACATATTCGGTTGAAACTTCCAACAGCCACCACCCAATGCCATGAATATTTTGAAATCCAAGTCCTACTTAGACATGGCAAAATGGGTCAGAAAATTCTGACCCGACCCAACCCGAAAAATACTCGACTCGAACTCGATTTTTTTGACCCGAACCAAAAACGGGTTGACCCGTGACTCGACCTATGTTTTTTGCGGGTCAACATGACCCGACCCGTGACCCGAACCAAACCCAAACCATTTTTTTAAACCCTTTTTATTTTTGGTAAAAAAAAAAATAGTAAAATTAAAACAATATTGGTTTAATTGTTTATTGTGAGCTTTAAGGAAACAATTTATACATTTACATAACTGCATGCAAATTAATTGAAAGATAAATACATGTGGTTGAGCATTTTGTAATGAGTAAAGATTTTTAGATATCAAATAACAAAGTACATGCCAAGATAATTTGTAAAGTAAAAAAACATAGATTTAAAATTGTAGACATGTGTGAGAAACATTCACAAGTGTGAAAATAGTGAAACTAAAGTATCAAATTAGCATAAATTATGAATACTTAGACCTATTTTTTAACAATTTATGTCCAAAATAAACAGCTTTTCAAAATAAATTATGATATTTCCTAGAGTATGTGTTGCTTAACAATGATATGATATTCATAAAAAAGACCATATATAAATAAATAAGCAATCAAATTTTAATGTATATCTCAAATTAAAATAGAGTGTCAACTACAATTGATAATAAATTATAAAATTAATTTTCAAGATTGTAAATTTTTTTATATGTTTTTATTCTTTATCAAATGAGTTATCCAATAAGTCATTTGTAATTTTGTTTTATGTTTTGGGATGTTGATATTGTGTAGAAATAAAACTTGTGTATTTGTTTTACTTATCTTTGTGTTATTTTGTTTTAGATAGCAATTTAGGATTTGTATAATATTAAAATTATTGAACAAGTATTAATAAGTTTAACTGAGTTCATTTTTTATATAAGTGGTGAATTCAAAATAATTCATTTTATATTAAGTAATTTGTTGCATAACTTCCCAAATGGCAAATACATGTTATTTTCTTTATAAAAATAAAAAATAAAAAAAAGTCATGTGAAAAATACGGGTCAACCGACCCAACACGACCTGACCCGCAACCTGATTGACCCGAACTTGTTTTCAAGCCACTTAAAATGACCCATTTTTGACCCGTGACCCGTTTGACCCACAACCCGATTGACCCAACCCGACCCGCCGTTTTGCCATATCTAGTCCTACTCTCCCAAATTGAAAGCCCTAATAGTCCCCTCCTCCATGTTAGGCCCCACCATGAGAAGTCCTTGAAGCTTAATGCTATCACTTATGAGCTCACTCTTTTCTTAGTTTCTTGGCGTAGGGCTAAAAGTAACCCTCCTCATCGCCAACTTTCCACACAAACTCGATTTCTCCTCTTGATTGCTAAACAGGTTTTTGTGTTATTATGATTTTCGAGCTTCTTAATGAATTTTTTATATGTGAGTTTGTCAGAGTGACTAAATTACTATCTCATATAATATATATGAAAAGAACTTGCTTGCACTAGACAAACTTGATTACCATCCCTAGTCTTCTAGTAATTGTATATAGGAAATTTGAATTCAATAGTTAAAACTAGAGGAGAGAATTTAAACGTTGAACGTTTTTATTAAAAATACTGAATGGTATAACTAAGTTATAAGACTAATTATTTTAAATAATAATAGAAATAAGAGTACGGAGTTATGAATGTTAACTAACTTTACGCACCGTACAGCAGGCTCACCGAAGCGTTTGTCCGGTTGGTTTTGACGGAGCACGTGGAGGTCACCACCAGGACAGAACTCAGTCAAAAGGCAAGACCACCTAGGAGTGTCCAACGTAGCATAGAGCGTTGGCAAAAAAGGGTGGTCCAATATTTCCAATATGTCTCTCTCAATCTTTGCCCAATCATCTTTATTCCTTCCCACCAACTCTTTCTTGTCCATCACCTTTGCAGCAAACAATACATACATTTAGTTCTGTCACCAGACTCACCACCACCGCCACCATCATCACCACCACCGCCACTACCACCCTTGAGCTCCACGAGGTACACGCTCCCTATGTCGCCGCTACCAAGGCGGCGGACGAAGCGGAGGTTGTCGAGGCTGAGGGTGGCGTTTTTGGATTTGACTTGTCGGATTGCGTCCCAACATGGGTCGTGGGAGGGCACGTGGGGCTTGGAGGAGGATGAAGCGATGCTGCTGCTGGTGGTTGTGGTTGTGGTTGTCCATGTAGTTGTTTCGGAACCTGAGCTTGTGCTACGCTTTGTTTCTATAGCAGTGGTGGCTGTGGAGTTGACGCTGAGGTTGTCGAAATCGTCTGCAAGGTTGTCGATGCATGGTTGCATGATGGTGTTGGTGGTGGTGGTGGTGAAGAAGAGAGGTGGGAGCCACCTTGTAAGGAGAGCAGATGGTTAATGGGAAAAACTGAAAAGAGAGAATGAGAGGGAGAGGTTTTTGAAGGGTGGGAATTGGAAAGGAGGGAATGGGAACATATGGCTGGATTTTGTGCCATTAGGGCCCAATAGCATGATTTCTAATTGGATTTTTCCATATAAAGTTTTCTTTGAAATGATAATAATTAATGATAAAATGGCTAACTTTTATATAATTACAATACTTTCATAATAAATTATATGTGGTAACAGTCTACGATTTAAAATCTGTTGTGAAAGTGTTATAAAAATATTGTGAACGTAACATTTTTCTTATATATTTATTTTAAATTACAAGCTATTACAGCTAGTAGTATAAGTATAAATATGTGTCATAATTTTTAGATTTTAAATTTAACAATTTATCTTTTTTTTTTTATCCTTAATTTGTCTTTCTATCTTAATTTTATAGAATTTAAAATTATCAATTATCAATTTACCTTTTTATCCTTATTTTGTATTATTGGAACCCATTTTGAATTAGATGATAGGATTGTTTTTGGAAGTATAAAAAGTAGACAATAAATAATTCTATTCCAATATTTATTTATATTAAATCACTATCATATGATTCATACCATCAAGTAACAGAAAAAGAATAAGGGAAAAGTCACTATCATTTCATCTTCGATTTGGAAATTGTTGAATTTATTTCTCTTACTGTATTATATGGCATGGCATGGCATGAGGATATCATCCAGCCAAGATTAAAAGGATTATTTTAGCATTTTCGAAAACATTTGGCTAAAACAACCCTGCCGTTTAGAACAATAGGTTTTAATAAAAGTATATGATTCAGTCCTTAACAAGAAAGAACCGCATGAAAAATTTGCATAGCCAGGGGATTTAACTAGCAAATAAGAGCAGGAAACTCATAATTTTAAGCATTGGCTTGTAAGGAAAAGGTTATACTTGTATCTTTTATCATGATGTTCAAACGAACACGCCTTTTGATTAATCTCCAAGCGTTATATATAGTCCTGAGTCTTTCATCATTGTTGTTTATTAATTGTGTGCATTATTTATCATATCCTATCAATTTTTCATTTTGAAAATAGATCTTTTTTCTGGAGCGGTTCAAAATTTAATTGATTGTTCAATAAAAACTAAATAAAAGCACATTGTAGAAACATGTCAAGGGAAAAAAAATCCAGTTGTTTGGTTAAGTCCTTAATTTTATTTTATTTTATAATGCCTAGTTACACTTGAAAAAAAAAAAACATTGATAGTAGTAATTGTCATGTATGGTAGTAATGGTTGGAGAAGAGGGAGGTGACGGTGGTGGAAATATCAAATTGAGGAAGATAATGAAAGCAACATGGGAAATAAGGTGGAAGGAGGTGGTGCTGGGGGCAGCTCAAGACTAGGAGGGTAGGAGAGGGGGATACTAGTGGTGGCAATAGTGGTGATAACGCATCTTTCTCCAGCTCCAACTACGCAGAAGTGGAAGGAGAAGGAGATGGTGGCAACAACATAGAGTTAGAGAGGGGAACGATGTAAGTGTTAGCCATTTTATGCTATGTAGATGTAATATTTCATTGACCTTAGAAATATTCATGTTAATTAGCAATTTTGGGTTACACTACACATCAAAAGCATGGAAAACAATATAGTTCAATTCGTGAAAAGAGACAGTTACACCCTATAGATTGTTGTTTATTTTGTTACTGTAATATGCATATAAGTTTGCCAAGAGTCTTGTAACTCAATTGATTAGCACATCTTGATGTCTTCAAGACATGCAGGGTTAAATTTCCCCACCCCGAATGATCATATATATATATATATATATATAAGTGGTTGAAAATTTTCCAAGATTCTTATAGCTCAACTAGCAATTAGTGGTGTTTCCAATGAAGATGTCTATAGTCCAAATCTATCATTTCCTATTGTTGTAACTATTGAATTCTCGAAGAAAAAAATAGTTGTAAAATTATTAGGTCCATCAAGCATACTCTTTCCTGTCACATTAAGGTAAATTCTACTCATGGGTCCTACACGTGAGGCCATCCTCATGAGAGGGAGAAGATCATGGTTTTAAATAGAAGATCAAATTGGCCAGTTCAATAAGAATCAGACCCTCAACCGGTTCAGTAAAACCATAAAAACCGCAGGTTCAATTGGTAAAAATCGAGAACAAGACTTTTTTTGGTTTTTGATCATTTTGATTTTAAAGACCCTGGAGAAGATACTCTACTTAAAAATCTCTCTCTCTCTCTCTCTCTCTCTCTCTCTCTCTCTCTCTCTCTCTCTCTCTCTCTCTCTCTCTCTCTCTCTCTCTCTCTCTCTCTCTCTCTCTCTCTCTCTCTCTCTCTCTCTGAGTGACTTGGTAGGCTCCATCTTTTCGGGGAATTATGTGGTCTTTTAAAATTAAATCCATGTTGTGCACAAATGATAAAATTGAAACTACTAATTAAAGAAGTTATATAAATCTATAATTTATTAAATTGGCTGAATTGCAAATTTCATTTCTTTATCTTTGCATAAAATTTGATTCAGACTTGTAACTTTAATTTTATTCAATTAAGTACTTTAACTTTTAACTTTATTCAAATAAGTCATTTCATTCATTTCTAATAGTGAGATTGCCATCGAGTATCCCAAAACAATGTAGTTTTGTAAGAATTTTTAAAATTAAAATATTAAAAAATAAAAAGATATAAAAAAAAAATTTAGAAAAATAATTATTGATTTTTTGTTTTTCATTTTTTTCATTTTAATTCATTCAACCACAAAAACTTTATTCAACAACCAATCAATCCAACCATAATCAATTTAAACCAACCCCACAAACCCACCATTATGGGAGGCTAGATCTAGCTCTTGCCCTGCCTCTCTCACACAATATTTCTTTTCAAAATGGCATCAGTTGATATTTTTGAAACACAATTTGTTTGAGTTAGAAGGTATTTGTAGCAGATTTGGTTGAGAGAGAGAGAGAGAGAGAGAGCATTGATTGGGTTGAATGGATTTCGGTCATGAAGGGAAACATTGAGATAGAGGAGAGATTATACATGTTCAGTTGAAACTTCCAACCACCACCACCCAATGCCATGAATATTTTGAATCCAAGTCCTGTTCTCCCAAATTGAAAGCCCTCACAATCCTCTCCTCCATGATAGGCCCTACCATGAGAAGTCCTTGAAGCTTAATGCTTTCACTTATGAGCTCACTCTTTTCTTAGTTTCTTGGCGTAGGGCTAAAAGTAACCCTCCTCATCGCCAACTTCCCACACAAACTCAATTTCTCCTCTTGATGACTAAACAGGTTTTTATGTTATTATGATTTTCAAGCTTCTTAATGAATTTTTTATATGAGAGTTTGTCAGAGTGACTAAATTACCATCTCATATAATATATATGAAAAGAAACTGCTTGCACTAGAAAAACATGATTACCATCCCCAGTCTTCTAGTAATTGTATATATGAAATTTATATTGAATTTGTTATAAAACTTGGCTCATAACCCAACTATTCATGGGATCAATATCAAAGCTTTTTATTAATGGAATATGTTAAGTTGTGTTTTTTACTTGTTCTATTTTTGCTTTATTCTGTGCCGATTTCTTTGTATCTTCATGCATGTTTTTCTATATAATTTGTGGGCTTTATTTGTAATTGGGTTGAGCTTAGAAATTCATAAAGAACTACTAGATCAATGCAACTCGCAAGACAACTTGCTAGACCAAGACAACTTGCCTGCATGTGAGAGTTCAAAAATCTATTGAGAGAGCAACTCGCGAAATGATTTGTAGGACATACTATCTAACTAGAGTGACAAAGGCAAGAGACGTAGGCCATGTGGATGGGCGTGGGTGCATGAGGTGAGGGCTTGCAATCTATGGAATCCCACATCACTTGGGTGTTGTAAAAGGGAAGACCTTGTATATGGGTTGAATATCCATCTTTGTGTTTGGAAAAAAAAAATAAAGCCATGAGAGGCATGGGCCCTAAAATAGACAATATTGTTGACATGAGGATTAGAGCATTACAATTGGAATCAAAAGGCCCAGAGAAGTAGTCCATGTGGATGGGTGAGGGTGTGAGGTTTGATAATGTAAGGGTCTGCAATTTATGGAATACAACATCACCTAGGTGTTGTAAAGGGCATTCCTTATATGTGGGTTGAATATCCAAAATATTAACAATGCTTTTTCCCTTACTTTGTTCTTTGGAAATTTAATATTGTAGGAAATTTTTTCCCATACCCACTATATATACATCTCATTCCCACGTACCCTTAGTTTCTATACATTCTTCCCTTTCACCATTGCCAAATTGTTGAGAGGAAATTAGTTCCTTCACCCTCATCTTCACCTTAGTGTTGTGAGTTTTTTTGGGACCTTTGGGAACCATTGGGACTTAACCATCTTCAGTCATGGGTGCTTCATGCTTGGTGGTGCAATTGGATGGTGTTGCGGGATCCAGAAAACTAGTTAAAGATAAGAGTCCTGAGAAGTTCGTTGGTAGTTAGGGATTGGAGGGTTCAAGTACCTTGGGTATCTTACCCTTGGAGCGCATTTGTGTATTCTTGTACTACAATAGATTCACTAGTGGATAATTTCTGGCTAGGAAGATTATGGAGAGGTTTTTATGTCAGGTACTCTGGTTTTCCTCTTCAATAATACACCAAGTGTTGTCTTGGTTTACATACTCTTTACCTTTTGCCCTTTATATCATTCAATTGAAGAAAATAAAGTCAATGCTTGTTCGGACATGAAGATGAATGTGGATGAAAATTATCTCTTTTGGTATTCCTTTTTTTTAGATCAATATGGTGATAAAAAGCAAATTTAATTAGGGTAGGGATTTGATGATGAGGAGGCAATAACAATAACCAAGGAATATAAACATGAGAGAAAATGAGCACAATTAGTGCAATTCTAAGATTTTACTAATCATATGTAGGCTTTTAAAAAGTTTTGATACTTTGTGATCTACATTTATGAAGTTAGAAAAATGGATGTCTATTATACACCAAGACAAAAACAAAAAATTTAAAGGTAAATAAAACTATTCCCCTCCTTTTAATAAGAATCATCATTTGATATTTATTTCTTAACTTAAACTAATGATAGCTTGAGTCTAATGAACAATTACGTTTGTTTAATAATATTAATGACATTCATGAGTGATAAATGAATTCAAAAGAGTGGCTTTATTTGCTTCTAAATGTGTTACTGTAATTACCAAAAATTGTAATCAACATTAGACATGAAAGATTTGACGTGTATATAAAACTGAAAGTTAGTGCACATACATGGCCATTTATTTAAAAATAACTCAAATTTTGAATGAATAAAATGGCACAGGAAAATCTCTTTTATTACACCTTCATAAAGCTATATTTTTTGCTTCCTACTTTTGCATGAGGTCGAAAGTATTAGTAGATATTGTATCTCTTATTTCTAGGACCATGTTTAGACTTTCTATAAGACGTGAACCCCGATTAAAACCTTGTGTTGTGACCCTAATTAGCTCTACAACAATCATGTTATTAAACCACAAGAAAGAAGTAAGATTCACTTGTTAAATCGTGTTTAGTCATTTTTGCTAGCTCCATATTGATGGGAGTTGCAACATTGATAGCTTGTTTTTTTCGTAGTCTTGGGATGGGCCTATAGTACATGTTAGCTCCAAATCTTGGTACCATTTCCATTCCTAGCATTTCTAGTTTATGTGTATCACTAGATCTTTTTTATTTATTTTTTGAATAGATTTGAGAAAAATAATTAAAAAACTAGAGTTATTTTTTATAAGAGTAATTGAACAAAAAATGGGGAGTTATATTTTTGCTTTTCTTTTTTCTTTTCTTTTTTGCTTTCATTATAATTTGGTTATAATAATTAAAAATGTTAAGCTGAAGATACTTTTTTAAATGGTGTTCTCATGAATTGAATTATTTTATTTTATTAAGTTTTTACATATTTGTTTTCCAGTATAGTATTCCTAACACAATTGACAATAACCACAGACTATTTTATTCAAGATTAAGATGATTGATAAAATCATAGTAATGCAAATATTTTTGGCCTAGTTTTCTCATTCAATATTAAATATATTTATTTATTATTGAATATTTTTACATTAATGTTCATATATATATATATATATATATATGTTCATGTTAAAGTTTGTAATTTTGTTTGTAATAGTGTTTATGTTTGCACATATATTTTGCATGACTATACATTTTCTACTCTTCACATAGTTTCAATCCCTACAACATCATTTAATAGTACAAAAGAAATGAATTCAAAAGTTTCCTAGGTTTCAAATTTTAATTTATCGCAAACCTATAGTCGTGTCTTTGGCAAGTTCATCAGATATATTTAAATCAATAAATCACCTAATTTTGAGCTTACTAGAGAATAATGAGAATATTTTTATGCTAAATCAATTGTTGAGAAAAAAATTCATAATGGTCACACTTTTTATCTTAGGGGGGATCTTTTGGGCCTTTGTATTATTTTATATAATATTAGGTAGAGAGTACAAAACTTGCTTTTAGTGTCTAATGTCAAAGGAGCAGATATCTTGAACTAGATGGGTTTTACGGCCTTAAAAGTCTAAGATCACAATTCAAAACACTTGAAAAATGTCATCATTGTGAACTAACAAAACCAAAATGGTTAAGCAAAAAATGGTTAGATTAGTTAAGATACCAACGTTTGAAGATATGTGTGGTACATTAATGCTCCTATCCTCGGTGATTATTACACTAACGTTTCAACCAATCATTAGTCTTTCAGGATGAATGTAGCAAACAAATATATAGTACTCAAAGTTCTAGACACAACTTTGATTTTTTTTTTTTTCA
This sequence comes from Quercus glauca, assembly GCA_023736055.1. Lineage (NCBI taxonomy): Eukaryota > Viridiplantae > Streptophyta > Magnoliopsida > Fagales > Fagaceae > Quercus > Quercus glauca. Next base: position 57,754,606 of record CM043318.1, on the reverse strand, counting down.
TGTAAATCTGAAACCTCAATTTTATAATGTAACATATACGTGCATATTCACAGTAACAAAAAACATTATAATTTGCAATAATGTCTCTTTCACTACATCTTTATGTGTCATTTTTTTTGTGCATAAATGGTTTTGCTCTAAGGAATTAGGTTTTCATGGCCCACTTGACATTTGTCATGTGTACCACTCTCAAGTTCCTATCCCTTGCCATTAAATCAACCATTTGAAATTAATTTTAAAATTCTAATCGTGCAAATGTTAGATAAGTCATGTACAAACAATTAATTGTGGATATTATCTATATTTAATACCAAATGTGGTTATATTTATTCATTGTTATTACTTAAATTAAGTCATTTATATAACTATTTTCTATTATACTATTCTCAATACAAGATACAATGAAAAATGAATATTTTATTTGACCATTGAGGTGATTAATAAAATCATAGTGATTGATCATAGTTTCCTCATTAATTATTTTTTTAATATATATATTTGTTTTTTGTTTATGTTTATTTTCGTTTTAATATTTTCTTGTGTTTGTAATATTGTTTATGTTTAAACATTTATTTTTCATAATTATATATTTTTCTACTCTTGATATAATTGCATCACATAGACACATGGTTTTAAAAATTGAAACGGTCAAAAAACCGAAAATGGATTTGGTATTCAGATCATCTGCCAATTGTCCTAATGTTTACCAGATTGGTTCAATGTCCAATTCCTGGTTAAACTAGTCAGTATCTAGTTCAATTTTTAAAACATTGCATAGACATCGCATTTTGCAACTCACATTTAACCTTATCTAAGGGTACAATGGTCATATCACATCCCAAGGGTAAAACTATAATTTCGAATATTTGATTTCCTAAGGCTTCACATAAAATAAATATTGAAGTCATAATGATCAAAACAACGTGTGATGAGCTCTAATTGGAATATCGAATTAAAAGATATCATGAAATCAAATTTTAATGGTCATGATGCATCCACATAATTTAGTTTGATCACATGTGATTATGAACAATTGATTTTAATTGGTCCCAATGATGTGTCATGATCCTATTGGTTAAGACTAAAAGTAATGGTAGGATTCCATGTACTTAAATAATCTGATTGTCAAAACATTAATGATCTTTTCATTTTTGTGAAATTACACTTTTAAAGAGATGATTTAATGATAGTTGAGTTAGGTACATTCTGAAATTGAGCTAATTGGGGCTAATTAATGCTAAAAGAGAGTTAATCTGAGGACTATTAATGATAATTGTACTGAAACTATTTTTCAAGAAATGAAATCTACTCACTATTTCATGAATATCCTCCAAACCATTTGAAATTTTTGATGGATAGTAGATATCCAATGCTTCAAAATTTGAGAATGAGAATGAGGTGATTCCAATTAGAAATGAGTGAGATATAATTTTCTTAAGTTGGCCCTACTAGATGTCATGGGAAGGTTTAGGAATAACCGAAAGTTCCAATCCTTTTACTTGTTATCCACTCCCTCAAACCATGAAATTAATGCACTAGTCCCGGCCCACACACACACACACACACAGAGACACTCACAAACATATGTCAACTCTCATTTAATGCCACAAATTCATAAATTTTCTTGTCCCACGTCGATTAACTCTTATCTTAAAACCCTCCACGCATCCAGTATAAATAAACTCCTCCAACAACAATCAAAAGCACCTCATTCCCCTAAAGTTGTAGAGGAAGTAACAAGAAAGGTTCCTTTAGGGTGTGTTTGGATGGAGGGGTGGAAAAGTGGGAGGATGAAAAATTGTGAGAGGATGGAAAAGTGGAAGGATGGAAAATATTTAGTTTTCCCTCTTATGTGTTTGGTTGGAGGGGTGGAAAAGTGGGAGAGTGGAAAACTCTTTTGTTTGGTTGGAGAGAAAAATGGAAAGATGAAAAATGTAATTTATATAAATTGACTATTATACTCTTGGTACATAATATGTAAAAAATAGATGTATTTGTACTCATTAAATAATATAAAATTTACCATATCATATATATAAATTTTTATTATTATTTTTATTATTATAATGTAAAAATTACAATAATGTACAACTTGATCATGTCACGTTGAAAAAAAAAAGAAAAAAAAAAAAGAAGTGCTACGTCCTTAACATTTTAAAATATTTTCACAATAAATCATATGTGGTAAGTTATTACAGATTTTAATTTGAACACATCACTTAAATATTTTTTTTATCAGTATTAGTTAGTAACAACCCACCACTTAAAATTTATTGTGAAAGTATTATGAAAATATTGTAGTGACATTTCTCAATTTTAATTTTTTCTTCTTTATTTTTTTTTCCTTATCTTTTTATTTTTTTTTTATCCACACGATTCTTCTTCTTCTTTTTTTTCCTTCTTTTCTCCTCCACACCTTTCCCTTATCTCTATCTTCACATTTCTTTTTTCTTTTGTTCTCTGGCACTTGGTCTAAGCTCTCCACTTTTCTTTCTTTCTTTCTTTTTCTTTTCTTCTCTTCTTCTCTTCGTATACTCCACTGGTGCTCTCCACTTTTCTTTCTTTTTTTTTTCTTTTTTTTTCTTTTCTTCTCTTCGTCTACTCCACTGGTGCTGAAGGTAAAGATGAGAAGATGAGAAAAGTGATAAGGATTTTGTGGGGCAAAAGTCATCAGGGGTGTAAGTGAAGGGCATGAATGCGGATTGGTGGGGGGGCATTACGGTAAAACTGCAATGAGGCAGTTTTCCCTCATTGCTTTTCCTCCCGATTTGGGAGGAAAAATTTTGTGGGCCCGGGAGAGAAAATTTTCTCCCGGTTATTCCACTCCTATTTTCTTCCCACTCCCAAACAAAGGAAAACCCATTTTTCTACCCCATTTTCCTTCTTATATTTTCCATCCCTCCTAAAATCCATCCAACCAAACACAGTGTTAGAGTTGTGGTCCTCTTAATCTCAAATCACTGGAAGTGTAAATATTGGTCCTTTAGATCTTGATTTTACAACTTCAACTTGTTGGCTCACTCCTCTATGGTTCTCTTGAAGTACCTCTATTCTCTTCAGGTTTCTAGAGGAAGTAATAAAGTAAGGTATCCTCTTGGGATAAACATCAAATTCTATTAGTCTTGAGTTTACAACCTTCACATTTGTTGCCTCAATCCTTAACAACCTCTAACAGGAACCTCCCTCCCTTTGGCATGCTAATGCATGCAGGTATGGTTCCTTAAACCCTATTTTTAATTATGAAACTTAGATTCAACTACGATTTTATATTTAAGATTTTTGAATCTCCATGCATATGTTATTGAATGTTCTAGTTATGTTCTTTGTACGTTCTTGTATGCAAGGATGTTAGATCTTAGGATGTTATTAATTTTGATGCTAAACATGTTTTCTATGCTTTTAATTCAAATAATACAATCATATGTTTTGAATTAGGATCTTCACCTAATAATAAACATGTTTCCATGTTTTTTTTATTATATCTAAAATAATAAGATTACATGCTTAGATTAGGGTTTCCCCCTAGCGAGCGCGCGCACACACACACAATCAAGATGTTTTAATTTTGAAGTTATTCAAATGTGAATGTATGTTTAAATTAGGGGTTTTCACCATGCACACACAAGTGCTTGTTTCAATCTTGGATGATGAATGTTATGACATATTATTTGGATCATGTAATATGACCATTGACCACCATAGTCTAAAAGATAGGTTTCACCTGGCAAGATGGTTATCTAACACTTTCCCACTTAGTAACTTAGCCTCCAAACTTCGATTAAGGGTTCATTTATTAAAGTTTTTCCAATTTATTTTGAATTTCTAAATTGTAACTAGGACCAAAGTCATATACATTTCTTGGATTGTATCTAGGACTTAAGCCATATAACGTTTTAGTTAATTTTTGAATCAATGTAAAGAATTACAATCAATAAAAGTGATGTATTTTCATATGATTTTTTTTTCCATTAATTAAATAAATGGCAACTATATTGTAAAAATTTCAATCTAGGGGAAAATATAATCAGTAAAGCCTCCACTTTTGAAAAATACCAACGCAACTCCACTCATTCATGTAAGTTTGGCAAAACACTAGTTTGGCGAGCCAACAATGGCAGCTCCAGGATTTTTTTTTTTTTGGGGGGGGGGGGGGTCAATATGAAACATAAATTATACAAAATTTAAAACAAAAGAGAGGTTGAATATATCCACATCACAAAAAAAAAATAAAAACAAGAACCAAAATATATAAAGTTTTACTATTGCTTTAATTATATATATATATATATATATATATATATTGACACACACACATTTTATTGCCAGCGGGCTCCAAGCGCAGCCGCCCATGCGAGCCAGGAGCACGGTCTCTCACACATCACTACAACATGATTCAATTGCAAAAGCAAATAGCATTAATGACCTTATGATATTACTTGTTTATTTAGATACTGTAATACTATATGAGTTAAAAACAAACGAAGATCAATTATTTTAGTTCAAAATAAAGTTTGAAAATAGATATAAGAAAATTCATTTTATAATACAGTGATCATCTCAAATATAATTTGAAAATTAACTTTTTATAAGGCAAAAAATGGCACACTACTTATGTTTCTACCATGCTATTTATTTGCACAAAAATAATTTATAGACATTCACAACACGAGAGAAGACATAACTAACATACTTATCACATGCTATACATCAAATTTCAAATGAAAACATACATGATCCATATCGACATATGCATACTTTCTACCAAGCTTGAGTGATACTAGTATAGGTGTGTCTAATGTAGCATAGAGTGTTGGCAAAAAAGGGTGGTCCAATATTTCCAATATGTCTCTCTCAGTCTTAGCCCTACCATCTTTATTTCTACTCACCAACTCTTTCTTGTCCATCAACTTTGCAGCAAACATATATTCAGTACTATCACCAACACCACCACCACTATCACCTTTGAGCTCCACGAGATACATGCTCCTTATCTTGCCGCTGCCTAGGCGGTAGACAAAGCGGAGGTAGTCAAGGCCGAGCTTGGCGTTTTTGGATTTCACGTGTTGGATTGCGTCTCAACGTGGGTCGTGGGTGGGCACGTGGGGCTGTGGAGTTGGTTCTGAGGTTGTCAGGCGTTGGTGGTGGAGGTGGAGATTGAAGAAGAGAGGTGAAAGCCACCTTGTTGGGATTGGTAAAGCAAATGGTTAATGGGGAAAACTGGGAAGTGAGAATGAGAGGAAGAGGTTTTTGAAAGGTGGGAATTGGGAAGGAGGCAATGGGCGGCAAAGTGGAAATGGACCATATGGCTGGATTTTGTGCCATTAGGGCCCAATAATATGATTTTTAATTGGATTTCTTTATATTGGGTCATGGCCAGTTTATGGAGTCTTTTGGCTATTGTTAATTCTGAAACATATTTGCGTTATAGGCATTGTTACAAGTTATTTAGTGATCATGAGGAGAGAGATTGAATTTCGACAACAGTGTTGCTGAAATTCCAAGAAAAGTAGGAGAGAGAATGAGAGAAAAGGTGGAGAGAGAAAATGTTGAATTACGGCAACAGTGTTGCCGTAATTCGCTGCCCAAATGTCTTCCCGATTGTGTAAAAAAAATTTGTCCCTATTGTGGCAATACCATTGCCAAAAATGGGAGTGAAAAAAAAAAAAAAAAAGTGAATGCCGAAATCTGGGAGGAATTAAAAAAATATATAATGTGCTACGTACACAATATTTTTACAATATTTTCACAACAAATCACAGGTAACTGGTTATTATTAATTCAAATTTAAATTTAACATTGAGATTACTATTTTAATCCAACAATAACAATAAGTAACAACCTGACATTTAGAATTTGTTGTAAAAATATTGTAAAATTTGTGTGCACTTCATTTCTTAAAAAAAAAAAAAATTTGTTTGAATGGTTTGTGGCAATGGCATTTCCGAAATTGTGGGGCAAATTTTTTCCCCACAATTTCGGCAATGTCATTGCCGAAAATGGGAGGGGAAAAAAAAAATTTTACCTACACACGTTCATGAATTATTGCCTGGAAAGTATGGCGCCATACGATTGCCTGGATTGGGTGTACGTAACATTTATTTTTTTTAAATTCCTTCAAATTTTGGTAGCCACTTTTTTTTTTCCTCCCATTTTCAGCAATGTCATTGCCACAAACCATTCAAGCAATTTTTTTTTTTTTTTAAGAAATGAAGTGCACACAATTTTTGCAATATTTTTACAACAAATTCTAAATGTCAAGTTGTTACTTATTGTTATTGTTGGATTAAAATAGTAATCTCAATGTTAAATTTAAATTTGAATTAATAATAACCAGTTACCTTTGATTTGTTGTGAAAATATTGTAAAAATATTGTGTACGTAGCACATTATATATTTTTTTTAATTCCTCCCAGATTTCGGCATTCATTTATTTTTTTTTCCACTCCCATTTTCGGCAATGGTATTGCCACAATAGGGACAAATTTTTTTTACACATTCGGGCAGACATTTGGGCAGCGAATTACGGCAACACTGTTGCCATAAGTCAACATTTTCTCTCTCCACCTTTTCCCTCCTTCTCTCTCCTACTTTTCTTGGAATTTCGGCAACACTGTTGCCGAAATTCAATCTCTCTCCTCAAATCCCTAAATAATTTGTAACAGTGCCTATAACGCAAATATATTTCAAAATTAGCAATATTTAGCTAAAAGACTCCAGTTTATGTTATTGAACAATTTTAGACAAATTTTAATATCACTTTTACAATAAATATAAAAAAGTTGTAAAAAAAATTAGTTATTTTATTCTTTTTTTTCATAGTTTTTAAAAACTATTTTATAAATTAATACTTTTAGGACATCCTTTTACTTATATCAATCCATTTTGGTTATTTGTTACAATTGTTTAATAATTTAATTATTTTTTAAAAAACAATATTTTTTGAAATAGTTTGAACTTTCCCCATTGTACGTGTCATTTTTATTTTATTTTAATAATAAGATAGTACCAGTCCATTTTATTCTATGTAGATTATTTAATTTTGTATATTTTGGGTAACAGTACTTGTTATAGTTGCATTTGCTTAGAGAAGTTTTTCAAAATCAAAATTAATAATCATATTGAAGATCGTCTATGTCATAAGAATGATTAAGTAGATTAGTCATATTATGAATTGAAAATGAAATGTTAGTAGAACTTGAATTTAAAAACTTAGTTAGTAATTTTGAATTTAAAAAAAAAAAGATTTTACGTAAAAAAAAATGAAAAAAAAATTAATTGTATTATTTAATTAATGTTTAAATGTAAGAAAATATATCCCTTTAAAGTTTTTGTCTTTAACCCCAAAATTTATTGAGCCGGCCCTACCTTTTTCATCCCAAACTCTAGAAAATGTTTGTATCATATATAAGTGAAAAATTAATTTAGTTCAATGAAAGCTTGAAAATCATATGTGATGTCGACCTCCTTGCACTACACTTGAACTACATGGCTCAAAACCCAACCATTCATACAAAGAGTCTGCAGTATCGATCTCGAAGTCTATTTCTCTTCATATTTATGGGGGCGAGAGTAATGGTATTGAGTTAGCAACTTTAATGAGATGAATGGCCAACCACAATAAACCATTTAATTGGGTTATACCATTTTTTATTGTAGAATAACGAATGCTTATTTAAATTTTGATTGCTTTTTTATTAGAGACTTCTTACGTACTTCTTAGTAAGGATTTCTATTCACATGAATACAACTTCAACTAGGCTTCCTTTCTGAACATATTGTTAACCTTTTTTTCCCCCTTCTCTCCCTCTTTCTTCACCTGTTCGTGGTCATGGTGTTTTCTTCTTCCCTTCTGTTTCTGTATGCTGCACTTCAAACTAACTGTAATTGGTGTTTGAAATATTCAATGAAAAATATCTATGAACCATATTTTTGTGATGAGTAAGGAAAAATTAATAAGTGGAAAATGACGGCTAGCAAGCTATCAAATAAAAGATGTAGCTGTTCAAGCACATCAAAGAAAAAAAAAAAAAAAAGCACATCAAAGAAAAATGGCAACCATTCCTCAAATGCCTTAAATTCTCATCAAGATCACAATGACCATTACACTCAAAGTAATAAACACTAAAAATTAAATAAAAACATTTATGAGCACAATAACTACCAGATGACTGCTGTAAAAAAGATATTCTTCCTCATTTGATAAAGTATGAGAAAAGACCTTAAAATAATATTTTTATATAAAATACATAAATTGATACTAACTTAAGAACATGAGGCTTTTCTAAGAGGGAACACTTGGAGGTTACTTTGATAAACTTTCTTTTTCGTGCAAATTCGAGAAGACCTTCCAAAACTTTGGATTTAGATGAGTAACCCAATTGATGATTTTTTGCATCATCAATTTGCATTAGTAGAAATTTAATTAAAAGTTCACTAACATCTTATTGGCTTAATTGATTAATGGAATATATGAAATCTTCAATTAAAGTAAAACAACTTAATTTGTATTCAACAAGTGACTAACTATACAAAGGATTTATTTGTTAATCATAAATCTAGAGCAACAATATCTTTTGCAACATATTTCACAACCATCTAAACAATAAAGTTGTTAATGTAGTAGATATATACCAAAAGCGTTCGCGGAGTCACCACTAGGAGTCTGGGACATAACTCAATCAAAAGGTAAAGACCACCTTGGAGTGTTGGCAAAAAAAGGGTGGTCCAATATGTCTCTCTCAATCTTAGCCCTGCCATATATCTTTATTCCTGCTCACCAACTCTTTCTTGTATCACCATAAGGTTCACGCTCCCTATGTCACCACTGCTGATGCCAAGTGTGGCGTTTTTGGATATCCCGTGTTGGATTGCGTCCTAACATGGGTCGTGGGAGGGAGCATGGGGCTTGGAGGATGATGAAGCGATGTTGCTACTGGTGGTTGTGGCTGTTCATGTTGTTGTTTCGTGTTGGGTTAAGATTTCTTGACCCCGGTTAATTATTCAATTATCCAAGTTTATTAATTAGATTTTATTTGCATGCAAAATGTGAAGGTACCAACAAATCACCAAAATACTAAGTGCAGCAAAAATAAATTAGACATGATGATTTGTTGACAAATAGGGAAAACCTCGCAAGATAAAAATTCCACCGGGTGATTCTAAGGTCATTACTCCTAAGAATCCACTAAGTAATAATCAAGTGGTTACAAGTATAAAGAATCTTACCAACTACCCTAGCCTATCTCGAAATACCAACCTACAGTTGAACCTTTGCTCCAATACCCAATTAGATTTGATCTTGTAATAGCCTTCTTTCCCTTTGATGCACAAACCTCCAATTTGTGACTAACCATTTTCACGGATCATAAATATGTGACTAACTCCAGCAACTTGAACAAATGTTGTTAGATGCAAAATTCTTCACTTCATCAATAATGAAGATCTAGAAAGCACTCAGTTACAAAACCCTATGGTGTACAAATGTAGTACCTTCACATAGAGAAAATAAGTCTCTTAGTCTCTGTATCCGTGTGTGGCAGCTCTTAAAATAAGCCTTATATATGTCTAGGGTTATGAGAAAAGAAAGCCTAAACAAATACACAAGACTAGCCCGAATTTTAGATCTAGAAATTCTGAAATTGCGATTCTCAATAGATCGAGCTGCTATCGAACTATCTATCAAGCTTCACATTAAGTCTCGATAGGGGCATCTGTCGAGCTATCTATCGAGACTTAATGAACACCTTTTCTTCACTTGTTTCTTAAATCAATCTTCATATCTTTAATACTTTACTTGAACCACATGTTTCTTGAAGTACTAAACCCATCTTAGATTTATCAAATTATAAGTAAAGTGCATTTTGTCAAAGGATTAGCTAATTACAATAAAATATGACCCTAACATTTCGGAACCTAAGCATGTGCTATGCTTTGTTTTTATAGCAGTGGTGGCTATGAAGTTGGTGCTGAGGTTGTTGAAATCGTCGGCAAGGTCATTGACGCATGGTTGCATGATGTTGTTGGTGGTGGTGGTGAAGAAGAGAGGTGAGTGCCACCTTGTGTAAGGAGAGCAAATGGCTAATGGGGAAAACTAAAAAAGAAAGAATGAGAGGGAGAGATTTTTGAAGGGTGGGAATTATAATGGAAGGCATGGGCTAGCAAAGTGGGAATGGACCACATGGCTGGATTTTATGCCATTAGGGCCCAATAGATTGATTTTAAAACATTATATATATGTGTGTGTGTGTGTGTGTGTGTATGTGTGTGTGTTTATTTATGCTGCAATGGGCAACATTAAGGGTATCTCTATATGCAGGAATGGACTAAGGCTAACACATTTGTTCTTTGCAAACGATAGTCTTTTGTTTTGCAGGGCAACTACACAAGAATGCCAGCATATTCAAGGTTTACTTAGAACCTATGAGGAAGCTTCGAGACAAAAGCTTAATAGAGACAAAAACAACTTCCATTTTTAGCAAGGCCACCCCTCAAGATGTTTAATCCAGCATTATAAATATGCTTGGAGTTTCAGAGATCAAGCAGTATGAAAAGTACATGGGTCTACCTTCGTTTGTAGGGTGGAGAAAAAAAGCCAATTTGCCTTTAAAGAGAGAGTATGGTCAAAAATCAAGGGATAGAAAGAAAAGCTCCTAATCACAAGCTGGAAAGGAGGTTCTCTTGAAAGTTGTAGTTCAAGCCATTCTAGCATATTTGATGAGTTGCTTCAAACTACCTCAATCACTTTGCCATGAAATTGAGATTATGATACGAAAGTTTTGGTGGGGCCAACGAGGTGAGAGGAGGAAAATTCATTGGGTGAAGTGGAGTAAATTAAGTAGACCGAAGCGTGAAGGAGGTATGGGTTTCTGAGAACGTCAAAAGTTTAATGATACTTTGTTGGCTAAATAGGTATGGAGGTTACTTGCTAATCAAGATTCCCTATTTTTTCAATTTTTTAAATCAAAATTCTTTCCACATAGGACAATTTTTTATGCTAAGGAGAATAAGGGCTCCTATGTGTCAAAAACCATTCTTAAGGGTCGTGAGATTATCAGAAAAGGAATGAGGTGGAGGATTGGTGATGGCTCATCTGTCAAGATTTATCAAGACCGTTGGCTTCCCGATACAAGGAATCGGGATGGAGTTTATTCGATCAAATCCAGATATAATTTGTTGCTTGAAGATGAAGGAATAGATATGCCAAGGTGAACTTGGTTAAGAGGAAGCTACTGACGGACACTCTCAGCTCTTAATGTAAACTAGAACTTGAAGATACTGTCCATGCACTATGGTCCTACCCAGTTTTGGCCGAGGTTTGGCAAACTCAATTTGCAACTTTGAAGATTGCCATAGCAAGTTGCAATAAGTTCTTGATGTCATACAGCTAGCTCAGCAAGACCAATCTTGCTTCGATCTATTTGCAATGATGGTTTCGTTGATATGGATGCGGAGGAACAAAGCTAGAGTCGGAGAGGAATCATATCTATTGGCTTAGATCAATTCAATGGCAGGTGAGTCTCTTCAAGAATTCCAAAAACTACACCCCACTCATGCAAAAATTCCAAGGACAGCAAGATAAGTTAGATGGCGCCCTCCATCTAGCGGGTCAGTTAAGATAAACTTTAATGGTGCTTTGTTTCCAAAGGAGAACATTGCGAGTCTCTGTTAGGAACGTAGTGGTTCCTAATAGGATTGGATTGGAATTATGGGGGTATTGATGGGAATTGTAGGGAAATTGACTTAATTAGAGGTAGTCACCCTCCATAGAGAGAGGGATGCACTAATGCACTAAGAAATTGGTCTATTTTTCCATTGATATCTAATGTTGAATTACAATCATGTATTTATATGAGACTAGCTCCAACCTCATTGGCCTACATGGCCTCATCCTATTGGTTCTATTATTCCCCGTGTGCATTAATAATTTCAACATATGTTAAATGTGATTAACATACTTGGAATTGTAACTAACTAACTATTTAAATCTCAATACAACAATTATTATCCATATGCTTATAGCATTCCTAACAGTCTCGGCATTATAATCCATGATGATCATGGACTAGTAATGGCTGCTTTATCACAACAAATTCCATTGCCTACTTCAGTGGAGATGGTGGAAGTGTTAACAGCACGTCGAGCTCTCTAGTTTGTTCAAGAGCTGGGTTTTGAGAGTTTGGTGGTGGAAGGTGATGCGAAAGCTATTATCAATGCTATTAATGGTGATACTATGCTCCTATCCGAATATGGACATATACTCCAAGACATTAAATTGGTTAGTTCCTTTGCATGCAGTGTTTCTTTTCGTCATATTAAGAGGCAAGAAAATTGCGTAGCTCATAGATTAGCTAAAAGAGCTATTTGTAATCATTTTCTTATTTGGATGAAGGATGTTCCTCCTGACATCCTTAATGTTTACAATTTTGATTTGAATATGATTGATCAATAATATTTCCCCACTCTTTAGGGGTTTCTCACAAAAAAAAAAAAAAAAAAAAGCTACAAGTTACAACAAGTACAAATATGTGTCATAATTTTTTAGATTTTAAATTTCACAATTTATCTATATATAATTAATTTGTCTTTCAATCCTAATTTTATAGAATTTTATAGGAAGCACTAATAGAATTTCTATTTTTGGTCTCAGGCCACATGTTGATGCTATTGCTCATTTGCGTATAACTGATCATTGTAATCCGAAGAGTCTTCTCATCCCAGGAAGAAGACCAATGGGTGAGCCAATTTTATATTGCGGATTTTGCAATCAATATGCTATTTACCATGAGCACGAATTTGATTCTCCACAAGGTCCTTTTAATCCATTTAATGGTTACCCATCTGATGCTCCTTCTACTGATTAAATGTGTGGTCTTCAAATTATTGTTACTACTGTTCGTACTAATAATGTTGCTCCCACAGCCAGAAAACTGTTTGGTTAAGATACTCCTGATCTCTTGCAGATGACTGATGATTGATTTCTCTATTTGCCCAGTCGGCACAATGGCTAAAAATGTTGCAATATTCAAATGATGATGTACTTGCGCCTGACAAGCCCATGCACCTGCTATGATGAAGTTCCTGTGTAAACTCATGCGTCTGACATGCCTTAAGAAACATTGGAGTTGTTGAAAAGAAAAAGAAACTTCGGTCATATCATGCTTTAGTCTTGCCTTGCCATGCTTCTGAAGATTCCCAATGATGGTGCTTACTACGTATTCCCCTCATGATTCCCCAAAATTCAAGACATAAAGTTCCTTCACTATTCCACTACATGTTCCATTACAAGTGTTCCTTTTGCTTTTTGTCCTCTCCAAGTCAGAGATTCTTCTGATCTTTTAAAGCCTCATTTGCTGGAGATTTCATGGCAAAAAGTGGAAAAAATTACTGTTCATGGATTACTGTTCACCGACACTGTTCACTTTTTACTATTCATGACACTGTTCACTCCGAATTTTACTTATTTAAGGGGGGCTATCCCTTAAGCTAAAAATCAGATTTTGGTTGAGATTTTGGTTTAGAATTTTCTCTAGAGAGAGTTTTCTTTCCTTAGAAGCCTTCTTTGTGAGGGAATTCCTTGTTTATTACTACTACTACCTTGTTCCTACTACTACTATAAACCTTGTAACTAGGACTAGTTCAAGTTTTGTAACTATTAACCTCTACTGTTGAGATCTTATATTCACTACTACTGTAAGTATTTATCTTATTTTCAATAATAAGTATTTTCAGTTTTATGTTCATTATACCACTTGTTGCTACCGCCGCCTTGGACGAATTACCGCCATACCGGACGGTTCCAAATTGCTTTCATTTACTTTAAATTATTTTGATATATATTGCTTGGCTGGTTCTACCGCCTTAACGAGAAAGAACTGCATGAAAAAAAAAAATTGCGTACACAAGGGATTTAAATTTAATTGGCAAATAAGTCTAATAAGAGCGTGAAACTCTTAATTTTAAGCACTAGCTTGTACGGAAAAGGTTATACTTATATCTTTTTATCATGATGTTCAAACGACCACGCCTTTTGATTAAGTTCCAATTGTTATATACAGTCCTGAATCTTTCATCATTGTTGTTTAGTAAGTGTGTGCTGTGCACTATTTATCATGGCATATCAATTTTACATTTTGAAAAGAGTAATACTAGAGATACGTACTTTTTTACAAAAAATTTTACAAACTATTAATGTGGTGAGCAATTATTGGTAAATGAAAATGTGACATTAATGGTAGGCTTAAAAGAAAACCAATAAGAAGTTGAACACATCAACAATTTGTAAAAATGTTGTAAAATAGTTTGAGACTGTAGCATTACTCTTTTGAAAATATATCCTTTTTCTGGAGTGGTTCAAAATTTAATTTATTGTTCAATAAACTCTAAATACACCCTCAAAAAAAAAAAAAAAACTCTAAATAAATGCAAATTGCAGAAACATATCAAAAAAAAAAGAAAAATTCCAGTTGTTTGGCCAAGTCCTCAATTTAATTTTATTTTTTAATGCTTGGCTACACTAAAAAAAATTAAAAATTAAAAATTTTATTCAAAAAAAAAAAAAAAAAAAACACGAAAACATTGATAAGTAGTTGTGAGAGACCGGAACTTGGCTCCCAAAAAGAGTTAGGCATTGGCACCTCTTTTTTCGAATTGTGTAGAGTCACCACTTATTTTTATTATAAAAAATAAGAAAAACTACAAAATATCAAATACATATCTGAATAATACAAATTCTTATTAACTTGAATGAATTACAATTTGATGAAAAGAATTATACATAGCTTTATTTCCTAGATTACAATCTAGTAAAAAAAATTACAAGACTTCGTTTCCTAGATTAGAATCTAGTAAAAAAAATTAAAAAGTTTTGTTTCCTAGTTACAATCTAAAAAAGAGACAAAGCACTATCCAACAAACCAAAAATCTATGACTCAGGGGCTAGGTTACAGAATGGGAAGGTGTTAAGCATCCATTCTGCTTAAACAGAGTCTAGTCTTCTAGACTTTAAATGACCATTTAAATACACTTAAAAAATTGATATGCAGCTTGTTGTATTAATATTCCTAGATCTATGGTTGGTTAACATACAAAAATCTTAGATTTGTTACTCTTATGTAAGAAGAAATTAAATCTGAATTTTAGTTATAGGAAAAGGATTTTTAAAGAGAAATTTCAGAATAAAAAAATGATTTAAAATAAGATTTTCAGATCCACTTTCATTTATTAGAGGGGATAAATTTAAAGAGAATTTTCAAAAGAGAAGTTTCAAATCTAATCTTTAAATTAACAGAAAAAATAAATTTTTGATAAAAAATTCAGATCTGATGTTTAAAATTAAAAAAGAATTGATTTTGAAAAGAGTTTTCAAATCTGATTTTTAAAATAAAAAAAGGAATGATCTTTTGAAAAGAATTTTTAAATCCGGTTTTCTAATTTAGAAAACAAAAGAGATTTTTAACAAAATTTCCAAATCTGATTTTTTTTTAATTAAAGAACAGAATGAACTTCAAAGTGAAAATTCAAATATGATTTTTTAATTAAAAAACAGAATGGGTTTTGAAAAGAATTTTCAGATCTGATTTTTTAAAATAAAAAAGAATGAATTTTCAAAATAAAATTTCAGATCTGATTTTTATTTAGAAAATAGAAGATATTTTTAACAAAGTTTCCAAATCTGATTTTTTAATTAAAGAACAGAATGAATTTCAAAGAGAAAATTCAAATCTGATTTTTTAATTAAAAAACAGAATGGGTTTTGAAAATAATTTTCAGATCTGATTTTTTTAAAATAAAAAAGAATGAATTTTCAAAATAAAATTTCAAAACTGATTTTTCATTTAAAAAAACAAAAGAGATTTTTAAAAGAATTTTCAGGTTTGATTTTTAATTTAGAAAACAGAAGAGGTTTTGAAAATAATTTTCAGATTTGGTTTTCAATTTAAAAAACAGTAGAGATTTTGAAAATAATTTTTAGATTTAATTTTTAATTAACATAGAACAACATATCTAAGATTTTAACATGTGTATTATACATTTACATGATCAAAATATGCACAAGAACAAACGATTATGATATGTTTACATGAAATGAAATAAAGAAAAAATCCAAAAACAAAAGAAAAATCATGTTAGAGATGCATGGAGAATTGCATTGGATGCACAAATATGTAAATAAAAAAAGATAGAAGCTTACCTGCATCAATGCATCAACAAATTCTATGGGAAATGGGAGAATTACTTTAGAGTTAGAGAGAGAGTGAGTCTCTCTAAGTCCTAAAGAAATTTTACTTAACAGAAAAGAAATTCTTAAAGTTGAACTTCCAGAATTTCTTTAACATCAAGGGCAGAGGGGTGCTAGACTCTTAATTTAATTATGTATTTATAGAGGTGTTTGTGCTTTAAAAAATAAGCTAGGGCTGCTTAAAAATCAACAAATACGAGTTAAGTCAAGTTTTATTCCTAAAAAATCGAATCTGATAAGTCTAGACCTGATCTAAAAATTTATGGGCCGGATCTTAAATCTGTGCCAATCGGCGCTTGCCATGTGCTGATCTGGTATATATATACCAGATCTACTACAAATACTTTCTAACTCGATTAAATTGGGTTTAAAAAAATGAGAAATGATATGTCCACAACATTTTTACAACATTTTCACAACAAATTCTAAGTGATAGGTTATTACTGGTTGTTATTGTAGGGGCAAAAAAGTAATCTTAGTGTTAGGTTCAAATTTGAACAAATAATAACTAACCACCTATGATTTGTTGTAAAAATGTTGTGAATATCAACTGATGCCACTCTGAAAATGAACGATTATCCAAATGTACTTCCGTTGGGTGAGGGAGGCACGATAAGAGCTAGATCTGGCCTCCCATAATGGCGGGTTGGTGGGATTACTAGGTTGTAAAGAAATTAAGGAAAGAGATTAAAGACGCTATCTAATTCTACACAACCCTGTTGCTTCACTATCACAAACACACACATCCCAAAAAAAAAATTCAAAAATAAACCTAGAATAAGAGGGAAACCACCTAATGCCTTGAAATATTGTGAAATCCAAGTACCACTCTCCCAAATTGAAGGCCTGCTTGGTCTTCTCCTCCTTGATAGGCCCCACCAGAAGAGGTCCTTGAAGCTCAATGCTATGTCTTATGAGCTCACTCTTTCCTCAGTTTCTTGGTGTAGGGTTGAAACTAACCCTCTTCATCTCCAACCGCCCACAAAAAACTCTATTTCTCCTCTCGATGACCAAATAGGGTTTTGAGTTATTGTGATTTCCGAGCTTCGTAATGAATCGTTTATATAAGAGCTTTGTTAAAGTGACTGAATCACTGTCTCATACATTATGCATGAAAAGAACCTACTTGCATTAGACAAACATGATTACCATCCTCGTTTACTAGTAATTGTATATAAGAAATTTTTGTTGAATTTGTGATAAAAATTGGAACATATTTGGGGTTTTTTTTTAATCTTATTGGAGAAACTTTTTTTTTTTCTTTTCTTTGTGATTTTCTCTTAATTTAGTGGAAAATTTTTTTTCATTTTTTTTTCAAAAAGTATTTTATATTAGTTTTGGGGATTTTTTTTAATGTAAAAATAAAAATAAATATAAAAATAAAAAAACCAAAATTATATCGTTTTGTGATACTTAATGGCAAATCATCTAATGGACATTAACAATTGAATTGAATTGTGTAAAGCTAAGGTGGCGTTTGGTACGGGGTAATGTTTAAGGATTCCTAGGAATGTTTAAAAATTTCCATGTTTGGTTGCAAATCACGCTAGGGAATCAGATGCCAGGGGAATCTGGATTCTCCCCTTAAACCCCTCTCAGTAGGAATGTGGATTCCCTTTAAAACAGGTGGGAATCCAGATTCCCAAGCTTAAAGGAAATTGTATTTTTTATAAATTGACAATTTTAACCTGTAGGGCCTCAAAATGTAATGGACCCATAACAATAAAATTTATAGAGAAGTGGGTTTAAGGGTTTGGCCTCACCGAAGTAAACAACGGCTGGTGTAAAGTTTATAACAAAATAATGGATGACATGAACTTCCTAGGAATATTGAGAATTTGGCTAAGTGTTTGCGATGCATATTTGTCCTCGGCTCAGGCCGAGGATCTCTTTTTCTTTTTACTTCTCTTCTTCGAATCCCCCCCGGATCCCCTTCATGTTTAGAATCTTGCTAGTTATATAGTCTTATTTTTGTTGATCTTGATCATCCACTTGTCAGTTATTTGATCGTCGTGTACAGGAGTTTGTCACATCAACTGTAGTTTACAGGCTTTATGTTAGTTCTCAGCCGCCTTTACAGACTTTCTATTAGTTGAGGTAATCGAGGCGACTGGGTCCGCTGGTCATGTCTTCATTAAGACGGCCAGAATGTTGGTGGGATATTTTCCCTTTAATGAAGTCGGTGCGCCGAGGACAGATCATCCTCGGCGCGGGCTTCGGACGTTCTGGGTTCTTTCCCATTGTCCGCGGCCTGAACACTGTCCTCGGCGCGGGCCTCGGGTCGCATGTAGTGGGCCAGCGTGGTAAGCGCGATAGGGCCCCACAATAGCCCCTCAAAATTCTGCTGCACGTCCCCTTGGGCGGGGAGGAGGATTTTGATTTCCTCGGCGCCTTTTCTCGGCCTGTTTGGGTTTTGTTATACTAATAGTATTATTGCTATTTCGGCTGTTTATGCAGCTTTCTCTTTGCGCAGAGTGTCGCCCGAGGATGGTTGGGATTGGGTTGTTTGTACTATAGTACTCAATTTCTCACGGTTTTTTGTCTCTGACAGGATCCGTTTATTCGGCATCTAAAAAGGGAATTGGCTTTGCCTCAGTTTTTAGCTCATGACCCGTACGAGAGCCCTGGTTTCAATCAACGTTTGCATGGCTTCATAATGACTGATTCCCATAGAGGTTTAGGTCTGAAATTTGTACAAGACCTCGATTTTTCTTAGCGTTTATTTTTTACGGGGAGATTTTCTTCCCGCTGACCTGAGGTCTTTGACCACGCAATGCGTTAAGCTTTACTTAGTGCTCGGTTTTCTCATTTTATGCTTGGTCTTCCCTGGGGCTTGGGTCCGAGGACCATACAATGCCTTGGTTTTGCTTATTGTTTAGCTTTCATGATGACATGTTTTTCTTGCTGGAAGTATCGAGTTTCTCGATCTCATTTAGCTATCTGAAGTATCTGGTTTCCCCATGAGGCTTGGGTCCGAGGACCATGCAATGCCTTGGTTCTGTCCAGTACTAGTTTTCTCATTTAATAATCGTCTGAAGTATCTGGTTTCCCCATGAGGCTTGGGTCCGAGGACCATGCAATGCCTTGGTTCTGTCCAGTACTAGTTTTCTCATTTAATAATCGTCTGAAGTATCTGGTTTCCCCATGAGGCTTGGGTCCGAGGACCATGCAATGCCTTGGTTCTGTCCAGTACTAGTTTTCTCATTTAATAATCGTCTGAAGTATCTGGTTTCCCCATGAGGCTTGGGTCCGAGGACCATGCAGTGCCTTGGTTCTGTCCAGTACCTAGTTTTCCATTTTAATCATCTGAAGTATCTGGTTTCCCCATGAGGCCTGGGTCCGAGGACCATGCAGTGCCTTGGTTCTGTCCAGTACCTAGTTTTCCATTTTAATCATCTGAAGTATCTGGTTTCCCCATGAGGCCTGGGTCCGAGGACCATGCAGTGCTTTGGTTCTGTCCAGTACCTAGTTTTCCATTTTAATCATCTGAAGTATCTGGTTTCCCCATGAGGCCTGGGTCCGAGGACCATGCAGTGCCTTGGTTCTGTCCAGTACCTAGTTTTCCATTTTAATCATCTGAAGTATCTGGTTTCCCCATGAGGCCTGGGTCCGAGGACCATGCAGTGCCTTGGTTCTGTCCAGTACCTAGTTTTCCATTTTAATCATCTGAAGTATCTGGTTTCCCCATGAGGCCTGGGTCCGAGGACCATGCAGTGCCTTGGTTCTGTCCAGTACCTAGTTTTCCATTTTAATCATCTGAAGTATCTGGTTTCCCCATGAGGCTTGGGTCCGAGGACCATGCAGTGCCTTGGTTCTGTCCAGTACCTAGTTTTCCATTTTAATCATCTGAAGTATCTGTATCTGGTTTCCCCATGAGGCCTGGGTCCGAGGACCATGCAGTGCCTTGGTTCTGTCCAGTACCTAGTTTTCCATTTTTAATAATCATCTATTTTATCTATGTATCCGTAGCCGTTTTAATTCTTGCCGCGTTTTACAATAAGCATTAAATAATTACAATTTTCAAGCAGAATAATAATAATAATGAATGCTGAAGTTGGTAGAGGATAAGACCTTGCCGTGTTTTGCCTCTTTGTTTGTTGGGATTCTTCAGATAACGAGGCGTCTTTTGGGCTGTCCGGGTGAGGCGTTCTGACGCTTCGGTGCTTTCTTGTTTAATGAGGCGTCACCTCATTAATACCGGCCATGGATCTACGAGGATCTAACGGTTGGCAAGCCCCTTGGAAATTGGGGCGGCATTATTGCCTCCGGAAATCTCTCCCTGGGATTCATTGTGGATTTGGCCCTCATCAATGTTCCTCCCACTATAAAAGGCGTTCCTAGGGCGAACCTCCCCTTCACACTTGACAAACACTCGTTCTGAAACTCCCCAAAAACACATCGCCAAAAATTCTTCAAGGCGCAATCATTTGAGCCCCTTCGCATGAACTGGCCCTGGAAAAGGGCGCTCCAGAGAATGCACAGCCCCCATCAGGAGCCGAGGATGGCACTCCAACTCTGGCCGCCACTCTGGTGTGGAGGTAGAGGAGATCCGAAGATTCTCCTTCTTTTCAACCTAACCGGGGACACAGCCCTCCTTACTACCTGGAGGAGGATCCGGACAGAACGTAACCTCCCTCCCTTGGGTACGGGTCTTTGACCCCCCAAGCAGGTTACAGCGGGGGTGGGAGGGAAATCAGGCGGAACCCAGAAGTGGGACCGCCCTGTGCCGCGACCCCTTCCACCTCCTCTGTAGCTTTTCTTCCCTCTAATCCGTCTTCTCTCTTCTCTTTTTGCTCCTCAACGAGCCTTCTTTTCTATCTTCTGTTCCTCTTTTGTTCCTCTGCCAACTTTCTTTCTTTCTTTTCCTCCTCTCTTCCTTCACTTCTTTTTTAATATTTGTTCTTCATCTCTTCTTTTCTTCATCTCTTCCTCTACTCTCCTTTTCTATCTTCTGTTCTTCTGCCATTGTTGCTCTCCACCCTTTGTTCCTCTGTCAGCTTCGTCATGTGTCTGCCTTTATAGTTAGCTTTAGAACAAGCCCCCTGGGCATTACTTGTAAGAGATGTAGTTTTACTTCATATATGAATAAAAGAAGTAGATTTGTTTCACTTGTTGTCTTTCTTTTTCTTTCTTTTTCGCATATTCTTGTTCTTGTGATTGTTGACTTCTGAATCATTGTTGTTGCAGTAGATTGTACTGTTTTTTGTATATTATTTCTGAAAGTGCTGCTCTTAATTTCTTTACATCGACCACCGCACTTGCTAGCGCACAAATCCTCCCCACAGACGGCGCCAATATTAGGGCCTCAAAATGTAATGGACCCATAACAATAAAATTTATAGAGAAGTGGGTTTAAGGGTTTGGCCTCACCGAAGTAAACAACGGCTGGTGTAAAGTTTATAACAAAATAATGGATGACATGAACTTCCTAGGAATATTGAGAATTTGGCTAAGTGTTTGCGATGCATATTTGTCCTCGGCTCAGGCCGAGGATCTCTTTTTCTTTTTACTTCTCTTCTTCGAATCCCCCCCGGATCCCCTTCATGTTTAGAATCTTGCTAGTTATATAGTCTTATTTTTGTTGATCTTGATCATCCACTTGTCAGTTATTTGATCGTCGTGTACAGGAGTTTGTCACATCAACTGTAGTTTACAGGCTTTATGTTAGTTCTCAGCCGCCTTTACAGACTTTCTATTAGTTGAGGTAATCGAGGCGACTGGGTCCGCTGGTCATGTCTTCATTAAGACGGCCAGAATGTTGGTGGGATATTTTCCCTTTAATGAAGTCGGTGCGCCGAGGACAGATCATCCTCGGCGCGGGCTTCGGACGTTCTGGGTTCTTTCCCATTGTCCGCGGCTTGAACACTGTCCTCGGCGCGGGCCTCGGGTCGCGTGTAGTGGGGCCCTATCGCGCTTACCACGCTGGCCCACATAACCATTTTTTCTTATCATTTAAGCAATTAAGATAAAATATAAAACAAATCATCAATATCTTTTCTCTGGTCTTTATCTTTTCCCTCCAAAATAACATAAACAAGATAGACAACTCTGTTGATATATTTTTTAACAAAGTTTTATTTAGGTTTCACGTGTGGAAAAAAAAAGTTTGAAGGGGACTCTCCATTATGGATTAAATTCTTTTAAAAATTATTATTAAGAATAAAGCATTTGAGAATTTAAATAGTTATTTTTGTGTTGTACTTGTCATTTTGAAATGTTAGACTACAATTTTAATGAATTTGTCATAATTAATAGTTTATATTTGGTTTTTCATTATTTATTTAGAGGAATATTTTTTTTTTAAAGGACTTGGTAGTTCACATTCAAATCTAAGGATAGAATGGGAAAAATAAATAATTCATTTAAGATTCCTGGGAATAAACCAAATATTATCATCTCACATTCCTAGGAATCTTTAGAGATTCCCAATGAAACCAAACATAGGAATAACTACATTCCTAGGAATCTGGATGCCAAGAGTAATATGGATTCCCCCGTACCAAACGCCACCTAAAAGTTAAAAAATTAAATTGAACTAAATTAAAATTACAAAACTGGATTGAATTTTAGAAAAAGTTAGAGGGTGTCATTTATAATTTAAGACATTATTATGTGTATCATATTTTATGTATATCAAAAAATTAAAATAGAGAATAAAAGTTTTTAAATCTAGTAAATAACAAACCATGAGTCATATTAATTTCTGGCATAATGCTTTGGAAGGCTCACACACACAAAAAGCCTTGCCTTCTCTTCAAAAGTGACATGCCCACATTCAGACCCCTTGTTCCCTAGGCCTTTGGTGGATTGTAAAAATATTGACCGAAAAAACAATTTAAAATTGCTGCAAACATTTTTATTTTTTACTGTAGCACTTCTTAGCTTCTTATCATTCCTCAAATTATAGACTTTTCTCCCTTGGTACATGTTAGTGTACAACTTAGACTAAATTAGCCCATTAGGCTTAGCCCAGTATACTGTACTTGTAGTATACTCATATTACTTGTACTGCACACATATCTAGCATATATAAAGCTCTTTATTGTACATTATTATTTATACAGAACATACAGACTATTCAACATTTCTCTCTCACTTTATATTCTTAACATGGTATCAGAGTCATTCCTCTGACTTTCTGGTTCTTATGGACATCTTCGGCGTTCTTCCATTGCCCTCGCCTTTATCCAATAGTCACTGTCAGAAGCGAGTCACCGCCATCACACCCACAATCCCTGCAACTCTCGGATCTCATCATTCTGTTCATCCAACTACCCAAGCAAAGGCATAGAGTGACAGAATAGCCAATCCCGAGCAAAACCCAACCAAGAACAGCTAGAACGGACCTGACACGCGCCCACATGCATTGCCTAAAGCTTCTGGCTATCGAACACGCACTCCATGTGCTGCCAAAAGTGCACACACGCTCCACGTGTCGTACACCAAGCCTATATGCACCTCCACGCGCGCCATATGCTCTACGTGCTTGAGACCATTAGCGTATGTCCATGTCAGCCCTAGGCTGACTTCATCTTGCACACGTCAGCGTTTGCGTCATCCATCTACGTTAGCACACGCCAGTAGTTGACTTTGACCGTTGACCACCACTATTGACCGTTGACTTTTGCGTTGACTTTTTGACCAAAGTGAAAATTTTTCAACAAGACCTGTCTTGCTCAGTTTTTCACATAGATTCCGATTTTGGGCTCCGTTTCTGCATTTGAGGTCTCTAAATCCCACTTTTTGGTCATTTTCTTCATTATGGCTCAACAAAATGAACAAGATACCATACGTGATTGACACTCTATTTCATTTTGAGATATACATTAAAGTTTGGTTGTTTACTTATTTATACATGGTCTATTTTATGAATATCATATCATTGTTAAACAACACACACACTAAGAAATATCATAATTTATTTTGAAAAACTGTTTATTTTGGACATAAATTGTTAAAAAAATAGGTCTAAACATTCATAATTTATACTAATTTCATACTTTGACTTCACTATTTTCACACTTGTGAATGTTTCTCATGCATGTCTACAATTTTAAACTATGTTTTTAACTCTACTGTAACCAGATTATCTTGGCATGTACATTGCTATTTGAGAGATAAAACTCTTTACTCACTACAGAATGCTCAAATTATATAAATGTCTCAATTATTTCCTTAAAGTTCACAATAAACAATTAAACCAATATTATTTTAAATTTATTATTTTTTACCAAACAAAAAAAAGTTTTAAAAAATAGTTCGAGTTCGGGTTGGGTCGCGGGTCGAATCGGGTTGACCCTCAAAAAAAGGGGGTCAAGTCACGGATCATTCTGTTTTTACTTCGGGTCAAAAAAATCAGATTCGGACTAGATATTTTTTAGGTCGGCTCGGGTCGGTCAAAAAATTCATACCTGTTTTTGCCATGTCTCACAAAAAATTCGGACCCATTTTGCACGTGCTATGGCCCAGATAGCTAGACATTGCTTTCCTATCTAGTTTGGTTGGATTCCTATCCAACGGATATTATTTTCTTTTGTATTAGCTGATTTTCAGCCTTTGCTTTTTTAATGTTATCGGTTTTCTTTCTCCAAAAAAAAACACTCACTGACTCACTCTCTCTGTTTTAGTCACAATAACAATGCCAAAGAAGGAGTTGTTGAAGGAATATGAAGGTGATGAGTCCAACAAGAAGGAAGTGTCTCGCAGTGACTTCCCTCCAAACTTCTTCTTTGGCGTGGCCACTTCTGCCTATCAGGTTCTCTTCACATTTTCTCGTTTTTTTTTTTTTTTTTTAATATTCTGACAAATTATGATCTGGGTATTTGCTCATTTTTACTGTCTTATTGTAGATTTTACAAAAAGAAATCAGCTTTGTTATCCATTTTCTTACAAATTACGATATGGGTTTTGTGTTACAATTTTCCAAGCCTTTTTGGTTGATCAGTTTTGATTTCTTGTTGGAAAAAAGAAGTGTAAATTGATCATAATTTTTTTTATCAAATTGATTTCTTTGGGTTCCTCGTATTATGTGACTTCTATGAATTTATTTTGTTGTTATGGGCTATTATATCTGAAGGCATGCTTGCTGCTTCCTCTCTTTTTAGTTTTTCTTATGCTCTATTTTTGGCCTTTTCTGGCATAGTTTTTTGTTGCATACTATTGTGCAAAATCTAAGTGATTGGTGTCATTTAATTAAATTTTTGGAAGAACTCTGTCTTTGATATATGGCTCTACGTTTCAAAGGATCATCTTTCTCGAGTATGAGGAAGGGATGGACACCTAGGTGAAAAATCATCATTTTTAGCAGAAATGGAAGTTACAGCCTCCCAAGTAAGGGACACAACACACAAGTACATGCACAGTATTCTCCTTCGTGATGTTTCCTTGATATGTAATGGAGGTTTTATAGCACATAAGAGAGAGAGAGAGAGAGAGAGAGAGAGAGAGAGAGAGAGAAGAATCATTCTTGGAAACTAAAGTATGTGAAACTAAATGAATATCAACTCTAACTTGCAAAATGTTTCTTTTGGAAATGTTAATAAGAAAAGTAGCTTGTCCGGGTGTTTTTTTTTTTTTTTTTTTTTTTGTGTGTGTGTGTGTTGGCTAATGTAGTTTTCATAAATAATGGAAAACTCACACTTTTTTAATTTAGTCTCCTTGTTGTTTTTTTGTAGGTGGAAGGAGCCTACAAGGAGGGTGGTAGGGGTCCAAGTATTTGGGATGCTTTTTCACACACTGAGGGTAATTCTCTCTCTTTTTTTTAACAAGCTTATAACAAATTCTTCCATGACAAGTTTTGGGTTGATGTGGATGAATTTTATTTTCTGCATTTTTTGAAACTTATTTGTCCGTCCTTTTGTTTTGTTAGGAAAGATCGTTGACAAAAGCAATGGTGATGTGGCAGTGGATCAATATCATAGATACAAGGTTAGTAACAATGTATTGAGTGACTCACAGTTATTTTATTCCTTTGTGGTTGATTGCCCTTGTAGTGCTTATATAGTAATTAGCCCCGTTTTAGATACTTATAACATAATTATGCTAGTTTGAGATTTGTCTTTGTTATCAAGTGGATGCACCATGTGTCCTGTGGGCTATTTGACTTATTTGATCCCAATTCCAAATCTAAGAGAAACACAATACACTGTGAAGAAACATCTGTCACATAAGCCATAATTTTTTTTTTTTTGGGTGTGTGTGAATATAAAGTATTTCATTAAATGGTTGTTGATTTATAGAGGATTTAGATAAAAGTCCATAATTTTTTCCTATTATCACTAATTTGTTATTTATTAATATGAATCATCATATATATATATATATATATCTTTCTTACTTATCAAAAAAAGAAAGGAATATGAATCATCATCCTTCACAAATGACATTTCATATTTCCCAGTTCTACATTTAAAACTTCTCAGTGCATTACACCTGTTCAAACATTTTTTATCTCTTATTATGCAGTTTGGCTTTATTGGCATGTTTCATCACCTTTTAATGCATTCCTGATTGTGAAATGGAAGTACTGAGCAGTTTGATCTCTAGCTAGATGCTTGTTTTTCTGTAATTTTTTCAATACTAATGTTTAAGCTTTTCTATTTCCAAACATAGATGGAAGTAGCCAAATCGATGTGATATATATACACACACACACACATGAACTGTGATGTAAACTGTGTCCTTAAATAAGATAGAATGGAGGACAAGGATATATGTTAGCTAATCCCAACCAGTTGTAAACTGTGACTTTAAATAAGATAGAATGGAGGACAATGATATATGTTAGCTAATCCCAACCAGTTGGAAAAGGATCCTTGGAATCAACCTAAATTTGGTTAGGATTAAGGCCTCATCAAGTTTACTTGAATTTGTGTATGTATAGTTCTTGTATGTGGACATTGATCCTTTTCCCTTGGTATATTGGAAAACAAATTTGATTCATATCACTTTTATGTTCTGTTTTAAAGTTGCATTAGGTTTAGATTATTTGATTCAATACTGATATACAGGAAGATGTTGAACTTATAGCCAAGTTGGGATTCGAATATTATCGCTTTTCCATATCATGGTCTCGTATCTTCCCTGGTATGTCCTTTTATTACAATGTTTAATGCATTTTATCATTAATACTTTTTCTTTACTGTTCAGGAAGAGTATATTGGTTGTACATATGATTAGTGATTGGAACATACTAAATATTGTTATTTCCTTCTGAGTCCTCATCTAGTTGTTTACCTTGCTTCTTCCCATATCCCTGCCTTGGCACTTAGTCTCAAGAAGTATGAGTTTTAGTTGAACCAGAGTTGAACTAATTTGGATTACATTAGGAATTTATGTACACGATATCTCCATTTGGGAATCCAGAATATAAGAAAGAATCAATCAGACGGCATGC
Organism: Quercus glauca; assembly: GCA_023736055.1. Taxonomy (NCBI): domain Eukaryota; kingdom Viridiplantae; phylum Streptophyta; class Magnoliopsida; order Fagales; family Fagaceae; genus Quercus; species Quercus glauca. The sequence continues at coordinate 57,726,974 of CM043318.1, read as the reverse complement.
AGGAAGCTTAGTTCATATATTATGAAATGAGTCTATAAGACTGTGTCATCCATATGCATTTGACACAACTTGAGTCAGTCTAATGTTGTGGTAGCATTTGAGACAGGCAATTAATTGTTAAATTTTCTTCATTTTTTTAAGTGAAAATAAAATGGAGAACACTTTATTACACAGGAAGTGTGCAATGGTTTAGTCATTACAATCTTAAGTTCAAAAAATCAAGATAATCCAAAAAAGAGGAATGGACTCGTACTAGCACTTTCATCCAATCATACAATGATCTCAAAAACAAAGACTTTAGCACAGTCCAAGTAGTCTACCCATTAAATCTCCACATAAGATAGTACAACTATTTTGTCAATTTTCTTTACTTACATGGGCTGACTTTAAAAGTTGACTAAAATTTAAAGCATTAAGAATTTGGGATATCTATAGTTGACATCTCTGAGCAAAGAATTCAGGTGGTACTTTTTTATAGAAGTTCAGGCAGAAGTTGGCCTCTTTTAGTATATCTTTACATTAGCACAATGTGCACGTCTATTTTTAAATATAAAAAAATTGTAATAAAAATTGTATTGATGAAACTTAAAATAGATGTAATAGGGGATGATTGAAGTATGCAGATTGTATACCCATCAAATCCCTGGTGGGGATGTCTTATTTCAGTTGCTATATAAGTTCTGATTTTATGAAGTAGATATGGACTAGGTGCTTTCTTTTTCATTTTTATGTTTTTTGTTTGTTTGTGTGTGTAAGATACATTTGGATCAGGTTGTCATAGATGAGGCATAGTTTTGTGATAATAGCATGAAAATTATTTAGGCTGACACAAAAGGGGCGATGCTATGCCTATATTCATATATATATATATTTTTTTTTTTGATAAGTAATAAGATTCATTGAAATCAAAAAGAGAGGTACACCGAAGTACACAGGGAGTATACAGGGGCGAACAAATTCATATATATATATATATAGTAGAGTTCAGGGCCATGTCTTCTAATACATGAAGCTTTTCTTGAAATTTCTTTTTCTATAAAGTATATATGCCTTCTTTTGGTCTATTAGGCACAGTCATTACTTAAATGGTTGAAATAAAGATGTTAGACCCTTAATGAAGACAAGTTGATTGACTATGTATATTCACCCTTCAATTTGTCCTTTTAGGAATAAGTGGTTTTGACACCTCCAATCCCTGGTTTTCATGCTGTACCATAATATTGACATGAACAACCATGCTGATTAATTTTCAGTGGAAATTATACTTTACCACCTTAAACTATACTGTAAATTACACTTTGCAGTTTGCACCCTAAACTTTCAAAATGCACAATTAGCACCCTAAACTATAACGCATGTTACACTTTGCACCATGTCGTCAAATCTTCCATTATCTTGGATGGCATCACGTGAAAAAACCCAACTGCCCTTCTTTTCAACCCCTTAAAAACATATGAGAAATTACACTTTATAACCCTAAACTATACTCTCAATTACACTTTACAACCTAAACTTTGGTTTTCCATCCAAGATAACGGCAAAATTAATGGCGGGGTGCAAAGTGTAACACATGTTATAGTTTAGGGTGCCAATTGTACATTCTGAAAGTTTAGGGTGCAAAGGGTAAGTTGGGGTATAATTTAGGGTGGTAAAGTGAAATTACGCCCTAGTTTTCACCTCATATGGTTGAGTTTTACGAAAATTGCTTTCATCATTGTTGCATTTTATTTTCAGTGCTGCCTGAGCTTAGTTATAATGATTAATGGATTTTTCCTTGGTTTGCTTATCGTTGCAGATGGTTTAGGAACCAAAATCAATGATGAAGGGATTAATTACTACAACAATCTTATTAATGCTCTTCTTGAAAAAGGTATTAATTTATAGTTGATTTCCTTTTAGTTGCACCAACAATGCGTAATTGACGGCATTGTTCCTGCAGGTATCCAGCCTTGCATAACTTTGTATCATTGGGATCTTCCTTTGCATCTTCACGAGACAATGGGAGGGTGGTTGAATAAGCAAATTGTGTAAGTATTGTCATAATAAAATTATTAGTTTTCAGAAATCTTGATATAAACAGTTTCTTTCATGTTGATTAATATTTTTATCATTTCAGTTGAATGCATCCAGTAGTTCTAAATATATTCAAAATCATAAACATGCTGACCCGAATTTACACTTTGTTTGTTGATCATGGCTTCCTTATTTGTATATCTCTTATTGATGGAAATCAAGATCAAATAATTGAGAACTTGAATTAGAATTGAATTAAAATTAAGAATTAAAGCTGGAATTATAGAGAAAATAACTGGAGAAACAGAGTTTCTGTCCAGGTCTGAAACTAAGTTAAAAGTTACATCATAAACTGATTCTACTCTTACATAACAAGTCTATTTATAATCTTTAACTACTAGGGAATAAGCTAGCTAATAGTTACATCTAGTCAGGCTATCACAACATAGGTCAAAGCTGAATTAATGAGGATATATGGCAGATCTAAGATGTCAAAATAAGGCTGCCTGCCCTAAGAGGTCAGAAATGGTGGCTGCTTGTTTTGGCTTAGGAGTAGAGAGTGGCTGGTTGACAATCCTAAGAGTAGAGGGGGGGTTGGTTGGCTGGACTAAGGTAGAGGGTGACTACATCATACTCCCCTCCATAAAGGAAACTTGCCCTCAAGTTTCAACTGGAAAATAAGGCTTCAAGTGCTTCACATTGAAGGAATTAGAAATGCTTAGATGAGGGGGTAGTTGGATTGTGTAGGCATTGTCATTGATTTTAGTCAACACTTTGCATGGACCTACTCTCCTTGCTACCAACTTGGAATAGGAGCCTAAAGACACCTTCCCTTAGTTAAAATCACCCATATGAGGTCCCCTTCCTTGAAAATTAATCTCCTTCAATGAAATATCAGCAACAGCCTTGTAGTTAGTATTGGAATGTTCAATTCTCTCCTTGACTTGTGCATGGATTTTTGTTGCTCTTATATTCTCCTTCTTAGAAAGTGGCAAGGGTGCCAAATCTAAGACACTCAAAGGTTTATTCTCATACACAACTTCAAAAGGAGATGTGTTAATAGCCCGATTAAGAGAACAGATGTAAGCAAATTCAGCCAAAGGAAGGATACTTTCCCAATTCCTTGGATTTTCACCAATCAAGCATCTTAAGAGATTCCCAAGACTCCGATTGATAACTTCAGTTTGACCATCCGTTTGAGGGTGAAAAGAAGTGCTAAAGCTCAATTCAGTTCCTATCTTGTGCCATAGAGTTTGCCAAAAAATGAGCAAGAAATTTAGCATCCCTGTCGGAAACAATAGAGGGGCACACCATGAAGCTTCTAGACTTCTTTGAAAAATAAAACAGCCACATTGAAAGCATCCAAAGTCTTCTTGCATGGGATGAAGTGGGCCATCTTGGAGAAATGATCCACTACCACCATGATTGAATCATTCTTTCATTGTGTAGGTGGAAGGCCAAGAACAAAATCCATACTAATACATTCCCATGGTTTATTAGGCACTAGAAGAGGTAAATACAGACCTGCATTAGTGGCTGTACCGTTTCCTTTTGGACAAACTTAGCACCTTTGAACATGCCGCTCAACATCTTTAGTCATTCCTGGCCAAAAGTAGTCTTGTTTAAGGGATTCTAGGGTCTTTGATTTGCCAAAATGCCCCAAATTATGTTGTCAACAATCATCAACTCTCTTAGAGAACATTTAGACAAACATAATTCCAGCCCTTTGAAAAGAAATCCATCCTTCAACCAAAAGTCAGACTTGGCAGGTTGCTGTCCCTGCTGCAATTGTTGGTATAGATTACCTAAGTTTTGCTTCGTGCAACTTCTCACTAAAGAATGCTATGGGCTGTCCTTCTTGGCTAAGGACACACCAATTCCAACTCCTGATGCATCACAATTAAGCTCAAATATCTTGTCAAAATTGGGCAAGGCAAGGATAGGAGCTTCGGTTAACTTCATCTTTAAAAGTTGGAAGCTTTCTTGGGCTTCATCAATCCAAACAAAGGACTTTTGTTTGAGACAATTGGTGAGAGGTGCTGTAATGGTGCTGAAATTGTTGGGGAAAATGGGCTTTTGCCTTTATTTTTAAAAAAATCTAGCACAATATCCCTGTTTTGAAACTATTTAGCAGAATGTCCCTATCTTTAAAACTCAATTTTAACAAAATTGAGTTCTATATAAAACTTGATGACCTCAAAATCGAGTTATATGTAAAGTTTTAAGTGAAACTCAACATTGCTAATGTCGAGTTTCACTTAAATTTTCAAAAAAAATTAAGTGGCAAAATATGCATAGAATTCGACTTTTTTAAAGTCGAGTTCTACCTGTAACTCGATTTTGTTAAAATCAAGTTTCAAAACATGGACACGGTGCTTAATAGTTTTAAAATTGGGACATTGTGCTAGATTTTTTTTAAAAAAAATAAGGGCAAAAGCCCATTTTCCCCTAAATTGCTAATAAACCTTATATAAAAGGTAGCAAGACCATGGAAACTCCTCACCTCATGCACACTAGAAGGTGTAGGCCAACCAACAATTGCCTTAACCTTGTTTTCATCCATGAACACTCCTTTGGAAGACACAACATACCCCAAAAACACCACTTGATCCATCCCAAAGCTACACCTTTTCACATTACCATAAAACTTTTCTCTCCTCAAAATGTCAAGCTCAAGCTGCAAATGCGCCAAGTGATCCTCCAAACAGCGGCTATACACCAAACTATCATCAAAACATGCCACAACACAAATCCCTAACAGTGGTTGCAACATTTGTGTCATCACCCTCATGAAAGTGATGGGTGCATTTGTCAAACCAATGGCATAACAAGCCATTCAAATAATTCATGATGCGTCTTGAAGGCCATCTTCCATTCATCTCCTAGGCGAATTCTAATTTGATGATACCCACTTCGCAAATCAATCTTGGAAAACATCTTTGAACCCGCCAAGCAATCTAGCATGTCATCCAATCTAGGAATTGGAAAACGATACTTGATTGTGATTTTGTTGATAGCTCTACTATCCACACACATCCTCCAAGAGCCATCCTTCTTAAGAGTTAAGAGAGTGGGTACTGCACAAATGCTAATACTAACCTGAATGTAGCCTCTATCAAGAAGCTCTTGAACTTGTTTTTGCAACTCTTCCTTCCCCTTTGGAGCCATACGATATGCTGGTTTGTTAGTAAGGGGTGCTCTCGGTACCAAATCAATGGCATGTTGAATGTCTCGCATAGGAGGTAAGTCAGGAGGTAACTCATGGGGAAAAACATCACCATATTGTTGTAATAACTCAGTGACAACACTAGGAACATCAATTCCAGCCACTGTGTTGACTGGAATTAATGCCAAATGTAGCCACTATCTCGAGTTTCTTGAATGATGTTTTTAGAAGCTAGTAAAGAGGTTGGAGAGGATTTAGAAGTCACCTTTTCCTTCATTGGCAGCAAATTAAATTGTTGATTGTCTTTGCTTAAGGTATAGGTGTTCTTCTTCCCATCATGCATCATTTGGTGATCAAATTGCCAAGGTCTTCCAAGAAGGATATGACACACATCCATTGGTACTACGTCACACCAAACTTCATCAAAATATTTCTTCTGGATAGAAAATGGCACCAAGCAACGCTTCGTTACTTTCACCTCATTACCCTTCTTGAACCAATAGAGTTTGTAGGGATATGGGCGATCTTGAGTGGCAAGCTTCAACTTATCAACCACCTCTTGAGAGATCACATTTTCACAACTTCCCCCATCAATGATCATACTACAAACTCTTCCTCCAATGCTGCAAGCTGTATAAAAAATATTGGTTCTCAACCAATCTTCTTTGGATTTGAATTTAGGAGCAAGAAGAGTCTTCCTCATCACAAGTGTCAAGCCCTCTTCTTCAAAATCACCACCAACCTCATTTGAAGGTTGATCAAAAATGGGTTCTCCATCTTCACGTTCAAGCTCTTTTACTTCCTCCAACATAATAGCCTTCTTCCTACAATCCGAAGATCTATGCACGGCTCTCTACACTTGAAATGTTTGAAAGTACCCACTTGTTGCTGTCTACCCCAGCCAACAGTGGCTGTTTGGGACTGTTTTGGGGCTGTAATAGCAGATTTAGGACTTGCTGGTTGCTGACCAACCCCAGAGGTTTCTCCTCTCCCATTTGTACTTGAATTCCCAACCTTATATTGGTTAGAAATCCCCTAACCAGACCTGGAACCCCACTGTCCAGACCTTAAAGCTGGCCTAGTTTGTTGCTTCTCCACCAGTAAAGCCCAGTTGTAGGCTTCCGACACGTTCCACAATGATTGAAGGCTAAGGACATCTTGGATGGATGGCTTCAATCCACTCAAGTACCTTGCAACCATTTGTTCTTCATTTTCATTCAAATCTACCCTTACAACAAGTTGGTGAAATGCCTCTATATACTTCTCTACACTTCCTTCTTGCTTAAGGTTGTGTATGTCTTTGTAGAGTGATTGGGTGTAGTTGAAAGGAAGAAATTGCTCAAAGAGCTTTTTCTTCCATCTTCTCCCAACTCTTGATCTTGGCTTTACCACTTCTTTGGTGAGAAATTTGCAATTGTTCCGACCAAGCGGAAGCTCTCCCTTTAAGGCGAATAGCAACTAGCTTCACTTTGTTTTCATCCATAACTGCATAATAATCAAACACACTCTCAACGGTGTTAAGCCAATCTACAAAGTCTTCCGGTTTGAGACTCCAATGAAATTCTGGAATTTCAACCTTGAAGTTATGGTCAAGCCTTGGCTCATTTCTTTCCACAAAAGGCCTACCCCTTGGAGGAACTCCAAAAGGGTTCTCAAAATGAGAATGAGAGTCATCAGACTCATCAGTAGCCTCATGAGGAGGCTGCATATGCTGCACCACCTCCGTATGTGACACAACTTGTCTCCTTAATTCAGCAATCTCATCTCCTCTCTCTATATTTTGATTCCGTCCACCATTCCTCCCCACATGAAGGTTAGCTTCAACTCCTTCCCCAACATCCATAGGATTCCCCCTTATTCCACCTCTCCTTCTTTGGGCCATTAAAAGCTTCACAATCTTTGAAAAAAATTGTAAATAGCAGCAACAGCACAAGTGACCAAATCTGTGATATTTGCAGCAGCAACACATATTTGATTGGCACAAGGAACCTAAATCTGAATTCTAGTATCTTGAATGGAGGGAGAAAAAAAAGAAACACAAGGAAATCTAGGACTCAAATGATCTAATTAGTAGGGAAAAAGAGGACCAGATCTGTGCTCTGACACCAAATGATGGAAATCAAGATCAAATAATTGAGAACTTGAATTAGAATTGCATTAAAATTAAGAATCAAAGTTGGAATTACAGAGAAAATAACTGGAGAAACAGAATCTCTGTCCAGCTCTGAAACTAAGTTAAAAGTTACATCAAAAACTGATTCTACTCTTACATAACAAGTCTATTTATAATCTTTAACTACTAGGGAATAACCTAGATAACAGTTACATCTAGGCAGGCTATTAAGAAGTCAAAATAAGGGGCTGCCTGCCTGCCCTAAGAGTTCAGAAATGGTGGCTGGTTGTTTTGGCTTAGGAGTAGAGGGTGACTGGTTGACAGTCCTAAGAGTAGGAGGGGTTGGTTGGCTGGCCTAAGGTAGAGGGTGACTAGATCACTTCTGACTTGTCTTTGATACATGTCAACCTCAGAGAAGCTGAAAATCTTTGTGGTTAAAATTTCTGGCTTGAGGGAAGATGTTACCATCTAGAAATAGAAACATTTCTGCTTCTTTATGCTTGTTTGGGAAAACAACTTACAGCTACAGAAACATGACGCTTTAAAGGGGATATGATATATTTAGTAGGCATACTAAAAAACCTAGGAAATAAAGTAAAAATTTGTTATGCATAGGGAATATAAACTACAATTATCTTATCTTTGTGAAAAGAGATGCTTAACGTGCCACATGCAACCAATCAAGTATTGAATGGACACTTTTCTTTTCATAGTCTAAATAATGGCAAATGTGGTCTTCTTTGATTTATGCACAAGGAAGTAGTTATGCCTAATAACTATCAGTGAGCCACAGGACTTGAGAAACCATTTTATTTGATTTCTATTTCTATTTTCTTTTGTTCTGCTCCTCTTTTTTCCCCGGAAAATATAGTCGGATAAAAATTTCCAAAGTCTTATTCTTTATAGTGCATGGAGGGAGGGAGAATCATGTAAAAGATTTAATATTAGCAATGGCATTAATGAGTTTCAGGAAACTTAGTACCAAATAATGTACATACTCATGTGCATATATACATACATACATACATACATATATATATATATATGTATATATATATTACCCATACATTTATTGGATTGCTTTTTATTCCTTTTGTTTCGTTTCTATTAACAATAAATCTGGTTTTCATGTTTGGCATTCAGAAAATATTTTGCAATCTATGTAGACACTTGCTTTGCAAGTTTTGGTGATAGAGTAAAAATCTGGATTACAATTAATGAGCCCCTTCAAACTGCTGTGAATGGATATGATGTGGGGATCTATGCTCCTGGAAGATGTCAAGGTTCTTCAATAGAACCATATTTGGCTGCACACCACCAGCTCTTGGCCCATGCAGCAGCTGTTTCAATATACAGAAGCAAGTATAAGGTATGCTGTTCAATTATGTATTAGTGATTGAGAACTTTGTCTTCTAAATAAGGATGGTGTGGTTATAGAGCTTAGTCTGCTTGGCTGTTCTCTTTATCAAGCTTTGTCTTCTCTTGAGCATTGTAATTTTTAGAGTTTGATTGTAATTCTCTCTGAGTACACCCCTGGTGTATTTAGTTTTGTTTTTATTAATAAAATTTTTTGTTACTTGTCAAAAAAGAATCAAGGTTTGTCATTATGTTCTGTAAATCATAACAATTAATATTTTGTTTTTTTGATAGGTAATAAAGATTATATTCAAAAACACTACCTTATGCAGAAAAACATAAGGCAGAGAGAAACATACAAAGGAAAAGAAATAGTGTAAAGAAAAAGAAAAGGAAAGATACTAAGTACAAAGGAGGGAGCTAAGGAACATAGGGAGAGAATCACTAGAGGTGAGTCCCCACGCCCTAGACCAATCAAACAAAGTGCCACTGAAGGAGGCCAAAAGCTGGTCATCCGAACTATCCATGTCCTCAAACGTCCTCCTATTTCGCTCCCTCCAAAGACACCACATCAAGCATAAAGGAACTAAATTCCAAATGCTAGACGAATGCTTTCCAAGCCAATTCCACCAACCAAAAAGAGTATCCGCAACCGATCTTGGCAAGACCCAAGAGAACCCAAAGGATTTGAACACCAAAGACCACAACCGATAAGCTTTTCCACAATGTAGTAACAAATGATCCACCGTCTCCCCATTACTACGACACATGATACACCAGTCGACAAAATCAAACCTTCTACCCCTCAAATTATCACCTGTGAGGATTCTATCCCATACAGCAGTCCACACAAAGAAGGAAACACGCCGAGGAGCCTTAACCTTCCAAACACCTTTCCATGGAAAAATAATGGGCAAGGGGCTTCTTAACTTATTGTAGAATGATCGAATATTAAAGTCCCCATTCGTTGTCAACTTCCATCGCATACGATCTCCATTCTCAGTAGGAGGTAGATTTGAGCCCAAGGTACGGAGAAAATCATCCACACTGCCCATTTCCCAAACATTTGGTCTCCGAGTAAAATGAACATCCCAGCTTCTCCGCTCCTCTATCCCCAACCGTTCAAGAGAAAAGGCCACCGATGCCCCTTTATTGGAGACCATCTCATATACATACGGAAAAGTCAATTGAAGAGGAGAGTCCCCACACCATAGATCTGTCCAAAGCTTCACTCTAAGTTATGTCAAGAAAACTTAAGTAGTTTTTTTTTTTTTTGCACCATCCAGGATTACAGACATTATGGGTTATTACTTCTAATGGTTTCCAACCTTTTTCCCTCATCTGCTCAGTTTTACTGCCTATTCAAAAGAATGTGAATAAATTCATAACAAATTAGAAGTGATTAAAGCTGCTTAAAGTATCACCTTGGAGATATTTGTGGTTAGTATATATTAAATGGAGGCTATGGTTTTTGGTTTATTTGGAATATGTTGGGTTATGCCAAAGTCTGCTGTTGAGCTTCTTGCTTGCTGGCAAGGTTGATTTGGTCACCATCATAATGGATATATATGGATCGTTGATGTGGTGTATTGGGAAGGAAAGAAATAGTAGGTGTTTTGAAGATAGTGAGCGTTCTATGTTTGATCTCAAGTTATTCGTTTTTTAGAACCTTATTGGACTGGTTGTCAGTGTGGAGACCATCCCTTTTCTTCAACTTTGGATTTACTTGATTTATGTAATTTTTGTATTTGATTTGTACACTCCTGTATTCTCCCTATGTACTTGGGATTCTCATTTTTTATATCAATAAATCTTTATTACTAATCAAATATATATATATATATATTAAATGGAGGCATCTCCTTGTCTCTCACCTATGCACCTATGGCTAATATCAAAGACCAAGGTCATATGGTATTTACCATTGACCTGGAACCTCATATTATTAAAGGATGCATCTTAGCTGGGTAATTAATGTAATAGTCATTATATCTTTACTGAGTAAAAGTATTTTCTGTATCATCCTTTACAAAGAGTCTCAGCAAAGACTGACTAAAATAGCATTGATGTGAGAGAATGAGCATCAGTGGCCATATTTAAACGATGTCAGGATGGAACAAAAACTAGGTTTGCTAAATATACTTCTGTTGTCACTCTCTTTGTTTGGTTATATTGGCTGTGGTTTAATAATTCATACGTTCCCAGACCCAGTGCTTTTTTTTTTTCTTTTTTTAATTTTATAGTTGGGGGTAAGGGAATTAAAACCCTAGACATCTCCATTGTAAACACCAAGAGTACCCAGACCACAGTGTTTACAATGTAGAAGACAAATGATTTTGTCTTTCCAAAGTTCCATCATATATTGAATTTCATAAGTTGCCTGTACAGTTACTGTTTTTCTGGTCATCAATAAAATTGCCATTTGGGCTCTTTAATCATTAGAAGGATAACATCCCTTTTTTGCTCTTGCAATCCTTGTATTTATTCCAGGACAAGCAAGGGGGACAAGTAGGCTTGGTGCTAGACTGTGAGTGGGCAGAGGCTAATTCAGAAAAAAATGAAGATAAAACTGCTGCAGCAAGACGTCTTGATTTTCAGCTTGGATGGTACTTCCCTTTTGATCATTTAGTTTCTTGGTGATGTTGCATCTTAATTGAAAATACATAGGATGCTTATGTTTGCACCAATAAGAAACCACAATTTATGGGAAGTTCTTTTCATTAATTTGCATTAACTAAAACTTTTGGTTTAATTTTATGGTTTTAATTTTTATATGGAATGAAAAATTATTTCCTCATCCAAATATACTACCTTGGATCTCCTAAGAAAACTTTGGGTCTTGTTCTTTTTAATTACCTGAATAGCAATATTTATGTAAATTCTAAATCAATTTATGGGATTGTAGTATGAAACAATGACCACTTTCCATCTCTCTCTCTCTCTCTCTCTCTCTCTCTCACACACACACACAAAAATCTGGCATTTGTGCATCAGACTAATAATGTGCTTGATGAATAAAGCCTGCTTAAGTCAATAAACATATGAGATCCTCACAACTTTGTTGGATCACTTCAATAATTATTAGTTTCATGTATTGTATTGTAAATCACTGGACTTGCAATGTTAAACAGTTACTTTGGGGAGGGACTGGGACGAGATATATAAGAAAGGATTAGTTCACTAAAAATGACTCTTCAACCACTTCAATGTCAATTTAAGTAAATTGGTTGAAATGACAAGATCTACCATGAGGAATACAAAATGTAGATATGCTAATTGATATGTATGTTTGAGATTATTGCATGTCTATCATACATCATACTACAAATGCCATTTATCTCAGTTTTATATATAAATGGCACTTTTTGGAAACATATTTAATCGTAAATTTTGTGGAATACTCCACAAAATGTACAATCTAATGTTCATAGGTGTAGACATTGTAATTCTTTTATTAAAAAAAATAAATAATAAAATAAAATAAACACCAAACTCTGGTCTGGTTTAACCCTTTTAATATATAGGAAATTATACTGAAAATAATTATAGAATATCTGAGTTTCACCAGTTGGATTCTTTTGGCATGAGATTAGCAAAATTTTAAAACAATGATAAGTTATATTAGACTGGGTTTCACCAGTTGCTCTCTCTGCTTTCAGTTACGCTTTGTGTGTTTGTCTTGGAATATATTTCGATCATTCAAAGATCCATTCTTCTTGCCCTTCAGATTATTAACTAGCTACAATTAATGCTGGAACAGGTATCTGCATCCAATATACTTTGGAGACTATCCTGAAGTTATGCAAGAAAGGCTTGGAGATCGGCTTCCCAAATTTTCAGAGGAAGAAAAGGATTTGCTTAGGAACTCAATCGACTTTGTTGGTCTGAATCACTATACATCAAGGTTTATTGCTCATGCACCAGATAGCCCTGAAGAAGGTGATTTCTATAAAGCCCAAGAGATGGAGAGAATTGGTAAACGTTGATACTACCTAGTATTTCGTACTCATATTATTTTTTATGAGATCTTAGTATTTCATAGAACAACTTATGTTGATGTCTAATGTTCTTTCTTTATCATCAGTTGAATGGGAAGGGGGTGAGAAAATTGGTGAGAAGGTATGATTCCTCTCTCTCTCGTTCGCAGATACAGATCTTGCAGTGTTTGTGAGCGTGCATATATCTTTAGATTGTCTCTGGTCTGCTGAAAGATTTTATGTGGCAGGCAGCATCAGAATTTCTTTATGTTGTTCCTTGGGGCATTCGGAAGGTTCTCAATTACATAGCACAGAGATACAATAATCCTCCAATATACGTGACTGAGAATGGTATAACGAGGACATTTACCATCAGAAGAAAAATGGTTTATATTTTCAATAGATTTTCTTTGTAGAACTCTTATAGATGCACACATAGTTGCTAATTGGATATTTCTAGGTGACCTTGCTTTTCCAGTTTGGCCAATTGGCTGATACAGAATAATAGAACCTTAAACGCTCACTTCTATATATGAAGATATGATCAAGAAATATTTTGGGCTGATAAGATCTCTATTTATTGGTGGAAAATTACTTAATGCATCCATGTTAGGTGTCCCTCAGATTATAGTGCTGAGGGATATATTCAATTATGCTAAAGTGGTCTTCTTTCACTTTCTCTGAACCTTTTTTCCACAACACATACAGGTATGGATGATGAAGATGATGAAACTTCTACACTTCATGAGATGCTCGATGACAAATTGAGAGTTGTTTACTACAAAAGATACCTTGCTGCTGTTGCTCAGGCAATCAAGTTGAGTTACTTCATTATATCATATTCTGTTTCAATTCCTGTTGAATAATAAACTGGTTCATTCATATTCTTCACTTGCAAGTACTTGGTAAATTGTGTACTAAGCCAATTATTTGATGCCTGCTAATTATGCCAATGTTTGTCTATGTACATCACCATTCATCTTTATTTTATCAGAGCTAAGTAGTCAACTGATTAATCCTAAATTTTGAATCTGTGCTACCATTACATGCTCGAATAAATAAATAGAAGGGGGTGTGAGCTAGAAGAAGTTTGGCCACTAATTGCCATTTGAATTTTGATATTGCAATGAAAATACTCACTATTTAGAAATTGAAATTAGGTAAGCAAAATGCCTGTTTGGTTGTATTTTCATAAAAGAGATAAAACATTTTATAGAGAATAAAAAGGAAACTCAGGAACATTACGTTTCAATGATTTTTTTTTTTTCCTTAAACTGAAAACAAAACAAAACAAAAGAAAATAAGGAACAAAAAGAAATATCATTTTGATTTTCTGTGAAAAGTGGCTGTTTTCAAAAACATTTCTTGGAAAATGTGTTTGGTAGCACATTTTTGCACTGTTTTCTATTTTCGTGAATTTTATTTTTAGAAACAGGAACCAAACAACCCAAAAAACTCTTGTAGGTATCTGAATACATGTACAGGTTTGTAAGAACTTTTATTGACTACATTACACAAAATAGGTTCACTGGCTGGCTCTAGTTCATTTTGTTTTACCAGAGATAAATACAAATTAGCCTTTATAAAGTTAGCTTTCATCTTACACTACTTGTCTAAACAGAGACTCTGTTATGCTTTTTTGTATTGGTCAAACAAATGTGTTATAAAATCAATTTTGTTTATTGGATTTCTTGGACAGGGATGGAGTAGATGTCAGGGGATATTTTGCATGGTCATTACTAGACAACTTTGAGTGGCCTCAAGGTTATACCAAGCGTTTTGGTTTGGTTTATGTTGATTACAAGAATGGGCTCTCTCGGCACCCAAAGTCTTCTGCTTATTGGTTCTTGCAGTTCTTGAAAGGTGGTGAAGGGAAAAATGGCAAGAAAGACTAATTGACTTGTGCCAGTCTTCAATTAATTTTTGAAGCATATATAAAAAGCCTGGTCTTACAAATTGTCCAAACCTATTTGTGCTTATTAAAAGTGTTTGCAATTGAGTTTTTAGCCATAAAGGACTTTAGGATTGTAAACTTGTGATCTTCATATCCTGTCCAGCAAAAAGAGAAAAAGTTTGCCTTATATCCTATGTAAGTTATATCCTGTCCAGTACAAGTGATGGTTCCCAGAGTGATTGTATCCAATACACATGTTGACCAATGTGCAAATTATGTGGCTAAATGTATCTCCATAGAACTCTTAAAGAGTCTTTTTGGGGTATGATGCAACTTTAGCCTATTTGAGTTTTTAGCTTTTTTTTTACTACTATTTATGCGTCTCGTTGTACTATTCAGCTGGCTTTTAGCTTTTTTTTCTATAATATTTTTAACAAAAAAATTTCAGTTTCAGTTAAATAAACTATTCATAAAGGGATTATCTATTAGGTCATAATGAATCACCATCTGATAGGTCATAATGAATCATCAGTGAGGCAGAGCCTATATAATGCTGCATATCCTGATCCACGAATCAACTCACACCATTAGTCAAACATGAGCACGGTATGATGTATTAACCAAATTCACACTTCTGTAAACATAAAACGTTCAAGATTTTGCATATATCTCAAACCTCACCAATTGAGCGGACACGAAAAAGTCTGAAACCACCTTATCAGAACTGCAGGTTGATAGAATATTATCAATGTGAAAACTTGTAACCATACATTGATTTGTACAGCATTACCATGAAGATTCACATGATTTGATCAAATTAATTGAAATAAAACAAGAAATGCATAAATTCATACGTCACGACAGTTAAAATAGACACATTAAATGAGCTCTCAAATCTCACTTTTCCTTCTTGTTCCTGACAGGAAACACATGATCCATGCAGTACTTGTTATAATACCCAACTAAAACATGTCACAATAATACAACTTTCTCCTTTTTATATATTCTTTTTCTGCGGCAAACAGATAAATTAGCATTTCAATTGCAAATGATAATACTTTACAGATATATACATATAAATATAATTCACATTACAACACTATTGCTTTGTGTTGCTCAATGGAGCAAGGATGATTGTTGAGATTTCTTGCATTCGATGGTTCTATCAAGTGAAAGTTAATGATTAAGTGTAAGCGTATGAACGAGGCAATTATGAAAGTTTCAATTGCAATGTGAAAGTTAAGGTGCCTATTTAACATCGCATTTATTTTACATGAATTATTATCTAGAAGCAGGGGCAGCGCTATGTATGATTCAGGGTGGTCACAAGACCACCCTAAGCTTGGATTTTTTTTTTTTTTTTTTTGTTATACCTTAAAAAATGAATTTTAAATTAATATGGATTGTTGACTGTTAGAATAATGTTGCCCAACATGATATTTTATGATGTCTCTATTATCAATAATTAATTATTCAAAATTTCTTGTGAAATTTTGCAATATTTTTATGATGTAAAATATTGAAATATTGAAATATGTCTACTTGATATTGTAGACTAAGATTATGAATCATTTCATTATAGTCCTTGACTTGACCATATCCATCATGATGTAGCCTATTTGAATAGGTACATTGTTGGACCGTGATGGTAAGGAGGTGCAAATTAAAATTGCTCAGACTATGGAAGACAATAAGTGCTAGTGTTTTGATGGTTAGTGCATAATAATCTCAGAAGTCCTTCCATAATGAAATTCATGCACGTTGAGTGTTGGCCTTACTAAATCTATCATGTCATTGCCAGTAACTTGGCCTCCTATAAGAGGTGTTGTCATTATAGTGATTCTAGATATGAACGATAGATGAATCCATCTGTTAGTATGGAGTTACAAAAGTAATGACATGTTAATGAACTTAATCATTAATGAATCTAATTAATGAAGTTGTTTATTAATTCATGTAACATATCTGTTACATGAATTGTATTACGATAGAAAGGATTTTATGGCTGGTCATGTCCTTTCTGAATATTATAAATATTGTCAAGGCCACACTTGCAAGGGGTGTGAGGAGAGGAAAGAAAGCTCTTATTAATCCTAACCAGCTGGGGAGAGCATCCTAATTGCTTGTAAGATCCTTGAATATTATAATTTAGTATGTAAATTTTTCACATCTTATTGTTGATTTTTATTATATATGCACATAATATAATTGTTAATTGATAGATGTATTATATTTGTTTCTCTTGAATTATATCTTTTTAAGTATAATTCCTACGTTGACTATCTTAGAAAAAAATACTTGACCACCCTAAAAAAAACTCGAACATCCTAAATAAAAATTTGAGCCCATTAAAAATAAAATTTGACCTCTCCAAAATTTTGGTTTATTAAAGATTAAACCAAAAAATTGCAAAAAATGCTATATTCACAATATTTTCACAACACTTTTACAACAAATTCTAAGTGGTAGGTTGTAATCGGTGAACAAAAAATAATTTTAGTGATATGTAAATTAGAACTAATAACAATTGTCAACTATGATTTGTTGTGAAAATTTTGTGGACATAGCATTTCTCAAATATTGTCCAAACAAATAAATTAGCCTAAAAACCCAAATCAAATGTTTAATTGTGATTTTTTTTTTTCAAAAGACATTTTTTTAAATTGCTATTTTTATATATAAAAAATGCATATTTTCCAAAAGCTAGTTGGTTAGTGCTTGCTTTAGTCTTTAGCTAAAATTTTTGGATTTATGTGATACATCTTGTACATATGCATATGCACGAAAATAATGTTTAAATACTTTATTGAACATGATTAATGTAACGGTTTACTGTCTAAGTTGAAATATTTTGAATGAACTTATAGTTTACCCTTTATTCTTTTGTTAGTACTATTGACAAAATTCTCATAAGGAAATCACTTTTATTGCAAATTTTATCTTCTAAGCAAATTCATAATTACTTGAATAATTTTCTTTCAAATTCTAGGCTATGAGAAAAGGTCTTATCTTTTCATCCTAAGGATAAGGAGAAAATAAAAAGAGCATATTTACGAAGATATTCTTGTCAAATTCTTAAACATGATTCCCTAAAAAGGAAATTAGTGAAGCATTGCATTGATTTGATCCTGATTAGTTTAAAGAATACAAAATATTGGCTGGAACATGTCATAAAAAAGGATGATGCATTTTGTTTATATTGTTACTTATTTAGGCAAGATTTTGGTAATTGAATGGGAGATCAGTAGTTTAAAATTACTTGGTTGTGTTTATTGAAAAAGATATAACCGATAGCATTAATAATGAAGCTATGATACAACAATTTCAAATATGAAAAACTCGTAAAAGGAAATTTTAAAACTTTATGTATTTGAGATTTTTTTTTTTTTTTTATATGTCAATATATTCAAGTTTTATTTTTTATTAAATTTTGTTTAATTTAAGTTTCTTAATGACCACCTTGAAAAAAATTCATGGACCTACCACCGTCTAGAAGCATGGGAAGGAGTTTCCAATTTCCTCTTCTTCTTTTCTTTATTATTATTATTATTTTTTTGGAATCCAACACACACACACTCACACACAAGGGATTCTGTCTTTGTGTTTGATTCTCTTTTTAATCTATCTCAAATCATGAATAACTATTAACATTTGTGATTCTAAAACAAAAACAAAAAAGTTCATGGGGGAACCTATATAATATCGTTTGAGTATGGAATAAGTCTAACTCACCCTCTCTCGGCTTTATCTCTCTACATCACCAACATCATGTGAGCTTCTCATATAACGTAATTGATTAGCTAATATCACTGGTTTAAGCAATTCTAATTGAAAATTTAACTGCAATTATTTCTTGGAATTGGGAAAAATGCGTTATTTCATGTTATTGCTTTAAAAAATGTTAAACATTCTACATTGCCTTTTCATATAGTAGCTTATAACATTATCCACATACTACGCGGGCCTTTCGACTAGTTAAAACTAATAATAATTTATCACCTATGATTTGTTATAAAAGTATTGTCAAAAATGTTGTGGATGTAACCCTTCTTTTTTCACAATACCTTTATTTTTAGTTGTGGTTGGTTCAAGTATGATATTCTATTATTTTATTTTGACCTATAAGGAATTAATACTTCAACAATTGTGAAAATATTGTGACAATTTGATTTATTAATATTTTATTATTTTATATATATATATATATATATGTATTTAAAAAAAAAGGGTAATAGCTCAAATGTATATAAAATTAAATTAAAAAATAAAAACAAGTTCAACGGGTGATATTAACAAACCAAAAAAAAAAAAAAGCCAGTGAAACAACTGTGAATTGAACAAACCAAAAGTACTATAACTTTTATCATTCACTCTTTTTATATATAAAAAGAACAATTTACCATTATCTATGATTTTTTATGAAAGTGTTGTGAAAAATATTGTGGATGTAATATTTCTTTTTTCACAATACCTTTATTTTTAGTTGTGATTGGTTCAAATATGATATTTTATTATTTTATTTTAACCTATAAGGAATTACCACCTCAACAATTGTGACGATTTGTTGAATTAATATTTTATTATTTTATATATATGTGTGTGTGTGTGTGTGTGTGTGTATTTTTAAAAATAGGGTAACAGCTTCTTTTCTTTTTTTTTTAGAAAAAGGTAACAGCTCAGATGTATATAAAAATAATTTATTTAAAAAAAATTGAGTTCAACGAGCTATTTTAACCCCAAAAAAAAAAAAAAAAGCTAGTAAAACCATGCGAATTGAACAAACCATATCTTTTAAAATTCGTTCTTTTTATATATTGACATCATCACAAATATGGCCAACCCAAATCAGTTCATTCATTCGAGTTCCAACTTCCAAGGCCTCAAAACCAAGTTGTGGTATGGACTTGCTATGGCCTCATCATCGAATCACTCAAAGACTCAATTTTCTTAACGCATCCAAACCCGCTTCCTCATCAAGAGCTCAAAATCCAAGTATCATTTCCATTTCAAATTTTTTTTGGGTTATGTGTACTGTTGGTGCTCCTTTGTAAAATCAAAGGACAACTTGACAAGGAATTTGAGAAGAAAAAAAATTAAAAAGATTGAGGTTAATTTTCTTATACTTGTTGAACAAAAAATGTGGGCTATATCTTTTTTGTTTTCCTAATAAGCTAAGTTGGAAATCTTTTTTATATGGGGTTTTTGGAATTTAATGGTTTTATTTTTGAAATTTTGAGGTAAACCCTACGTGCTGGATGGTTGTGTTTTAGGGTTTGAAATTAATTTCAAAATTTTAGAATGTGAGGTATTTTACTTTTATTTTGTTTTGCAAATTGATGTAAATCTAGAGTTTAAATTAATGTAGATCTAATCTTTGTCGAAGGATTGGAGGAGAAGTATGGTTGAAAGCATAATCGCCATGAGAGAGAGAGAGAGAGAGAGATCTCATGAGATGGACTTTTAAATGAGGTGATGTGTTTTAATTAGGCCACCTAGAATACATTATAAGGATTGCAGGTAAGGAATTATAAGGGATATTGTCCCTTGGAATCTATTCAATTTGGTTTGACCCATCAATCATTTCTCACATTCGTGATTCATCTTAATCGCTATTTCTCTTCATATTTATGAGTAGGGTTGTCCAAGCAACCCGTGAAACTGACCCACCCACCCCAACCAACCAATCAGATCCGACCCAAAAACCAGTTGACTTAACACCAACTGTGGGTCTTTGTATGAAAACCTGATTCCAATCTTCCCAACCAATCTCTATCATCACAAGTCATTGTACTCCGCTAGTATGAGACTTTCTCTGTCGGTATAAGGCTTTCTCTGGTCAAATTGGCCTAGATCTAATTGAGATTCAACGATACCTTGAGAAATTCGGCAGGATTTCAGCCATATCTAATGAAATTTCGACCAGATCTTCTCAACCCAACTTTAACTGATATTTGATCGATACCCAAAGAGACCCGATTTGCCCAAATTGAGGCTTCTTCCTAATTGGCTGTGAGTGCCATTCATGGGGACTCAAAGTGATCAAGTCCAGTCTAGATTGGGATTGAATCCAACCATTGGATAGCCCATGGGAGGAGAGCAACAATGATGAGTAAGGTTGGCAATTGGGTGGGTTAGTAGGGGTATTTTGGTCATTTAGAAATTCTTGGGATATTTAGGTCATTTTTTTGGATTTAGAGGTATATTTGTCATTTTAGTGGTTTTGATGATATTTTAATCATTGTTTTTAGGCTTAGGGGATATTTGGGTGATTTTGGAGGTTTCAAAAGGTATTTTGGTTATTTTAGTGGTTCCATAGGTATTTAGGTCATTTGTGTACATGTAATAATTGTTTGTAATCACAAATAGATGGTATACAAACCATTTCAAATTAATTTCAAAATTCTAATTTGTAGATGTTAGATATTTCATGTAAAAACGATAAATTTTGAATGATTTTCATATTTAATAACAAATTCACATGTTACTAATTTTAAAAGGAACCTTAAAAGGAAAACTTAAAGGAAATTCTCTCACTCACATTTTTAAGTGGGGATGCTTGCACCAAAGAGCTACTAGTATTTTGTTTTCGAAGAGGTTTGACACACATGTAGTATCTCAATGATTTTAATATCTTTTTCAACCACAAGTTTATGTTGACACATTTGCGTTTTCTTTTTCTAGCAAATATTATATTTTTACAGTGTTAAAATAATGTTTAACTTTTGTTCAGAATGTTTCCTCTGAAGATCTCACGTAAAGGAATGCACTGACAAGCAATAAATTTTAAGAAGCAGGGTTATTACCATTGTACTCAACGCAACTAAGTTCTCTATGGATTAAAGTATGTTACTTATTTTTCACCAAAACTACTTGGTGACCCACCTAAAAGAGTGGAACACTGTCCTGACATCTGATCTTGGGTGCTTATTAAGTTAGATTTCCCAAGTGTTCTAACTATAGCATAATTTATTAAGTTATTTATATCATTTTTTTTCTTGCATACTAATCTCAATACAGGAGACAATAAAAAAAACAAAATATTTTATTTAAGTTCAAGATGCTTGATAAAATCATCTTAATGCATATATTTCAACCTAGTTTTATCATTTAGTATATATATATATATATATAATATTCATTTTAATATTTTAATATTTTATGTTTTTGTTTGTAATAATGTTTATGTTTACAGTCTTTTAAGACAACAAAATGTTTATGTTTACACATTTTTTGGCCAAATGGGCCAAATAGAACTAATTTTTGAAAATTTCAACAAAATAGTACTATTTGTGAACTATGTAGCAAAATAACACCCTTTTGAAACACAGAGAACTCAATTTCATAGATATCGAGTTTCATGAGTACATACCCACAGTGGTATTTGGCGGTGTGACTTTTCTCAATAAAAATGTCATGCAGAACTCAATATTCAGAAAATTGAGTCTATGCAATGTAAAACTCAAAATATTGAACATCGAGTTTTTCACAATAGTGTGGATCATATCAATAGTGTGGGCTTAATGGGTTATAGATTAGGTTTAAGCTACAAGGATTATTGAGTTTGGACTCAACTATTTAAAATAGGCTTACTGGATTTTAGTGAGCCATGTCTCAACCCCCTTTTCTTTTCCTCAACAGTGCCTTAATTGGTCTTATCTTACCTGAAACAAAGTAAAGTAAAATATCATCAGTCCTGCAGTTAGGAGCATGTCTCTAGGTACGTTACAATCTTTGTGGAGGATCCTCTACCCATTCAAATTTTTTACCATATATTTGCTCAATTTGTGCAGCCTCTTGTTGGGGGTTCGGGAGTGACTGTATTTAGGTAGACTTAGTAGGAATATATTGTGGGGTGGGTAGGCTAGGTGTGGGTACAAATATCATAGGCGAACTACAAAGCATCTACAAACGGAGGTTCCTCGTTCTCTAAGGTGTGCTCCTACTCGTGCGTGTGGCCAGGGGCGTAACCAGGAATTTTTATATGGGGGGGCTGATTCAAACCATGAAGGTTGAAATCGACGATGATGAGTATCTTCGTTGTATGGATAGTCTATATTTTTAGGTTGATATGGACCTTCTTTGAGATAAGTTCGTCGGATTTCATCTTGTTTATTGATAGGGAATTCACATATTTGTTTACGTGATCCTAGATCACGATCTATCTCTTTAGATTTAATTCTTGAACATTTGGAGGGGTCAGAGTGTTCATCAGGCATTGAAGTATCAATATTTGTTTCTACAGCCACAGGTGTCCTAATTTTTGAATTGCTAACATATTTTTTATTATAAAATGCATCAATTGTTTTTCGTTTGCTCATAATTCTTTTAGCTTTAAGAATATGACTCAAAAATTAACCTGAAAAGAAGTTTAAAAAATAAAATTTTAATTAGAAATTTTTACTTAGTTATATGGATGTTATTCATATTTAAGAAAAAACAAATTTTCCACTATAATTTAAACGTACAACCCATTTTTAATATGATTTTAATTAATAATAACCCCTCAAACAAAAACAAAAATTAAGCACACAAGTATTGGTACACAACATAAACCAAACAATTTAACAACACCCACAGCCACATCCGCAGCCATAGTCACATGATATCTAACTAATCAAAAATATGTAATAAATCAAAACAATTTTACCTTAGAAACTTTGTCTTCACAAAGTGCAAAGATGGGTCACCTGTGTGGCAATGCCTACTGCCTCTGCCTAACTACCTCCAACTTTACATCTTCCCTTCAAGACTCATCACAAACAATCTCCCCATGCCTTCAATCATGTATTTCTCTAAAAATCTATGAAAATATAAAGAGCATGTGAATATTTAGGTGTAGATAGTTGAGAGAATAAAAAAAAGACACTAAAAAGAGATGAATGTCTAATGCTTAAGAAAGAGAAGAAAACTCACCAGTCACCAAGTTCCAAAACTAAAGCTGATGAAGAAAGAAAAAATTGGTCAGGATTTTTTTTTTTTTTTTGGGACTGTGAGTACAGAGGACTGAAGTTTTAGGAGCTGGTAGGTAGGCAACGGTACTAGTGCAAATGAAAGTGTATCAAAGAAGACAAAACAAAAGAATAAGAAGTAAAGAAAGGGATTCCGTGGGTCAATGGGTGGATTTTTTGAGCTGAAGAGAAAGTGAATTTTTGTTTTTAGTGTTTGGACTTGAGCAGGCCAGCTTGTTTTATTTGGAGTACATAAGATAATAAGGCCTAAAACTAAAGCTGGGCTTGGGAGAATAGTTGAAAATTGAGCATGGAGGGGGCCGGCTGTCCAATATTGGGGGGGCCCAATTTTTTTTTCTACCTACCCTAATGGAAATTTTTTTTTTTTTTTTTTTGCAGGGGCCGGGGCCCCCCCAAGCCACTATGTGGCTCCGCCCCTACGTGTGGCCATGACTAGATCGACGTCCTCCATGGGCTTCACGCCCATCGACGCCCACCAACTCACCTACCACGTCTTGCAGTCAGTTCATTTGTGTTGCTCACTGCATGCACGTTCTTTAGGTTCACCCAATTGAGCTCTTCCACAACTTTCAAGGTACACATACTCTCAATGCAAATTGCGGAATTTGGCTCGCACATCCTAAGTATCCTAAGTTGTGACTCAACATATCATATAAGGGAGTAGTTGTTGGAAAAATCTGGTTTTGTATCTCATACAAAACACACAGCGGAAGCAACAAACATGGATCTATTTCATTCATGATTGATAACTTGCATTATGTAAATTTCAGAATTTAAGAACAAGATTGCGCACTTTGGTGTAGTGAAATTCAAAACAAAAGATTAGAAGTACTTGGGAACACTTTTAATCTTCACTCCAATTCCACTTTACGCCCAAGAAGTGTGGTCTCTCAATCAGTTTTTAAGGGAGAATAATGAGTGGCTTCACTCACACATACACACCATTTCACAATGGTGTCTCTCTTTTTTCTTATGAAAAAATTCTGTATGTTTCTCCATTTATAACTAACTGATTATCTAATTAGGCTGGCCCATTGGGCCTTTCCAATTGGGCTTTAGTGTGTGGCTTGGAGTGGGACCAAAAGGGACCAATAAGACACTAGCTCCAATGGGCCTTGAGCTTTTCTGTCAACTCTTGACAAATCCAAAGTTACCATTAATTATATTTAATACCACTATATAAATATAATTGCACTCTAGGCCTTATTAATAAATTATATCCCAAGACTTTATTGTACATGTAACCCCTTCATAAAATATTTGTAGTAATTCAAAGTCATGAATATAGACTGCCACTTTGAAAATTACTACATCTTAATCCTTGAGTACTCGGTTTAATCCTTTTAAGTTATTCATCATATATTTATGAAATCCAATTTCATAAATATATACTTTAGTAATTTCTTACCAAAGTGGTTAGGCCTAACTCTCTGAATAACAAACCCATTAAACTTATCTCAAGGGAATATTTTGGATCTCCGTTAAGAGACCATGAATTCCATCTTGAAAATATATGTTCCATCAACACTAAATATGGCTGCCCAACATACTGAGGTTTTGACCGTTACTTTAGATCTCACTCCTAATATATCAAAGCAACCTACATTTCATGATCAGGTCCATTATTCTCTCAGGATTAAGAGTTCATGCAAATATAAGTCGTGAGATTTATTATTCAATTGACAGTCGTTAGGAGAATAATAAATCTCACAGCGGTTTAGTTCAATATGTCTTAACTCTTAAAACATATCAACATATCAACTAGAAGTCACTACTTCCATGATCAAGACAAATCATTTTAGTTAATATGTTATAGTTTTCGCAGATAAAATGTCCAATTTCATCACCGACTACGAACCAAATTCTGAGTTTACAAAGAACTTGTGACTTATATCTTCTATGACTAAATCATATAAATCACATACTATGCATCTCATTGACTATATGATAATATCCAAATATTCAAGTTACCATTATTTCAGATAATAATAAAATAACTTTATTAATTACAGTATTAAGTTATACATCATGTCATACATAATATAATACATAGCATCATACAATAGGATTCTAGGGTACAAATCCCAACAGTAGTGTTAGTAGGTCGAACTAAAACCATGTAGCTAGACACAATTGGTAATAGAAGAAACATTGTAAACTTACCGAAATGTCCCAATACACGGTCTCTTGCGTAATAAAAAGTCGAGTGATGTGACAAAACTATAATCATCATCATTCTGCATGTCCCCCTCAAAGATCAATGCATTGTGAACATGTTCAGCACGCTGAGCCCGTAGCTCAATAAAGCCAACATGTTCTACAAACCAGTCTTTCTCCGTCCTTGGAGTGTTATCTTATAAAGCTCAATGGCAGTACCAACATCGTTGGGTTGTCCTTGCTTCAACCTAAACTAACGGAAGATACAGAAGAAGTGACATTACTTAACCACTCAAAATATCAATGGCACGATAGGCCTCCATATTTGTCGGCCTACAGAACAAAACGTAGTAAGGCATCTAACATTGTACGACTCCCACACAATTTACAATAGTCAATAAAAGCAAGCAACCGTATTAACATTTTATTTACATGCAGTATTTATAAAAAATTAAAAAAAAAAAACATAGGAGTCCAATTTTTATTTTTTAATAAATGCAATGGATTTAGCAAGTCTATTGTTGTTTAAATCTATTAAGTGGATTTTAAAATTCTTACCATTTCAAAATTAAAATGTTTCATAGTTTTAAGCGTGTTTGTAAAATCCAAAGTTGGCTTAGTATTTCTTTTTCTCTCTCTTTGCAATGCTCTACATAAATATCATATTGTTTGTGGACCCTAAGCAAAAGCGTGACCATGAAATACTAGGGTGCTAGCACTCACATTAATTTTTCTAAGTTTTAGTTACTTTGCAACGCAAATTAAATAACTTTTCTTTTGGACCAAATGGACCAACATGGACCAAAACAGAACAAATAGACTGAAGTGAACCAAAACGGACCAAAGTGGATCTAAAGGGACCAAAACGAACCGAATGGACCAAAGTGAACCAAATTTAAAATTTAAAAAAAAAAAAAAAAAAAAAAATCCTCCATAGACTTCACTCCACTCTATATATTTGATATAGGGAATGAGGTCAAGAACATGATAAATTATGTTTCAAGTGATTAAGAAAATGATGGCAATGATCCTAAAAATGTTAACTCTCAAATACAAATGCTTGACAAAATCAATATTTATGGTGTCCACTACATGATGGTTGCTCTCTATCATTAGGTTAAAACACCAATTGGTTTTGTTGGTGTAGCGGGGATTCGAATCTCGTATCTCTTATTTTTATGGCAAGAAATTTTACCGACTGAGTTAAATAGAACCCACTTCTCATTCAATATTTGATTTATATGTTTGTTTATATTTATGTTTGTATGCATAGCAGCGAGTAATTGATAGTCTGTAAGATTGTAACAGTGTCAGTAATATATGGGAGCTACAATGTGAGAATTTAATGATATATGGCAGACCAAATGTGGCAATCAAATTCATACCCAAAGATAGGTATATGAGTAAACATAAAATGTCAGTAAAGAAAGAAACTATGATAAAAATTAAACTTATATAAGGAAAACATCTTCAAAAAAAATTTATTTAATAAGCTTATACCATTTTTTTATGTGAAATAACGAATTTTTATTTAAATTTTTTTTTTTTGAGAAACAATTTTATTTAAATTTAGTTTCCTATTCACATGATTCAACTTGGCTTCCTTACTGAGTATATTGTTAATTTCGTGGCATTTTATCCTCTTCCTATTCTGTATGCTGCAATTTAAAATAACTGTATCAAAATTAATTGATGTTTAAAATATTCAATGAAATATAAATTAACCATATTTTTGCATTACCAAGTTGCTCAGAAATTTAATTAAATGATTATGGTACGAGATCTCAGAAATCTGATTAGCTTAATTGATAAATTGAATAGATGAAATCATCAAATAAAGTAATACAACCAAATTTGCATTCTACAATGAACGTACTATATAGAGAATTTGTTAACAATAAATCTAGAGTCAAAATATTTTTCACAACATATTTCACAATTGTTAAGGTGACAAGTTGTTAATGTAGATATCAAAGTGGTGTCAATGATAGTCCAATATGAGAATCAATAACTTGCCAACTTAATAGTTTTGAAAAAAGTTGTGTAACATCATTTTATGTGTCAAAAATGCTTCTTTTTTCTCTCTCTCTTTTTTTTTTTTTTTTGATAACAATGTATCAAAACTGCTTAAGCCTGCAATATAGAAGACCATGAATATCTGTCCCTGCATAATTGGAGAAGTAAAATAGATGAGCATACAAAGGAAAGGATTACTCAACTTGCCCTTTATCACAATCTTATGAAAAACGATTAACAAATCCAAAACAGTATGACAATCAATAAATTATATGACTGTCTTGACTCAAAGTGGAATCCCAAAGACAATATAATTAATTTTATTTATGATACATAGAAGTTTAAAATTACAGTCTGTGTGTTCAATAGAGTAATTAAGTACCACCTAATTTCCTAAATTAGGCTACATAATCTTTACAATTAAATATCACATGAAAGGCCTTTGCAACAAGTCAGCTTTCCCACCCCATTTAATAAAGAATTATCATACTGTTGGCCAATTATCAAAGAATCATAGAACTTTGATAGATTAAAATGTTAATTGGCAAATACTTAAACCCAGATTTATATGCATGCAGGTAAACTGTCTGGCACCTAGTCAATATGACTATAGAAAACTCATACTATATATGTCTGTTTCAAATTCTTCCGACCACGCTTTCTTCTTGGGTTCGCACTAATCATGCAAGAGAAGGCATTGACAAGTTCAGAATCCTCTTCAGTTATAAGAATCTTGGCTTTACTTGGATCAGCAAGCAGGAGCTTTGCCACAAGGTATCCTGCAATTGACCAGGTCTGAAACAGGTGTGATTGTTTTCCGATGAACCTTCCTCTTTTAGTGTCATAATATTCAGGCCACTTGTCTTGTGATAAGCGTTTCTCAGCAACCTCAACAGCTTTAGCAGCAATTTCTGGCCTATCCATCTTTATGCATGCAACTGTGAGCTGCAAAGACATCTTGAATGTGTTAAAACTTTATTTCTATTTATCAATAATTTGTTAAAACTTTCCCGATTGATTATGCATATCCATCCTGATGTGTATACAATCTGCAGAAAGTTAAAAAGATACACAAGACATTCTGAACAGTCCAGGTGGTAATTGTCATCTGATTAGACCAGTGATTGTTAGTCGGATGCTCCTAAATAGGGCCAGATATTATGAAAAAAAGTGACCATACTGATACATAATAGATAATAGGCCCTCCAACCACTTGCATTTCATCAAGAAAGACCAGACAACCTTGAATTCCAGAAAGAGACATGAGTACTCCTCAAAACTGTAACTAATTATAACACCTTATGTGCATTCCCCAGCCCCCCACCCCCTGTTCTTTTTTTGGACTGACTATATTAATAAAACTAATTTCTCTCTCTTCAGGAAGAAAATGAAACAAACAACATATTTAAGAGTGTTCCTAATTGGACCACAAGAACTAACCTGCCAGAGCAAAGTTGGCCAAGCACCTGCATTATGGTAGGACCAAGGCCTGTATCAAAAAAGAGAAACTGTGGCATGAAGGAAATGACAAAGTCAAAGAAAAAGTATATCATCATTTAGAAGCAAGATACATGATACATTACGTGTTCTTAGGATCACTGCCAGTGATAATCTGCCACTCCTGACCTTCAAGAGCAGGATAACAAATCTTAAACGGCATACCAGCTACCAAATCTGCCCATTTGGCTTCAATGAGATCCAATATGGCATGTGATTGATCCATTGTTGCCAGACCGCTCACAACAGACCACAAGTTTCCTAGAGAAAAAAATCGAAAATCCATGTGAGCTGGTTGCAAGTTTCCAATTAGATAGCCACCTTTATTGGGCATCCATTCCACCAACCAAGGAGAAATCTGATCTGGGTATATATTGAACTTATTAACTGCATCATATGAGTACTCCTCAGTCTTATAACGATAAATCTCATTTAGTTTTTTCATATCAACCCAATAATACTCTCTAATATGGAATGACAGAGCTACTAGACGATTGTTAAGTGCCCGCAAAAGATCAGCTGATCCATCCTCAGGAGCAAGCATTTCACGAGCACAAAGTAACGCTGAATAAAAAAGTGCCTACAAGAACAAAAAGATCATCATCAGACTACTAAACTCTTTTTCTTGCATGTTCAGGTGAAACTGACTTTAGCATCAGGGGAAAGGTAAAAAGACAGGTAAAATTGCAAGATTTCGTATATTATAACCTTTACCAAACTGCAGCATAAGCAAATGTCATTAACCATTTGGGCACTCCTATCGTCCTTGACTACAACATTTCACTCTTTCCCAGAGAACAATTTCTAAGTAGCAGCTCTAACAATTCTGAAAGAAATTATCCCAATGTAGCATATAAATTGTGCATCAAACATAGTGTTTGTTCACCTAAGGTTCCTTATATCTAGCTAATAGCTTGGCCATCATATATACAGTATACCTTCATAAACCTTTTTCTTTGGACCTTGGGTAGGCCCCATTGGAGCATAGAAGAAGCTCCCCCAAAAACTCATTATGATCATTAGTTTAATAAACTCCACTCTTTCTTAATGTGAAGCAGCTCAATTTGAAATTCCGGAGAGCAAGAGATTTAAAAGTGAGAGCAAAGGATATTATCTACATCAACTTAACCGACAGCCTCAAGCAGGCTCAAAGCCTGTAAGACATTGTACCAGACTTGGGACCAGTTTAGTAGGTCTGAAACTTTTTAAAATATGAGAAGCTCGGTCTCTTTCAAAAGTAAATGATGAGGGAGACACAAGGAGATTTTTATTTAATTTAGTATTATTTATTTTTGCAAGTCAATTGTATTTTCATGTTTTATGTCCTAGTAGTTTATTAGGCTATTAGTATTTTAATATATGGTAGTAAGGTTATTCTTGTAATAAAGCAATTAGAGTTTCCTACACCAATTAGAACTATGGTTTAGTTTTCCTCTATAAGCAAACTATTGTACTCCTTTTGGAGAAGATTTTTTATGAATGAAAAAAACAGCCTTTTGATTTCTTTGGTCTAGTGTTGACTCCAGCCAACCCTAGGTACTAACTCCTAGTGGTTTTCCTCACTTGGTGCTGACTGCAAACAAGACTCTGACTCCTAGGTTTTATCCCTTTATTTTCTTGTCTTTCAATTTTACTGTTCAATTGTTCTGATTGTCTTGTGTCAGTAACGTTGCACTGAACTGAAAAGTCTCTTAAAAAGGACAAGCCACTTCATAAAATTGACAAAAAGCTTAAACACTTTTAGCTTACTAGACGAGATAAAGAGAGATTGAGCTTTTAAACGCTGAAGCAGCTACGAAAAAGCCCCACCAATGAAGACCTCATTCACGACTGCAACGTCCATGGATTAGCTATTCCCACTGCAAACCAAATTTTGGCTCCAAGAATCTAATCCAAATCTTTTTTTCTTTTTTTGATTAGAAACAATCCAAACCAAATCTTTACACCAACAATAAAAGTTGAAGTCCAAAGCCCTTACTAGGGAAATCCGATTATTTTTCTTTTCCACTTTTCTCTTTTTTCAAATCCATAAGATTTAAGATTATATCCCTGAAATCATTCCAATGCTACTAGCACATGAACAGATTGAACTGCAACAATTTCTCTAGTCTCTAAGCATTTGATTTAAGCAAATAATCAAATCAATAGTAGCCAACCCTTTGACATTGTCTCTAATCTGTTTTTTTTGCTCAAGTGGCCTCTAGATTGTTAGGAATTTTAAAAAGAGACAAATTTGTTGTCATCAAAATGGTCATATATGGATGGTTGTTCCCCATTGTTTGATGTGGTGTCTTTAGAAGGAAAGAAATAGCAGGTGTTTCGAAGATAATAAGAGATCTAAGCCAGATCTCAAGTTATTCTTTTTTAGAACCTTAATGGACTAGTTGCTAGCATTGAGAAACCATTCTTTGTTTTCTATTCTTGATTTACTTGGTTTATGTAATTTCTGTATTTGATTGTATACCCCCTATACTTCCTGTGTACTCGGGTGTCTCTTTCTTCAATATTAATAAATCTTTATTATTTAAATAATAAATAAATAAATATAGAGAGAGAGAGAGAGAGAAAATTACCTAGACATCATACAACATATATAACTTATTTTTCTGTGCATGCATAAATCTCTCCACAATCAAAGCCTATAAGTAATCTATCAGATTTAATAATTCCATGAAAAGCAAATATATTTCACTGTCCTATTTTTAGCCCAAAACATAACCAGCATATTCAGACTTATCCTATTTACAACAATACCAGACAAGAAATCATCTCTCAAGTTCAACTCAACGCCCACAGTGATCTCCAAAGGACTTTAGAGTATGTGTCGGATCATATTAAGTCCAAAATATACTATTACCTTATGCATGGGTGGAAGCAAGATAAGTTCACATCTCTACATGCTGCAATAGAGCCACTAACTAGTCAAAAGCCATTACCCCTTCCCCTCCCCCCCTAAAAAACACACAAACACACCAAAAATTACAAAGCAAAAACAAAAGGGGAGGCAAAGGCAAAAGGATGACTGATGAAATTGTTGAAATAAGCCAGCAAAACCAATTATTAGAGTTGGAAAATTTTGAGAAGACTCCTAAAAAACACTACAACAACAAAGCTGGGGCTATAAATCCTCAACAAACTAATCGAGGTTAGCCACATATATTGTTAAAATTCATAATAGAGTGACTAATTTTTACACTAGCCATCAACCTACTACAACCCTCCTCCTTCTAGGCTTGAGATAGGCCATGAGATAATTTTTTGACACTTAAGCACTGATAAAAATGGAGTTTAATGCCAATAACAAAAAGGTATTTATCATGGCTAAGATCATCTTCAACATCTACGCTCCTTTAGTGCAAACACATCTCCTAACTTCTTGGATAAGTGTCCCCACCTTAATTACAGATCCATTACCAAGACAAAGCAATCATCTTTGTATTGCATAAAACACAACAAAATTATTTTTTACTTATTTTTATTTGGCAATCCATGATGTCCTAGGCCAGTATCTCCATCATTCAGTTTGGTATCTTGATGCTCAAGTTTCATCCCACTCATCCTTAACAACATTTTTGTCATTTGCATATTATGATCTTACATCATTGTCCTTCTAATATAACATAACTTAATGCCTGTCTGAACCTCATAACCTGATCACCTATAATTTCATTTTATGTAAGAGATGATCTTCTTGAACCTCCTTTCCAGTGTTACAAAACAAGTAACCATCAACCAAATCCCTAACACTCCAAAATTATTCTCAAGAAACCAGTGTTTCTCCTTTAAGGATCAACAGAACCTTTTTAACCTCGTCAGTACACTGTATTTTTGTTAGTTTGTTGATAATACAAAATTATTAGCACTAGGTAATGCTTTTGAATACCTTTGTGGAATGACAAGCCTCAACAAGCTTAAAATCCACCCTTCCCAACTCCTATATCCATGTCAAGTTTTATAATCTTTATTCCATTAGAATTATTTAAAAGTTCATCAACATCTTTCCAATAACCGAGCTATGCTTTTTCTTTATTACTAATCATTAATTACTATAACAAAATATCAATTTTCATACCCCAGTGACACCAAAAAATCCAGATATTCCTAAAAAGTAATTAATAGAAATCATTCAATGATTTTTGTCCTCTCTTCCTCCAAGTTTTCCAGCCACAAGCAATTGCTTCATGATCCAAAATCATGGTATCTTCTGTAAATTATATGTAAGTGACCATGGAAGAATGATATGACATCTGATATACCTGTATTTCTAGAGGGTGACCATGAATTCCCATTCTCCGATCTATCATGCAGGAACCATCTGTCACTAATAGCGTAGGGAACATATCAAAACCATCAGCAATACATAGCCTTAAAATCATTTTAATTCCTGTTTGCACATCAACTCTCTCCTGAACAGACAGGTCCCCAGAGCATTTTCCATAGGCACGTAATAAAATAATCCACCATAATCCTGAAATTGACATAATATTACAAATACAGATTCAGCACCAGAAGGAACTAATGAATGAAAATATTTTCTTTTAAAGATATCCAGTCGAGCTGATGATAAAAATATTTACCAGAATCAACTGGTGCAACACGGCCAATTGCTGCCTCTCCAAAGTCAGGATCCAATACCTCTTCTGTTGCAGAATCATCACCATCCAAGGGAACTGTACGCACCTTAAAACTAGCCGGCATCAACCCTTGACCAGGACTGTGACAATCCATTGTTTTCTCCCAGCTCTGCAGTGCATGGCGCCATGGGTAATTAATAGGATGAATACATAAAAAAACAAACATTTAATCATCTTATAAGGATAGTTAGTAAGATACCAACCTCTTACAAGTAATGTTCTCAAATGGGCATCAATTTTGAATTTGTAACCAAGATTTGCATATAAGCAGAATGTACATGTATAAGCTATCTATTTGATATTATGTTTTAAAAATAAATAAAAATCTGACAGAGTTTTGTATTGCAAAGCCACTGACATTCAAACATTTACATATAAATAAGCAATTGTCTTATATTTATCATATCTACAGTTGTACATAGGGAAAGTTTCATTACAGAATCATGTCAGCAACTTCATTTTAACAATTGCATGCAAAGAAAGTTTCAAGTAGATGGTTCCAAAAAATAAATTACAATCTACTATAACTACTAATTGAATAAATGCATCTCTCACACACCCAAGGAAATAGTCAGGTGCTCGAAAAGCTCTTCACACACACACACACATATAATTCTATAAACACAATTCAGTGGCACACAAACTACACTTAGTATACTTCCACACAAGCAAAAAAGACATCAAGAAATATGAGAGGAAAACAAACAACACAGAGTTGAATTAATATGTGAATCAACCAATGGTGAACATAATGTAACTTGACAAAACAAGCTAGGTAAATGAATTGTTTCCGTTGTTAAGCAGTGAGTATTATGGAACAACTTCACAGGTTGATTTCTCTCCAGAAAGCGTTCAGTATAATATAGTCCTTTGCATTACCTGCAACTGAAGTGTATGAAGGATGAAGTTCCGAACAATATCATACTCCCCCTTCAATAGGAAAGCTATACCAGAAGGTATGAAATCTCGTATGAAAACTTGATCATAATTCAACGTGTTGGAACTTGTCGGGTCCTTTGCAGCTATTGTTCCAATAGGACTACCACAATAATACACCACAGATTCCCGGAGTAGGTCCCATGCTTCATCCTCAATGGAATCACTAATCTTGTGAAAGGTATCTCTTAGTGTACCATTTGCACTGTTAGATTTCAAGCCCTCATTTTCTTGTTTCAAATGTTGAAGATCCTGAAACTCCAGAACATTTGGGGCATTCACCATACCATTAATGGGATTTAAGTTCTTTGCATTGTCAACAAACCATGCCCCATTTCCATCTTCCGTAGTTACCCCACTTACACTCTCGGATTTTTGGCATTTGCAAATTTGAAGCGAAGAAGGATCAGCTTTTTTATTGTGAACACCACTTCCTATCCCTCCAACTCCATACTGCAGCACACTTGAACACTTGAGAAACTGCAGATACCTTGAGGCCCTTCTCCTCGAACATTTTAAACGGAATTTAGAAGTATATATCGAATCCGACGTGCTAAAACATGAGTCACTATGAAAGAGACAAGGTACAGCCCCAGACAAAACTTGCAGAACTGCTTCAGAAGTTCCCATCAATACAATTCTTCTATCAAATTAAACAAAGTGTATTATACTTGAAATCCTTTTGGTCAAAAAGAATCCAAAATCTCCTATTTAATTTAAGACACCTGCACGGTACAAACTAAAATCAGAAACATATAAATCATCAACATATAAAGTTTTTTCAGAAGTGAATCTGTAATGTTTGAAATCCTGGGAAAAAAAAAAGAACTAAATCAATTGAGGAATGACAGCTGAAACATTAGATTATTATTGAACCTTAAAAGTGTAAAAGAACTGAATAATAATATGTATTACCCTCTATTTGGTAGCTGAGAAACAGAAAATCTAGACAAGCATAGAAACAAAAATACTAAATCAACATTCTGATTGGTAAAGAACCCAATTCATATTTTCCAAACAAACCAAAAAAAAAAAGTAGCAAATTGTGATATATAATCAGAATTTCAATTCATGAACAATCATTTCAAAGTGAAATTCAAATGAAACCAATATATACTACATAGTGAGATATTCCAACAAAAAAAAAAAAAAAGTCAAATAGTAATTAGAATGTTCGGTATATAACAGCAAAGAATAAAGAATGGCAGGTGAAAATGAAAACCCAGATGAATTAAAATCACAAAATAGCATAAGAATATGGTAATGAAAAAACAGTGAATACCCAATTGAAGAAACAAGAAAATCTTTGATGGGTGGCAAGCAAATAAGTCTGAGAATGAAGATGGTGCAAGAAAATGGGCGCTGTTTTTCGTGTTCCAAACGAAACTATGAAAAAGAATCAGAGACTCATATTAATCTGTGAAAAATAGTAATGAATATAGTTGTGTTTGTAAAAGCAGACGTGTGATTATTAAAAAAAACACGTGAACATTGAATATTCTACTACACTTTTTCTGTCTGGTCCACATGTTAGCTAATATTTTTAATTATTGATTTATTTCCCTCCTCTTTTCTTCTTCTTCTTCTTCTTCTTCTTCTTGTTTTTTTTTTTTTTTTTTTTTTTTTTTTTTTTTTTTTTTTTTTTTTTTTTTTTTTTTTTTTTTATAGGAAGCCGAATTTTCTTTTTTTAGCGAATTTTCAGCTATGCTAGATTTAAGCGTGCACCTTTTATATATATCATTTTTATCTTTTAGCAAATTTTCAACTATACTTGATTTTAATGGCCTTTTTCAAAATGTTTATATTTTTTTTTTGTCAAATTATTTCAAATTCTACATATAAGAGCACTAAAATTAGATGTGTTAAATATTAAATTTTTAGCATTTAACATATTAAAAAGGCAAATGACCAAAAGTGAGTTTCATTAAATGTGTTTTATCATTGTGCAATACCAAATGCTATTATAATTAATTTAGAAAGAAACCTTTCAAATTCCTCCTTTATATTTTATTAAATAAGAATTTTAAAAATTTAACCGTTGAATTATATGTTTTTTATATTTATGTTCTAAACATGTATGTCAAATTTCATTCAAATTGAATGTTATTTACTATTTTATCAATAATTTTTTTTGTATAATTTTTTACTACAAAAACTTGAAATTTAAACATTTGAATATGCAATTATTGATTTTTTTACTTTTTTGAAAATTTTCAAGTATAGAGAATATAATAAAAACATTAAATCCAGCTGTTAGATTTTCAAAATTTACATCCAATAAAAAGATACGAAGTTTAAATTTTAAAATAAACATTTTCCATTATTTTTTTATTTTTTATTTTCCTCTTTCTCTCTCCTCCCTCACATGTCACTGATGCCAGGTCTCTCTACTTTTGTGGTTGAGTTTTTTTCTTTTTTTTCTTTTTAATAAAAGGTTGATCTTATTTTAGGTTATTTTAATGGATAATGTATTTAATTATTGTCAAATACTACGTTAAAATAATAAATTACGATTTTAGTGTGTTAAAATAGCATTTTTTTAGCACATTCAATGCCAGTGCTTTAAAATATATATATATATATATATATATATATTCCTTTCTCTTTTCTGTTTTTAGCAAATTTAACTATGCTTGATTTAAGTGACCCTTTTCAACTTGTTTTATATCTTTTGTTCATATTACTTCAATTCCAAACAATAGGACATCCACAAGTTTTATAGATGATAACGTGGTGGATGAAATTTGTGGGGCACATATCTTTCAAATCTATTACCCCCATTATCCATGACTCACTAAATATAGGAACGTTAATTTTATTTTATTTTTAAAAGTAATAATAATAATAATAACTTGATGACCATTGTTGATGGATCGAAAATATATAAATATAAATAGATATAGAAACACGAACGACCTGTCTCTTATTTTATTGAAAAGTCGTACTTGATTTATGGCCTCTATCACTGATTTATTTGTTTGCTAGTATAATTTTTAAGTGCTAGGATTATGGATAACGCTCTGGTAGAGTCGTAGACGAGACCCTTTTTTCTTTTTTGCTTTTTGTTGAAGCCAAGAGTTTTGTGGGCAAACGCAAAACACGTGGCCAAATAAACACCAATGGTAGTTAGATAGTGATACCAACGAAAGCTAACCTCCGGAAAAGCACGCAACCTATTTTCTCCCTTTCCACTTGTCATTCTTAACCAGAACTTTTTTTTTTTTTTTTTTTTTTTTTTGGCTAACTAAAAATGGAAGTCTTTATGGTTGTATTATGCTATTCGAATTTGCAAAGACTATGTGAGGGACAGGACCCACAAATCCCATCGAGGTACTCGCCAAGACTCGAACCTATGTTCTCCTCAAATCCCTCACACAGCGGCCCACCAACAAGAGCCCGCTGGCAGCGGGAATCGAACCTAGGCTAATTAAGTGAAGTGAACGAATCATGCCAGCTGAGCCAAGCCCTCGTTGGCTTCTTAACCAGAACTAGGAGACTAGGATGGCTTACCAAAATATAAAGAGCCTCAATAATCTGCTATCATTTGGATTTGGTTAATATCCAAAATTTTTCAAAATTAGCTAATTTAGTCCCTAACTAATTAGTTATTTTTTTTTCAACGGTTTTAGAGACTAAATTGGTTTTAAAAACTAAATTGATTAGTTTTAAAAAATCTTAGACTTAATTGGTATTAACCTAAATCTCAAAATATATTAGTGAAATTTACCTATTTACCCTTTAAAATAATTCAGAGTTTCTTTCTCTTTTTTTTTTTTATTTTTTTTTATTTTTATAACTCTATCCTCAGATATTCTTTCCAATGAGGAAAATAATAAGGACAAGAAATGGACACCTTGGCTAACTTGGACTTTAACACTTGATGCATGTCTCATCACAAAAAAAAAAAAAAAACACTTGATGCACGTGCATGAATTTCGTAATACATGCTGCTCAGATTTCACTCCCTTTCCAACCAAATTGAATCTCCCTGAGCTGATTATCAATGGGTTGGACTCATTACAGGCTTGGTTCGTGAGCTAGTCAGCCTTCAAGAGTGGCTCAGATTTCCACTGTGGTCATCTTTATTGTCAATTGGATCATCCTTAATGGGCCTCATTATTGACAGTGCAGTTTGTGGCTTTAGCAGTCTAACTTTATTAGAATGATTTTAAGCCTTTATGGACAAGGGTCTTGAATCTCGTAGAAAAAATGAAAATGGGTCATGAACATTAGCCCCCAAGCATGCGTGTTGCCAAGATGCACATGTACAAATACGTGTACGGGTATAGAGGTACAGTATTTCATGAAAAACTTAGGATATGATACGTCAAGAAAACGTGTATTAATTATTTATTAAATATATTTTTTTATATATTGTTAAACATTTATTTTTGTATATATTCTTAAACATTTATCAATTTTAAAGTAATAATGGATAATAAAGCAAATCCATACCCATTAAATGATGTTTAGAATACAAACCAATATCCAAAATAGTAAATAAAAGATAATTAGATAAGAGTTCAACATTAAAAAATGGCAATTTGAGGCTTTGTCAAATAGAATCAAAGGCTTATCATAGAATCATAAGCTGAGTTGTTTTCTTAGTGGCCTCAAGGATGATGTGAGGTTGGCTGTGAAGATATTTAGGGATTATTTGGTTTATAACCAAATGCCTCAAACAATGTCATTAGTTAGGCAACGTTTCAAACATATTGCATTTCTAACAATTCGACTTCAGAGGAGTCGATTTCACTGTTCATATGGCCTAATTTTTGGGACACGTAGATAAAGAAATCGACTTCTCAAAAGTCGATTTCTTTGCGTAGAAAACGACTTCAGCGGAGTCGATTTCTATACATAGAAACCGACTCCACTGAAGTCGTTTTCTATGTATAGAAAACGACTCCTTCGGAGTCGATTTCTTTGTATAGTAATTCCTATGAATCAAGCTTTGTTCTTCCCGAATCTTTTGTTCTTCCCGAATCAATTCAAAAATGCTGCCTGGGTTTCTCCATTTCCAAGCCCCAAAAACCCATGAAAAAATCAAATCCAAAAACAAATCAAACCCGAGCCTGGGTTCTTCGTCTTCTCCTCCACCGATCCGATCTGATCCGATTTTTTTCTTCGTTTGCTGGGTTGCGCCTGGGTTCTCGTTTGCTCGTCGGTGTTGGGGTTCGTCGGGGATTGGTCAGAATCGGCGCCTGAGTTCGTCGGTTGCTCGGTGTTGCTGGGTTCGTCGCTCGGTGTTGCTGGGTTCGTCGGCGCCTGGGTTCAACAAAGACCGGTGCCGCACCTGGGTTCGTCGGCGCCTGGGTTCTTCGTTTACTGGGTGTGGTTCGTCGCTCGGTGTTGCTGGGTTTGTGCATGAATTTTCAATACAAAGAAATCGACTCCCTTGGAGTCGTTTTCTGTACAGAGAAAACGACTCCAGTGGAGTCGATTTCTGTATATAGAAAACGACTCCTGTGAAGTCGATTTCTGTACATAGAAAACGACTCCAATGGAGTCGATTTCTACATTACTTTGAAACGTTGAACAGTGAAATCGACTCCTCTGAAGTCGAATTGTTAGAAATGCAATATGTTTAAAACGTTGCCTAACTAATGATTTTGTTTGGGTTTTATAATTATTTAAAAAAAAAATCCAGATATTTAGCCCCAAGAGTCTCAATGAAGTCTTTGAATTAGCCAAAATCCAAGAAGAATATCTTATTAGTAGCCGTAGAAGTTATAAATCTTCATTTGAATCTGCCAAACCTCTCAGTTCTAGGCCCAGAACTTGAGGTTAAGTTGGATTCAAGATTTAAGATTCAAACTTCCACTACAAAGATTATCACCTGCTTAAATGGAGGAAAGGACGAAGAAGGATCTTTGCTTCAACTGTGATGACAAGTTCCAGGCTTCTAGCCTTGACATCAAGTGACATTTATATCCCATTTTTTCACGGAGAGAGTACAAATGCAATGATAGGGGTATGAAAGGTTCTATTTACATTGTACAAGCAAACTCTAGATACTGTATCATCTGTTAACATTGGTATAAGTATCCCTACAATTTTTGAAATTTTCAGTTAGGGATAGGCAGGATAGAAAGTTCAGTTTTGGTCACATTGTACTACACCACTTGGGTTGGGGGGTTGATTTATTTCTTATTGCCAATTCCTATCTATCAACAAGTAACTATTATGTATCAATTGATGTGTCACTGCAACTCAGTATTTGTATGTGCATCTTTGTACATGTGCATTGCAATCAAATTAAAAATTAAAAATTAGAAAATAAAAACCATAAACACCAATCCAATATAAGCCTACTACTAATCTAACTAGTTGAAAACCCAAGTGATACTCGGGAAAACTTTGCCTAAAAGTATGTTGTTCTCAAGTTTTGCATAAAAACTATAATTAAAGTATGTTGGTCTCAAATTGAAACAATAAACTTGATTTCTATAGGATTCCAATCTTCACTATTTACAACAACAAGAATTGAGTAAGCAAGAAAAGTTTGAAGAGGATTTAAAGAAATGAACATCTAAATAAACATAGATTTGCTATAATAAGTAAAATAAGTACATATTGATAGCCACAATATTTAAAAAAAAATTAAAAACAATATAAATCAGGAACTAACAATAAAAAAGTAGTGCATATATAATTAAATAATTGAATGAAGTAACATTTGCTCATGGATTTGATTGACTGAACATATCACTAATTTTGCCAATGAAATTTTGCTTTAAGTCAAACCATGTAAATACTATAGGAAGACTTAAAAAAATTGGTATGCATCTAACTAAAAGTTTCAGAAGTCTTCTCTAATTTCTACCATATGGTATACCACAATTATTTTTGCATCATAGATTATATGCCAAATATTTTTTGCTAGAATCCTATAACTTGTTTAGATTTTCAGAATGGACAAATCCTATCAAAATCTATGACCACAGTATCTCAATTATTTGTCATATCTGAACTTATGATTATCTTTATGCTTATGATGGACCTACCACTTTCATGCATTGGCTTTAAAAAAAAATTAAAAAAATAAAATAAAAAAAACCTGCAATTCGAAAGCATTACAAACAATTTGATCCAACTTGCTATGAATTTCTTAATCGGTTGTAGGAGTATACCATATGTCATATCAACAAATTGGTCTTCATACCTAGTACCATAGCATCATTGACAACTCAAAATTTAATATGAATATAGTTGAATGCAATATGACTATTAGTGACTATGTCATATCACATACCATTTGACATTTTTTGTAACACAGCAAGAGAAGTACTCATTATCTTAGAAGATAGTCCTTACAATGTGTAGCCTATTGGTAAGATTGAATATAATCTTCAATTTGGGGAATCCTAATATACCACTCAAAATGAGAGAGAGAGAGAGAGAGAGAGAGAGAGAGAGAAGTTTTGGAAGAGGAAGAGAAAATAGAGTGGAAGAGAAAATATAACCTGTTCCCTACCACAAGTTACAAATGTTGCTGCCACAAAAGCCCAAAGCATCACACATGCTGTTCATTGGATGTACGGCATGAGGAGGAGCCAAACCAAACTTCATTATGGAAGCTGTAACTAGAGAGAGTTCACCAATAAAACTATCTACTACTCTACTCCTTATTTACGTACAATTTTTTAGATGCTATACATTTATTTCTCAATGAAATCCAAACATATGATTACAACCGGATATCGTCAAAGTATTCCTCTGGCTATAAACAATTAAGTATGGCTGGCTTTGTAGCCAAGAGGTATTCTATGATACGTCTCATCTTCTCAGTTCAGAGTTCTTGAGTTCAACAAAAGACCATCGTGCTTGTCCTGTTAAGATCTTAAAGTATTTAATCTTTACTGTTTTTCAACCAATGAATTTCAACTTCAAAAGGCAAGCAACAATGCCACACAAGGACCTCAAAAAGACCATAAGAGTTGAGCAAGGCATGACTATATAAGATCACTTGCAAGGTCATTCTCAGTGAGTTTCACATTCGATCTTTCGTTTCATTTGTAGCTAGTTTTCTTCTATAGTTGTAGAGTACCATTGGAAGGGAATGTCCTACCTTTTTCGGTTGGGGGGATGAATCAGTAATTCATTCAAACAACAGAACAGTTCAAACAATTCTCTGCAAATCAGACACAACAAAGTGAACTGACACAGCAAAGTGCACAGCAGAAACACAAATATTGTCATGAACAAAGTTTAGCTACAAAATTGGTTGTAGCTTAAGGTTACAAACTCACTCAATAAAATAAATACTACAACATATTTTGAAAATCTAATCGTTGAATTGCATGTTCTTTATGCCCTTAATACACATGTTAAATTTTGTGTCAATCAGATATCATTTACTATATGATCTATAAACTTATATTTTGTGCATAATTTTAAATTATAAAAACTTGTAATTTAAAAAATTTATTGATGACATAGCTATTGATCTTTAATTTTCATGAAATTTTGCAAGTATGGAGGATATAAGAAGAAGATGTAATCCAACAGTGGATTTGTCAAAATTCACCTCCAATAAAAAGATATTTACTAAGTTTGTAGCCTAAGGCTACAACCAATTTTGTAGTTAAACT
This sequence comes from Quercus glauca, assembly GCA_023736055.1. NCBI lineage: Eukaryota > Viridiplantae > Streptophyta > Magnoliopsida > Fagales > Fagaceae > Quercus > Quercus glauca. The sequence goes on along the minus strand of CM043318.1, from coordinate 57,683,652 downwards.
TTGTCCTATTGTCATTCTAGAGCAGCCGCTGGGTTTATATTAACATAACAATATAAAATGAGAGTAGAAATCTTCATAGATATTTTAATGAACTAGAAAGTTCCTCTCCCTCAACAAGTCTCTCCAATTTTCCATCTAACCATAATAAGAAAATAAAAAAGAAAGACACCGAAGATGCCAAATTTCAAAAAATTCCTGTTCTGTGAACTCCTAGAGAGAGTAAAAAGATTACCCTTTTCTTCTTCACTGTGTACATTGAAATATAGGAAAATGAAAAAGAGAACAAATAAAAGAAGCATACGTTGCCAAAGATTTACTCCTCTATTTGTTAAGTAGATTGAAAAGTAGACATTCACAAAACTTTATTTTATCAACACAAAAGGTTGCAACTTGAAAGAGGCCTCGACTACATTAACGTAACGAATTAAGAAGGCTTGTGAAAGTTAATGAACCAAAGACTTTGCTTTCCTGAATATATCTAATCTAATGCTGTACAACATTCAATAGCTCAAGCTATCAGTTTATATTGACAACAAAAAAAGGAATGGAGTCAAGAGCAGTACTTTGTACAAAAAAGATATTGCTATCGGCACCTTCCATTCAAAACCCAAAAGGCACCGGTGATGCCCCTCAAAACTAAAAGCCACTATAGCCAACAACTGTTCACTGATTCCGCAACAGATATTTGGGTGATATTGTGACAATGAGAAAAATGAACATGTAAAATGTTCCTCAATGCCTCAGATATGGAGATACTAATTCCTACTAGCATAAGCATCTTAAGAAATCTGCATTGATTGCTTTGGAGCACACCTACCTGCAATGCAAAGGAGCATTTTAGCTGATAATGTAACTTAGATATTCAAAAGATTACTCACTAAAAATATCCATGTGCAAAACCAATATGTATTATAATTTCAAGTTTCAATCAATAACTCGCATCTATTTCCAGAATCCAGCCACTCTGGGAAAAAGATCATAGCAACTATGCATCCCAACTGGTTCTTGCAGCAAATAAATATCACTACCACTATGATTAAAGAGGATATATCAACAATCTCTGTGTATGTAAAGTATAGCATGGGATGTAAGCCGATGTAATAAGAAAATTACAAAAATTACCTCCAGAATATATATTACAGATGGGTTCTGCAGTCTAGCTCCAAAAAGACATAGTGCAACTTGGTACGGTTCCTAATGAAGCATTTAAATTAGGGGATTTATTACTTTCCTGTTTTTTTCATTTATTTAGCCATAACAAACTAACAAATAACCTAGTTCTTTGATCTATTCATCGATCACATTCCCTTTGCCCCTTCTTATAATTAGTAAGATACGGTTCATTTAGAGAAGCAAGAGATCTTTGATTTTTTTATAGGTGGAGGAGGGGAGGTGGGGCTCGAACCACAGAAAGCAAGTGATCTTTGATTAAAATGGAGAAACACCTAATTAATCTTTCCTAACAAGGTATAAAGTATTCTACCATCGACAGTTTGTCAAATGGACATGTCATGCCAGATTGAATCAGCCTAGCAGATAACCACCATTGGGAAGACAGACAAGGGGATCAAAACAGAAGGAAAGGAATAGATTGTTGATTGTACTAAACATAAACCACTTCAAACAAAGGAAGTATCAAGAAATCTTCCATGAACAAAATAGATTACATCAAGGCCCATCTGTTTAATCAGAACAATTTTATAAGGAAAATTTTTCCACAAAAAAAGTGAGCTGCAGCCTGCAGGTTTAATTCTATTATTATTTTCTTAAAAAATTAAAGTAATTCATATTATGTGGAGAATTCATTTATTTCTTTCCTTTTCTTTGTTTATAAGTACAATTTCTCTTTTAAATATTACATAAAACAATTATTCTATAGCAAATTTTTTGCTAGAGATTCTTCTCCAGAAAAAACTTCTTTTTGAAAATTAAAGAAAAGAAGTTCAATGGAAACTCCTTTTTATTTCTTGAGGTGGGAAAAAGGAAGAATTCCTTAAGCAGCTATTTTGAACTTCCATATTATAATAAGTACCACTGTACCAGATTTTATATTTCTATATATATATATATATATATATATCATTATTAGTAACAGTGAATATTATACCATAAAGAATACTGCACAAGGATACTATTCACCTATCATCATAAATATGCCTGCATCCACGACGACAGAAGGTTCACAAAAGGACCACAACTAAATTGTAAAATTCAAATTATTAACAATCTGCCTCTACTTTCTCAACTTATACTTGGAAAAAGGATTTGAGCCTAAATCAATTCAGCAAATTGATAAACAAATCGGGAAGTCCCATGAGTTGAAATTTATGACATTTTGAATAAAATGCATATGACAGATAAAGATACCTTTACCTTTGGTACTGATTTCTGGCTTCTTTTGAAAACGAACTTTTTCCAAGTAGGGAGCAATTAAGGCATCCAATTCCACCAACCAAAGTGCAACCGCAGATGATGTTTGCGGCATAGATGCAAAGGATGCAATAGTCTCTTCAACAATATTAAAGGAAACTTGCTGACCATTGCATTCACACAACCAGTCCTCATTGATGGCACCAACAAAGTCAGCAAGAACCTGTGAGATTTATGAAGTAGAATGAATAAACATGTGCAGTTCAGAGAACAACCTGCAAGATTTACACCCAGAAACTGCTCTTGCTACTTATAGAAAAATAAAATAATAAATTCATATATATTTGAAGGGGGGAAAAACCTGCAAAAGGTCGGCCATAGAAGAGGTGCGCCGGAGCCTTTTGACCCAAAGCTTATGAGCAGACTTTGTCCAAGCACCCACCAACGCTTCTTCAGGCATGACTGACTGCACACAAAATGAATTGAATGCTATACATCATCTATATTCTTTTTTATAATTAAAAAAAGGTTTTTTTATTTGATGAAGACAGAAAATATCCACACTAAGTTGACACAGACACAAGTGTAACTTTTCAACATCGACAGGAAACTCCCAAAATCAAACATGTGAAGGGCTATTACTTTTCTTCTGTTTTTTTAAGGGGTAAGGAAGGGAGCCGGGGGGGGGGGGGGGGGGGGGGGGGGGGGGGGGGGTGTGTGGGGGATGTATGTCCATGTTACACTGGTTCAATATTTGTCAAATTTACCATTGGCCATTAATTACACAAAAAGTTGTAAGCCCAAATACCATTAAGCGATATCCTAACTATGTGTAGTTGGATAAGAACCCCAGCTTGTCAAGATTGGCAGCACAAATACTCTCTCACCATTCCAGCCTGTTGAGAGATGCATTCTTCCGTCAATCTTATGCATGTGTCTTACCAATCAAACTATTGGCATCATAAAGCAATGGCATATTCCATAGCTACCTTACAGAATCATAAAGTTAGGCCTTAGAGTTGATAGGTATAAAATCAACCACAAGAGTCCCAAAGCACAACTCTATATAGCCATTCCAGTTCTCTATGCACATGTCAATTCCTCAATCCTGTACCATCAATCCTATCTGAACCTCATTTAGTGTTATAATTTCCTTAGGCCCAAACAAAATATAGAATTCCTAAAAAACACCAGGGCCTGGTCATTGCAACTCCACTATGAAGAAGCACCCCTCCTCCCAATATATTGCCAAGTTCCTTAGCAGAGCATGTCAGCTTAACACACGCACACACACGCACACAAAGCTAGTAGACAAATGAAACCCACCTCAATTGCATGGATTGCAGCTTTCAGAGACTGGATTTGTGAAGATAGAACCTTATGCTGTGGGAACAGAATTTCAGAGTCTTCTTTCTCCCTACATGTGGCTGCATGGATGGCGTATCTTTCTTCTAAATCAAAATCGAGCTCAAATGTGGTATGGCATAACCTACAGTGCTTCTCATCTCTCCAATATAGATCATGACAACTTTCACACCTAGCAAGTGAATCAAGATATGATCTTTTACCATGTTTTACAGCATTAAGATTTGAGTAAAAAGAATTCCATATCCAGGAATCAAATTCTTGTAGTCGGTTCCATCTTTCTTGTTGTTCTTCTCCCTTATTTCCAACATCTAGAACAACAGCCCCTGATGAAGGCAAAGAATCTTTTATAGTCTCAGTCAGGCTTAGGTTGTCTACATCAGATACTGGAGAACAACTGTCCTCTCTGACCATGTCCAGCTCAGATTGATCAGACTGTGTCAAATGTCTGGTTCCAGCACTCTTTACTATTTTATTTGACATTGCTTGACAGAGAAATGCTCGTCGCTTCTCCAAAGATTCAATAAGGATAGCCTCCCGCTTACCTCTGTCATCTAAAACTGACAACAAGGCACACAAATCCTGCATTGGATTGAAGAAAAAACAAGCAAATAGTGGCAGTTAAATATGGGCAGGAGGTAACAGATGATTAGATATGGACAAGTGTAGTTTTACTAGTTAAATACGTCTAATAAATATAACTCTCAAGAAAGGGCTACAGACTATAACAAAGGCTCAGAAGGGTACCTCTACGGTATCAATCACCTCCCAGTGACCATCTTCAGAAGATTCAAAGTAAACCCTCCTATGGCCTGGATCAAATGCACTACAAGGGCCCAATGCACTACAAGGGCCCAAGAAAAGCCAGTATCTATTGTACCTGCGATCAGACCCCAAAAACACAGATTGCATGAGATGCAAACCTGACTCAACTTCTTTTTCTTTTACATTTCCTCCTTCACCAGAGGACCTCTCCTCATAAGACTTTGATATTGACACTGAAGAATCAACTGGATGAAACTTAAATAATGAGTATGCTTCTTTTATACTATGCATTTGTCCAGCATAGCCCCAAGATGGCCTGCCAATGCTATGCTGTTTAGTTGATGACCTCTTTAATTTTGCGCCAGAACCATAATGATGGATGTTAGGTGCGCATTCAGCAATAGCTTGTGTTGGATCCTATATAGAAAATAGCTAAATAAGCTTCAATCATCGATTGAAATAATCATGAAAGTGAAAGTATGATGAATTATCCAGCATTACCAAAACCATTTAAAAATCATAGCTACAATTGTATACATAAAAATCAATAGATCGCGTGGAAATTGAAATGCTATGCGATTAATGTAAAGACATTTATATTGTGCACTATTTATAAACCTGTCAACAACAGAGCAAAGAAAGACCCAGTAAATTGATGATGAAACCACAGTTGTTGAACTGAAAATGACATCCAATTTGATAAGATGAAGATATGGTAAGAAGCAAGAAGAATGTCCTAAATCACCATATTCATTTTGGTTACACCAAATATCATAAGTAACATAGGAACATTCACTGTTGAACAGAGTTATAGTACGAAGGGCTGCAGAAATTTCATTAAGAGGTCACTTGCCACACACACAGAGGAAAAACAACAAAAGCACTTCAAAATAAAGAACATTGCTATAATGGTCTATAGATTACCTCTACTCTGATACTGGATCCAGCAAGAAGAAGATCAGTTATAGCCACTAATGCATTCAACTTTTCTTCTATGCTTAAATCTGAATATTCACCTTCCATCAATCCTAACAACCAGACTTCTCCTGGATGGCTTTCATCGATTTCATTGTGTACAATCAGCATGTTATTTTGACTTCTATGACGGTTCATATACTTCAATTTTCTTGAATTGGAATTTCCTGATTCACAACCCGAATCATCGCTGTCACTACACAGACCATGGTCATTAGGGTCATCGTCAACACTTCCAGAGTCCTCAGTGTCAGATTGAAATTCATCGACTTCCTTTGCAACAGAACTAATACGAAGACGATAGGAAGATGATGAAATCTTTTCAAATAACGTAATATCACTTGAAAGAGATGAACATATTAAAGACTCCAGTTCTTCAGTTGTACTGGCAATATTCAATTCAGCAATCTTCAAAAAAAAAAAAAAATCATTACTAATATAATTCACCAGAACACTTATTTATCATCCTTCAAAAGTAATGGTGATAGTGAGAATAATAACCGCAACATGGTCAACATCCTTTCTCTCCTAACCTTAACAAGTGAACTCCACATTCTAGTAACTTACCGGCAATGACTTTGCTAACTCAGAAACTTTCAACCCATTATTTCCTTGCTCTGACAAAATTTTAAACAATTCGCACTTCAAAGTACCTGGGCGTAGACCATACTTCACCAGGAGGTTCATTTCCTAGACAACAGAAATGTGGAAGATTAAAATTCAAAAATTAAATATTACACATATCATCAGGTCTACAAAACAACAAAAGATGTTTATTTAGGGTAGAAAGTAGAACCACCAATTGAAATAAATTAAAAAAACAAAAACACTCATCCTGCAGCTTCTATGAGCATTAGAGCAACAAATTCCATACATAAGAAGAGAAAAACACATGCACTCAAATATTCAAACAACTCATATTTAGTAAGTCACACTGAAAGGAGGTTATATCCTAAATTCAACAATCTCCCTCCCTAATCTATTGAGAGTCCATACCCTTATCATGATGCCAGTTCTTGCAGTTTAATTCTAAATAGATTGGTGTGCAATGGTAAAGGATTTAACCGCAAGTATGTGGATTTTAAAAATAAACTAAAAAATTAAAGGAGAGAAAAGAGCTACTCAATATGAATTAGATGATAATTGAGCAAAATTCTTGAAGCCCCTTCTTTATGAGGGCATCAGGCCATGGCTTATGAAGGAGGAAACATCTACTTAACCAAATTTATTTGTCATGTGTAACACATTTTTTTCCCTGGTGGGATTGAGGAACAAGAACTCTATTCATCAAACCTATGCGCATGGAAAGATGCATATTCAAAAGGCTACTTTGTGCAAGAAAAGCACAAAACAAACCAAAAATTACAAAGAAACAAACAAACTAGAAAAGAAAACAATAAAGAAAATTAATTACAAAAGAGGAGAGAACAAAGGAACGAAGGGAGAGAATCACTGAATGTGAGTTCCAAAGTCCAAGACCAGTCGAATAGAGATCCACTAAACAAAGCAAGCAACTGATCTCTAGAACTATCTAAATCCTCAAAAGTCCGCCGATTGCATTCCTTCCAGAGACAACACAATAAGCACAATAGAACTAAATTCCAAATGTTAAATGAGTGCTTTCCCAACCAATTCCACCATCCAAAAAAAGTAGATCAAGAACTGTTTTTGGTAAGACCCATGAAATCCCAAAATATTAAGAAAAATAAAAACAAAAAAAATAAAATAAAAATAAAAAAAACCTCCACAACTAATGAGCCTTCTCACAACAAAGCAATTAGTGATCCACAATCTCCCCACAACGACGACACATGATGCACAAATCAACAAAATCAAAACCCTTAAGTCTCAAATTATGGCCCGTAAGAATTTTATTCCATATTCCAAGCTACAGTCCAAACAAAGAAGGAAACACAAGCCTTAACTTTCCAAATACCTTTCCAAGGAAAGACAACAGAAGAAGAACCTCGCAGCTTATTATAATACAAGCAGATGTCAAAATCCCTAGGCTTAACTTCCATCTCATCCAATCCCCAATATCCATTGAAGGAATATAGGATTCCAAGATATGAAGAAAAGCCTCCCTTATGTCCAACTCCCTATTATTAAGATCCCAAATGAAATGAACATCCCAACTTCTCCTACCCCCACCCCCAGCCTTGTCAAAGCAGACTCAAAGGAGGCCTCCCTATCAGTGGCAATACCATACAGCCCCAAGAAAGCCAATTGGAGAGGTTGATCCCCACACCACCATTCTTGCAAAAATCTCACTCTACTCCCCATCCCAACAACAAACTGAGTATTTTTGCTAAAATCCTTCCAACCCATGCGGATACCTCTCCATAATCCACACCCATAAGACCCCTACTCAGCTTACAAGTTCATCACCCCACTCTTCCCCAAACTTCAAAGCTACCACTCTCCTCCAAAGCTGAGTCTCCTCGTTTCCAAACTGCCAAAGCCATTTTCCTAGTAAAGCTTTATTGAATGTAGTTAGTTTCCTTATACCTAAACTACCATTGGCCATAGGCGCGCACACTTTGTCCCATCCTACCAAATGAGTCTTGTTATCACCCCACAAAAAGTCCCCTTGCAACTTTTCAATTCTGTTAGTCACAAGTAGGGATGTTCATCATAGTTTGGGGTTTAATCAATGTCAAAAATGGATATTGATTTTTAAAACATACTTTTTTAGAGATTAAATACGTAACCCATTTACTTAATAAACCTATGAATTTGTGTATGGGTATAAAGTCTTTTCTTTTTTGGCTAACAAGGTGTCCAATACTCTTGAGCACATAACCAATTCCCAGATATGTACAACCCTTCATGCACTAATGGATAAATTTGAACTCAAGACTTCATGGTGAGAAATCGTGAGTTCGAGGAACCAGTAGACCAACCCTTTAGAGTTATATGAGTATAATGTCAAGATTGTCTAACTTTCTAAACCCAAGGTCCCAAAGTAGAGTTTGAGTTAACCAAAAAGATGTCCAAAACCACACTTTGGCAAAGAGTACAAAGTTAAAAGTTCAACCAAAAATTTCTGCTTGTTGCCATTAAAAGACTTTCTTTCTTTTTTTTTGTACATATTCAAATCTTTTGAAATGCCAAATCATCTTATTTCTCATTATTGATCAAATTCATATGATAAGAAACCAATTAAGGGGGTACTATCTACAACACCTAAACATAAATTATATTTTTATAGGGAAATTTGTTTAAACAGAAATTATGATTTTATCACACCACGTTAATCAGATCACCAAGAGTCGATAATTTTTTTTTTTTATGAAAGGGTTAATATTTTGAATACCTTGTTAAGGGCTTCCCTCCGCATTGCGCCTTGCTTTGAACCAAAACCAGCGGCAACCAATACTTGACGCAGTATTTCTGTCCATGTTAGAGGGTTTAAAGCTCTCTTCCAAAACTCCAAAGCAACTTTTTGGTTTTCAGCCTGCCAAAATCATCAATAAAAGTACACAAGTATGAAGACCTTCAATTTAATTTTATTATAATAAAAGAATTAAGAGTTATAGGCATCATTATAATTCATTTGGAAACTAATGTCCTACAAAGAGCACATCGATTTTGCCAAGAGCCTTGTAGCTCAACTTGCACCTCCTAGTGTTTCCAATGAAGACATCTAGAGTTCAAAATCCCACCCTCTTCATTGTAACTATCAAAAAACAAAGAGCACATGGATCTTTAAAAGTGTTAGGGCTGCTAATAGTCAGGATACATATTTATAAAGAATATTCTAAGAAAAGGTGGAAACATTAGGCCCTTTATCATGTTTTTAGAGTGTGAGGCTTTTTCTGTAATCTGGGCAGTGAACTCTTCTATTATGAGTTGCTATTCTCTTTTTACCATTACTTCATTATTCAATTAAATGTATCACCAGATTTGTCAACTTACTTAGACCTATATAGTTATATTTGAGAGGAAGGCAGTTCAACTGCCACACAGGTTGCTTTTCACCTAATTTCTTTTAGTGGTAAGTTACACATGCACCCTATAAGTTTACAATGATGGTCACACTTATTTACAATAATGATTTTGAAAACTTTCTAAAACCTCAACCTCAAGTTCATCTTTGAACCAAACAAAAAAAGTGTCATCAAGTAAGAATATGTGAAAAAATTCTACAGAGTGGTTATCTTTCTACAATTTAAAAAATCCTTACTCACAACAGCTACGTCTTATTATGTAGGACCTTTATAAAATCTAACCGTTGAGAAGTAATAGATCCTCAATCATTTTCACATCCTAACAGTGGAAAGGTAGGCCCAAATCATTTACATCCATTGCATACAGTCACGTCCATTTCACTATAATTATTTGTTTTTTGTCCCAAAATAATACAAGTGTACAAAACAGTTAAAAAATAAACAAAGTTATTGTTGATCAAGTTAATTGTTGACCACTACAACCTGCATTGTTTTATACTCACCGAGTGAAGTAATGCAAGAAAATTGCAGGATATACTCAAATGTGGGGGAAAATATCCATTACTAAGCTCTGCTTCTACTTCAGATATAAGAAGCTTGAGAAGGGCCACATGAATTTTTCCAAGTAACAGGGAATCCTGAAAGGAATGCATAGAGAAAAGAAGAAACCAACAAAAGGTAATTTAAATGTTATTCAAATAATAAGGTAAGACACACAAAAACATACAAAAATTCAATATGTAAAAGTGGATCAGAAATGAGATTTAACCTTGTCATGAAATGATTGAGCAAATTCATCAAGAGTGAAGGAGCATATATCAACTGCAACAGCATAAGTATAAAGGAAATGGAAAACCTGCTCAAGAAAAGTCAGTTGTAAGTCTTAGCATGATAAATCAACATGCAATAATCCCAACAAAAAGCCTCCACATACAACCACTATTAAATCCTACAAGGGGGAAAATGTAGGAATTAAGAAAAAAGCTTTAACATTATTACTTATTTCATTAATTTGTTTTCTTTTTTTTCTTTTTTTTTTGATAAGTAAGTAAGATGTATATTCATTAATTTGTTTTCATGCAGAACAATAAATGAGCATGTCTTAGTCTTGCAACACATGATGAAGAGAGTCTAGAGAAGGATGCTATACATAACAAAGTGACTATATGACCTTAGATAGGGTAGAGCCAACCCCCATCAGTTTGGACTAATTAAAAATTATACGATCTTAATTCCAAGTCATAAACATGACAGATTTCTAAATTATAAAATAATTAACAAAAGCTTATATATATAGAAGCATACTGTCAGCATTTTTGATATTCCAATGGACATGCTAATCAAAAGATCAAATAAGAGGTAGGGAGTCACTGAATTTTTTCAGCATGTAGCAGGGATAGCAAATAATGTATATCTTGCACTTGCTAGGTAAAATAATTCATGAATAAGAACATCAAGCACATTATAAAAGTCACTGCAACAGAAAGACAATATGCAGCATCTTTTGCATATGATATATCTTGGTAGAAGACTAATTTAAAAAATTCAGTTGATAACAAATTTTGCAAACTATGCACCTTAAACAATTTCTTGACAATCTCTGGAGAAGAATCCCAAGGTTGAGTACAGAATGGATGCTTCATCTTAACAGAATTTGGAGGAAACTTGGCCAGCAAATCTGCAATTCAAATGAAGTTACAGATATCAACAACTTCAAATACCATAAATCTACAAATAATACATGCATTCAACATGATATAGAACTTTGTCAGATTCTTCCTCCAAAACCAACCTTTGCAAAGTGAACAACCATGTATACCGTTAGCAGCAAAATGATCTGAACACCTCAGTGGATTTGGTCCTGCTTGTAACTCTTGCAGCTCCAGCTCTTCATCATCCACAAGCATAGCTACATGATTAAGGCAATCTCGAGATATCGCTCCTTCCAAAGCAAGTTCACATTTTACTATATCTGGTTGTTTGAGATGCTCATCCTGGTTGGGTTCCACCTGGCATTTAACAAGAAGTTATATGTTGCAACTCAAACCGTATAATTTCAATAACAACTTATTATATACCTCTCTTCTTCCGGTGGACTGCTTCCTCCTATCTTGTGATTTATTTCTTAACCTTACCTGTTTCTAAATATATAAATACTTGTCAGAAAACTTTCTGTAAGTAACCATTAGGATCAATTTATAAGATCATCAATCCACAAAGCCCATACAGAAAGGTAAATGGACAAAAAAATTTCATAAAATTAAAAGTAAATGACTTACAGCCACAGGAGCTTGTCGTGATCTTTTCACCCGATGTTGTTGTTTTTTAGGTGCTGTAGATGTTGAGATTGGAGATACAACCATTTCTCTGTCAGTATAATTGATACCAGTAGGTATATCACCCCCATCAGGATTAGTTGCCCGCCAAACTGTCATCAAACCTTTCCCGATACCATGTTTCTTCGCCTGAGTCATCAAACCTTTCCCAATACCATGTTTCTTCCCCGGAGCCATCAAACCTTTTCCAATACCATGCTTCTTCGCCGGAGCACTCTTTTTATTAGAGACCTGGTGACTTAAGATGGCTTGCTCGGAAACCTACCACCCACCCACATGCACACATAAAAAGTCAAGGAGTTCATGTGAAAATTAGTAAAGACAGTGTAATGAGAGTGGCTAGGGTAAAAAAAAAGTAGGCCGTGACAGCTTTCAAAGAATGGCAAGTAAAAATCTTTCTCAAGTACCTTAAGCCTTTTGCCTGTGCCTTGGTTGTCTTGGCAAGATGGACGAGAGTTTTTAGGATCTAAACAAGCAAAGACGTTATGAGCAAAATGTTATTAAAGAACCATATAGTGCAAGGAAAATTAAGATCTCGTGAGAGAGAATGGGAGAATAAAAGAAAATCTAATAGGGTAATGAATGCCCAAAATGATGCTATATCAGTCTTTGATTACCTTATATACCATTTCATTGTTAGGTAACTAATTTGTTAGAAAATTTTAAAAGGGAACAAAACACCATACATAGGAAGTATAAAGACACCCCCTAAAGAACTTCCAAGCACCACTGTTTGTGGAAAGTACATGTAAATATCAAGAAAACAAAAGGTAATAAAAATAACCACCCCCACAAGGAAGGAGTAAACATTCTTGAGGAAAAGCGATGAAGTTCCCCTAACACATTTCAGAAGGAACCAACAAACACCTAAAGAGAATAAAGAGTAAGGAGAAAAGCCCAACACTATTGACAGAAAATGAACCATCAACTCCCTGTCCCTTTTACACATATAACACCAAATTACCAAAATTCTTTCTTTTGATCAAGTTGTCACCTCAAAGAATTCTTTGAAGTGTTTTACTTACAAATAAACAAAGCCACTTTTGCAGGAGCATAGCACACCAAATCCTTTTTCAGGGAAAACTTCTATGATTCTACCCCACACAAGCCTTATAACACAATGTCGCATAAAAACTTTCATCATTAGTTAGCCAACACCAACCCAAAATTGCCCTCCACTATCCTGCAGCTCAGACCTCTAAAGGGGCTCATTAAAAATAATGGAATCTACCTTCCAATCTTAACTGATCTACAAGCTTCAGGATACTAATGCATGACCCCATAACCCAGTACCAGAGTTAATGGATTCCCCTACTCACTAGAACTGCAAACCCAAATTGCACATCCCAATTAATGGTGCATTTGCAACCCAATTCCCAAAACTTGATATCCTAACCCCAACCATTAGTTGCAAAATTGATAGAAGTTACCAATCATTGCATAAAGAAAAGAGGTTTGGCTAAAAGTAAAACATCTCAGAAAAAAAAAACCTCACATGCATCAACCCTTAGGAATGATTTTTGCATATTCAACCATCCCATCTTTAAATGTTGGTGATCTATCAAATTATATTCTGTGTGTTCTGTGATCAGGGTTAGTACTTTTAGTGTGTTTCATACCCATCAACTCATTTCAGAAAATAATTTCTCCAAAATCATCCCTTAGGCCTCTTGCACAAGTGAAGAAGCCTAGGGAGACTTTCAATATATGAGTAGATAATGAAATATAGTGGAAAAGATATCATTCAATCTGCCTAGCTGCTTGATGTCTCAAAAATGTGAGAATGCTTAGTTTCTTGGTGAAGCTCAAAGACTTGTTTCATGGCAACTGTGCCTTCCTAATTCCAGTAGGAGAACAAAACTACAGTGAGTTAAATTTTACTAGCATCAAAAAACAATATAAGAACTCCCTACCAACTTTTTCCGTATGCATCTCAAACTCAATTATCATGCAGAACAAGAGAATTAAAACAGCCTAATTATTATTGCAATATGAATAAACAAGAGCTACATGTTACACAAATAATCATATTTAGAGTATACCTGTACGGCAGCAAAATGCCCAAGAAGGAAGAGAGTCAAATTCCACACCAAGCGGAGGGCCCTCCTTGCGGAAAACTTTCTTTAGAATATAATCCGAAGTAAACAAATGCTGAAGAAGAATGGGTTTTCTCTTTCTCTTAGGAATCCTGGTCTCAACCGTAGATGGGCGATTGGATATTGAAGACAAAGAAGCCTTTGCCTTATGCAACAAGGGGTCTCCTTTAAGTACCTTTCTAGCAGCAATAGTACCCAACCCAACCCTTGCAGTAAGAGTGGGATTTTTCTTACTTGAAGCAGAATGTGATGGTACAATACTTCCATTTTCTCTTTTATCCCTCCTCCTCCTCTCAATAAACCATCCCCGGACCTGCTTGTACGTCAACCCTAAAGCAGCAGCATTGTCTTCCATCAACTCTTTTGTAGGATACTTATTCTCTGCATATTAAAAAGGAAAAAATATATTAAAAACAAAAAGGTCAGTATATTAAGTTATCTACAAAACAAAGATTTCTAATAGACACTGTAAAATTATATAATTACAGTACAATAAATAGCAATATTTATTACAGATGTGAAAATATTTGAACCTGTGGTGTCTACTCCATGATGATTTTCCTTTCCCATAAGACTAAGACACCGATTAATTTTTTGGTGTATGCATCATTCAAACCCCGGTCTCTTATTCAGCCACAAGGGAATTTAGCAATTGAGCTAACTTTAACCCACGCAATATTTAATAAATAAAAACATGTGCAGCCCAAGCACACAGGATGTAATACTATGGTAACAAACATCAAAATCAAACTCTAAAAGTACACTGATGAATCAAATCTAATAGGGTTGAAAAGGAAAATAATCCATCCACTCAAACAATAGTGAGTGGTGTAAATGGGGCTGTATGAAACTTATATAGTTTTATGGCACAAAAGTTTATCATGGAAGATATGGCATTAAATCTATAGGTAGTGAAACAAATAAATATTAAATGGTTATTCATGGTTTAGTAAGAATTGTACGAGTAGAGTTTTGACTTATGATAAATTACTTATTATCCCAAAAGTTTAAGCTCTCAGATGTGGGTCCAAACTCCTTCTTAATAAGTGGGCCCCAACACGTGGGTAGGATGGAGACCGGAATATCATAAATTATAGATTGTCCCAAAGAAATTTAATAATAATTTGAACAGTTTCGAACAAAGAAATTTGAAGAAATAATAAAATATTTTAGTTTTATGGGTTGTAATTTTGTTTTTTTTTTTTTTGGTTGTCGGAATGAATCAGAAACAACAAAAAAAGAAAGGTGAAAAGAGGAGAAGAAATGGGTTTAGGGTACCTAAGTAGAGTTGTTGAAGGGATTGAAGTTGCGAGGCCGTCTTCCTTGCCATTTTTATCTCTTCTCTTCTCTTCTCTTCTCTTCTTAATTTGCAAAAGAGTTCAGCTGCAAAGTTCAAAAACCCAAACACCAAAAGCTTTAAGTTCTCACTCAAATAACAAAAATAAATAAATAAATAAATAAATTATTTTCACCCATAAATCAGAAGAAGAAGAAGATTGATATAAGAAAGAAAGGGTGCAAACCCAAACACCAAAAGTTTAATTCTTCGCTCAAAATTTTCCAAAAATTACAACAAAATATGAAAATTAAAAGAAGAAGAGGAAGATTGATATATATCTATAAATATGAAAGCATGGAAAATGAAGGAAGAGAGAGAGTGGGTGTTGATTGTAGCCAGCAGTAGAAGTAGCAGTGGATGAGACATTTTTGTTTGGGTATGGAAATGAAGCTACTACAACAAAAACACAGAGAGAGGGAGAGGGAGAGGGAGAGAGGGGGAGAGAGACTCACAGTTGATAATTGGGCCATCGATGATTGAATTAGCAAAGTGTGGAAATTGATGTCATTTGTAGAGAAGTAGAAGAAGATAGATAACAGTGAGATAAGAGTGTGAGGAGCAGAGAAGAGAGAAAGAAACAAGTGTAGGGTTTTGGGTTTGGCTTTGTGTTTGTGTCTGGGGTTTTACTTTTTTTTTTACCCAATAAAATAAATAACAAAATATATTATTATATATAAAAATAGGAGTGGCTCCTCTACCGTTTTCAAGTCTACAATTATCTCCTTTTTCATTTTAGATGAAGGACACGTGGCTTTAAACAATCCAAGGGTCAGAACATTACCACTCTATAATTACAATTTTTCATTGCATTATTTTTCATTCCCTTCCTTCTTATAGACCAAAAACAAACAACAAAACAAAACAAAACCGGTTGCTCGCTGGCTCGCAAATCCAGCTATATCGAATCAGCCTCAGCGGCCGTTGGTTAGTGTTTTTTTATATAGTAATATTTATTGTTGTTTTTGGCATTCATTGTGTTTGTGTTTTGTGTTATATGTCGTGCGCCTGAGCTGAATTACTTGTTTGTGTGAGAAACAACCAACTGAATATGAATCCACTGTGCCCATTAGGTAGTCTGTATTTATGGTATGTATATACCTTTTACTAATAATTATATACACACCCAAGTTATATTTCATGATTGTTTTGAATCATACATCGATAATTTGGGGTGTTGGGATTTTAACATTGGAGTACCACCAATAACAAAAATAAGCACTTGGGTTGCACACCAATGGAGAGAGAGAGAAGATTTAACAACAATGTTTAAAGGTAGCCTCTTAAGTTTAGATGATGGCTCATGGGAAGATTCTCACCGTGGACAATCTTAGGAAGCACTGCCTTCAGTATTAAGAGTAACTAGAGGGGAAGGAGTGAAGGACTAGGAGCCCTTGAAATAAGTTGAGGGAGTTTAGGGATGGGGATTGATTGAGTATTTATGCAAAGTGGAATTCAGTGGCATGTTGAATGAATGCTTCGAGCAGTGAAGTGGAGCGGTCAAAGTAGTCGTGCTGTGAACGACAAAGGAATTGCGGGCCAATTAGAGGGATCAGAGGATGAATTTGAATAGGGTGGGTAATTGGGTTTTGCATTATTTGGAGTCTCATGGGTGATGCCTGTGTCTGTGAAGGAGCTGCTGTCTTGTTGGAGAGGTGGTTATAGGAAGCATAATATATGTTGGAGGTGTGGGGTGTTATCCCACTTTGCTTATTATGAAGTGTTTGGAGAGTGTAAGGTTAAGGCCGTTTGTGGGAATTGAAATTCCTTTTGCTCAGCTGAAATTTTTAATTTTGAGACCTGTATTTGAGTGGGCTAGAGCTCTTGGAGTATTCAATTGCTTCGTGGCTTTTTGGATCATTGCTATCTTAGTGTTTTCTTTTTTGTTTGTGTTTCTCTTGTAAACCATGCATGTACTTGGATTTCCGTTTTGTTTAATAAAATTTTATGTAATTCATCAAAACAAGATTTCATTTTACTTTTTTTTTTTTTTTTTTAAATCATGTGGGTCCCCTAGAAAGCAGAGTTAGAAAAAAGAAACCTTGGTAATTCTTTGACAAAATTATCTATCCTGCTTATCATCCTTGAGACTTTCTTTACTTCATTTTTCTCTATTCTTGTTTTATGATGCTTAATATCAAAGGATAATGTTTTTTGTTTTGTTTTGTTTTTCTTTTCTTGTCTTTTTTGATGATTTACGTATCAATAAAATTTGTAATAGTGGGTTTTGACAGTGCAATGGAAGCAAAAGAGGGATTGAACGGCTTCAAAGTTGGTTCACTGCCCACCTTAATATACATTCCTGACTTCATATCCGAGAGCGAACAAACCATGCTCCTAAATAATGTAAAAATTCCATCTTTTTCTTACTTATGCCTTGTTCTGTTTTCTTCAATTCTTGTTTGTTTTTTTATTAGAGTGTTATTGCATATTACTTCACCTATGCTTTATAGGTTTATGGAGCCCCTGTATCAAAGTGGAAATCTTTGAAGAATAGGAGACTACAGAATTGGGGTAGGTTGACATTTTATTTTGTAAACCTTTCTTTTTCAGTTTCTTTCATATTGAGTAAAGTATGCTTTTGTGGTCTATGTTAACTGACAGGCGGTGTTGTCCATGAAAAGGGTCTTCTGCCGCAAGAATGTAAGTGGGAAAATAATTATGATTTATGGCATTTTCAGCCTGCATGCATCATGCAATTATATATGCTGTGTGGTATTTGAACTGCATATAAATTGAAGCAGCATGGAATACGGAGATATGTTTGCTTTGTTCATTCTTATTTCTTTCGGTAAACAACCTTATTACCATTAGAGGTGTTTGGGCATCCATAGGCTTTGAGATTCGCACTTTGCATGCCTTTGCTTTATTTTTAAGAAGTGTTTGATGCAAATTCATGTGATTCAAACTTGCTTCTTCTTCTTCATTTTTTTTTTTTTTTTTTTTGTTCTCTAATTCATGCTTATTTTGTTCAAAACTTTATATGATGTCCAAACACCCTTAAATCTTCCCTTCAACCCATGAAAATAAATTTGCTGTAAAATGTTTCTTTGAATTGAAGTGCACAATGTTTCTCAGCCCCCTTTATCAGAAGGTCGTGTATTATTAAGCAATTGTTTTTGGTTGATTGGTCCAATTTTAGCTCATTGTCACTAGGATTGAGGCATGATGCACATATAATTCTGCTTGATTGTGTTTTGCCATTACTGAAAATTATTATTAGCTTGATTTATGAGTGTTGAAGTCCATCCACTGCTAGTTGTTGCGATATGCACTAATGATATTCTTCGTCACTCTATCTTGCAGTGCCCCTATGGCTAACAAAGATTACAGAAAAGATATATGAAGAATCAGGGCTATTCCCCTCAGCAATTAATCATGTTCTTATCAACGAATACCTTCCTAACCAAGGCATAATGGTTTGCACTGGACCCTCCTTAGTTATATATAGCCATTGCTTTATAGTTTCTTTTTCTTCTTATTGTCAATTATTTTTTTGATAGTAATAAAAATCTATTAAAAGAAAAGGTGCTAAAGAGGTGCAATCCTAGCATACAGGAGGTATACAAAGGAAAAGCCCAAATAAAATATAGATAAAAATAAAATTGAAAGTATTAAAAAGGAAAAACAATAGAGGGTAATGAAACTCACTTTATCCAGGAACTCTAAAAAGTTCACAGTGGAATAAGCCTAAGAAGTCAAAGTCCAGTCAAACAAAGTCTTCAAAACTAAATACTTCAACTTTCACGTATGCTTCTCTTTTCGCTCAAAGCACTGAGCATTTCTTTCTCTCCAAGGGCACCAGATTATACACAGAGGAACAGTGTTCCAAATCTCCCCATTGCTTCTCTTACCAAAATGTCCCTTCCAACAAGATCTTTTTATTTTTCCCTAAACCCTTCCAACAAGATCGTAATTCCAAGTTCCTTGTAGCATTTAAGCTCAAGTCTGCAATATAATTCTGTTAATGATATATTGCTCTTGAGAACTTTATTGCTTCATGTTTATAAATTATAATTTCCACGTGATGAGCAGCAAAATGCATTCATGTTATGCATGACTTAAAAGTGCATGTCTGTCATACAGCCACACCAGGATGGGCCTGCTTATTTTCCAGTTGTAGCAATTCTGTCACTTGGATCACCTGCTGTTATGGACTTTACTCCCCATTCAAGATTGAGATCTTACACAAACAATGTCGAGGATACTAATTCTGATGATAGAACTTCTGACATTGGAAAAGATAAATTCTTAGGTGATGACCGCTCTTTTTCAATTGTATTGATGCCTCGCAGTTTATTGATATTCAAGGACGAGGCATACTCAGGTCAGTATTTAGTCTGTCTGTCTTTTCCTTTCATATTATTTAAGATTGCCATAATTACTAAAAAATTGAAAACATTATGCCTATGGTTTCCAGATTACCTGCATGGAATAAAAGATAGTGAAGTGCAAGACTACAACGGGGTAAGATAACTTTAATAGATGGGTAGATTGGACTTGAGTCAAATGAAAAGTGATATCTACTGGATATAAGTTTGGTATTCAAATTAAGTTTATTATTCAACTTGAACTTATTCCTGAATGAACTTACATGTCCATTATAGCTTATATTTTTTCACATTTTGCTGTTCAGGCTGTAAATGAGATTGAAGCCCTGAAACATTCTGTACAAGATCAGCAGCAATTTGGTTCAGACATAGGTAGTGAAGAAATGAGAACTCAAGAATTTAAGACCATCCATAGAAATACCAACAGAATTTCATTGACATGTCGATTAGTATTGAAGGTGCACAAAAAGTTGTTTAAGTTTTAGAATTTTCTTAAATAGACGTAGTTTGTGCCATCTAATCAAAAGTGAAAGCGCAGCTCGAAGGTTTTCCTTCTATAAGAGCTTCTTTGAGGAGTAATTAGGGAGGAAAAATATTTTTATTTTATTGTTAGTAACAATGCTAGTGTTTGTGAAAATCATTTTTAATATCTTTTCTGTATATAGCATTATAATTTTAGTTTAATAGACTAAATATGACTAAATAATAGGTGTTTTGAAGATAGTGAGCATTCTATGCCTAATTTCAAGTTATTCTTTTTTATAACCTTATTGGACTAGTTGTCAATGTGGAGAAACCAACCCTTTTTTTCAATTTTGAATTTACTTGATTTATGTAATTTTTGTATTTGATCTGTAGACCCCTGTATACTCTCTTTGTACTTGGGTGTCTCTTTTTTTATATCAATAAATCTTTATTACTTATCAAAAATAATAATAATATATAAAGCAACTACTACAAGAAGAAAAGAGCTGAAAACTTGCCAAAGTTTTCAGCTGAAAACATATGACATTTTTAGGTCATTCTTACAAGGTCGGGTCAATACAATTTGAGGCTTAGGGCAAAAAACTTTGAATAAATTTTTTTTAATTAAAATATAACTTAAATAATATATAGCAATACTAATCCAATGTATTTTCAATCCAAAATACCCTTACCTAAAGAAAAGCCGAAGTAGCAACAACCTAAACTAAACCAAAGTAAACCCAATAAGACAGGTAGACCAACATGATAAAGAGATCCCAATAACTATTTCCGATTAATAGGAATGGGCCAAGAAAGACCACGCAAGCCTGCTAACGTGTAGCTACTTCGCTAGATGTTTTTAGGCCAATATAGTGTGACAAAGTTAGTCACTAGGTACCCAACATACAATTGCTTCAATATTAAAAATATATATTGATCCAAAATGGGTGATTGGCTAGCATTGCCAAAATGGTGTTACCAGAAGTAGAAATTAGGAAGGACCTAGACAAGGACCAAAAAATTCACTAAAGAAGTCCTTTCTAAATAGATAACATTCGTTTGTATTACAAAAATTAAAGGAACTCAACTTAAAATGGGGGATGAACAAGAAGCACCATTGAATACGAGTAGATCAACCAAAAAAAAAAAAAATCGTAAGATTTGTAAGTCTTGGTCAATTGATGATTAGCCAATATCCAATGTAATTGATTTGATACAATACTTTATATAGTACGAATTTAAGGGGGGAGACACTAATTTGTTGGAACAAACTAATGACGGTATATGGGTTCCAATTTGATCAAATAACACAGATTCTACATAAACTATTTAAGCATATCATAATGCCAAGACAAATTCCACATTAGACCCAATTAACTTTACTGGTATAGAAGCTTTCCTAATCAAAATTCATAAACATTTTCCGTACAGGTATTTAAATAGCCCAAAAGTGGGTCTTCAAGACAACTAGATACCATTTGTTTCTGAACGTGAACGAAACATATACAACATCCAAGACAACTAAGTGTTTGGGAACAATTTATTTAGTTTTTTACTGAAATTTTTTTGCTGAAAGTGTACTAAAGTATACTTGTACTTTGAAAACATTTGAAAAAGTGAAAAAAAATAAAAAAAAACAAAAACAAAAAAAAGGAAAAAAATGAGGTTTTAAAAAGCAGTACATAAAAGTTAAAAGTTAAAAACTTAAAGTTGATGCCAAACTCACACTAAATACCATTTGTTTGTGGACATGAATGAAGCATATACACAATCCAAGAACAGTTTACTATTCACATTCATAGCATCCTAAGGAGGATTTTTTTTTTTTTTTTTTTTAAAGAGTAATAAATTTGATTGAAATAAGAAGAAACTCAAGTGCAAAATGAGCATACACGAGAATCTCCTACAGAAACTAAGGTGGAAGAAATAGAAATTGAGAAGAAGCATTAGTGCATGGGTAGATCCTGATCTAAAAGAAACCATTAATTTTTTTAGTCCTGTCTATCGTGCAAAAGGAGGACAAAATACAGCAAATGCGGCAAACACAAAATCCTATCTAATTTAGAGAGTAAAAGCACAAAACGTTGTTCCAACAGTCTCTCTAAATTGCAATTTTTTTGTGCTGATGAACAGTCACTCTCTTAGTTTGAAGAGCACTACATTAACAAAACAATTAAATAGAATAAAAAAGTTGGTCACAAGTAACCCATTAAAATATTCACCTCTCAACAGCTACAGATCTCAACCAAATTTATTTTTCTCTCATATGTCTCTAAATGGAGACACACAATCTAGCTCTCATAAAAGTAAAATCAAATTGGAACAACAAAGTTGAATCAAAACAAGAAAAATAGAAGAGAAAAAAAAGACAAAGAAGACGATTTGACCCAATCCGAGCCGCATGCACTTGGTTGTGGAGAGGAGGACGAGCAGCGTTGGAGCAAATGAGGCAACTTCACACTGTGAATGCCGATCTGAAATTTTGGGGGCTTGTTTTGGATTCTTCCAGGGGAATTGATGGCTATGGATGGTTAAGAGAAATTGGAGTATGAGAGCAATCTCTCTCTCTAGTGATCTCTCAATTGGTCTTGCTACGTCAATCTCTCTCTTTTTGTGATCCCTTTCTCCCCTTTTTTTTTTATAAATATTGTACTAATTTTAGCAATTTTGTTCTATGAAATTACATTTTGTTTCCTTTAAACAACATCATTGATTCTTTTAAGAGTAATATTATACCCACAAAGTTTTATACAACATTTTTACAAATTGTTTTAGTAGCAAATTCTTATTCGTTCGCATATGGGCTCACCACTCACATCATTTTTTTACTTACCAGTAACCACTTATAACATCAGTAATTTATTAAAAAAAAAAAATTGTAGTTCTAGCATTTTTTTCATTCTATGCCTGATCTCAAGTTATCATTTTAGTGACTATAAAAAAAAGTATAGATCTAAAATCTAAAAAAAAAAAAAAAAAACAAGCCAAAAAAAATAGCTCAATAACAAAAATTACCAATAGTAAAACTGAAATAAATTAAGCTTAATTAACCAATTTTATCCAAAATAAACAACCCTACTCTTTAAAAAATTCTAAACAAAATAATTTTGTTCTTAGCCACAAAAAAAAAAAATATATATATATATATATATATTCTCAACAGCTAAGTAGTAGCAAAGTCAGAAGTTGAAACCAGCACACACAACTAACAATAAAGTTGTCCCTTCTAACTCAAAATTTTGACTCCATCCCTGAGGCTAAAGATTGAGTAATAAATTAGGAGTGAAAATGTGTGGTTGAGTAAATAGTTGAGTTAATGCATTTTCTTTTTTTGAGTGAAAATGTGGGGTTTTTAAAATTAGATATGTGCTCATAAAAAAAAATCAGTTTTTTTTTTTGAGAAAAAAAAATAGAAAGGGATAATTATAAGTTAATGAAGAATAAAAATAATCCAAAAAAGAGAACTAGATAATAATTAATGAAGTTTTAGGGAAACTTTAATGAACAAATTCATTCCAAATTATAAAAATTTGATAAATTTCAAGACTTAACATAGAATTTGATATAATTGTAGACTTGTAGGGAATGAATAAAAGAATGATGAAAAAATATTAAAAAAGAATAAAGAAATAATATTTAAATGGGATAGAGAAAGTGATAGAGAGTCGGTTGAAACATGTGAAGAACATATAAGAATTAGATGATTGACGAGAAACATGTCTATTCATGGCTTTAGTGTAGGAACATACAAGTAGACCCAATTTGATGCCTTTGTTTCAGTCACAGAACATGAACTAACAAGTTCTGTTGTAACATTTAAATATTTCATAATTAAAATGAACTTATATTACAACATAAATATAGAAGATAAGGAGTTAGTAATATGTTTAATCTCACATTGAAATTGAGAGAGACTCTTTTATTCTTTTTAATTACAGTGATTAATGGGCTAATATGTATTGAAGTTGATATTTGGCTAGATATGTGTGCGCAAGGAAGTAGACACCTCATTTTGTACTCGTTAATAACCTTTAGTCTCAAACCCCAATGATGAGCTTGACATATGTCAACTAATGATAATTAAAAAGTTCACAAAATTTTGGAAGTAATCACAATTCAAAAGTGTTTAAATCGCTTTGAAAACTATAAACTTAATGATTTTTTTTTTAATAATTTATAGTTGAGTACGAGGGGATTTGATTTGATTTCTCTTTCTAAAAATATACACTAGGGGTAATTTCATTCCCCTCTTTTGAGTTTGGAAGAATGACACTCCATTCCAAACCTCAAGAGAAAAAAAGTCTCCCCTTTTGATTATACTAGCTCGTCAGAGGCTCCTTGGATACACCACACCAATGTATTCCAAGCCTACTTATTCCTTTTTGCAGGAATCCGTAGCCACTAACTTGACTTCGTCCATTTGTATTGACGAGGAATTTAATTGTCGATTTTTTGCATCATGAAACATATTCAAATACATAGCCACGTAGATTGTATTTTGATATAAACTCAAATTCTTCTTCTAAAATATCTAAGAATTAACTCAAACTAAAACTATAAGAGGAAGAGAGAGAGTGCATGTGATGGGGAACTCAAAAAATACACCACCTCAATAGAAAGTAGAGATACAAAAAACACAAAAATTCATCAAAATTAAGTAGGGAGGGAGGGAGAGAGAGAGAGAGAGAGAGAATAATCACATTTTTCTTAGAAATTGAACAATTACTCAAGACTTGTTTTATTTATTTAAAATTTACTTCATTTTCTTAGGGAAAAAAAAAAAGGAGTATAGGCTTATTGTTTTTTTTTTTTTTAAATAAAGGTGCATAAAAATGTGAAGTGAAATAAACCCACCGTGCAAGCATAAAGTGCTTCAAAACTTCTCTTTGTGAAGTGTTAATGTGAGCAACAATTTGCCACTTCCGAATTCAAAGAAATAGTAGGATTTATGGTGGAGTAGTCAAGAAAAATGAATAAAATCTTATAATCATTAAGACCTGATTTTGAAATCTAATTGAAGTGATGGGTGATTGTGAAGTGATTATTTGGCAAGTTTCAATTTGCATGGTTTAAATAGTTGCCGGTTGAGGTTTTTTTATTCATGCAGCAGTTGGGAGTCAATTTTTTTTTTATTATAATTAAATTGTATTAATCTAATGTTATCTAGTTAGATAACATTTAGCCAAGAGTGTTGCAACTCAAATGGTTGGAATCTCTCGGTGTGTCCATGACATTCAAGGTTCAAATCCTCCCTACCTGTTATAGCTATTGAAAAAAAAAAAATTAGATAGCATTTATGTTTTCAATCTTTTTTGTATAGAACTAGGTTGTTTGAATCGATGAAGTGATGATTGCTATTTGCCCTATTTTGGGAATAGCATCTCTAGTTGTAACATTTGTTTTGAGCTAATTATGAATTATTGAGGAAGAATAAGTGTGAATCAAATATTTGAATCACTTGTAAATGAACCAGTATCAAAATAATGATGGTGAACTTAGTTTGTTTGTCTTATTGTTTCAAAAACCACAAAAAATAATGTATCAGACTCATTTGATGTGTTTTGCATTGCTCTTGCTAAGGACATCATTTATTGCTTCTTTTTTCCAGTCCCTTTTAGCCTTTGTTCCATTTATTGAAGGTATGCTCTTGTAGTTTACTATTGCTCTCTGAGCTTTCCTAATGCCATCATTAGAACACACATATCATGCCTCAAATGATCAACTTTTCCATTTTGTCCAAATTGGCCTAGCTCAAAATGATGAAAAAGATGTCTTTCTTCTTTTAAGGTTTCTTAGAAATGTTTATGGCCACTTAAGAAACCCTCATTATCAAACTCTCTATTATCTGGATCAATGTTCCTAAACCCTACAAGAACCAAATTCCACATTTAGCATTATCAAAATCAGATAAAAATTAAACCCCAAATAATGTTTTGAGATATCTATTTCCTTGTGACCATTAAATTTTTGAGGCAGATTTATTGTTGTCTATTGGACTGCAAGATCAAATTATTATATGCTACACATAATAAGAAACAGTGTGCTAAACATAGTATTTGTCAAAGCAAAACAGAAATTGAGAAAGATCCCACATCAAAAAAGAACCATTGAGTTAAAAAAAATTGAAATTAGTAGTTGAGTAAAAGATAGTATTCCTTAAGAAATGAGTTTTGATTATTAACTTTACACAATCATCTTGGGTGGTTTTAACATTACATATAATTTTGCCTTTATACATTCATCTACTTTAATTTAGATGTTTATAACTAAATAATAAAATCAATGAAGAATCAAAAACCAAAAACAATGTATATACATATTTATGTTATATACTTATATATAATAATGGAAGTTTTGAAATAACTTTCTTTCTTCACTTAAAGTTCCTTGGAAATGTCTCTAACCACTTAAGAAACCTTCATTGTAAAACTCTTATGTATCTGTGTCAATGATTCTAAACCCTAAAAGAACCAATTTCCACATTTAACATTATCAAATTATTGGACTGCAAGATCAAATTTAGCATTATGGACTGCATGACCAAACATTTGAGGTAGATTTTTTATTGTCTATTGGATTGCAAGATCAAATTATTATGTGCTGCACATAATAAGAAATAGTGTGCTAAACATAGTATTTGTCAAAGCCAAACAGAAATTGAGAAATGTCTCACAACAAAAAAGAACCGTAGAGTTAACAAATATGAAAGCAGTAGTTGGAGTAAAATTACAGCGTATACTCTATTATTGTTTCAAAACTATCAGAGGTAAATACATTAAACTTTGGTTTTCTTTTCTTCTTTTTTTTAGATAGAGTTAAACAAATGTTAAATGTAAGAAAACTAAAATGTCAAAGATAAACAAATTGAATGGGTAAAACACAAATATAAAATAAAAATTGTACAAGATGAATATGAAGTAAGAAGTTGTTGTAGAGATTTCTAATCCTTGAAAACATAATTGACAAGCCAATCCTAGCCACCCATAGCCCCAAAGTGATCACATTGTCGGCAGCCTACAAAAAATCATATCATCCACAAAATTTAGAAATCCAATGGAAAAACCGAAGTTGGGGAAAAAGAAAAAATAAGAAGGGAAAGAACACATCTCAGAGGGACTTTCCAAATCTGATGCCACTTTGGCAACTTTTGCACACAGAGAGAGAGAGAGAGAGAGAAATTGGAAATTTATAGTGTTAAAACTAACATAGCTAATTGCAGGATTCGCAATTGAAGGGTTTGAACTTTAAAAGAGCCAAACGGTTTTGAAGGGAAAAATGAAGAGTTGAGAATTGGAAGAGGGCTAAATTAACCGTGAGTTAGAGTTAATGAGTTAAGGAATGTGTAAGGTTATTCACAGTGAGTTAGATTTAATGAGTTAGAAAATGTGTAAAGTTGCACTATTTATTTATATATTAATATTGTTTAAAAAATGAAAGGAAAAAAAAGGTGACATGGTCGAGGATGTGGCTCAACTAGAGCGTGGCAATAATAAATGTTATGCTTCAGCTTTTAGATATATATAGATGTGGGGACAATTTTTGCCTAGACCAAGTGTTGCACATTGTAGTCATTTTTGGCTTAGAGTCCCACATTGGAAGGATATCCTTCCTCTTTCTACCTTATAAGGGATGAGCCAAAGGAGTTAGAGTACCACTAGTTTATCAAACTAGGCAAAAATTCTCCCCACAATAAAAGTAACCAAACTAGTGGTACTCTAACTCCTTTGGCTCATCTCTTATAAGGTAGAAAGAGGAAGGATATCCTTCCAATGTGGGACTTTAAGCCAAAAATGACTACAATGTGCAACACTTGGTCTAGGCAAAAATTGTCCCCACAATAGATATAGATGTAGATTAGTAACGAAATATTTTATATTTATACAAAATTCTCTTTGCTAAAGTTTAACCATGATTAGTAAAAATATAATTGATAAATTTAAAATAATAATGAAAAGTTTATCAAGCACCAAAAGATTTGCAATTGAAAATCTCTCTACAACTCATTGAAAAAAAAAAGAAAAAATAAGGGGGAAAATCTTGGAGACTTGAGGGTAGGTTGGTACAAAATATTTTTAATGTCAATTTAATAGAGTTTAGTCAAATGGATGTAAGGGGGAAAATATTTTCTCCCTCATAAACCTTAAGAAAGGGGAGTGTAATTATCCCTATATAGTATATATATAGAAGGAAGTAGTGTAACAACCAAAATATTCCACTTGTTAAGATACACAAAAATCCTCATGGACAAACACATGCATACATTTGTGTACATAGTTTTAGGTCTTGACTCAGGTTGCAAATTGGTGGGGTAGGGTTTGGACAAGTCATAGGTTCAGGTGATGCAAAGACAAACAAATTGTAGGATATTTCTTTTCAAAAAAAAAAACTATAAGTTGTAGGTTTTTATTTTATTTTTTTGGATAGTTAATGAAAAATTTTATTAATAAAAAATAGTCAAAAATCAAGAATCAAGATTACAATGATCAAGTAAAACGTGAAGGAAAATAAAAGAAAAATGCGATAGAGCCACACTCCAAACAAGGAGAGTATGTAAGAAAAATGTCTTAATCTCTAGCAAGGAATGTTTGCATCACTTAAAGCATCTAGCATTTCTTTTACTCTAAATACACCATCGTAGATATTAGACTATTTGATTTCTCAAAGTACCATCGTAAATATAAAGCTAAGTTCTTCAGTTGCCCTTGAAATCCTTTTGAGCGTGGCCTATTAGATTACTGGTCCCAGCCTTTTTGTGCAAACATTATTGGTTATTATTGTACTTAAAGAAGGTTGCTTGCACTCAGATTTCAGACAGTTAATCTTTTATGTGTTCTTTTGGGCTCCATTGACACTAAATATATTACTTGTTATATCAAGAAAAATAAAACTTCGCTGTGGAATGTATTCTTGAATGAATACTTGTCTTCTGGAAGAACCACAGAGACTACAGTTGGTGGACACGAAATGCCTAGCCTAGACTATAGATGATTGTATTTTCCTTGGTGGTTTATCAGAACGAAACTCGTCGCTAAAAATTTTGATTACTTAGGTTCCCTGTTTCTTGTTAGTCTCTAGACCAATTGATTATTGGTTGACATGATGAATTAACTACCTTTCTTTTTCCCCTTTTTTTTAGTTTTAATTTTTATAAAAAGTTCATAATCCTTCCATAACAGATTTGATTGATTCTCAAGATTACCCAGGAATCCATAATCAAAAAAGTGAGTTTAATAATATTTGCTTTTTAGATTTACCAAAAGGGGGGAAAGAAAAGTGATGATGACAGTCTTAGAGGTTACAAATGATGAAAGTCTTAGAGGTCAGCACAGCCCATGATACATTGCATATCATAAAATCTTTAGCAACATGTAATTAACATCGAGTATTCTACCCTACCTACCTTGAAACATTTAGGCCCTATTTGGTATTTTTTTTTTTCATCACTTGTCACTCCTCACTCAATTTTCGTCACTTCTCACTCATCACTCATCACTTAAAATACCCCAATTTCCACTACCCCACCCGTTTGGACACTGTTTTCACTTCTTATTACTCAAATATTTCACTCTTTTTGTGGGACCCATACCTGATCACCAAGTCAGACCCTTTTGTTAGCCTCATAAAGCATCCCACTAAGCCATTATATGTACCTTTCAAAATGGTTGAAGTTGTTCAATTACTCAGGCACAGATATACACAGAGGTCTTGGATAGAAAACCAAAGAAGCAAAAAGAGAAAATCTTCAAATTTGAAGAAGTGGGTTTCGAAGAAAAATAGGAACAGAAGTAAAATGAAGTGGAAGAAGGAAGAGTGACCCAGCGGTGGCTTGACCTAGTTGCACGACCCAGCGGCGACGAGACCTAGCTGCACGACCTAGCGGCGTGACCCAACCCTGTGTCTTCTTGATTTTTTTATTTTATTTATTTATTTTTTTATTTATGGGTTTGAGACTAAGATGATGGTGCCGATGGTGGAAATGGAGAAGAAAAACAGCCCTGTGTCTTCTTGATTTTTTGTGCAGTTGGGGTTGTGTTTGTTTTGGGTTGAGGTTTGTTTTGGAGATTGTTTGAATTGAAAAGTTTGTGGGTATTGTTTGAATTGAAAAGGAAAGAAAAGAAGAAAAAGAAAAAAGAAAAAAAAGGAAGATGAAGATGAAGAAGACCAGACCAGACCTAGCGTGAAAGGGAAAAGAAAAGAAGAAGAAGAAGACCAGTGTGAAAGGAAAAAGAAAAAAGAAGAAGAAGAAGACCCAAACTCATCGAACCCAGTGAAAAAAAAAATGGTCAAAAGTTGCAGTTGACCTCTGACCAGTGGGTCTCTCAATGTGTTAATTACCAAAATGCTATTGGAAACTGAGTTATGGAAATTGAAAACACCTAGTGGGTCCCTCAATGTATGTTTAATTAACAAAATGCCATTGGAAACTAAGGTTATGTTTAGTAACAGTTTTTGTTTTCTATTTTCAAAAACTTGTTTTTGAGAATATAAAGAAAAAACAATTTTCTTGTATTTTTGAAATAAAAAACAAGTTTGATTAGTTGAAATTAAAAAGATAGTTTTTTGAAGAAAAAATAGAAAATACTAAAATATGTTTTTACTAGAATTTGAAACTTAATGTTAACTTATTAAATGAAACAGATTCATTAAATTAAATGCGTGTTTTTATTGACTTTTGAAAATTAGAAACTGAAAACAGTTTTTTGCATTTTTTTAGTTTCCTTCAAAATTGAGTTTTGAAAATAGTTTTAGTTTTCTGCCCATTTTGAGTTGTCAAACAAGTTTTTTAGTCTCAAAAATAGAAAATTGTTTTTGAAAATAGAAAATAAGGGAAAAAAAAAGTTACCAAACATACCTTGAGTTTTGGAACTCATCACTCAAAAATTAGAGAATTGAGTGATGGAAACAAAAACCAAACAGACTTTTCAACTGTGAGTCTCACCATTTTTGAGTTATGGGTGATGAAAACAGAGTTATGAGTTATGGAAATAGCAAATCCAAAGAGCCCGTTAGTCCCGAAAATTTTCTTAAGTATTCATGTTCCAAACCTGTTGATAGTTTGGTAGCTCAAGTGCTTAACTAACACTTCTTGATATTTTCGACGAAGATATCTATGATTTAAATCCCTTCACCCCATTTTAATTATTGAATTATTAAAAATATAGTTATTTTATGAATTTAAATGTAATCACTAAGCCTTTAGTGGGAGAAAGTATACTATGTTTCGGTAATACTAACTCAACATCTGTTTTGGTATTTCCTACCCAATAAATGAGCGACACTTGTTTCAAAAAACCACATCAGATTACTCCAATAAATGATTAATTTATCTTCCTAATAGTCTGATGTGATTTTTTAAAATAAATTTAATTCATTTATTGGATAAGTAATATCAAAACAAATGTTGAATTGATATTACCGAAAGATGATACAGAGAATTTGCATGACTGCATTAGCATTAAATATTGTCTTTTTTTGGGGGGGGGGGGGGGGGGAAGAGTTGGTTGTGTTATGTTATGTTATGACTCTTGTCCAAAAAAAAGTGTTATGTTATGACTCTTGACTATGTTTTTTTTTGGCTAAATCTTTACTCTTTATTCATTACCGACTGGGTGTGGAAAAATGTATGTGAAGATATGCTCAAAAAAAATGTATGTGAATGAAGAAGAGCGTAAATTTTTTTTTCCTGTGATGTGACATTGGCTGGTGTACAAAACTTTCCTTGAAAGTGGTAGAATATTAAATATAGAGCCTGTTTTCCCGCTTTAAAGTGCTTCCAACGATTAAAGTTGTTAGGTCTAGACACTTTTGACTTTCATGAAAGCACAACCTATTTTTTTTACCAAAAAAAAAAAAAAAAAAAAAGCACAACCTATTTTATTTTTCTCACCTTCTGTCTCTCTTGAACAATTCACTAGTTGTAACTAATAAGCATTTCCTCAGTAAATTTATTCCTCCATGTAAAACACAATTTTTTTTAGCAATAATTAAAAAAAAAACAAATATCTGTTTCTTTAGCTATTTTGCATCAAACCTAAATTTTTATTTTAGTTGAAAAGTAACTTATCCGTCAGTCTGCAATCTTTTACTAAATTTTATCTAAATCTATTCTATGCATCATTTTTTTTTTAATCTTATCACTAACATTCTGCCATGGTAACAAATTTCAAATTTTGTGTAACTATGTCCACATAGTATCATTAAATGTAAATGTTTATTTATGAATCTAGATAGGCACTACATAAATGCATAGCTGGATCCCCAGTCCATCCCTTTCTTCTGCTTGTATTTTTCCTTTCTTTGTCTATTCTTTTTTAGGGAGACAAAGGACAGAGACTGGTTCAACCTGCAACACAGAAACTAGAGTAATAGTATAGAGTAGGTGCCAAATTGCCATTCAAGCTTGGCTTATTTTTCTAGTTATGCTAGTACCACGTGTGCGAGTTATGATTACGAGAAGGGTGTCTTCACATGGACCTCACATCATTTTTTTACTATTCACAACTTGTCATGTGAGCGAGTTGTGGCACCAGTATAACTCATTTTTCTGTTTGTTATTTGAATGATATTGCCTTCAAATTTTTTACCCATTGTTAAGGGTCTGTTTGAGATTCGCTTATTTTGCTGAAACTGAATTTTATTATTTTTTTTTTGAGAAACCAAAAATTGAATTTTTTTTGTTAAAAGTACTATAGATAAACGTGGAGTAATGCAAAAAAGTGGGACTTATGAATAGTGTCAAAAAAGTGCAGTGAGACCTATAAATAATAACAAAAATAAATTAAATAGTAAAATAAGTTGGCAAAAATAATCTTACCAAATATACACTAAATATCAGTTTAAAAAAAAAAAAGAAAAAAAAAATCTTGGATAGTAAATTTTTTTTGGTATGTGTTGGTAAGCTAAGCTGTAAAGGCTATAACGGTTGTATAATATGATACGGCTATTCTCCTATTGGTCATGTGTTTATTTGGCGTAGCGAGCAATAAATTATTTTAACCTTTTTTACCCTTTCAAGACTTTTACCCCTTCAAGATTTTACAACTGTATATACTATATAGTGCCTACTAACCCCATTTTACCACCCCGATTTTACTGCAGCTATACTCGCCGCTTTTCAGTTTTCACCCCCCACATTTATTTAAAAAATATTAATAGCCTTTTTTTCCACTTCTCAAAAAGACCAAAAACCCCATCCTCAAATCCCCATATTCCCTCTCTTTTTTCTTCTACTCTACACTCCTTTGTGGGGCCCAACCTGCCACGCCATGACATCAGGTCCATTTTTGTATTTTCACTCTCGTTAATAAATCCATAAAATATCCACAATTCTCACACACACACACATATACACACACAAACACACACTCTCTCTCTCTCTAAAAATCTGAATCTCTCTCTCTCTCTCTCTCTTGGTGGGTCTTTGGAGCCATCGAACCAAATTTCGGACTCTTCTTTATAATTTATATATATATATTTCAAAAAAGATCAGGACCGTCCTTTCACCCAATCCAACGGCCCATATTAGTCGGCGTAGTTGTTAGTAGTTACCCAATCTCTCTTCCCTCCTTTGTGGTTTTTATCATAAACCCTAGCCGATACATACTCTCTCTCACTCTCTCCCTCACATAAACTTCGTGAACCGCCATAACTCTCCGATCTTCGATCTCTCTCTCTCTCTCTCTCTCAGATCTTAGGCTTTTAGATATTTATTAAATTTTTTTTAAATATAAATTATTTGTGTAATCTTTTATCTTCTTATTATTAGATGTATCTTGTTTTTGTAAACTCTGAGTTGATCGGAACCCGATTCGTGAAACGGTTCTCTGTATCGTAGTGTTTTTTTCTTCTTCTTTCTATTTAGTGTTTGTTTGTTTGTTATCTCTCTTTTTTCTTTTTTTGAACTATTTGGGTCCGGATCCGAGTCCGATCCGAAACCGAGTTGGTGAGTCCGAGTCTCAGAAATCTCTCTGTGGTGGTTTCGGTTCACGGAATCGGCGAGTCTCTAGCCTTTTCTCTCTCTGATAATTCCGTACACGTTTTCTTTCGTTTTTGGCAAATTGTTCAGTATGCGCTGACAGAGTCGAGACTCAAAAGAGTCCGAGTCCCGGTCCGAGTCCGAGTCGAGTTTGTTTTTGTGTATTTGTTTTTTACTGAGTCAACTCGGAGGGAGACTCAGCGAGTCGAGAGAATCGGATTTGTAATCGAGCCACGACTCGTGCCGATTCGATAGGGAACCGAACGGCAATGCCGTCGGTAGGGATGCGGCGGACTACGAGGGTGTTTAATGTCGTGAATGTGGTGAAAGACGGCGGCAGGGTTCTCCGGTCAGGCCGCCGCCTTTGGCCCGAATCAACCGACTCCTCCAAGGTCAGGAGAGGCAGCAGCGGCGGAGGAGGCGGCGGCGACGGCGGTGAAGAGTGGTCCAAAATGATCAAGGGCTCCCCAAACAACAGCGCCGCCCTCGCCTTCAAGCAGACCTCCTCCTGGTCCCACGGCGGCGACGTCAAGAGAGTAGCCGCCCCAAATGTCGCCGATGCGGCAGCAGCAGCAGCAGCAGGCGCCGCCCTTGATTGCGAAATTGAGAAGCCGAAGAAGAGGAGCAGAAAGGCGGTGAAGGTCGAGGAGAGTGTGGACAAGATGTTTGGGGTTGTGTACAGCAGAAAGAGGAGGAGAAATCCGGACAATGATAAGATGTATGGGATTCGATTCGCCCGTAGGCAGCGGAGGAAGGCTGACGATGGTAGCGAGGAGTGGGTGATTCCGCGTCCCAAGCTTTCTGTTGCTGTTGTGGGTAGTGGGAGCGATGATGATGATGATGGGTTTGTAGCGAGGTTTTTGTGTTCGGTTTTGAGGTACATGAGGAGGGCAAGGCTGACATTGTCTCAGCTTTTGAAATTCTTGTGCACAGAGCCGATTACAGGCGTCTATGCTTCGCGGGGAATCCAGTTCTCGAGGGTAAGTAGTTGCTCTGATTCTGATTCTGATTCCAATAGGGAAAACTTGAATTAATGTTGGTTTATTTTTGTTCTTTCAATTGTAACACAACATGGGTTGTTTCAAGTTTCAACTTTTCATGAAGAAAATGAACTGAACTGCATTCTTGTTAATAGTTGATTATAATTGTGAACTATTCAATTTTGTATTCATTATCATGGTAATAGTACTACTGTTCACAAAAAATTATGGTAATAGTAGGTTAAGTTGATGGGGAATCTGATTTGAATAATTTTATTATGCTTTTGTCATTTACTTTTATAAAGTTGAGAATTTGATTTGAATATGTGTTTTAGGCTTATTTGTTCTGTGTTTTTTATTTTATTTTATGTGTTCTTTCAGGATCCTCCCACCACTAGTGTCTCTGGAATATGCAAGTTTTTTGGGACCTTGGATCATATACCCATGTTTTCTGTGGATTTTTCCACAGTTCCTCGTTGTTTCAAGTACATGTATTACGGGATATTTCTGAGGTTTGGGTGTCGGAATGTTGTCATTGTAAATAAGTTGATTAATATGGACACAGATTCCGACACAATGACCGACAGTGAAGAAGATGAGAGCGAAGAACAACACCATATTATCATCACTTCTGACAGAGATGTGTCTGAAGGTGTCCCCCCTGCAAGAGATTCTGCGGAAAACAAAAACACCGTGCATGAAGTTCATAACACTGAGAACAGGTCGATCTTACATCCGTCTGTTCGAGCTTCAAAATTAGCTGGTCGAACCGCACAATACAGAAACGGTTTAAATTCTCGTGGTATTCGGAAGAGGAGAAGCTCAACGAGGAGGAGGAGGAGTGCTAGAAATCCTTTAATGGTGGGTATGCACAAATCTGGTGGAGCCCTAGCTTCTGATGTAATCAATAGTAGGAGAAATGGCTCACCTTTCTCTTCTGTGGTGACTAATAGTAAGTGTAGGAGTTCAGTTCGGATTGCCTCTGCACGACAAGATAAAGAAGTGTGTTCTACCACGTTGGGATCCTCGCGTGAGATAGATTCATCTTCCTGCTCCGCAAATATATTGGTGATTGAGTCAGACAGGTGTTACCGGGAAGAAGGGGTGAATGTCATGTTAGAAGTCTCTTCTTCAAGGGAGTGGGTTTTTGTAGTCAAGAAAGATGGATTGACAAGATATACCCAAAAGGCTGAAAAAATTATGAAGCCCAATTCTTCTTGCAATCGTTTCACCAATGCAGTAATATGGAATTTGGATAATGGTTGGAAGCTAGAGTTTCCCATTCGACAGGACTGGTTTATTTTCAAGGATCTTTACAAGGAATGTTCAGACCGTAATGGTATGGCTCCAACTGTTAAGAACATCCCTGTGCCTGGGGTTTTGGAAGTCTTAGACTATGGGAATAGAAATGATATTCCCTTTTGCAGACCAAATTCATATATCTCTACAGAATATGATGAAGTGTCTAGAGCTTTAGCAAGGAGGACGGCAAATTATGACATGGATTCTGAAGATGAGTTGTGGCTAGAGAAATTCAATAATGAATCTTTTACACAGAATGAGCTTCATCAGCATGTTTCTGAGAATAATTTTGAGTTAATGGTTGATGCATTTGAGAAGTTTAATTATTGTAGTCCAGAAGATTTCCCTGATGAGAAAGCAGCTGCTAATCTTTGTCTAGATCTAGCTAGGAGTGAAGTAGTAGTAGCTGTGTATAATTACTGGATGAAGAAACGGAAGCAAAAGCGCTCAGCGCTGGTTAGGTGTTTTCAGGTAAAAGCGCCATTATGTTTAAGATATCTCATTTCATATTGGCAATGTGTTACTTATGCAAAAGATTGGCAGAGTGTTTATTTTATTTATTTGTGCTTTGGGCATGGGTTATATTATTTGTTGGTTAGATTTGTAGAACCAGCGTTTCTGTTTGTACCATTTTATCGTAGTATAATGTTATAAGTTTTTCTTTAATGATTCAATTTCTTATTCTCTCTCTCTCTCTCTTTGTGGGTTGATGTGTGATTCAATTTAGTCAGCTTATGTTGTAATCCTGATAAAAAAAGGGTCCAGTTCTGGCTTGGATTGATGTTGAGCTTCTGATAGCAGAATGTAATAAAATTTTTATTTAAAAAATTTTTTTTTTATTCATTTTTGTAGAATGTTAAGAGGATCATAAAATGGAGATATGTTTGAAAGAGTGTAAAATATCTTTTTGTTCAGATAATTCTTAACTATCTCTTCCTTATTTGATGTTTTTGCAAAAAAATATTGCATGATAGTTGAATAGGGGACATGTGAGATGCTTCAATCTTCTGTACCATCTTTCATTTGAAATGTGTTCTTGGAAAAAAACAGTATTGAACTTCCTCAATTCCTGCTCTCCTGTGGTCCCATGAAGTTGTTCCACTAATATAGCAAATGGATGTTGCATATGCCACTAGAGTGCTTTGCACTTGAAGGAGCCTATGTGTATCAACCAGGGATATTTGAAATTCTTATATTCATTTAATGCTGTAATGCATGAGAGATGATCTGCCCTTTGCTTGCCTCCCCCCCTTACCTTCCATCTCTCTTCTTGATCCCTTCTTTGTGGTGTACATATGCCAATTTTGGCTTATAAATTGCTGTTGAATTGTTATTTGATCGGTGTAAATGATTTTTCTATACAGGGTCATCAACCCAAGAGGGCTCCAGTGATCCCTAAGCCAATTTTACGAAAGAGAAGATCATTAAAACGACAGCCGAGCCAAGTTGGAAGAGGCAAACAGCCGTATATCTTGCAAGGTAATTGATACAATTTAATTTTTAATATTCCTGTACCTGATACCTGGTTAAATTTGGGATTCAATATTGAGGTGATGAGACAAAATTAGGGTGTTGAACTAGGAATACTTTTCTTGTCATTTAAATTAACTGTCTATGGTGTTATTTGGAAAGTATTAGACATATCTGCTGTTTAGAATTTTTTGTAAGTGCAGCTGTATGTTATATTTTTAGTGATGCTCAAAAAAAAAAAAAAAAAAAATTCTAATTTTAATTATGTTAAAATTTGAGAAAATAGGATTTAAAATATTCTGGTTAATAAAATTTCTCAATCTTGTGGTGGTTAATTGATTGTTATTCAAAAATGGTCTCACTGAAAGTGTATTGATTGTTTTGGCTAATGTAATTAGAGTTGTGAACCTTGATCAAGTTGCCCGAAACACTTAATTGTGATTTGTGACTACGTGAACTGTTCTGTTTTTGGTGGGAAACCAATAGCAAGGCTTCATTTCCATGTTCTTGGGTTTTGTCTGGTTCCAATTGATATAGTTTTTTGGCCTTTCCTCTTAATTTGTATTTTGGACTTTTATTATGCTAAATTTTAAGCTTTTGAATTAATCTAAAACCAAGTCAACATATATGGATGTAACTCATGCAAACTGGTTTGCAAAATCTTCAGTCCTCTCCTGGATGCGATATTGTAATAGGTAGTGTTGAAATAATCATATTAAACTTAAAAAGTGAAAACCGAGTTTTACCGTGCATTTCTTTTTGTAAGCATCTGCACTGTACTTGTGTTACATGTTTTGTCCTAACAACTGTATTCTGTCTTCTATTGATGTACAGCAATGGCAGCTGAACAAGATGCTTTGGAAGAAAAGAATGCCATGCTTAAAGTTCAAGAAGCTAATGCATCAGCAAACAGATCTGTGGAATTTGCTATTCTCAAACGTAAAAGGGCTCAATTTCTTATGGATAATGCAGATTTAGCAACTTACAGAGCCATGATGGCAATTCGAATTGCCGAAGCAGCACGAGTTGCCGAATCACCAGATGCTGCAAGTTGTTTTCTTGACTGATGGGTGTAGGTTTTCCCGGGGGATGGGCATGGCGATTTTTTTTAATTTTATTACGTGAAAGATTGCAGTACAGCCCTGCGGCTGTTTTTGTAAGTCGTCAGAAAGACTACCCCCTTGAAAGATTGTAATTTTGTATAGATTTTGATTGACTGTACATTCTGTATTATTATAAGTTCACACCAATCGTGTACAAGGAGGTTTAGTTGATTTCCTTAAGGAAAAAAAGAAAAAGTAAAAAAAAAAAAAGAAATACATGAAAAAATTTAAGCCCTCAGTCATGCTGATGCTTAGAGATGCTCTTCAAGAATGTGTTTTATTTTTTTGCTTCTCTTTAGAGGTATGGTGCATTTTCTGTTCATATTGGTTGCAGTTGTTTGTGTTTGGTATCTAAACCAATTCTTTTAACCAAAACTGCATTTGGGTTTCTGATTATGTAGCTAATTGAAGTTGAAAACTGGATAGAATAAAAGGATGGTCATAAGAAACATTCATTTGGTGAAATTTTTTCAAATGGCATTTTATATATTTGGGACTGAAACTAGAAATTTTACTCCTTAGGCAATGATATGAATCCTTTCATAAATTATGTATTACTCCTGGCTGCTATCTGCAACTGGAGTGGCTGTCCAGTCGGATCAAATCCCTCTAATTTTGACAGCAAAACCCTCTTGATGCGTAGACTTGAAAAAAAAAAGACATATTTGGTAGTGCACTGATTGGGTGATCACGAGAAGGCCATGATTCATGAACGCTCAGGATGTGACCGCTCATGCTTGCTCCTTGCTCGTTTAGTCGTTTTATAGTTCGTTTAATTTGGTGATTGTGGACCCATGCTCCTCGGCCTCACTTGTGAAAACAATAGCCTTTTCCAGCTTCTGTGTACACCAACTGGCCCAATATTTAAGTGCTCGGTCTTCAACAGCCCTTTTGTAAATAATTTTTTTTAAAATAAAAAATAAACTAGTTTCATATATATTAGTGTCATCTTTGTGCAGTGTATGATAAAGCTTGATAATATATATATATATATATATATATTTATATATATATATATATGATATATAATTAATTAATAAGTATTAAAATAAGAAGTCAAATTAGCTCTTTTTGTAACTCTAAAAACTAAATTAAAAAAATATACCTTTCGATAATTTACATGTCAACATTAAAGAAGTCAAAAAAGAAGAATTACTAGTCTCTAACCTGTATAATGCACAAAATGTTCAACAAAACATATTTATATATGATATATTAATAAATAATAAGAACTCTAAAAATATATAAAAATTAAAAAATAAAGAGTCTAATTAGAGAATTCTTAGAAATTAAACTACCTAATATAATTAGAATTTTTTAAGAAAATAAAATGTGATTTAATTCGAATTTCTATGGTGTTGGCTTACTTTGTTATAAAAGGCTTGAATTATAATTAATTTATACCAATGTAGTTTAATACTATTATTTAACTCTAAAAACCAAATTTGTAGAAATGATTTAAAAAAATATAGGCTTTTAAATTCTTATGTGACAACATTAGAAAAAATTCATAATAGTAATTTTTTTCATTTTATAATAATATGATGCTCAAAAGGTTTATTGAAAAGTATTTATAGATAATATATATTTAAATATTTATTAAGAAATAAAAAATAAAAATTAAAATTTGTAGAAAATATGCAATGCAATTAATTAGAATTTGTTTAGAAAATATTTAACTCAATTTAACTAGAGTTTGTTTTGTGACAAAAAAACTCAAAGGATCTATTTTATATATACTAATTGTGGACCCGCGAAGCTTAGGCGTACATATGTATAATCTATAATGTAATTATTTTTGTAAAGGGAAATAATATATAATATATATGTTAACTAATACATATATGCAATTTAACTTGATTTGATTTTTTTTTTGGGTACTTTGCATAAATTTTAAGCAGTTAAACATAATGTATTTTGCATTTTAGCATAATTAATCAAAAAGTTCTAAAATAAACGTAGTGGTGGCAACATTTTTTTTTTTTAAATATTTTTTTTTTGATAGAGTTCTATTTGGAACACTTTTACTTAACTCTACCATAATCAGTTTATTAATTTTTTTTTGTTTTGTTTTTGTTTTTTTGTAGTTGATTGAGAATTGATAAAAGTAATACGTTTTCATCCTCATCCCATTCGCATAATAGAGCGATTGCGAGTCCATATTCGACATAATGCTTACAAATATGGTAGAAGCTCCCATATTGTCAATTTTATAATGTTGAAATGCAAATTAGAATCAACAATTAGCAACCTGTTAATTGTCACCTCCCTTTTTACAAAACCCAATACAACGCAAGCCCAATTATGGTTGGGCCTATTATTCTCTTATATTTCACATAGCCTAAGTCCTTTTTCTTTGAAAATTTTGGAGTGTAATTTGAGGGTAGAGTGGGCTTATATCAGCTTATTCATGTGTCCGAGACATGAATTTTGCTAAGTGAGCTTGAAACACTTGGTGAAATCCATGAGCCCATGTGCAACACAAAAAAGAGCACCTAAGTAATTTGTTGTATGTTCCCATAACTCAAAGCCATAAATAATATTTGGACCCTATTAATGCTAACTGATGAGATCATTCAAATTTAGCAAGTTCTTAAAGGGGTCGTTTCCCCCTCAAAGAGCAAAGAAAAACTAGTTTACCTAACCAGATTATTCAAAATTGGTAGCAAACCAAAATTGTTGAAATACCCAAAAACGCACATTGCTTAAGGTTGCCATTCTTTCAAAAGTCCGTCAGCCAAAAGCTTCAATCAGTACCTAAAGATGCATATTAGACATATTTCTGATCTACTATAAATGTTTGTCCCAAGCCAAGCATTGCTCAAGTTTTGTCTACCTCACCTGTAATGCCCCAAAATCATAAGCAATAAAAGTCTATTTAATCTGAATAATCCATAAAAATATTCAATAAAAGAAACCAGCAACATAAAATCTCATCACAAATGTCAGAACTCTAATCCACCAAAGAAAAAACATCCTCAAAATAATTCTCCAATACAATGTTTAATGCCATAAAAATAATAATAAAATCCTCAGTTTCATAAAATAATTTGTAATTGTTGTCTTCCAAGAATTTATACTCCAATAATTCCTTTAATGTATCTGTAAAGAAAAATAAAGGGGGTGAGATAACTCAATAAGCGGAATACACTAACATTGGGGAGTGGGAACAAATCTTTCAAATAAATAATTCTTACAACAAATTCATAGCTTGTAATTTATCAATATTTTATCATTAAATATTTCATATAAAAGAAAATATCTTTTTATTGTGAGCCATCATAATACATATATCAATAACATCATATAAACAATTTCCTAGGCTTTTCTTGTAGTCAACGTTTACGCTCTGTTGAGAGGTTGTGCTGTTCCATTTTAGGACTAGAACCTCATTTTCTTCCCTTTTCTTAAGGATGGCTCATTTGGAACTTAAATGTGCACTCCTTTGCTAAGGAGCTTCCTTTTTGGATCCTCAATAGTAGACTCCCCTACTGAGGAGCTATCAAATGTGCACTGTCCCTTTTCTGGGACCGTTTATTGCTAAGGACTAAATACAATACTGAGCTTTTAATCACGACTTGCCATAGGTTTTCAAACACATTTCAATATGTTTACCAAAATAATCAATTCATAATTCTCAAAATATAAAGATATATTTACACATACAAGTTTAAATAAATTTAGGTTATCCCACAAGTTTTTCATAAAACAAATAGTCAATGTGCACATCAAACATTTATAAAATATCAATTTACATATAGAATATCAACATATTTCTTTGATATAAATAGATTAATAATTAACGCTGTTTTGGGAAAACCCCCAAAAATTAGTAAACACCACTTATCTCTTTAATTGCAAAAATATGAAACCAACTTCCCTTGAATCACAACAAATCAGTAGGATTAGAACCTAACAACACCAAAGATAGGTCCATCAATACACAATTTCCCACTTAAAATCAGTTTTTTACACTTAAACAATTTTATTCTAGACAATACTGATATATCCAAAATCCTCTATTTATTCACTTAACTATCTAATACACTTTCAGCTTTGATCATATTTTTGGACTTAAAAATACTGCTGCCTAATCTGATTTTTCCATTGAAATAATCATGGATATTCAAGACTTCAAAATGGCTGAATAAGGGAAATCTTATCAATTTACAATTCACATCCTTTCTTGTCATGTAGCTATATCCATCACTCCTAGTCTAATAATATATAATAATCACCGTAGGACATCCTTTCCCATAATATAAGGATAAGTGAGGTTGTTGAGATCAGAATGTATGCCTAGAAGTCCTTCTACATTAATATATTGATAGGTTAGATTTTATGAAGTCATGCCTATTGTCCTATTAGCTATTAAAGCAATTTCAAGCACCATTCCTCCCTGAAAACGTGGGACAATTTCTAGCCATATATTATATATATCTTAGTTCATCCACCCAGTGACCCTTAACTCTCTTGATGCCGCAAGACATAAGGACATTGCTGGGCGCATATTTGGACAATGATAAGGGTGTAGGTGCATGACAGATGGTGGAGAAATTAGTAAGGCTATAAAATAACCATAGAGTACCCCTTTTCCCATTAAATTAATCATAGATTTAGATCCAAAATGGCCATACCTATTATTCTATCAGGTCCACAAATAAGAGATGCCTCCTATAAGAGTGGGAAACCATACCTGTAGACTCAACTCAAAGCCATGGTGAAGAAAAGCAATGTTCACTAGTCGGCTGAAGCAAAAGGAGGCACCATCAATAAATACTCGTGTAACTTAATTACTTATCAAAAGCAGGCACCATCTTGATATGAGAATAGTTTGATAATCAACACTATTTTGGGAAAACTCCCAAAATTAGTAAACACCACTTACCTCTTATTTGCAAAAATATGAAATCAATCACCCTTGAGTCACACTAAATCAGTAGAATTAGAATCAAGCAACACCAAAAATAGGTTCATCAATACAAGAATTTCCCACTTAAGTAGTTTAATCTATTAATATCAAAGCCTACGGAGATGTTAGATTCTCTATGCCACCCTGATTGCGGTACTGAGGTTGCCTTATAATTCAAACTATATGTAGGGTCTAGTTTTGCTCAAATTTCTTTTCCCTCTCTACTGCCCAATTTCATTCCTAGTTAGTGGACGTTTTCTTTGCTAATATAGAAAGACAATGAAAGCATTAT
The DNA here is from genome assembly GCA_023736055.1 of Quercus glauca. Classification (NCBI taxonomy): domain Eukaryota; kingdom Viridiplantae; phylum Streptophyta; class Magnoliopsida; order Fagales; family Fagaceae; genus Quercus; species Quercus glauca. The sequence goes on along the minus strand of CM043318.1, from coordinate 57,639,629 downwards.
TTTGATGTCATTGGAAAGGGTATAAGAAATATCTAGATATTTTCTTTGTAGGAAATTTCTTATTTTAAGAAGGCATCTCAACCTGCTAGTGGCTGAAAGGTCAAGACTATATCTGACAATGAAAATAGGATAAAACAAAAAGGCTATATGCATCATTCTTACTCCAATATAATAACAGTTATAAGTCATCTTCTCCATTAAATTAATATAAGGATAGGTGGAGATTGATAAGTCAAACATACGTCTAGAAGTCTTTTTTCTTTTAATATATTGATAGGTTAGGTTTTATAAAGTGATGCCTATTATCCTATTACCTACTAAAGTAATTTCAAGCATAATTCTTTCCAGCAAACGTGAGACAAGTCCAGCCATTGAATATTCAACTCCCTAAATTTAGAGCTAAAGGAAACCATACCTGTTGCTATCTCACTTTCAGCCGCAAAGCAGAAAAAAATAAGTTGTTCAACCGTGTGTTGTAGCTAAAACAAAAGAAAACCTTTTATATATATATGTGTGTGTGTGTGTATCTTAAGAGGTAAAAGACTAGGGTTTTTAAAAGCTTATCAAGGTTCATATATTTACTTATGTCACCTCACTTGGACTTCATATTTCATAGTAATTATCAGATTTAAATATGTTAGGCCCAAACCAATTAAATTCATTTAATTGTGGGCCTCCTTTTTAATTTAAGTATAAGAATTAAATTGGTATCAAAATTATGGGGTGTTACAATAGGTACAAAAACACATTTCTTTGTTATCTCAAATCGACCCCAAAACAACTAAAAAGGGAAAACTACACACACACACACATATATATATATATATATATATAAATAAAGAGAGAGATAAAATATCAATTTTAGGGGAACTCAAATTTTATTGTACATACTTCGGTTGGTAAGATCACATGCCTTCTTTATGGATCTAGATAGTATTCCCCTTATGCTATTGATTTTAGACTAAACTACACGTAAGTTTGAGATTGTTTCATTATCCTCTACATTTTTAAATTTTTATTTTCACCTTTCATGTTTGATTCTGTGACATATTGGCCTTGCAATCTATTTTCGATAGTAATTTGACCATCCATATATGTTTTTCTGCCTATACTAATAAAAAAAAATCCTTGCATTCTACTACACTTTAGAGTTAGTATTTCATGAAATTGTTAAATATCAAGGGCCTTTAATGGTTTGATCATTAACAGAAATGGATGACAAAGCTAATATGAAAACAAAATCAAACAAGAAGGATCTAAATTTTGAGGGCCAAAAGTGTACTTTAGTTTTAGTTTTGTAACTTTGTTAATATCAGGTTAAATATATACTAGGAAGAAAGAAATTAAAAACTATTGCTACAAAAGTCTATAAGTAAAAGAGAGTGATTTGCAAAATTTTAAATTTTTAATAGAGAATTAAATTTTGTTTTCTTAAAATTTTCACAGAGAACACTAATAAAATAGGGAAGGGTGAGGAACATTAATTTTTTTTGACTTGTGTTCGCTTGTAAAATTGTTGTTACTTTTGGACGAACACTGTATATACTATACACCCAGAAGATCAAAATGTAGTCTCAATATTTACACATTTTCTTAGTAATAAAGTAGTTTATGGAACAGAATTTGGGGGTTTTATACTTTTATCGATTTAATTAAAGTGAAATATATCCATTAGATTTTGAAGGTGTCTGGTCGTAGTTTTGACTCTAAGAGTCAAGAGGCAAGACAATCAGCTACTTTGGCAGCTAGCTTCTAGCGTTTCGCAGTATAGCCTCTTTCGTTTGTATGTATTTGCCTTTGTTTATTTTTTGGTTTTTATTTATTTATTTATTTTTGAGAAGGATAATCAAATAAATTTTCTATGTTTCTAGTTGATCAGCATGTAACATTTTCTAATGATTTGTTAAAAGTATTGGAAAATTCCGACCCGATGCAATTGATTTTATTTAAAAAAAATAAAACAATTACCACCAAAGCACAAACTAGTAAACATGTATGGTTAAGTTTATTTTCTAGATCCTATAAAAAAAGGGTTTATTTTCTAGTTTGTAATAGTATTTTTCAAGCTAAATAAACCGCGAAATAAACTAAACACACATGTTATGCATGTTAACGGTAGGAACACATGTATTAGGGTATAAGGTTTGTCATATTATACATTCTTTAAAAATTCTTTCATTTAATCTTTTAATTAGTGTCATGTGTCACTTTAAAAAAAAATAGAAATATATACTAAGGGTTTGTTTGGATATCGCTTATTTTGCTGAAAACTGAAAATACTGTAGTAATATAATTTTTAAATGTATGAATAGTGTCGTGAGATTTATTTTTAATGAAATTTTTGGTAAAAAAAGAGGTTTGTGGGTCCTGTAAATAGTGTACAGGACCCATTGGAAAGCACTGAAACACGCTTCTCAATGAAAAAAAAAAAGCATGAAGCGCTGGAAAATGCAAACGCACTCAATATAATCAATACCCAAACGAGTACTAATATTCATTTAACTTTTCATTTAAGCAAATGTTTGAATGAATTGATTTATTTAACCTAGTAGATGTCCTATGAGATCGATGTGTAGGACATCTTAAAGGTACAACTAGAAGTTTCACAATTCACATACATAGGGTCTGTTTGAATACAACTTATTTTTGCTGAAACTGAAAACAGAAAACAGAAAATACTGTAGCAAAATAATTTTTAAATGTGTGAATAGTACCGTGAGACTCATTTTTAATATTTTTAAATGCATGAACAGTGCTGCTACAGCGCGTGAACAATGATAATTGTCTCCTACACAGTGATTTTACTGTTCATGCACTGAAAAAAAAAAAAAAAGAAAAAAAAAAGGGAAGGAAACATGAAATAGAAAACGTAGACGCACAATAAGTCCTATCCAAACATATACATAGAGTCCGTTTGGGAATAACTTATTTAGTTGAAATTGAAATTTTTTTGTTGATAGTACTGTAGATAAAGCTGAATAGTAACAAAAATAAGTTAAATAGTAAAAAAAGTTGTTTTTTTAAGCTCATGGCAAACACAACCATAGACTCAACAATTTAGGCTCATAGTGCATTTATATTTGTGTATGCACAACAGTTTAAAGTCTCAATTTTTGTTTATGCACAATTATATTTTTGTCAATTTTAAACAAATAAGTAAATATATCCAATATAATCAGTTTTCAAAACAAAAAGCTAATCCAAAAATACGCATTAAAAAAAGTATATAAATGCCTGAATAGTAAATATATATACCATAGTCAAATAGAAACTTGAAAAATGCCTCTTCTTAGTTTTCTAGAAGACTAGAACAACACCAGCGGCCAATACTAAGGTGGAGTTTGGATACAAATTACTTAGTGCATGTCTGCGTCTGCGTTTAAAAATAATGGGTCCCGTGCACTGTTCATGAGACGCACAAACTACTTTAAAAAAAAAAAAAAAAAAAAAAAACTTCAAAACTGAGTCCCACAATATTATTCACACATTTAAAAATTATTTTGTCACGGTGTTTTCAGTAATAAGCGGTATCCAAATAGACCCTAAAATGCTAATTGTAACCTAAGGGGTTGTTCGAGTTGGTTGGGCACTCGGTCTCAAGGTGCTTGTACCAGGTTCGATTAGGTATACTCCCTAGTTTGAGTCCAGCTACCTGCACTTTGAAAAAATTCCCTGACCATTTACCTCACTATGGGCCCACTCGTCGTGAATAGTGATTAGTTTCTGGTTGAAAGTTTTGAGGATACACGGATTGAAAGAAAAAAAAAAAAATGTTAATTGAGATTTTTCATTACTCGAGTTTGGTTTTATCTAAGAGCAGTGTTATAAACACACAAAATTTCATAGTATTTTTTATGATAGTTGAGTTGGTAAGTTTTTACTGGTTATTATCTTGATTACCACTAACGTTGTTTTTTTACTTACCACTAATAATCTATCACATCAACAAGTGTGAAGTTTTTTGTCAATTTATTTGCATGTCTATACTCTAAAGTCTCTCTTTATCTAAATGCTGGAGAGAGAGACTTCTTCTAGATGGATGGCTTGGGGTTGTTGGGCATTTAATAATTGAGAATATTATGTTCACATTATTTTCGCAATAAATCATACACGGTAATGTGTTTTGGTATTAATTCGAAAAAAATCAGACCTCTCAAAAGACTAACTATCTGTTATAATTTTCTCATTGATCTTACTGTGCAATAAATTACAAACTCCAAATTAAAAGAAACAACTAATTAATCTAAGAAATAAATAATAAAAATAAGCACAATGCTTATCAACTCCTATTCAAAGACTTCCTAACTGATTAAGGATAATTTTCCTCAATATTCAAGGAGTCAAAACAAATAAATAAAATATAATGATAATCCACGATTGAATGCTCCAGTAGTAAGTGACAGTTTGGAAGGCGTTCCCTCAGCACGTCTGCGTTTCGCATTTAAAAGGTAGGTCCTACAGCAACTGTCCACTTGTTAGCCAACTCCACTTTAAATGCAGATTATATATTCCCCTCAAATCTTTGACAAGGTTTTGGTAATTAATTCCATGCATACTCTTTCATCTTTATCCAAACTCTTTATAAATACCCATTTCAGTCAGTGTCATGCTCTTACTTCTCACCATCTTCTCGTAAATGTACCACGTCCAAACTACCACCAAGCCACACATTCTTTCACACCCATCATCTCCAAATTTAGCTCAAAACTATCTGAGTTGTTATTCGAGATTCACATGCTTCATGAGCTCATACAGACTTTTTTGAACTTCTTCACAAGATTCACATGTTCATGAGTTCATGTGCATTAAAGTAAGGAAGTGCTAAGTATAGTATTACACATACACTAGGGAATTGTCAGGTGCTCGAAAAGCCAAAAAAGAGAGTATTGTATTACACTATGGCTGCTTTGGCTGGAGATGAACTTGTAAGGTCCATGAGCAGCAAGAGGATGAGTTTCCGGTCATCCAGCTTGCGTGAGGCTTGGACAGGACAAACTGATGTGTTTCGGAAGAGTGGGAGGGAAGATGATGAAGAGGAGCTGATGTGGGCGGCATTAGAGCGGCTTCCAACGTATGATAGGTTGAGGAAAGGAATGCTGACGCAGGTTTCGGATAGTGGGAGAGTTGGTTATCAAGAGGTTGATTTTACCAATCTTGGAGTGCAGGACAAGAAGCATCTCATCGAGAGTATACTTAAGATTGTTGAAGAAGATAATGAGAAGCTGCTTAGTAGACTAAGGGCCAGGACTGATAGGTAGATCCTTTTCTAAGAGTAGGGTATAGTTTTGGTTACATAATGTTTTAGTATGTGCCTTTTCTTCTTCTTCTTTTAATTGGTTGAATCGAAGTTCTATTATTAATTTTGATTTTAAGCTTCTAATGATCTTTAATCATTTGCTTTTAGGGTGGGAATTGACATTCCAAAGATTGAAGTCAGGTTTGAGCATTTATCAATCGAAGGAGATGCATATGTTGGAGCCAGGGCACTCCAAACTCTGCTGAACTCATACTTGAATTCAATTGAGGTGTTTTTGTCTCCTATAGTTTGGTATTTTTTTAGTCAAACGGGGATTACACGACAAAGTTTTATATTTTCCATGATCCAATTTTGCTTCTTCTCCCGTCTCTATATAATTTTTATCTTGGAAGATTATGGAATGTTGTAGGTAGTCAAAGTTTTAAAGGCTCTAGTATATATTTCTTGAAATTTGAGAAGAAATACTACTTCTCTCTCTCTCTGTACCTTATTTTTACATGGGAATTAATTTCTAAGGCTGATTTCATATCTAAAATGACAAAACATATATCTGTTTTTTCTTTTTCAAATTTTGAGTATGTCCGAATGAAATTTCAAGTTGATTTTCTTTTTGAAATTTTCATGGACAAATTGACGGTGAGAGTTTGAGATTGTGACATATGAAACAAACAATATCTGTAATAAATTCAGTTCAGTTGTCAATGCAGCAAAGAGAAGGAATTTAATTGTTGTTGTCAATACGTGTTCAATTGTTGCCGTCAATGCATCATAGCAGAAATGTTGCTTCAATTTATTTTACAGCTTGGTATATGTACTGACAATGGTTTGGTTTTTAATTTGTTGTGATATATAGGCGGTTCTTGGGTTAATCAAGCTTTTGCCATCGAAGAAAAGGGTTGTCAAGATTCTACGTGACGTGAGTGGAATAGTGAAGCCATCAAGGTATTGAATTATTGCAAAAACTTACTCTGTAGTTTGTGTCCCCTGACTTATTGTTGAAACTTGAAACAATATGTTGTAGAAAAACCTTTTAATGAATTAGAATTAACCATATAGTTTTTCTTCTCATGTGCAGTGTCAAGGCTATTTTATTGAGCTTTTGAATTTCTTGTATGTACTTTGTTGATTAATTTGGTGGTTTTTCTCCAGAATGACACTGCTTCTGGGACCTCCAGGATCAGGGAAAACAACATTGCTGCAGGCACTTGCTGGGAAGAGGGACAAGGATCTCAGGGTGTGTCATTTTCTCCTCCCTATAACTAGGACAATGTCTGCCCTGGGATTTTTGAAATTGTGGCTTTTTAAGAAAGTGGGTTTTTAAGAACTGCGGTATAAAATTGTACTTTTTATAAAAATAGAGTATTTGATAAAAGTTATTAAAAAGTATTTTTTTAAAAAAACTGAGTGTTTGGCTAGCACTTATAAAAATGGTGGTTTGAGTTGTAAATTACGAAAAAGAACAATGTATATATAAAAGAGTTTATTTTATATTTAAATCAACTATTTCATAATACTTAAATCAATTTTTCTTCATTCATTTCTAAAAATTACATTCATAATATTTTTACAACACTTTCACAAAAAATCATTTGTGATAAATTGATACTAATTTTAATTTGAACGTACTATTACAATTATTTTTTTCTCTTTCTAATTTTTTTTTCTTACTAATATTAGCTAATAATAACCTACCACTTAAGATTTATTGTGAAAGTATTGTGAAAATATTATGATAAAAATTTATACTGATTTTAATTTGAACGTATTACTACAATTATTTTTTTTCACTAATATTAGATAATAATAACCTACCACTTAAAATTTATTGAGAAAGTATTGTGAAAATATTGTGATAACATTTTTTTTTTCCATTTTTTTCTCCTCCACACACGTACCCTTACTCTCTCTCTCTCTCTCTCTCTCTTTTTTTTTTTTTTTTTTTTTTTGTTAGCACTTCGTCTGTAACGCCCACGCACATCTTCACCTTGATCTTCTTTATTCTTTTCTTTTTAATTTAAATTTTTTTTTTTTGTTTCCTATTTGGACAGAGCAATGAGCAGGTAATGCTGGAAATTTTAGTATATAGAAAGTTCATGAAGTCTGGTTTGCTAATTCGTTACGTCAGTTTTCTTAGACACATTCCTCAAAATTTATGAAAAATTTTAGTTTTGCAAGCTATTTCACAACAAATTCCAAAAGTAATTGTTGAATTCTGAGTACTTCTAGTAACGAATTACTCTTATATTATGAAGTCCTAACTTCGTCATTAACAACTTCCACGAACAGATATCAGGGAGAGTCAGTTACTGTGGTCATGAGTTATCAGAATTTGTTCCTCAAAGAACATGCGCATACATTAGCCAACACGATCTTCATCAAGGGGAAATGACAGTCAGAGAGACATTGGACTTTTCAGGACGTTGTTTGGGAGTTGGAACGAGGTATGACCTGCTGACAGAATTGTCAAGACGAGAAAAAGAAGAAGGAATAAAACCAGATCCTGAGATAGATGCATTCATGAAAGCCACGGCAATGGCAGGCCAAGAAACAAGTCTTGTTACGGACTATGTTCTCAAGGTGTGTTGGTAACTAACCACCCTTTTAATTCTCAGACAATTTTCTTTTCTAACTTTTCAAAGTATGTACAACAGATTCTTGGATTGGACATATGTGCTGACATTATTGTGGGTGATGAAATGAGAAGAGGCATATCTGGTGGACAAAAGAAGCGTGTTACTATAGGTATGTATGTAAAGTAAAACATAGAAAAAAACAGGACTACATATAAAATTTAAGTGTCAGTGTATTTTTTTTTTTCCAAAAACGTTTTTGGATTTAACAAAATGTCCGAACTGGAATGATTATACTGAGTGCAGGAGAAATGTTGGTTGGACCAGCAAAGGCTCTTTTTATGGATGAAATATCAAATGGTCTAGACAGTTCAACCACTTTCCAGATAGTCAAGTTCATGAGGCAGATGGTTCATATAATGGATGTGACAATGATAATTTCTCTTCTGCAACCTGCGCCTGAAACCTTTGATCTTTTTGATGACATTATTTTACTTTCAGAAGGCCAGATTGTCTATCAAGGTCCGCGTGAGAACGTACTTGAATTTTTTGAATATGTTGGCTTCAAGTGCCCAGAGAGGAAAGGAGTTGCAGACTTTTTGCAAGAGGTTACTTCCAAAAAGGATCAGGAGCAGTACTGGTGCAAAAAGAATGAACCTTACCGATATACTAGTGTTCCTGACTTTGTAGATCACTTTCATAATTTTCACGTTGGCCAGCAACTTTGTGATGAGCTTGGAATTCCATATGATAGGTCTAAAGCTCATCGTGCTGCATTAGTAAAAGAGAAGTATGGAATTTCTAATTGGGAACTCTTGAAGGCATGCTTTGCAAGAGAGTGGCTATTGATGAAGCGCAACTCTTTTATATATGTATTTAAGACAACCCAGATTACCATAATATCAATTATTGCCATGACAGTGTTCTTTAGAACCGAAATGAAGCACGGTCAATTAGAAGATGGAGGGAAATATTATGGTGCAATGTTCTTCAGTCTCGTTAATGTCATGTTCAATGGAGTGGCCGAACTTGCATTGACTCTTGTTAGGCTTCCTGTATTTTTTAAGCAGCGGGATTTCTTGTTCTTTCCAGCATGGGCTTTCGGCTTACCAATTTGGCTCCTCAGGATTCCTCTCTCATTGATGGAGTCAGGAATATGGACATGCCTAACATATTACACTATTGGGTTTGCTCCTGCTGCTAGTAGGTATGTGCTTGCACATATATTCTTCCAGATAAATGAATAAACTTCACGCGTATAAAATTTCTTGTTGTGTCAATTATTTTCCATCCATGAGCTATGTGAGTATATAATTTATGTTTTTTTAACATATCTTGAAAATTCTATTAGGTTTTTCTGCCAATTATTGGCATTCTTCAGCATCCATCAGATGGGCCTATCTCTGTTCCGGTTTATTGCAGTACTGGGAAGAACTCAAGTTGTGGCAAGTACGCTTGGTATCTTTACATTGTTATTGGTTTTTGTCCTTGGTGGGTTCATTGTTGCCAAAGGTTAGCAGTTTTATGTTGATGAGTTTTCAATAAATCTTTAGTGTTCAAGTCTCAACTAAAATGATTCTGTACATATGTTGAGAGATGCTCATTTCTTCATGCAATGCTATAATAATTGAAATAGTGAAAACCTCCTTCTCCTTGTCTAGATGACATTCAACCATGGATGATATGGGGCTACTACATTTCTCCCTTGATGTATGGACAGAATGCCATAGCCATTAATGAATTTCTTGACAAAAGATGGAGTGCAGTAAGATCTCCAAGAAAACTTGTAAACAATCATTCTGTTCCTTTAAAATTATCTTCACTTTTTCTTTGTTACAGCCCAATCCGGACCCATTTATTCCTGAACCCACCGTCGGAAAGGTTCTTCTCAAGGCCAGGGGCATGTTTAAGGAAGACTATTGGTATTGGATTTGTGTTGGGGCACTCCTTGGGTTTTCTGTTCTTTTTAACATCTCTTTTATCATAGCACTCACATTTCTTAATCGTAAGTAATCATTTACCACACTAATCTCCAGTTCAGTTACTGCAATAAGATTTTAGAGCTGACATTACTTTGAAAATCAAACGCAGCTTTAGGTGATTCTAAATCCATTATTGTTGAGGACGATGACAATAAAAAAAGTGGAAAGCAGTCCTCTAATGGACAGCTTCAGATGAGAGGCATAGAAATGAGTACATCTTCAACTGCTCCGTCTTTTCAAGGTTCCATAACTTGCAGTTCTATTTCTTTAAGAGATCATCTACATGGTTGCTTTAAGGAAAATAAATGGTTCCTGCTGTTAATGATTGTAACATGTGAATGAGTACAGGTATTGATATGGCAGTGAAGAACACTCCAGACAACTCAATTGGTAGTGGTGCAGAGAATGCACCTACTAGAAGAGGAATGGTTTTGCCATTCCAGCCCTTGTCACTTGCATTTAATCATGTAAATTACCACGTCGATATGCCAGCTGTAAGTATCTTTTCCCATTTCTCTCTTTCCCTCTTGGAGAATTGCCTTATGGTAGGGCAAGAAAAAGTGAAAAAATAAAAGCTGATTCAATAAAATAGTTGAATAAAAGGTTTATTTACCCAATAGACTGATCATTTAGAGCCTTTCTTTTTTTTTTTTTTTTGTTGATAATATGATAGTTACAATGGGGGTGGGGGATTTGAACTGCCAGCTGAGTTACAAAGCTCTTGACAATCATTTACAACTTTTAATAATTTTTCCTAGAGTGCATCATAAGTGGACTGCTAGATTTCCAACTTTCTATTTGTCATGACTGAGGGACCATTAATTTTATGATAATGATATCCTGAATGTCTAGAAGATGCTGGTTAAAATAAGATGTCAAGATATTTTGAATACTACATAAGATTGAACAGCTCTGTATTGGGTGTTTTCTTAATTAGGCTCATAATAATGTGTCACATCAAGCTAACATCTTAAAATTTGGAAAAATTCAAAAGTTTAAACCTTTTAGTTTTTGAAATCTAGATTCTGAACACTAGTTTCATCAGAAAATGAAGGGCCAAGGGATCGAAGAAAGTCGTCTCCAACTTTTACGAGATGTTAGTGGTGCTTTCAAGCCTGGTATTCTAACAGCATTGGTTGGCGTAAGTGGTGCTGGAAAAACCACATTGATGGATGTGCTAGCAGGAAGAAAAACTAGTGGGTACATTGAAGGAAGTATCAGCATATCTGGTTACCCCAAGAACCAAGCAACTTTTGCTCGGGTTAGCGGTTATTGTGAACAGAATGATATCCATTCACCCAATGTTACCGTCTATGAATCTCTTGTGTACTCTGCCTGGTTGCGTCTTGCCAAGGAAGTTAAGCAGGAAACTCGAAAGGCATGTTTCTTTGTCCAAAATCTAATCGTTTTATCTCCAAACATGTCATTTCAGTGACTGTATGAGCTTATTCTATTTTATCTCTCAATTTAATAGGTGGTTGTTACTTGCTAAGGGGGGGAAAAAATACTAACTTGTGCCTCAGTCCACAATATTCTCGTTTCATAAGTTAATTAGCCCAAATAATTAGATAAAATCATATTTTGGGCTGTGCCCATATATCTACAGGTCATGTGGGTAGAAAACTACTTCACAAATTCTTTTTTATTCATACAACTTGGAGCCATTTACATGATTCACTTTCTTCCATTTAGGTATAGGTCGATTTATTTATTCTAATTTCAGCTTTCAATAGTTTGGTGTCTTAAGACAAGAATAAAGTTGGAGTTTCTTAACCTTTCCAAACTTTGTTTCTTGACATGAATGATTTTCTATTAATAGTAAATATGTAACTCATAATATGTAGCTTCCAGTTGTCCAATTACCATGCATGTCTAGCAACTAAAAGTCTTACAAATGGTGTTACTTACCACAGCTTTCATTTTTTTGTACAATAGATGTTTGTTGAGGAAATCATGGACTTGGTTGAGCTAAATCCATTGAGGAATTCCGTAGTTGGTGTTCCAGGACTAGATGGTCTGTCAACTGAACAGAGAAAGAGACTCACGATAGCTGTAGAATTGGTTGCTAATCCCTCCATCATCTTCATGGATGAGCCAACATCAGGCCTTGACGCTAGAGCTGCAGCAATTGTAATGCGTACAGTGAGAAACACAGTGGATACAGGAAGAACTGTTGTCTGCACAATTCACCAGCCAAGCATAGACATTTTTGAAGCTTTCGATGAGGTATATAGGATATATCAATATAAACATTTTGTGTTTGAGATTTGTGTGCCTGGCTGTCTTATAATCACATAACACTTCTAAATTAAATATCAAATTGCCCACAGCTACTTTTGATGAAGAGGGGTGGACAAATCATTTATGCTGGACCCCTCGGTCACCATTCTCAAAAGCTTGTAGATTACTTTGAGGTGAATAGCACTATTCTCAATGCTTAGAGAACCAACATTTTATAGCAGTAACTTTTTGAAGTTTTTATCACAAGCTAATATCTATAGCCACTGCAGGGGCTATCAATGCAGCAACTCTTAGGAATTTTACTCACAAACTAATATATGACAATTTCAGGCTATACCATATGTTCCTAAGATCAAAGATGGATATAATCCTGCAACATGGATGCTAGAAATCAGTTCTCCTGCAGTTGAGGCCCAACTCAATGTGGATTTTGCTGAAATTTATGCCAATTCTGAACTGTACAAGTAAGAAGAACATTAGACATTCTTGAAAAATTCCAGCTTCTCTTTTCCTCTTACAATTTTCAATTTTATTTTCAGATATAATAAGTTTTTCTATATTGATTTCTTGTACAGGAGGAATCAAGAACTCATCAAAGAGCTAAGCACGCCATCACCAGGATCGAAGGACCTTTACTTCCCCACCAAATATTCCCAATCCTTTGTAATTCAATGTAAAGCTTGCTTTTGGAAGCAATATTGGTCTTATTGGAGGAACCCACAATACAATGCCATCCGGTTAATCATAACGATAGTCATTGGTGTTATATTTGGGCTAATTTTCTGGAACAAAGGAGATGAGACGTAAGTCTTAAAATTAATATTTTCATATCTTAAATTGGACCAATATAAAAGAACTATCAGGGTATGGTAATTAACCCATAGGGTATGATTGATTTTAAACAAGAATTACTTATATTATCTGATTTTAAGCATGCACTGAAAAAGATTATGATCCAAGGAAGTTATTAACTTGATCTGCACTCGTCAATTTGTAGAATTCTGCATAGTTACAGCAGCATAAAAAAAGGGACAATTAACCTCTTAGTCATACAATGGATGGACTCTACAATTAAGTGCACCATTTCTGTGCTACTTCATTGATGAATATATATGAAGCTAATTGGAAAGTATCATGTTAACAGACATAAAAATCATACAATTTACCTTTTAGAGTCTTAAAATGAATGGTCCAGCAATTAAGTATACTATTTCTGTCATTCTTTGCTTGTTTAATGATGAAACTATCATGTTAACAGGCGCAGGGAACAAGACCTGCTGAATCTGCTGGGGGCTATGTTTGCTGCTGCTCTTTTTCTTGGAAGCACCAACACGTCTGCAGTGCAGCCTGTTGTGGCAATTGAAAGAACAGTCTTCTACCGCGAAAGAGCAGCAGGAATGTATTCAGCCTTGCCTTATGCTTTTGCTCAGGTAAAGGAAGATTAAAACCACTTTATCACCTCAGAGGAATTATTTTTAATTTTATACTCAACTAATTAATGAAAGAACAAGAACAAGAACAACAACAACAAACAAAGTTTTAGTCCCAAAATTTTGGGGTCAGCTTTGGATCCTAAACATATTAATTAATGAAAGAAAAATGAATTTAATACTCTGATTTGCAGTATAAATAATTGGCATTTTTATTTGATGCCCTGCAGGTGGCAGTGGAGATAATTTATGTAGCTATCCAAACTATTGTCTACACTCTTATCCTTTACTCAATGATTGGATTCCATTGGCGACTTGAAAAGTTCTTGTGGTTTTACTTCTTTATCTTGATGTGCTTTATATACTACACATTGTATGGGATGATGGTAGTAGCTCTGACTCCTAGCTACCAAATTGCCGCCATTGTTATGTCCTTCTTCCTAAACATCTGGAACCTGTTCTCTGGTTTTCTCATCACGAGGCCGGTAAGTAATACCTAAAAAATTACACAAAATATGGTATGATATATCCACGTAATGAGTATAGTACACAGAAGCTTTATTTGAAGCCATTTTACTTGTATCAAATGTGCATTGGCGTGTCGGTTATAAAATTTTTGCCTCCTTTGGGATAAAATCCTAGCTTCAGCATTGTCACAATCAATAGAGTGTAGAAGACCTCCTCAATGAACTGTTATTATTAAGGGCCAAGTCATAATTTGAACATCTAGATAGGGAGTTGGGAAACCTTGTGGGAGTCAAATTAACACATTTTTCTTCCATTCCAATAGCTTCAACGATACATTCTTGAGTAAGATAAAGTATACATTGAAGTATTTTCAAATGGAGAGGACTTAATGAGTCATTTTTTGCGTTGAGCATATATACAAATAAAAGCAGCTTATTAAAAAAACAATGGGAAACCATGTCATATGCATAAATTCCACATGGTAGGAAAAACTATGGTTTAACAATATTTATGTGATTGTGATACTGATACAGGAAATGATCCACTCCCATTTAAATCCTCTACTTTCCTCCAGTTTTTAGTTACATGAAAGACATGTCGCATTTAAAAAATCCAATCTTGAATCCCAATGTAAATCATTCAAAATCAAATAAGAAACACATGTCACAAATGTAACTACAAATTAGAGGGAATCTCGATATGGAATGCACCATTCAAGATTATGATACAATTTCCTAGTCCATTACATTAAAAGAAAATTGAATTTCAAAATTCTAATGGTTGACATGTGCAGCAAATTCCAATATGGTGGAGGTGGTATTACTGGGGCTCTCCTGTGTCTTGGACAATCTATGGCCTTTTGACCTCTCAAGTGGGTGACAAGACCACTTCAATTGAGGTACCTGGACAAGGCTATATGCCTGTGAAAGATTACCTGAAGTCTCACTTGGGCTTTGAATATAACTTCCTTGGAGCTGTTGTTGCAGCCCATATTGGCTTTGTCCTCCTTTTCTTCTTTGTCTTTGCCTATGGCATCAAGTTCCTCAACTTCCAAAGGAGATAAAAAAAAAAAAAAAAAAAAACAAGGATTCAAGCTTCAACAATGATAATAAGTCTGAGCAAATTGATCTAGCAGAAAGATATGGTTGGCTTAGTATTTTTTTCACCAACTTCGTAAATTAACGACTTTTTATCATTAAAAAAGTTATGATAAAAAGTTATGCTAAGAGTTTGAATTGGCTTTTTATTTTTTGGGTAAAATTGAGTTGTGGCTCATAAGAAGTATGAGCTCACTGTTTAATTAGCAAAAAATGCAATTTACTCCCTGTACTTTTTTTTTTTTTTTTCTGTGAATTATCATTTTAGTCTATTAAGTTTATCTTTATCATTTTAGTCCATTAACTTTGTCACATCCAAAATACTCCATTAACATTGTTTCTTACTATTTTTTTTTTTAAGGAAGAGTTAATGTGCAATTTTTAAGTAGTAATGGATAGAAAGACTAAAATAACAGCATTGTCAAAGTTATGGAACTAAAATAATTGGTGGGTTTCACCGTTTTAGTTAGCTCATATGGTTAAGTTTATTTGTCGTTGAATAAGATATTTAGGTTCGGTCTTTGCTAATTGTTCTTATCAGTTTCATGGACCCCGAATTAAAGCTTGCCACTTTTTCCACCAAACGTACGATCACAATGTCTTACTATGGTTATTAGCACAAGCTAGCGTCAGAGTCAGTACAATAGTACATACATACTACAGTGAACTGAGTTTTGGCTTGAAGCTCAGCCATCCCAACACTTTCAGGCTTCAATTTCTAGAAGCCCCAGACTCAAAATCGCAATCAACCAAAGAGTCATTGAGACCCTTTACAATATTGTTACTGTTAATATTGTCTTCTTGTTTTTTCAACTTGGGGTTGCATTTGGAGCTGGTTGAGGCAGTAGCAGCAGTACTATTTGCAGTGGCCCTTGTCCTTGTTGCTCTCCTTGACCTTGCAGTTGAGATCTCGCTAGTTAAACTTGTGTCTGAAGAGGAAGAATCACGAGCCTTGCCTTTTCCACAACCTCGACGTGGTCTTGATCTTCTTCTTCTTCTTCTCTCCAGCTTCTTCAATCGTTCTTCTTCTTCGTCTTCTTCCATAGCAATAGCAAGGCCAGCAACTGCCATAAAGCCTACAATTATGTCCACCTTTTCATCAATAGAAGAGTCGTCAGAGTCAGAGTCAGAGTGAAAAGGAAGCATTTTGGGTGGAACATCTTCAGACATAAAGATTTAAACTCTGTAAAGTTTAAATAGAAAACCAAATATGGAGTGCTAAACGAGAATTTTAGAGAGAGTGATGCTATTTTTAATTTTTATACTTGAGAAAAATAGGACTGTTGGACCAAAATATTATCTTTGGAACCTTGGAAAATGGAATGAAAAGACAAAATATTTATATGAAATAGAGATTTTTTTTGAAAAATTATTTTGAAAGGTAACGTTTTCTTGTTTTTGTTTTTTGAAGTAACTTTCTAATTAACGAAGTTCACAAAATTGGCCCCGTTTGGTATGCAAGTTTAAATTAATGTTTTCATTTTTTAAACAACATTATACATATTTTTAGGCACTTTTTTACTCACACATATTTCTAAAAAAATTAAAAACTGTTGTTTAAACACGCGTACTAAACGGGTAACTAGAATATGTATTGTTCACACATGTTTTGATAGAAAGATTTCATGTAAACTTGATAAATATGTCCACTCTATTGGGTTTAAGTTTTACTTATTTGGGTTTGGATCATATTAAAATGGGTCAAAATTGGTTGTTCTAAACTTGCTATCAAAACTATGATTCTAACCCAATCTTATACGAAGTTAGGTTATGATATGACATGTATTATATTCATGAAAAATGCTGGGATTATTGAAAATGACACAACCTTGTGCCATAAGTGAGTTGTAATTAGTGAATGTGTGTCCCTACATGGCTCACATACACTCTTTCACTAGTCACAACTCGTAATGTGGTGAGTTGTGGCACAAAGTTGTGCCATTTTTTGTGGTACTAGCACAACTCTATTCACATAGGAAAATAAGAGAGAGAGAGAGAGAGAGAGAGAGAGAGAGAGAGAGAGAGAGAGAGAGAGAGCATAATGGAATGAATTGGACTGAAATATACCAAAGTAAAATGAATTGGCCTGAGTGGATTGAATTGATGATTAATTCACTTAAAAGACTAAAACAATAGAAATTAGTTTATCAAAGTCACTATAATCACTTAACATTGTCAACCTATCTAGCTAGAGAAAGACTTAACACATAAATGGATAAAATTAATAGTAATTGAACCAATATTAATATATTGAAAATCCGATAACATGATTTAGCTGTAAATTTTAAAATTTTTGAAAATTTATTATATTTTATTAAAGAGTTCATTTAAGGCCATCTTTTTTTTAATAAATTATGCAATTACTTGCTTAAGAATTCCAAGCTCTTAATAAAAGACAAGTTCATATTTATATATTCTTCTACATTGCTGGATGTCAAATCAACACAGTTTACAAAGTGCAAAGTCCCATTATGTAGATTCCTGAGCTCTGGCACTTCAATTCTACTAGCAGTTTAACATGTTAAATTCATTTAATTGGTATTAGGAAGAATAATGTTTATTATGCAAAAACAATTTTACGAAGAAGTACAATCTATGTGCGTTCCTACAAATAATTCTGGTAAGGCCAAGAAAAGCTTCTAATTGCAGAGATAATAAAATACCTTTCGTTTTGGGTAAGATAATAAAACATAAACTTACATGGAATTTATTATTATTTTTTTATTTTATTTTAATGAAGGATATAATTATCAACGCTCTGTTTCTTGCATCTGAATTCTGAATATGTCCTTACAACTTCCAGTCTGTATCGGCATACAGTGGACAGTACCGTCCAACTGCTGAGAACCTTGGCAGCTTCCCAGCCTTCCTCGATGAGAATGTGGTCAACCTTGATGAAAGTTCAGGTATGCAACTTATATGATGTTAATTATACATTGACATAATTGCAGTTGATAGAACATTTGGGGAGATGAAATTAGTATATATTATGGGTCACAAATTGACATCTATGAACTTTTTCTGTCACTGCCGACTTTTGTACATCTTTTGATAATCCACAACCTGTACAATGTAACCAACAATTGCCTAACATACTGCTTCCACCACATTTCCCTCTAAGCTTTTTCTATTTTAGCCAGGTATGTTCCCCCTTGGAAGATCATGAGAGCTACAATATCAGCAATCAGTTCAAGAAAACGATAAATTCTGAACCACCCCACCAAGGTCCTAGTGAGAATGAGGTTAACAGCAGACCCTCTGAATCGTGTATCTTTGCTCAAACAAAAAGCACACCTACACACAGTTATAAGAGAACCTAGTCCAATAATCTCCAGAGCAGCATAACAAGTCTTCTGAAAAGAGGAAGTAAGTTCCATATCAATTAGGACACCAATTGTCGTTGAAATGGTCGACAGGAGCAGCCCAAGAATTGGGTGTGTCAGCGGATTACCCTCTGAAGCTAAGAATTCAAGCCCTTGAATTTTTAACCTCTCGCCAAGGGACCCTCCCACACCATCAGTCTCTGATCTTCCCTCCCTTCTTAGTTCAACTACAACATTATGTGGGAAATGTGACCTTAGATTTACTTTCTTACAAGTTACAATAACGAGTCAGCATCATTTTGACTTTTATCTATTCTCTCTATACTGTTTAGTCCTCTTTCAATATCATCTCAGACTATCATGGATTCATTTCTCTTATTTTCTCACATGTGAAGGACTGTAATGTATTACCAAATACTCTATATTCCCCACTGTGCAATACAAACATGGCATCATGCATGTATCCTGGATCAAACAAACTGGGCTGTCAGTGCATCCAAAACCTCATGGAGATTTTGTTTATTGGAATTGTGTGTAATGAGATGTAGAAAAGTAAATATATATTGTTCTTCAATTCAGCCCAGCTATATGCTGTATCTTTCTTTAATTCCTATTCCATTATTTTTTGCACTTGTGTAGCTTCATTCCACATCTTGGCCTCAGCATATATATTTGAAAGCATGATCTGAGCTAAGTATCTTCTGGATCAATGCTTAAAATTTTCTCAGCAGCGTATCTTCCCAGAGCTACATCCTTGTGAATTTTGCAGCTGGACAACGGGACAAGAGGCACCGCCACACCACCTTATTAGGTTCCATTGGAATACTCCTAGTGAGTTCAAAAGCTCTTTTTGTCTGTATTTTACGGGGAAAGAGGCTGACCAAAGAAGCTAAATGATCTGTCCTAAGGGCAATGCCATTGTCTTTGATCATGGAATTGAAGTGGTGCCATCCCTCCTCTACAAGTCACACACGCCCACAAGCAGATAATATTCCAAGAAAAGTAATACCATTAGGTTTGATCCCATTACTATGCATTATGTTATAGATCTCTGAAGCTTCCCCCCCAGAACCATGTTGGGCATATCCCACAATCATGGTATTCCAGGAAACCATTTTTTTTGGTAGATAGATAATCAAAGACATTCCGAGCTTCATTTAGTTCTCCAGACTCATACATGTCTATAAGAGCACTCCCCACAACCACATTTTAGTCAAACCCAGGTTTCAAGATGCAGCAATGGGTTTGTTTTCCCCACTCTATTGCTGGGATATTGCCACATATGCTCAACATGTTGAACCCGAGCTCACCCCTTTTGGCATGTTATGTTGTGGTTAATTGTTCTAATCACAAGGGAAAATTATCAAATTCTCAAGGAATATAGCAACGTAATTCTCTAAAATTTCATATGAATGGTAGATTCCACCATTAATTTAATTAGTGTACTTTACTATTATATAAAAGAAGAGTTAATAATTAATCATTCACAATTTAGTGTTGATTAAAATGCATTTTTTATTATTATTAAAATTGGAATTATTACCTTCACAGAAAAAGTTTTGGAATAATAATCTATTTGTTCTACCTTCTTATTATATAAGAGGAGAGTGAATAATTATCAGTATCGATAAAATAGTTCAGATTAACTCAAAGCGCACACACACACGAGAACTAAATTATGGTATCGATAAACTAGTCAAGATAAACCCAAAATACATGTGTGCCCACACACACACAAGTCATAACTCATAAATATATTATATATCAAATTATCAAATTATTTTTATATAGAATTTATCATATACGTAAATTTCACCAAGTATACAAAGGTTAAATGATAAAATACAAATTATTTTATACAAAACCTCTTATAAAATAACCTTAAATATTTACTAATCAAACTAGTTAAATGATAATAAAATTCAATAAAAACAAAAGTAATAACGTTGAAAACTTTGAATTTTCCAACCCTAACATCTTGATGATAGTTTACAATGAGGCAAATGATTCCAAATTTCCCATCGATGCACTAATATATAATTTAGAAAGGTAATTGATGTGCAGGTTTAGCAATATTTATGTTAGTGAATCGATCTGAACCATTGGCCTAGACTTTTTTTTTTTTTTTTTAAGAACCCATTGGCCTACACTTTAACAGTCATCAGCCTCGGTTTTTAGGATAGGAAAATAAAAAGTAGTCATACTTGCATACTTTCTTTGGTCTCCACAAACACTCAAATGGATCATTAAATCTGGTAATGATAGAGAAGGAATAACACAAGAAACACATTCTCTAATTAATTACTTGTACATAAGATAACAAGTCAAGCACCCAAGAAATCGTTATTGCTTACATGATTACATCCAAAGCATGTAAAGTACATTATATGTGTCCACATTTAACATAATTTCGCTATATATTATATTAAGTTCAACAACTATAATCGACTACTTCCACAAAGCAAATGGAGTAAAGTCTTTAAGCAGCAGCAACTGCTTCTGCAGGCTTCCCTTCTGATGCTTCGGCTTCCCAGAATGTGGTCTTTTTCCCAGTTTTTGAAACGGTCTGCAGAACTGACTCAGGCTGCACATTGCCTTTCACTGTCACCTTCTGCTCCTTCAAATCAATATCATATGATTCTACACCTGAAGTTGACAAGAATGGACACCAATTATAACCACCATGCTTTTTAAGCCTAAATCTCTCACCTAAATTTCTAATCAGTATAGTTGTGCACATTTCCAGCCTTATGAAATGAGTTTTTTTTTGAGTTTTTGACCAAAGACAATTCTTTATTTGAATATATCACTTACATTAAACCAAGTGCTGGACAGAGACTTGTTTTAACTACTACACATGTCCCAAACCACTTTGTAGGAGAAACTGATAAAATTTCAAACTTCATCAGTTGAAAGCAGAAATTATTATTACAAAATTGGACAAAAGAGCTGTTAGTATAGATTTAAATTTTCACTCTGGTCAACTACAACAGAGCTGTCAAGAAATAATAACCTTAAATTAATTAACTTAATTTCATTGTTAGTGATGTAAGATTCCTGTTTACCAAAAAAAAAAAAGATGTAAGATTCCAGAAGTTCAATGTCAAAAGACCACAACAACATAATTTAGACTTCACAGAATAGGAAACCGCGCTATCAAACCAAGACAAGCACGCATAGAAAGACGAAAATTCAGAAACTCAATTTTTGGGATAAGACCTAGACTATTTGCACTCAGAGGCAGAATAATAACAAATTAGCAAAGCTCCTAACAACCATTTGGCCATTGGAAAAAATATAGTTGCATATTTTTATAAATGAATAACAGATACTTGAAAGAAAATTTAGAGAGAGAGAGAGAGAGGAGACACTATAAGTTACATTTTTTCTGATAGATAAGTGCCATTAGAGGTGTGCAAGTAAAACAACAGAAATAATTTAAACTGTCAGGGCAGCAACAAACCTTCCATTTTGCCCAGAACCCTTTTCACAGCCCCAACACAGCCTTCACAGGACATACCAACCTTGAGGACAACAGTCTGCACCAAGACCAGATAGAGTTTCAGGTTAAAAACAATGAAAGAAAACGTCAAGGAAAACATTCACAAAGAACAGCATTAAACCTTACTCCACTATAGGAAGATTAGTATGATGCCAAAATGACATTAATCACATAAGTATTTGAGAGAGATAGATGCAACAGTATTAAGTGTAAAGCTGAATATTAAGATAGAAGAAAATGCATCAAGCTCTGAGGTTTAAACCTCAAAATTTGAGCAAATTTGAGGTGCTCAAGCCTTAAGACCCTGAAGCGTCAGTCCACTATGATCTGTCATTTTTTTTTTCAGAAGCTTAATGAAAATTACAGAGTACAAATTATTAATAACCCCTGATGTGTAGTTGCCCTTTTTCTTCAAGTGTTATGTTCACTTGGAGACAACAGAACGCACTTGATTAATTCCCATAACCGCCCAACTTTCAGAAAGTAATTCTGATTGTTTAGATCTTCAATAAGTTGTTAAGCATACATGAAAGAAGGTTTCTTTTACATATATGGCATGTTCATTACATTGGAAAGTGGTGACTTCAAACATTCAAATCTGCATTTAATCATTTAAATTCACCCTCTATGCCTTCTCTTTCCTCCTTTTTCTGTACCTTTTTTTTAAGTCTATAAATCTCGATCTAAAGCAAGTTACTTCCTATCTCAAATTTCACAATGCAAAACAGATATAAGTCTATAACAATGCCCAAAAGCAATGCTAGCGTACAAAATGAATACAACATTTAAATATCCTTAAAATTGCACATATTTTTTTAAGTGAAAATTTTCTCATTGTTAATTGATCTCACAGTACAATTGAACAGAAGTCTATTCTTGCAAAGAAAAACTCAACTAAATACTAGCAGCAGTCCCAACCTAGTCATTTAATAAAAATCAGACATATCTTCCTCAAATTTCACATAAACAGTTATGTTTTTCTGTCAAACTTTACGCATCCCCAAAAAAACTTCAGTCACAGAACGAATCAAAAGGCCTTAGCAAGCACAATGGGTTTCTAAAACAATCCTCTATACACAGAAAATCCAAGTAGTGGATCTTGAACCCACGACCTTACCCTCCACCTAACACTTACAAGTGGAGGAGGCGCCATTTGAGCTAGAGCTCATTGGCAAATCCCAGGATGTCGCTGGTCACTCTCTTTCTCTCAACCACTTTGTCATTTTAGCACCCGGATTTTGCAACTGGTCTAGCAGCAGACTGAGGTCATCTCGAGTTACTATATCCCCAGAGCGGACCTCTTGAGCGAGGCTTTGTGCTATGTTTTTCTTTGATTGTTTTGAACTGTCTCAAAAATTTTTGAGATTTCCTTTTCTTCCCATCAAAACCCAGTTCTTCTTTTTTTCCTTTTTCGAATTTTTTTTTTTTTTTTTGTATGCTGATGTTTTGTTTTTACTATTTTCATTTATTTCCAGAGCATTTTCTGCTTTATGAAAACTGTTTTTTCTTGTATTTGTTTTACATTATATGTCATAGTTTCTTGATTATTGGACTATTGAACTGATTCCAACTTGGTTTTTGCATAAATGCATGTGCTTTTGTTTGTTCAATTTGGTTGATTTTGATAGTATATTTTAATTTGGGGTTGGTCCCATTTGGATTAGGGGGACCATTCTGGTTACTTTTGCTACTTTTCTTTTTTAGTACTAATTTTTAATCTCTATAACTGAATTCAATCGACCATTCTGGTCGAGAATTTGATTTGAATTATGTGTTTTAGGCTTATTTGTTCTGTGTTTTTTTTTATATATTCTTTCAGGATCCTCCCACCACTAGTGTCTCTGGAATATGCAAGTTTTTTGGGACCTTGGAGCATATACCCATGTTTTCTGTGGATTTTTCTGCAGTTCCTCATTGTTTCAAGTACATGTGTTACGGGATGTTTCTGAGGTTTGAGTGTCGGAATTTTGTCATTGTAAATAAGTTGATTAGTATGGACACAGATTCTGACACAATGACTGACAGTGAAGAAGATGAGAGCGAAGAACAACACCAAATTATCATCACTTCTGACAGAGATGTGTCTGAAGGTGTCCTCCCTGCAAGAGATTCTTCGGAAAACAAAAGTATTGTGCATGAAGTTCATAACACTGAGAACAGGTTGATCTTACATCCGTCTGTTCGAGCTTCAAAATTAGCTGGTCGAACCGCACAATACAGAAATGGTATTCGGAAGAGGAGAAGCTCAACGAGGAGGAGGAGGAGTGCTAGAAATCCTTTAATGGCGGGTATGCACAAATCTTGTGGAGCCCTAGCTTCCGATGTAATCAATAGTAGGAGAAATGGCTCACCTTTCTCTTCTGTGGTGACCAATGGTAAGTGTAGGAGTTCAGTTCGGTTTGCCTCTGCACGACAAGATAAAGAAGTGAGTTCTACCACGTTGGGATCCACACGTGAGATAGATTCATCTTCCTGCTCCGCAAATATATTGGTGATTGAGTCAGACAGGTGTTACCGAGAAGAAGGGATGAATGTCATGTTAGAAGTCTCTTCTTCAAGGGAGTGGGTTTTTGTTGTCAAGAAAGATGGATTGACAAGATATACCCAAAAGGCTGAAAAAATTATGAAGCCCAATTTTTCTTGCAATCGTTTCACCAATGCAGTAATATGGAATTTGGATAATGGTTGGAAGCTAGAGTTTCCCATTCGACAGGACTGGTTTATTTTCAAGGATCTTTACAAGGAATGTTCAGACCGTAATGGTATGGCTCCAACTGTTAAGAACATCCCTGTGCCTGGGGTTTTGGAAGTCTTAGACTATGGGAATAGAAATGATATTCCCTTTTGCAGGCCAAATTCATATATCTCTACAGAATATGATGAAGTGTCTAGAGCTTTAGCAAGGAGAACGGCAAATTATGACATGGATTATTCTGAAGATGAGTTGTGGCTAGAGAAATTCAATAATGAATCTTTTACACAGAATGAGCTTCATCAGCATGTTTCTGAGAATAATTTTGAGTTAATAGTTGATGCATTTGAGAAGGCTAATTATTGTAGTCCAGAAGATTTCCCTGATGATGAGAAAGCAGCTGCTAATCTTTGTCTAGATCTGGCTAGGAGTGAAGTATAGTAGCTGTGTATAATTACTGGATGAAGAAACGGATGAAGCAAAAGCACTCAGCGCTGGTTAGGTGTTTTCAGGGAAAAGCGCCATTATGTTTAAGATATCTCATTTCATATTGGCAATGTGTTACTTACGCAAAAGATTGGCAGAGTGTTTATTTTATTTATTTGTGCTTTGGGCATGGGTTATATTATTTGTTGGTTAGATTTGTAGAACAGCGTTTCTGTTTGTACCATTTTATCGTAGTATAATATTATAAGTTTTTCTTTAATGATTCAACTTCTTATTCTCTCCCTCTCTCTTTGTGGGTTGATGTGTGATTCAATTTAGTCAGCTTATGTTGTAATCCTGATAAAAAAAAGGGTCCAGTTCTGGCTTGGATTGAAGTTGAGCTTCTGATAGCAGAATGTAATAAAATTTTTATTTTATTCATTTTTGTAGAATGTTAAGAGAATCATAGAATGGAGATATGTTTGAAAGAGTGTAAAATATCATTTTGTTCAGATAATTCTTAACCATCTCTTCCTTATTTGATGTTTGATGTTTTTGCAAATAAATATCATTTTGTTTAGGGTAAATTTCAGTAATTACCTCTGAGGTTTGGGTATTACCAAGCACATCCAAAGGTTTTAAAAAGTGACCAATTTGGTCCTTGGTAACTAACACCGTTCTTGAACCGTTTTATTAAACAATTTTTTTTTTCTTCTCTTCATCTCACCCTTCACGCCTATCTCTCCCTTCTTTCTGTCTTTCCGATCTGGAGCATTCTCCAGAAACCAAACACCAACCATGTCAACAACCTCAAAAACATCGTTGAAAACCCTTCCTATGAAGGCCCTAACTCCAACCCAAGTCGCTACTGTTTCCGCATCAACAAGAACAAGGTCTACTAAGTGAGCGAGTCCTTGGTCAAACGTACCACCAACGTCGCTCGAAACAACCTCGTCTCTCTGGTCACGTGTATCGGCAAGTACACCCATGGCTGTAGCTTCCACCTCACTATCCAATCGCTGAGTTTGCTGGCTGCCAATGCAAAACACAAGGTTTGGCTCAAACCCACCTCAGAGATTTCGTTTTTGTATGGGAACCATGTTTTGAAAGGTGGGTTGGGGAGGATTAATGAGAATATTGCTCTTGGTGATGGGGTTGTGGTTTTTTCAATGTCGGATTTGCCTCTTGGGTTTGGTATTTCGGCTAGAGTACTCAGGATTGTAGGAAGTTGGATCCCAGTGGGATTGTGGTGCTTCACCAGGCTGATATTGGGGAGTATTTGAGGAAAGCTTTGAGGTTTTTTAGGAGGTTTTGGCAAATGGGTCTGTGTTGTTTTGGTGATATTTTTTTTTTTCTGATTTTGGGTAATATTAGGTTGGGATATGTGGGATTTTGATTATTTTGATTATTAGGTTGCCTCCTTTATAAGCGTGTGTTTTTAACATGGTTGGTGTTTGGTTTCTGGAGAAGGCTCCAGATCGGAAAGACAGAAAGAAGTGAGAGATAGGCGTGAAGGGTGAGATGAAGAAAGAAAGAAAAAAAAATTGTTTAATAAAACGGTGCACAGACGGTTTTAGTGACCAAGGATCGAATTGGTCACTTTTTAAAACCTTTGGATGTGCTTAGTAATACCCCAAACCTTAAGGGTAGTTACTGAAATTTACCCTTTTGTTTAATGTCTGATGTTCTTAACCATCAGTTTGTGTATGGATAGTCAATAATAATTTCAAGTTTGGCTACACTTATGGGAAGTCATAAGCAGCTTATTTGTTAATAGATTGCTGAAACAAACTTAGCATTTACAGCATAGAATCTGATTCTTAAAAATTTAATTGTAGGGTCGGTTTTTGTTGGGCCCGGTATCAACTCTCTGGGTTGTGAGCCCAACAAGTGCCCAACAATAAATTTGTAGAGTATGGGTTAAACAACTGTGCTAGGCCTGGATTTAGCGACGGTTCATGGAGACTGACCAAAAAAAAATAAAAAAGATTTGGACTAGTGTTTGAAAGCAATTTCTTTAGTCCGAAGAGCTTTTATATTTGGAGACTTAATGAATACCACAATTTTTCCTCCCCCTCTCTGTGAGACTTGCTTCCTTTATATACACACTCTCTTCTCATCTCCACCGCACACTTGTCCTCCATCCAGGCGCCTACTTGAGTACTGATCACATCAGCCGTTTGCTTTAACCTGCAGTGAGTGGTGGTAGGTGAAGATTCACTGTTCAGGTGTCTTCTCCACATAAATGCGGCCAGGAAAGTTGCTGCAGTGCATTAAATGTGGCGGTGGCAGCTTTATTGGCAGGACATTTGATGATAGCTCCGCAGTTAGGCATGCTCGGGGCTCAGCTTCCGTAGGAAGGTCTCCAGCATAGCTCCTAAGTCAAGCTCTGAGCAGGCCCGTTGGAGAAGGTCTCTTCGGCCCGAAAAGATTGTCTTCGGACGGACCATTTGTCCCTCACGGGCTGTACTCTTACCAGGATGGCAAAACACTGGTGTTTTATCCTCTTCGGACAGAGAGCCTTGTCTGGGTTGGGCTTCTGGCCCAACATACGACGTGGGGCTTTCTGACCCACAATAGCCCCTCAAAACTTCACTTTTTACCTCGCATCCGAGGAGAAAAAGGTGGGGTTTTGACCCCTTGACAAATGTGGGCACAGGACTTTGACTCTGCGTGTGTGCGCGTGGGTTTGGGCGCCTTCTTTATAACCGCTGCTGTCGCGCCGTTTCCGAGGCGTCATTAATTACTCCAGGCGGCGTCTTGTCCCTGAAATCTAGCGGTCCATTTCGAATCAACGGACGAGATTCTCCTCGAAATTTTTGGGCGGGGTAAGTTCCAACACTTTTTCTGCCACTATATAAAGTCCCAGGGGAGGTTATTTCCTCACTTTGCAACCTTCAGAACTCCCAGGCGAACTCAAGCGACCAGAATTTCAGAGATCTTCCTGTCATCCGCTTCAACTCCTTCCAGAATCTGCTGCGATCTCCCCACAAGGCCAGAAGACGTTCTCTGATTCAGTCCGACGTAAGTTCCATTCTTTGAGATTTTAAAATCTGTTCAGGCTGCCTCTTCGGCCATTTGCAAACTTTCCCCAGTCACCGTTCCGCAATTCCCTCACCTTGATCTTGTCATCAATGGGTAGATTCGAGTACCTAGTGAACAGCCCTTCCCAGATAGAGAGGTTTAGGGAGACCTATCGCATTCCTCAGGAAGTAGGCCTGAGGTATTGCTCCATGGCGGGGTTGCTATTGAACCGAGAGGAGGGCGAAGTCATTATCCCCATCATCGCCTTCCTCGAGGGGGGAATGACCATTCCCATGGGTCCAGTTACCAGAAGCTTCCTTACTGCCCATAGGCTTAGTCCTGACCAGTGTGCCCCCAACACCTTTAGAGTCTTAGGTGCAGTTGATGACCTAAACCGCCACTTAGGCTTGGGATTAACCTGGCACGACGTGGTACACATGTACGAATGTCGTACCAAAGAAGGGGCGGGATATTATTTAAGATCCCGATCCGATGTTGTCAGACTCTTCTCCGGTCTTCCCAAGTCCAACAAAGGGATGAAG
This sequence comes from Quercus glauca, assembly GCA_023736055.1. NCBI lineage: Eukaryota > Viridiplantae > Streptophyta > Magnoliopsida > Fagales > Fagaceae > Quercus > Quercus glauca. The sequence goes on along the minus strand of CM043318.1, from coordinate 57,611,075 downwards.
GACGATTATCTGATCGTCTCCGGTGCCTGGCACGATGGGATTCATTGCCCAACCACGCCAGGAACGCCAGGTGGGACATTTCCCCTTGAGCTTTCTAACCTTCTTGCTTCCTACTATTAAGACTTCCTTTCGTCGTGTTGCAACCTTCTAACAGTCTTATCGCCATGTTTGCAGACAAGAAGCACGTAACTCCTCGGCTGAGTCTTACAAACACTGCGGCCTTAAACTACCTCCTTCGGTCGGAGATCTTTGTGAGCGAAGACGGACAGCTGAGGTTCATCCCCCTCATCCTCGGCTATACCTTGAAGTCGGAACCCCAGCCGAGAGGCAACGCCATAACACTTGGGGATCGCCGCCTAAACCGGATTGACGTGGCACGGAAGACCTTCTTGGCCCCTTTTGATCTCAACCCGGTGCCCCATCCCAATCCGCAGGGTATTCCACCACTAGTTCAGCCCATTCAACAAGTGCCATTGCAAACAGTAGCCGAGGAAAGGGTCGCTTCTTCTACTCCTTCGCTTGACGAACAGATCGATCAGTTCAAGTTCGAAGAGGAAGGCTCGGAGGAAGTTCAGATCTTATCTTCCGAAGAAGCCCCTGACAGGCAGTCGGCTGCCCCAGTTCTGAATTTAGCTTGGCCAGAAGACTCCGAGGAGGAAGACATGCTGCCCCTAGGCCAGCTAATGAAGAACAGGAGAAACGCAACGACCGCGGCCAAGGGTACTGGCAGCTCCCAGCCCACGGCCAATCTCCCACCACCGCCTCCCCCTCCTCCGGCCCCAAAAGATCCAAGTTTGAAACCGATGCCTGATCTGAAGAAAAAGAGGGTATTGACAGATGCGACTGACATCGAGGAGGGGGAAGTGGCTCCTCCGAAGGGACCTAAGCAGCAGAAGAAGACCCATGATTCCAGGAACAAACGGGCTTCTTCTACTGAGAACAGGGAGGAGTATTTGACTGCCGAAGTGCGGCGAGGGATCAATGACTGGTCCCCGAAGCTTACTCTGGACGGCGCAGCCATCCCTCTCGACGCCTCCCTCAGAAACTATGCTGGAGGGAAGGCCGGATATATAGCAGAAGTGCTAGAGCAGCCCCTTCTTCTTCCGAAGGACATGGAGTCCTATCGGCGCTTCAACGAAAAAGAGCTCTTCCTGTCCCTTAAGCAAGATTTAGGCATGGTAAGACAACTGGTGCCCTTTCGTAGCTCTTTCATAGCCCTTGCGTATTCGTATTTTTCGTAACATTCTCTGGTTGTCATGCAGATTGCCCAGCAAATCTACGTGGCTGAAGAGTGGGTTCAGAAGAAGGAGGTTGACGTGCGAGCTGAGATCCGGTCCAGGGAGGACGTTGAAAAATTACTTGGCAAGGCCAAGGATGAAAGCGCCCGCCTCTCCGATCAGCTGAAGGAGGAGGTAAAGGCCAGAAGAAATGCAGATGCGGGCCTTAAGAACGCAGAGAAGCAAGCCGAAGACCAACGTCAGAGGCTGTATACTACTGAAGTTAACTTGGAGACGGAGAGGGCGTTGGTGAAAGAGCTTCGGCTTGAGCTACAAATGGCCAGGGACGCTGCTAAGTTGGCCAAGGAAGATGCGCAATTGGCCAAGGAGGCAGTTGAGGCCGAGAAGAAAGCTGCCCATCTGCTGGGTGTGGAGGAGACCCAAGCAAGGCTGACCGAGGAGTTCGCCAATGTCTGCAGGGACTACTGTGCCATTACATGGAACAAGTGCCTCGATGCAGCTGGAGTCCCTGCGGAATCAGCCTTATGGCAGCCTGGCAGCATCTATTATGATCCTGACCTATGTGACGCGCCTGAAACCTCGGAGGCACCCATAGCGGATCAGAATCCTCCAGCACCAGCCGAAACGAGTCAGGCCCCTCTTCTGGCCGGAGATGGGGGTGATTTGCCAAAGACTGATCTGGTGCCTCAAGACAAAACTCAGGATGCTTAACCTATGTAACGGCTGGGATCTTTTGTTGTCCATTTTGTACCTAACTTATCTTTTTAAGTAATGGAATAGATTCTTTTTTGCTCTCCGTTAATTCTGCGGTGTTTGTTAAGTTGTCATCATGGTTAACAATGATAGATTAATAACTAAAAGCAGAGTGATCATTCATGCGCTGCTAAACAGGGTTTCAAAGTAATAAAAGCTAAAGTAATTTGGCTTAAATTTAAACGCCTGTGAACGGAATGTAAACTAATCCAAGTCATCTGGTCCAAAGATCGCAGGCATGATTGAATTTAAGTTTAAACGCTTGAGAAAAATCGTAACGGAGTGTCGACTAACCCAAATCATCTGGTCCGAGGACTGCAGGCATGATTGAATTTAAGTTTAAACACTTGAGAAAAATCGTAACGGAGTGTTAACTAACCCAAATCATCTGGTCCGAGGACTACAGGCATGATTGAATTTAAGTTTAAACACTTGAGAAAAATCGTAACGGAGTGTTAACTAACCCAAATCATCTGGTCCGAGGACTGCAGGCATGATTGAATTTAAGTTTAAACACTTGAGAAAAATCGTAACGGAGTGTTAACTAACCCAAATCATCTGGTCCGAGGACTGCAGGCATGATTGAATTTAAGTTTAAACACTTGAGAAAAATCGTAACGGAGTGTTAACTAACCCAAATCATCTGGTCCGAGGACTACAGGCATGATTGAATTTAAGTTTAAACACTTGAGAAAAATCGTAACGGAGTGTTAACTAACCCAAATCATCTGGTCCGAGGACTGCAGGCATGATTGAATTTAAGTTTAAACACTTGAGAAAAATCGTAACGGAGTGTTAACTAACCCAAATCATCTGGTCCGAGGACTACAGGCATGATTGAATTTAAGTTTAAACACTTGAGAAAAATCGTAACGGAGTGTTAACTAACCCAAATCATCTGGTCCGAGGACTGCAGGCATGATTGAATTTAAGTTTAAACACTTGAGAAAAATCGTAACGGAGTGTTAACTAACCCAAATCATCTGGTCCGAGGACTACAGGCATGATTGAATTTAAGTTTAAACACTTGAGAAAAATCGTAACGGAGTGTTAACTAACCCAAATCATCTGGTCCGAGGACTACAGGCATGATTGAATTTAAGTTTAAACACTTGAGAAACACTAGTATAACAACAGAACAATCATGACTGAAAGAAGAAATCATTTAATAGTAGTACCTTTTGAGGTTATTTACATTCCATGGCCGGGGCACTACGTGATTATCCAGGTCTTCAAGGAAGTATGCTCCAATGCCGGCCCTCGATGTGATACGATACGGACCTTCCCAGTTCGGACCCAGTTTTCCCCATGCTGGATTCTTCGCATTCCCTACCACCTTCCTTAGGACAAGATCGCCAGGCTCGAGGGGTCTCAACCTTACATTGGTGTCGTAGCCCTGTTTGAGTTTCTGCTGGTAGTGTGCCAATCGGACCATCGCGGTTTCCCTTCGTTCTTCAATCAGATCTAGACTCTTTTCCAGCAGTCTGTCGTTGTAGGTTGGGTCAAAAGAGCTAATCCTGTGTGTTGGGAACCCAGTCTCGAGAGGTATAACGGCTTCAGCTCCGTAGGTCATTGAAAAAGGGGTTTCACCGGTGGACCTGCGAGGCGTGGTTCTATATGCCCACAACACGTGGGGTAATTCTTCTACCCACCTACCCTTCGCATCGTCTAGCCTCTTCTTTAGCCCGTCAACTATGACTTTATTGGTGGCTTCGGCCTGCCCGTTCCCTTGGGGATAGGCGGGGGTGGAGTATCTATTTGTGATTCCCAGCTCGTTGCAATAGCTTCTAAAAGCTTTGCTATCGAATTGAAGCCCGTTATCCGAGATGAGGGTATGTGGAACTCCAAATCTGGTGACGATGTTTTTCCAAACGAACTTCTTCACGTCTACGTCCCTGATATTTGCTAGAGGCTCAGCTTCTACCCACTTGGTGAAGTAGTCTGTTCCGACCAGCAAGAACTTCCTGTTTCCTGCTGCCTTAGGGAAAAGGCCAACGATGTCCAGCCCCCACTGAGCAAAAGGCCACGGGCTGGATAGCGGATTAAGGGTTCCACCAGGTTGATGTATGCTCGGCGCGAAGCGTTGGCATTGGTCACACTTTTTGGCGTACTCATGCGCCTCTCTTTGCATATTTGGCCACCAGTAGCCTTGAGTAATGGCTCGGTGAGCTAAAGATCTCCCTCCAGTATGGCTTCCACAGATTCCTTCATGCAGCTCTTCTAGCATCAATTCAGCCGCCTCGGGGGCCATGCACAACAGGTATGGGCCAGAATAGGAGCGTTTGTACAGTCTACGGTCTTCGGACAGCCAGAACCTTGTGGCTTTTCTCCGTATTTTGTCTGCTTCCACTCTTTCTTCGGGCAACACATCGTCCCTCAAGAACCTGATGATGGGGTCCATCCAGCATGGGTTGGTTCCGACGCTGTAGACTTGGGATGGCTCCTTTCTTAACTCCGTGGGTCTCTGCACGTCCTCAATCAGAATAACCCTTGGTAATTCCTGCGCCGAAGAGGTGGCGAGCGTAGCTAAGGAGTCAGCATGCGTGTTGCCACTCCTTGGGATGTGCCGTAGGGTAAAGCATTCAAACTCCGACTGTAGGGACTTGACCAGGTTTAGATATCCCTGCATTCTCTCATCTTTCGCTTCAAACTCTCCCAGCACCTGGCCGACGACCAACCTTGAGTCTGAGGATATCTCGACGGATATTCCTCCCATCCTTCGTACCATCTTCATCCCCATCAGTAGAGCCTCATACTCTGCCTCGTTATTCGTTGCTGAGAAGTCTAGCCTTAAGGCTTTTTCAATGACGATTCTCTCGGGGGATATCAACACTATCCCTACGCCTGAGCCCCTCTGATTTGATGCGCCGTCTACATATGCTTTCCAGGGCAATGCGCTCTGTGACGCAATCGTGCTGACTTGTCTTCCTACCGCGCCAAGAGTTTGTGCTGCTTCCTCAAAATGTGGTTCTGTGAACTCGGCGACCAGGTCCGCAAGGACCTGCCCCTTCACTGACGTGCGCGGCATGTACTTGATGTCAAAAGCCCCTAGCATCGTCCCCCATTTAGCAATTCTACCGGTGTAGTCTGCGCTTCGGAGTACGGCTCTGATTGGGAGCTGAGTAAGAACTATAACGGTGTGAGCTTGAAAATAATGGGGCAACTTCTTAGTACCCAACACAATGGCCAGAATGGCTTTCTCCAATGGCAAATAGCGGATTTCAGCCTCTTGTAGCGACTTGCTCACGTAGTAAACTGGCTTTTGTACTCCACAATCCGTTCGGATCAGCACCAAGCTTACAGCATTTGGGGCCACGGCAATGTAAGCAAATAAGACTTCGTCTGCCTGGGGACTGGACATGATGGGGGGCTTAGCCAGGTAATCCTTAAGTTGCTGGAAGGCAATAGCGCATTCCTGTGTCCATTCAAAATCCTTCCACTTATTGATTAACGAGAAGAAAGGCCTACACCTGTCTGCTGATCTGGAAATGAACCGATTAAGGGCAGCGGTCATCCCAGTCAGCTTCTGAATCTCCTTGGGATTCCGAGGAGCTCGCAAGTCGTTGATGGCCTTTATCTGATCGGGGTTAACCTCGATTCCCCTGTGTGTGACCATATACCCCAAGAATTTACCTGACCCAACACCGAAGGAACATTTAGAAGCATTCAACCGCAATCTGTGTCCCCTCAGAATTTCGAATATAGTACTGAGATCCCCAATGTGCTCGGCAACAATCTTGCTTTTAACCACCATGTCGTCGATATAAACCTCCATGCTTTTGCCCAGCTGTGGCTCAAACATCCTCGTCATCATCCTCTGATAGGTAGCCCCCGCGTTCTTCAGGCCGAACGGCATTACCTTGTAGTGGTAATTTCCTACAGGAGTTACAAAAGATGTTTTCTCCTGGTCGGCGAGAGCCAGTGGTATCTGATGGTAACCTTGAAAGGCATCTAAGAAACTCATCCGAGGATGCCCGACAGTGGCGTCAACTAATTGGTCTATCTTAGGCATTGGAAACGGATCCTTCGGACAAGCTCTATTAAGGTCGGTGAAGTCCACACACACCCGCCATTTCCCACTTTTCTTTTTCACTACCACCGTGTTAGCCAGCCATTCGGGGTAGAAGATCTCTTTAATGGCTCCTGCCTGCTTAAGTTTCATCACTTCATCCCTGACCACGTCGGCGTGTTCTCTCGACGGTCGTCGGGGCGGCTGTTTTTTAGGGATGATGGTGGGATTAACGTTTAGGTGGTGGCAGATAAATTCTGGACTTACTCCTGGGGCATCCGTGGGGTCCCAGGCGAATACGTCAACGTTGGCCCTGAGGAACTTTATCAACTCCTCCCTTTCCTGAGGGGGAAGCATGGATCCAACTTGAAAAAACTTCTCTGGATCGTCACCAACAACAACCCTCGTTAAGTTTTCGCACACTGCCTCTTCGGTTGAGGCCCCGGCGTCCGGCGCCGAAGGTTTTAATTGCTATAAACTCCCCTTATTACAGCTTGAGGGTTCAGCATGTCGTTTGTGCTGTATGGCTGCCACTAGACATCGCCTTGACATGGCCTGATCCCCTAGGATCTCCTCGACTTCCCCTGCGGACGGATATTTAATCTTTTGGTGCAGTGTGGAGGACACTGCCCCGAGAGTATGAAGCCAAGGTCTGCCTACTATAGCGGTGTAGGGTGAATAGGCATCCACCACTATAAAGTCGACTTCAACTGTTTCTGGACCGGCTTGCACCGGCAGTCTGATCTGGCCCTTCGGAATGATCACTTTGCCGTCAAAACTGACCAAAGGAGAACTGTATGGAGTCAAGTCTTCGTGGGACAAGTTCAGCCCCTTGTATAGGTCTGGGTACATGATCTCTGCGGCGCTGCCCTGATCTACCATTACCCTCTTCACGTCGTACCCCCCGATTCTGAGAGTTACTACCAGGGCATCATCATGCGGCTGGATAGTCCCTTTTTTGTCGTCCTCCGAAAATCCCAGAACTGGAACATCCGCTCTTTGTTTCTTCGGCTCTCTGCCTACACATTCCAAAGGTGTCCGAGCAACTGACAGTACTCTGGACGGGCGGGACCCCGTCCTCCCTGGCGCGGCAAATACGACATTGATTGTCCCTAAGGGAGGCTTCGCAAAGTTGCTCCCCCTGGGACCTGCGCTTGCTTGATCTCCTTTACCATACGAGTGGTGTAGGAGGTGTTTCAGTCTGCCCTCGCCGACCAGCTGATCCAGGTGGTCCCACAGGCTCCTGCACTCCTCCGTAGTGTGCCCGTGGTCAAGGTGATACTGGCAGTACAGATTATGATTGCGCCTCTCAGGGTTCCCCACCATCTTGTTCGGCCTCTTGAAGAACGGCTCGTTCTTTATTTTATCCAGGACCTGGTGCACTGGTTCACGAAAAACCGCATTGACCCTCTGGTGGTTCGTAATGCTTTGTCCAGCCCAGTCCTTCCTTGGCCTGTTGTGGTTCTGCCTGTCCGACCTGAAATCCCTCCCTTCCTGAGGGATAACCTTCTCCTTTCCCTTGCTTTGCTGCTGATCCTCCTCAACCCTTTTGTACTTATCGATTCTATCCATCAATTGGCGTATACTGATAGCAGGCTTGCGCGTCAATGACGTTCTTAAGAGATGTTCAGTGGGGAGGCCTAGTTTGAAAGATTCGATAGCCATCAATTCACAGTCTTCTCCTACCTCGTTGTATGTTTCCCAAAATCTATCCGAATATGACTTCAGGGTCTCACCCCCTTTCATGTAGACGGACAACAGAGAGGCCACAGATTGAGGAACCCTTCGGCACGTGACGAAACGGGACCCAAAAGCCTGGGTCAGCTCTTGGAAAGAACTAATAGTGTTTGCTTTCAAGTTGTCAAACCACCTCATGGCTATTGGCCCCAAGCTGGAGGGGAAAACTTTGCACATCAGGGCTTCGTCCCTGGAGTGGACTGCCATCCGCTGGTTGAAATGACTCACATGTTCCACTGGGTCGGTCCGGCCATTGTAGATAGTGAATGTAGGTTGGTGGAAACGCCTGGGAAGTCTGGCACCCTCGATATTACGTGCAAAGGGAGACCTGGAGACCTGAGCCAGAGCTTTGCTCATGGCATCGTTCCCTGCGCCCCTCGGAGGAGAGCCCTGAGGGTTCTTCTCGTGATTGCGAGCTTCCTTATAGGGGAAAGGCTCACTGACCGGTGTTCGAGATCTCCGCCTGTAATCCTCGTCCCGCTCGTCTTCAGAATCATCATCTGAGTATGAGGAAGTGCGCTTCCTCTTTGCATGGCGCAACTCTTTTTTCAGCCTTTGAATCTCCAACTGCATGGCTTGGTTTTCCTCTGCATGGGACATGTGGCTCTCTCCCTGTGACTGGTTTTGGCCCTCGCGCGTGGTGCGTAGGCTACCTTCGCGATCGCGCCTCCGCTCCAGATGAATAAAAGGGTCGGTGTGCTGGTTTGACCTGGACTCCGCTGGCCGTTGCCTTGGTTCAGCCATCTTTTGAGGCGTTGCTTCCACCTTTGCTCGAGCTGTTTCCCACAGACGGCGCCAATTGTAGGGTCGGTTTTTGTTGGGCCCGGTATCAACTCTCTGGGTTGTGAGCCCAACAAGTGCCCAACAATAAATTTGTAGAGTATGGGTTAAACAACTGTGCTAGGCCTGGATTTAGCGACGGTTCATGGAGACTGACCAAAAAAAAATAAAAAAGATTTGGACTAGTGTTTGAAAGCAATTTCTTTAGTCCGAAGAGCTTTTATATTTGGAGACTTAACGAATACCACAATTTTTCCTCCCCCTCTCTGTGAGACTTGCTTCCTTTATATACACACTCTCTTCTCATCTCCACCGCACACTTGTCCTCCATCCAGGCGCCTACTTGAGTACTGGTCACATCAGCCGTTTGCTTTAACCTGCAGTGAGTGGTGGTAGGTGAAGATTCACTGTTCAGGTGTCTTCTCCACATAAATGCGGCCAGGAAAGTTGCTGCAGTGCATTAAATGTGGCGGTGGCAGCTTTATTGGCAGGACATTTGATGATAGCTCCGCAGTTAGGCATGCTCGGGGCTCAGCTTCCGTAGGAAGGTCTCCAGCATAGCTCCTAAGTCAAGCTCTGAGCAGGCCCGTTGGAGAAGGTCTCTTCGGCCCGAAAAGATTGTCTTCGGACGGACCATTTGTCCCTCACGGGCTGTACTCTTACCAGGATGGCAAAACACTGGTGTTTTATCCTCTTCGGACAGAGAGCCTTGTCTGGGTTGGGCTTCTGGCCCAACATACGACGTGGGGCTTTCTGACCCACAATAATAATAGAAAAATAACAAAAAGAAATGATAACACAAAAAGAAAACTAATTTCAAAACTTTTTTCAACTTTATGATGTAAGGTAGCAGTAAAAAAAAAAAAAAAAAAAAATCTTAGGAAAAATATTAAAGCTTTTCTTCCTATTACAAATTTCGAACAGACCCCAGGCTACTAAAAATAAAGTTACATTTGATGAGTTGCTTCTTTTACTAAAACTATATACAACACCCATCAAAAAAAAAAAAAAAAAAACTATATACAACAATTAATAACACAGAGCAATGACAAAGCAGAATTAATCTATTAGCTAGGATTAGTAGGATTCCATTCACTTCATTTTGTGGAAATCCGATTCATAAGATATTAATGAATGAATCTAATTAATGAATGAAATATCTGAAAATATATTAAAAAATGATTTAAAAAATAAATTTAAAAAAAGTTAAGAAATTATTTTATTCTGAAAATAAATTTAAAAAATGGTTTAAAAAAAAAAATCCAATTGAAAAATAAAATCTGAAATATCAGAAATTTCCCAAATATCCGAAATATCAGAAAAAAAATCCAATAAAAAAAATAAAATTAAAAATTAAAAAAAAAAAAGAGAAAGCGAACGGTCAAATCCGATTCTTTCTTTCTCACCGGTGCGAGGAAGGTCGAGGAGTGCAGCGCCGGTGCGAGGAAGGCGAACGGTCGCCGGTTCTGGGAAGGCGAACGGTCGCCGGTTGTTCGGCGCTATATTCTTCGCCGGTTCTGGGAAGGCGAACAGACGACGATTTCTTCGCACCTTCTGGCTTATAGATTGAAGAGTGGGTTTGGGGTTTTGAGGGAAGAGAGTGATTTTCAGTGAGTGGGTTTGGGGTTTGGGGTTTTGTGGTGGTGTTGGCTGAGGTTCACCATGGAGGCTCTACTCCGTTTAGATCGGTGAGATCGAAGAGGGAAGAGAGCGATTTTCAGTGAGGAGAGTTAGACTTAGGCTGATCGAAGTTAGAGTCATGGAGGCTTGGCCATGGTTGGTTTTTGGTTTCTGGAGATGGGTTTGTGAGAGAGTGAGTGAGGGAAGTGAAACCAAAAAAAATGGGGCTGAACTAATAGTATTCTTATCTTTTAGTGACGAAAATTTTAGTCACAAAAACCTTAAACTTTTAGCGATGAAATAATTCATCACTATAGATGAATTTAGTTTGGAGTTTACATTTTTGTTTGGCGCCTTTAGTTCAACCCAACATATAGTGACAAAATTTATTTTTTCTCACTAAATGTTACTAATTTTTTTATGTTTAGTGATGAAATTTATATTTCGTCACTAAATGGTATTTTTTAGTGACGAAAAAATTTTTCTGGCTAAAATTTGTCACTGAAAATATATTTTGTTGTAGTGTCATTTTTGTAGAACGTTAAGAGGATCATAGAATGGAGATATGTTTGAAAGAGTGTAAAATATCATTTTGTTCAGATAATTCTTAACCATCTCTTTCTTATTTGATGTTTGGTGTTTTTGCAAACAAATATTGCATGATAGTTGAATAAGGAACATGTGAGATGCTTCAATCTTCTATACCATCTTTCATTTGAAATGTGATCTTGGAAAAAAAAAACAGTATTGAACTTCCTCAATTCCTGCTCTCCTGTGGTCCCATGAACTTGGTCCACTAATATAGCAAATGGATGTTGCATATGCCACTAGAGTGCTTTGCACTTGAAGGAGCCTATGTGTATCAACCAGGGATATTTGAAATTCTTATATTCATTTAATACTGTAATTCATGAGAGATGATCTGCCCTTTGCTTGCCTCCCCCCCTTACCTTCCATCTCTCTTCTTCATCCCTTCTTTGTGGTGTACATATGCCAATTTTGGCTTATAAATTGCTGTTGAATTGTTATTTGATCAGTGTAAATGATTTTTCTATACGGGGTCATCAACCCAAGAGGGCTCCAGTGATCCCTAAGCCAATTTTACGAAAGAGAAGATCATTAAAACGACAGCCGAGCCAAGTTGGAAGAGGCAAACAGCCGTATATCTTGCAAGGTAATTGATACAATTTTAAGTTTTAACATTCCTGTACCTGATTCCTGGTTAAATTTTGGATTCAATATTGAGGTGATGAGACAAAATTAGGGTTTTGAACTAGGATTACTTTTCTAGTCATTTAAATTAACTGTCTATGGTGTTATTTGGAAAGTATTAGACATATCTGCTGTTTAGAATTTTTTGTAAGTGCAGTTGTATGTTATATTGTTAGTGATGCTTTTTTTTTTTAAAAAAAAAAAAAAAAAATCTAATTTTAATTTTGTTAAAATCTGAGAAAATAGGATTTAAAATATTGAATAAAATTTCTCAATCTTGTGGGGGTTAATTGATTTTTATTCAAAAATGGTCTCACTGAAAGTGTATTGATTGTTTTTGCTAATGTAATTAGAGTTGTGATCCTTGATCAAATTGCCTGAAACACTTTATTGTGATTTGTGACTTCACGAACTGTTCTGTTTTTGGTGGGAAACCAATAGCAAGGCTTCATTTCAATGTTCTTGGGTTTTGACTGGTTCCGATTGATATAGTTTTTTGGCCTTTTCTCTTAATTTGTATTTTGGACTTTTACTATGCTAAATTTTAAGCTTTTGAATTAATCTAAAACCGAGTCAACATATATGGATGTAACTCATGCAAACTGGTTTGCAAAATCTTCAGTCCTCTCCTGGATGCGATATTGTAATCGGTAGTGTTGAAATAATCATATTAAAACGTAAAAAGTGAAAACTGAGTTTTACTTTGCATGTCTTTTTGTAAGCATCTGCACTGTACTTGTGTTACATGTTTTGTCCTAACAACTGTATTCCGTCTTCTATTGATGTACAGCAATGGCAGCTGAACAAGATGCTTTGGAAGAAAAGAATGCCATGCTTAAAGTTCAAGAAGCTAATGCATCAGCAAACAGATCTGTGGAATTTGCAATTCTCAAACGTAAAAGGGCTCAATTTCTTATGGAGAATGCAGATTTAGCAACTTACAGAGCCATGATGGCAATTCGAATTGCCGAAGCAGCACGAGTTGCCGAATCACCAGATGCTGCAAGTTGTTTCCTTGACTGATGGGTGTAGGTTTTCCCGAGGGATGGGCATGGCGATTTTTTTAAATTTTATTACATGAAAGATTGCAGTACAGCCCTGCGGCTGTTTTTGGAAGTCGTCAGAAAGACTACCCTTGAAAGATTGTAATTTTGTATAGATTTTGATTGACTGTACATTCTGTATTATTATAAGTTCACACCAATCGTGTACAAGGAGGTTTAGTTGATTTCCTTAAGGAAAAAAAGAAAAAGTAAAAAAAAAAAGAAATACATGAAAAAATTTAAGCCCTCAGTCATGCTGATGCTTAGAGATGCTCTTGAAGAATGTGTTTTATTTTTTAGCTTCTCTTTAGAGGTATGGTGCATTTTCTGTTCATATTGGTTGCAGTTGTTTGTGTTTGGTATCTAAACCAATTCTTTTAACCAAAACTTGCATTTGGGTTTCTGATTATGTAGGTAATTGAAGTTGTAAACTGGATAGAATAAAAGGATGGCCATAAGAAACGTTCATTTGGTGAAATTTGTCAAAATGGCATTCTATTTTTGGGACTGAAACTAAAAATTTTATGTATTACCCTGCCTGCTATCTGCAACCGGAGTGGCTGTACAATCTTGCAAAATATGGATCAAATCCCTCTTATTTTGACAGCAAAACCCTTTTGATACCTAGACTTAAATTGACATATTTGGTACAGTGCACTGATTGGGCGATCACGCGAAGGCCATGATTCATGAACGCTCAGGATGTGACCGCTCATGCTTGCTCCTCGCTCGTTTTATAGTTCGTTTAATTTGCTGATTGTGGACCCATGCTCCTAGACCTCACTTGTGAAAACAATAGCCTTTTCCAGCTTCTGTGTTTACCAATTGGCCCAATATTTAAGCGCTTGGTCTTCAACAGCCCTTTCGTAAATAATTTTTTTAAATAAAAAATAAATTAGTTTCATAAATATTAGTGTCATCTTTGTGCAGTGTATGAGAAAGCTTGATTATATATATATATATATATATATATATATATGATACATAATTAATTAATAAGTATTAAAATAAGAAGTCAAATTAGCTCTTTTTGTGACTCTAAAAACTAAATTAAAAAAATATACCTTTTGGTAATTTACATGTCAACATTAAAGAAGGCAAAAAACAAGAATTACTAGTCTCTAACCTCTATAATGCACAAAATGTTCAACAAAACATATTTATATATGTTATATATTTAAATAATAAGAACTATAAAAATATATAAAAATTAATAAATAGAGAGTCTAATTAGAGAATTCTTAGAAATTAACCCACCTAATATAATTATAATTTTTTAAGAAAATAAAATGTGATTTAATTCGAATTTCTATGGTGTTGGCTTACTTTGTCATAAAAGTCTTGAATTATAATTAATTTATACCAATATAGTTTAATACTATTATTTAACTCTAAAAACCAAATTTGTAGAAATGATTTAAAAAAATGTAGGCTTTTAAATTCTTATGTGACAACATTAGGAAAAATTCATAATAGTATATTTTTTTTCATTTTATAATAATCTGATGCTCAAAAGGTTTATTGAAAAATATTTAATAGATAATATATATTTAAGAAATAAAAAATAAAAAAATGAAAATTTGTAGAAAAAATGCAATGCAATTAATTAGAATTTATTTAGAAAATATTTAACGCAATTTAACTAGAGTTTGTTTTGTGTTGGGTTTCTTTATTCTAACAAAAGAATGTGTTCTAAAGAATGTGAAAATATGTGAAGAACTTTACGTGTCAACATAGAAAAAGTCAAAAAAAAAAAAAAAATCAAAGGATCTATTTTATATATATACTAATTGTGGACCCGCATAGCTTAGGTGTACATATGTATAATCTATAATGTAACTATTTTTGTAAAGGGATATAATATATAATATGTATGTTAACTAATACATATATGCAATTTGATTTGATTTTTTTTTTTTTGGTAGTTTGCATAAATGTTTAGCAGTTAAACGTAATGTATTTTGCATTTAAGCATAATTAATCAAAAAGTTCTAAAATAATCATAGTGGTGGGAACGTTTTTTATTTTTTATTTTTTTTATTTTTAAATATATATACATTTTTTTGAGTTCTATTTGGAAAATTTTTACTTAACCCTACCATAATCAGTCTATTATTATTATTATTATTTTTATGTTTTTTGTTTCTTTGTAGTTGATTAAGAATTGATAAAAGCAATAGGTTTTCATCCTAATCCCATTCGCATAATAGAGCAATTGCGAGTCCACATTCGGCATAACGCTTACAAATATGGTAGAAGCTCCCATATTGTCAATTTTACAGTGTTGAAATGCAAATTAGAACCAACAATTAGCAACCTGTTGATGCCAAAAAAAAAAAAAAAAATAGCAACCTGTTAATTGTCACCCCCTTTTTACAAAGCCCAATACAACTCAAGCCTAATTATTGTTGGGCCTATTATTCTCTTATAATTCACATGGCCTAACTCCTTTTTTTTTTGAAAATTTGGAGTGTAATTTGAGGGTAGAGTGGGCTTATATCAGCTTATTCATGTGTCCAAGACATGAATTTTGCCAAGTGAGCTTGAAACACTTGGTGAAATCCATGAACCCATGTGCAACACAAAAAACAGCACCCAAGTAATTTGTTTTATGTTCCCATAACTCAAAGCCATAAATAATATTTGGACCCTATTAATGCTAACTGATGAAACCATTCAAATTTAGCAAGTTCTTAAAGGGGTCGTTTCCCCCTCAAAGAGCAAAGAAAAACTAGTTTACCTAACCAGATTATTCAAAATTGGTAGCAAACCAAATTGTTGAAATACTCAAAAACGCACATTGCTTAAGGTTGCCATTCTTTAAAAAATCCATCAGCCAAAAGCTTCAATCAGTACCTAAAGATGCATATTAGACATATCTCTGATCTACTATAAAGGCTTGTCCCAAGCCAAGCATTACTCAAGTTTTGTCTACCTTACCAACTACAATTATGTTTTAACTTAGGCCTAAGCTTCTGATTATAGGAAGCACCAAATTTCAAAAAGTTCTTATGTGCGTGGTAGCATAAGTATTGCGCTCTCTCTCTCTCTCTCTCTCTCTCTCTCTCGCTCATTTGTATTGTAATCCTAGTTTATCATCATTATCTAATCATTATCTCTCTCGCTCATTTGTATTGTAATCCTAGTTTATCATCATTATCTAATCATTATCTCTCTCGCTCATTTGTATTGTAATCCTAGTTTATCATCATTATCTAATCATTATCATGCTTCTTTCTGTGAGTGAGAACCTTTTTAACAGTGCAATCTAACCTCCATTGTTCAGAACATTAGAATGAGTAGGGGCTTAACTCCCTTTTCTTTTGAACCTAGCTTGTAGGTGTAACGCCCCAAAATCATAAATAATAAAAGTCTATTCAATCTAAATACAAAAATAATTCTCCAATACAATGTTTAACACCATAAAAATAATAATAAAATTCTCAGTTCCACAAAATAAATCTTAACTATTGTTTTCTAAGAATCTTTACTCCAATAATCCCTCTAATGTATTTGTAAGGGGAAATAAAGTGGGGTGAGATAACTCAATAAGCGGAATTCATTGTCATTGGGGTGTGGGAACAAACCTTTTCAAATAAATAATTCTTATAACAAATTCATAACTTGTAACTCATTAATATTTTATCGTCAAATACTTCATATATATAAAAAAATATCTTTATATTGTGAGCCATCATAATACATATATCAATACCATCATATAAACAATTTTCTAAGCTTTTCTCGTGGTCAACGTTTACACCCTGTTGGCAGGGTTGTGCTATCCCCTTTTAGAACTAGAACCTCCTTTTCCTCCTTTTTCTTAAGGATGGCTCATTTGGAATCTAAAGGTGCACTCCCTTACTAAGGAGCTTCCTTTTTGGATCCTCAATAGTATACTCCCTTCCTAAGGAGCTATCAAAAGTGCACTATCTCTTTTCCTGGGACAGTCTCTTGCTAAGGACTAGCTGCAGTATGATTGTCTCTTGCAAAGGACTAAATACAATACTGAACTTTTAATCACAAGTTACCATAGGTTTTCAAAACATATTCAATATGCTCACAAAAATAATCCATTCATAATTCTAAAAAATATAAAGATATATTTACATATACAAGTTTAAATAAATTTAGGTTGTCTTACAAGTTTTTCATAAGACGAATAGTCAATATGCACATCAAACATTTATAAAATATCAATTTATATATAGAATATCAACATATTTCTTGATATGAGAATTAGGGCTGTACACGGTGCGGTGCGGCTGGTTTTTATGGCCATTTCTGCATCACATAGGAATCTTTGGTTTCTTAAAAACCCAAGCCGCCGCCGCGCCTAGGGAACAGTTCTCCGGTAACCTCAGTGGTTGTTGCAATCGGCACAGTGGTCAGTGTCCACCTGTCTATCACACACACACAAAGGAAGAGATATCTAAATTCTAAAACCAAAATTAAACCCAGAAAACTCAAGGATTCAAACCACAAATCAAAACTTAGATCAAATCTAAATATCAAAAGATTCAATTCCCATCACAAACCCAAATATTAAAACCCATTACAAACCACCTGTAAGAGTTTGATTGAGCTGAGTGATGGAGTGAGTGGAGTCTTAGAGACTGAGAGTAAAAGTCTAAAAAAGAGAGAAAGAGACAACTGGGTACAGTGTGCGGCTGAGAGAAAACAAGAAAAAAAAAATCTTATACAATGACTTAAAAGCGCAGAAGTCTAAAGAGTGAAAAGGAGAAATGAGAGTAAAGAGGAGAAATGACTGATGAGAGTAGCTGAGTAGGAAACAACTGAAGAGAAAAGACTTGTGTGGCTGAGATCAGAAGAGAAAAAAAAATTTTGTACAGTGACTGAGTCAAACAGTGACAGGTATTGTTTTTTATTTTTTTATTCTTTTCAAAAAATGCAAGTGGCAAGAGAATGGTCCATGCGGCATTTTTTTTTTAATATATTTTTTTTCTTCAAAAAACTCAAATGGCCCACTAACCCATACGACCATACAACATTTTTTTTTTTTCAAAAAATGTATCTGGGAGACATAGACTTATAAACAAGACCACTCAAATATTTTCTCCTGACACACATTTTGAACTGAGAAAAGTAGCTCACAGCCTCACACATGTTAACTTCCTTTTTAAATTAAAATTTCTTTTTGATAAGGACGTTAGGCCTGTACATTCATAGATAAGAATTCAAAATTTTTTTTTATAAGAACGACCCTGTTCATGGATGAATGTTAGGCCTCTTCTGGTTCTTAGAACGTTAGGCCTCTTCTTCTTCAGTTCTTATACATATTAACATATATATAAAACATGCTCGGGTCGGTTCGGTCTTGGTCGGTGTGCACATCTCGACGCCGGTGGCCTCATCAGTTCGCCGTCGGCACTAAAGATCTACTGCCGATCACCTTGCCGGAAACGTTCGGCGAAGCTTTGAGCGGGGCGGGGCGGTGCGGTCAAACCGGTTTTGTCGGTGCCGGTATATCCTTGAACAGGCCTAATGAGAATAGTTTGATAATCAACACTATTTTGGGAATACCCCTAAAATTAGTAAACACCACTTACCTCTTATTTGCAAAAATATGAAATCAACCACCCTTGAGTCACACTAAATTAGTAGAATTAGAACTTAGCAACACCAAAAATAGGTTCATCAATACATGAATTTCCACTTAAAATCATTTTTTACACTTAAATAGTTTAATCTATCAATATCAAAGCCCACAGAGATGTTAGATTTTTTGTGCCACTCTGATTGTGGTACTGAGGCTGCCTTAGAATTCAAACTATATGTAGGGCCTAGTTTTGCTCAAATTTCTTTTCCCTCTCTACTGCCCAATTTCATTCCTAGTTAGTGGACATTTTCTTTACTAATATAGAAAGACAATGAAAGCATTATTTTGATGTCATTGGAAATGGTATAAGAAATATCTAGATATTTTCTTTGTTGGAAATTTCTTGTTTCAAGAAGGCATTTCAACTTGCTAGTGGCTAAAAGGTCAAGACTATATCTGACGATGAAAATAGGGGAAAACAAAAAGGCTATATGCATCATTCTTATTCCAATATAATAACAATTATAAGTCATCTTCTCCATTAAATTAATATAAGGATAGGTGGAGATTGACAAGTCAAATATATGCCTAGAAGTACTTTTTCTTTTAATATATTGATAGGTTAGGTTTTATAAAGTGATGCCTATTATCCTATTAGCTACTAAAGTAATTTCAAGCACAGTTCTTTCTAGCAAACGTGGGACAGGTCTAGCCATTGAATATTCAACTCCCTAAATTTAGAGCTAAAGGAAACCATACATGTTGCAATCTCACGTTCAGCCGCAAAGCAAAAAAAAAATAAGTTGTTCAACGGTGTGTTGTGGCTAAAACAAAAGAAAACCTTTTATATATATACATGTATCTTAAGAGGTAAAAGGCTAGAGTTTTTAAAAGCTTATCAAGGTTCATATATTTACTTATGCCATCTCACTTGAGCTTCATATTCCATAGTAATTATCAGATTTAAATATCTTAGGCCCAAACCAATTAAATCCATTTAATTGTAGGCATTCTTTTTAATTTACGTATAAGAATTAAATTGGTATCAAAATTATGAGGTGTTACAGTAGGTACAAAAGCAAATTTCTTAGTTATCTCAAATCGACCCCAAAACAACTAAAAAGGAAAAACTACACACACACACACACACAAACACACACACACACATATATATATATAAAGAGGGAGATAACGTATCTGTGGGGCCCCAATTATTATGGCAACCCCGGCCCACTCCACATCAGGCCCAAGGTCCAAACCGAGGAGAGGGCATAATCCGAGGATGAGCAAATGATGCCCAAGTCGTCTAGGGACATCAGGCCCAAGGTCCAAACCGAGGAAAGGGCATAATCCGAGGATGAGCTGTCACTCACTCATTAAATGCACTCCACCTACATTCTGATCACATCAAATGGTGAGTTGACCAGCCAGCAGTGATGCATTGGTTGCTTCAACTAACAGAAAGCTTGGATGATTGGGATAGACACTCAAGTATAGGCTTGGATGATTAATAAGTGGACGGCAGAGATTAACTAGATGCCTTGGTTGCTTCAACTAACAGAAAGCCTGTAAAGGCGGCTGATGGGATAGACACTCAAGTATAGGCTTGGATGATTAATAAGTGGGCAGTAGAGATTAACTAAATAAAGACTATATAATAGATAGCACCCCCATCAAAGGAAAGGGGGGGGGGGGGGAAGGAGAAAGAGGATCTTTTAGAGCGTCTGAGAGCAACCCTTGTGTTTGTCAGTTCTAAGGGAAGAGATCCTCGGATTGAGCATTGGATGATCATGCTTCGCAAACACTTAGCCAAAATCATTATAAAAATCCTCACAAACATTTAACCAAAGGCACAGTGATTATCCTCAAAAACACTTAGTCAAATTCCTTTGCCATTATTCCTATGAATTTCATGTCATCCATTGCTTACTTTGCTGGTACCGAGCCTTTCTACCCACACTCTACAAATTTTATTGTTTAGGGTCCATTACAAGTTGAGTCCCTGCAATTGGCGCCGTCTGTGGGGAGGACTTGTGCACTAGCAAGTACGGTGGTCAGTGTGAAAAGATTAAGGGCAGCACTTTAAAAAAAAAAAAACACCAAAATAATACAGTATATAGCAACAACATTCACCCAAAAGGCAACAATCACAAGAAACATGATATATGCGAAAAATAAAAAAGATGAAACAGGTCTACTTCTTTATTAATATATGAAGAAAAAGTTACATCTTACAATTGATGCCCATGGGGCTTGTTCTAGAGCTAACTACATAGAGAAGCGCTTAACAAGGCTGGTTGTGAAGCAAGAGAAGAGGAAATGAAGGAAGGAAGGCTGGTTAAGGAGCAAAAGAAGAAGAGGGAAAGGGAAAAGAAGGGAGGAAGGCAACGTTGAGGGGGAAGGGGCCGCGGCACAGGACGGTTCCCCCTCTCAGTTTCGCCTGGTTTCCCTCCCAAACCCATCACTGCCAGCTTGAAGGGGCTGACGGATCCAGGCCCTGGGGAAGGAGGTTACGTTCTTTCGGGATCCTCCTCCAAACGGCGAGGAGGAGTCCACCTCCGGTTAGGTTGAAAAGAAGAAAGACCTTCAGCCTTCTCCTACCCCAACCCCAGTATGACGTCCAGGGTCGGGGTGCCATCCTTGGTTCCTGAAAGGGGCTAGGCTTCCTCGTGACCGCCCTTTCCAAGGGCCAATTCATTTGGTGGGGCTCAAACTGCTATTTTTTGCAGAACCCTTGAGCAATGTCTTTGGGAGAGTTTAAGACGAATGTTTGTCGAGTGTGAAGAAAAAGGTTGTCCCAAAAACGCCTTATATAGAAGGCGAAAAATTGGTGAGAGCCAATCCGCGTTAAATCCTAAAGAGAGATTACCGTAGGCAATAACTTCGCCCAGATTCCAAGGGGCTTATCCGCCGCTAGATCCTCGTAAATCCGCAACTGACATTAATGAGAAGGCGCCTCATTAACGAGGAGGCTCCGAAGCGTCAAAACGCGTTGCTCGAACAACCCAAGAGACGCCTCGTAATCAGAAGAGTCGCGCCAAACGAAGAGGCAGAACAGAGCAGGGTCTTCTCCTCGGCATAACCACTTAAAATGAGAAAACTAGGTACTGGACAGAACCAAGGCGTTGCATGGTCCTCGGACTCAAGCCTCTGGGGAAACTAGATACTTCAGATGAGGAAACTAAGTGTTAGACAGAACCTAGGCATTGTATGGTCCTCGGACACCAGCCTCTGGGGAAACTAACCACTTAAAATGAGAAAACTAGGTACTGGACAGAACCAAGGCATTGCATGGTCCTCGGATTCAAGCCTCTGGGGAAACCAGATACTTCAGATGAGGAAACTAAGTGTTAGACAGAACCTAGGCATTGTATGGTCCTCGGACACCAGCCTCTGGGGAAACTAACCACTTAAAATGAGAAAACTAGGTACTGGACAGAACCAAGGCATTGCATGGTCCTTGGACTCAAGCCTCTGGGGAAACCAGATACTTCAGATGAGGAAACTAAGTGTTAAACAGAACCTAGGCATTGTATGGTCCTTGGACACCAGTCTCTGGGGAAACCAACTACTTAAAATGAGAAAACTAGGTACTGGACAGAACCAAGGCATTGCATGGTCCTCGGATTCAAGCCTCTGGGGAAACCAGCTACTTCAGACTATGAACTAAGAGTTAGACAGAACCTAGGCATTGCATGGTTCTCGGACCCAAGCCTCTGGGGAAACTAACTACTTAAAGAAAGTTACTAAAAAAATGAGAAAACTAGGTACTGGACAGAACCAAGGCATTGCATGGTCCTCGGACCCAAGCTTCTGGGAAAACCAGCTACTTCAGACTATGAACTAAGAGTTAGACAGAACCTAGGCATTGCATGGTTCTCCGACCCAAGCCTCTGGGGAAACTAACTACTTAAAGAAAGTTACTAAAAAAATCAAAGAGCTAGGTACTGGACAGAACTTAGGCATTACATGGTCCTCGGACCCTAGCCTCTGGAGAAATTAGTCACTATAGGATGATCTGAGCACCGAGCAGAACCAGGGTTTTATACTGACCGTAGGCCCAAACCTACGACAGAGCTAACCCCTTTTTGTGCTAAATAATGAGCCCTGCTAGGAACGAAAATCAAGTAAAGCTAAATGCTAAAACGCAGCGACTTAAACCTACCCATCTTAGAGGAACTAGCAAGGAGCTCAGGCTAAAAAGAATAGACTAGAAAGAGAAGAAGATTTACAGAAAAAAAAAGGAAAAATTCCTCAGGCGGGCCAATTATGCCAAAGAAAGTTACAGGGGCAGTTGCAAGGATGGTAACACTAATAGAAAGGCATGGTCCGACAGGCCAATACAATAGGCTCGAGAATGTCAAAATCCTCCTCCCCGCCCAAAGGGTCGGACAGCAGAATTTTGAGGGGCTATTGTGGGGCCCCAAATATTATGGCAACCCCGGCCCACTCTACATCAAGCCCAAGGTCCAAACCGAGGAGAGGGCATAATCTGAGGATGAGCAAACGATGCCCAAGTTGTCTAGGGACATCAGGCCCAAGGTCCAAACCGAGGAAAAGGCATAATCCGAGGATGAGCTATCTCTCACTCATTAAATGCACTCCACCTACATTCTGATCACATCAAATGGTGAGTTGACCAGCTAGCAGTGATGCCTTGGTTGCTTCAACTAACAGAAAGCCTGCAAAGGCGGCCGATGGGATAAGCACTCAAGTATAGGCTTGGATGATTAATAAGTGGACGGCAGAGATTAACTAAAGAAAGACTACATAATAGATAGCACCCCCATCAAAGGAAAAGGGGGTGGGGGGGGAGGGAAAGGAGAAAGAGGATCTTTTAGGGTGTCCGAGAGCAACCCTTGTGTTTGTTAGTTCTAAGGGAAGAGATCCTCGGATTGAGCCGAGGATGATCATGCTTCACAAACACTTAGCCAAAATCATTATAAAAATCCTCACAAACATTTAACCAAAGGCACAGTGATTATCCTCAAAAACACTTAGTCAAATTCCTTTGTCATTATTCCTATGAATTTCATGTCATCCATTGCTTGCTTTGCTGGTACCGAGCCCTTCTACCCACACTCTACAAATTTTATTGTTTAGGGTCCATTACAAGTTGAGTCCCTACAGTATCAATTTTAGGGGAACTCAAATTGTATGTACTTTGGTTGGTATGATCACATGCCTTCTTTATGGGTCTAGATAGTATTCCCCTTATGCTATTGATTTTAGACTAAACTACACGCAAGTTTGAGATTGTTTCATTTTGATCCTCTACATTTTAAAATTTTTATTTTGACCTTTCATGTTTGATTCTGTGTCATATTGGCCTTGCAATCTATTTTTGTTAGTAATTTGACCATCCATATATGTTTTTCTGCCTATAATAATAAAAAAAAAAAACCTTGCATTCTACTACACTTTAGAGTTAGTATTTCTTGAAATTGTTAAATATCAAGGGCCTTTAATGGTTTGATCATTAACAGAAATGGATGACAAAGCTAATATGAAAACAAAATCAAACAAGAAGAATCTAAATTTTGAGGGCCAAAAGTGTACTTTAGTTTTAGTTTTGTTAATATCAGGTTAAATATATACTAGGAAGAAAGAAATTAAAAACAATTGCTACAAAAGTCTATAAGTAAAAGAGAGTGATTTGCAAAATTTTAAATTTTTAATAGAGAATTAAATTTTGTTTTCTTAAAATTTTCACAGAGAACACTAATAAAAGAGATTAAATTCTATAAGGACGTGGTGTAAAACCCATGTTTTACCCCTCCAATCCCAACATGCCACATCATCTTATCACATATTTAAGAATAAACACAATCACACTCAATCAATTCTAATACCCATATATAAATCCAACCAAATTAGAAATCTATCGAGATGTTATTAGGTGTGGTAGGATGTATTGAATTTTAATAAATTATAAGTAAAATGCTAATGTGGCAATCACTTATTGGATGGTGTAAAATATAAGTTTTACACCCCATCCTTATAGAATTTAATCTCCTAATAAAATAGGGAAGGGTGAGGAACATTAATTTTTTTTGACTTGTATTCGTTTGTAAAACTGTTGTTACTTTTGGACGAACACTGTATATACTATACACATAGAAGATCAAAATGTAGTCTCAATATTTACACATTTTCTTAGTAGTAAAATAGTTTATGGAACAGAATTTGGGGGTTTTATCGATTTAATTAAAGTGAAATATATCCATTAGATTTTGAAAGTGTCTGGTCGTAGTTTTGACTCAAGAGTCAAGACAATCAGCTACTTTGGCAGCTAGCTTCTAACG
Source organism: Quercus glauca (assembly GCA_023736055.1). NCBI lineage: Eukaryota > Viridiplantae > Streptophyta > Magnoliopsida > Fagales > Fagaceae > Quercus > Quercus glauca. The sequence goes on along the minus strand of CM043318.1, from coordinate 57,586,818 downwards.
TTTCGCAGTATAGCCTCTTTCGTTTGTGTGTATTTGCCTTTGTTTATTTTTTGGTTTTTATTTATTTATTTATTTTTGAGAAGGATAATCAAATAAATTTTCTATGTTTCTAGTTGATCGGCATGTAACATTTTCTAATGATTTGTTAAAAGTATTGGAAAATTCCGACCCGATGTAATTGATTTTATTTAAAAAAAAAAAAAAAAAAAAAAACAATTACCACCAAAGCACAAACTAGTAAACATGTATGGTTAAGTTTATTTTCTAGATCCTATAAAAAAAGGTTTATTTTCTAGTTTATAATAGTATTTTTCAAGCTAAATAAACTAAGAAATAAACTAAACACACATGTTATGCTTATGCATGTTAACGGTAGGAACACATGTACTAGAGTATGAGGTTTGTCATATTATACATTCTTTAAAAATTCTTTCATTTAATCTTTTAATTAGTGTCATGTGTCACTTAAAAAAAAAAAAGAGAAATATATATTACGGGTTTGTTTGGATACTGCTTATTTTGCTAAAAACTGAAAATACTGTAACAAAATAATTTTTAAATGTATGAATAGTGCTGTGGGACCCATTTTTAATGAAAGTATTAGTGGAAAAAAGAGGTTTGTGGATCTCGTGAACAGTGCACGGGACCTACTGGAAAGCACTGAAACGCGATTCTCAATGAAAAAAGAAAAGCGTGAAACGCTGGAAAACGCAAACGCACTCCATATAATCAATACCCAAACAGGTACTAATATTCATTTAACTTTTCATTTAAGCAAATGTTTGAATGAATTGATTTATTTAACCTAGTAGATGTCCTGTGAGATCGATGTGCAGGACATCTTAAAGGTACAACTAGAAGTTTCACAATTCACATACATAGAGTCCGTTTGGGAATAACTTATTTAGCTGAAACTGAAAACTTTTTGTTGAGAGTACTGTAGATAAAGCTAAAAGGTAGCTGAAATGGTATAGTGGGGCCTATGAATAGTACCAAAAAGTGTAATGGGGTCTATGAATAGTACCAAAAATAAGCTGAATAGTAGCAAAAATAAGCTAAATAGTAAAAAAAGTTGGCTTTTTAAGCTAATGGCAAACACAACCATAGACTCAACAATTTAGGCTCATAGTGCATTTATATTTGTTTATGCACAACAGTTTAAAGTCTCAATTTTTGTTTATGCACAATTATATTTTTGTCAATTTTAAACAATTAAGTAAATATAGCCAATATAATTAGTTTTCAAAACAAAAAGCTAATCCAAAAATACGAATTAAAAAAAGTATATAAATGCCTGAATGGTAAATATATATACCATAGTCAAATAGTAACTTGAAAAATGCCTCTTCTTAGTTTTCTAGAACAACACCAGCGGCCAACACTGAGGTGGAGTTTGGATACAGATTATTCAGTGCATGTCTGTGTCTGTGTTTAAAAACAGTGGGTCCCATGCACTATTCACGAGACCCACAAACTACATTTTTCGACAAAAAAAAACTTCAAAATTGAGTCCCACGGCACTATTTACACATTTAAAAATTATACAGTATTTTCAGTTTTCAGCAATAAGCGGTATCCAAACAGACCCTAAAATGCTAATTGTAACCCAAGGGGTTGGGCACTCGGTCTCAAGGTGCTTGTATCGGGTTCGTTTGGGTGTACTCCATAGTTTGAGTCCGACTACCTGCACTTTGAAAAAAATTCCCTGAGCATTTACCCCACTATGGGCTCACCCATTGCGAACAGTGATTAGTCTCTGGTTGAAAGTTTGATGATACACTGTGTGAAAGCAAAAAAAAATGCTAATTGAGATTTTTCATTACTCGAGTTTCGTTTTATCTAAGAGCAGTGTTATAAACACACAAAATTTCATAGTATTTTTTATGATAGTTGAGTTGGTAAGATTTTACTGGTTCTTATCTTGATTACCACTAACGTTATTTTTTTACTTACCACTAATAATCTATCACATCAACAAGTGTGAATTTTTTGTCAATTTATTTGCATGTCTATACTCTAAAGTCTCTCTTTATCTAAATGCAGGAGAGAGAGACTTCTGCTAGATGGATGGCTTGGGCTTGTTGGGCACTTAATGATTGAGAATATTATGTTCACATCATTTTCACAATAAATCATACATGGTAATGTGTTTTGGTATTAATTCGAAAAAAATCAGGCCTCTCAAAAGACTAACGGTCTGTTATAATTTTCTCATTGATCCTATTGTGCAATAAATTACAAACTCCAAATTAAAAGAAACAACTAATTAATCTAACCAACAAATAATAAAAATAAGCACAATGCTTATCAATTCCTATTCAAAACAAATAAATAAAATAAAATAAAATATAATGATAATCCACGATTGAATGCTCTAGTAGTAAATTTCATTAACAACCTCTTGTAGAAATATTATGGACGTAACAAACTGTCCTACTATCAGTAGGGTCTGAATTCATTCATCTAGAGACCTGTGGTCCCAATTTGACATTCATAGTAATTTCATACTTCAAAAGTCTTAGGACTTTGCATCGTAGATATTTTGAATTTATTACCCAAACAAGTGATAAAGATCAACCTACTAAAAAACAATTTGGGATCTTTCATTACACGAGTTTGGCTTTATCTAAGAGCAATGTCACTGTAAGGACACGATTTGTAGCCCAAACCCAAGATGTGTGGGATGTTGGCCTAGTAAGCCCAGTACAATAAATTTGTAGAGAGTGGGTTAAAGATCTAGGCCTTAATAAATTTAACAACGGTTAGTATGGGTTTAAAAGATGATCAAGCAAGAACAAAGCACATAGGACTGAATAAATTCACTGTTCGAGGAGGCAAATCTTGGCATTATCTTGGCATAAATCAATAGAACTGATTACAAGTGCAACTTTGATTGCTACAGTATTCTTTCTCTATTTTCTCGATCCCTCACCTTCTGGAGGGTCTCTTACATTATATAGCTCTCTTTAAACCATCTTGGCCTTACACTTGTCGATCATCTGAGCCCTCAGCTGAGTGCCAATCCCATTAGATGTTCCCTTTTTCTCTCTGTGAGTCGTGGTAGCCAAGGCAGCACTATTTAGGGGTCTTCTCCACATAAATGCAGCTAGAAAAGTAGCTGTTGTGTATTTAATGTGGTGGTAGCAGCTTTTCCTTAGATTCCTTTGAGCTCCCATCCCTTTTGCACCATTGTATCGCCTATCTCTATCAATAGATCGTCCTAGAAGGTTACCTTGAATGATAAGGTATACGTTTGATCCATGCCTTGCTTATCCAAGGAGATGACCCTCCTCGGACAACTTTCTTAGCCTTCCATTTGTACTTTACTTATGGGGTTTTGAGCTTGACATCCTCGCTGCTGTTTATCCTCCTCGGACAGACAAGGTCATCAGCCAAGTCCAAGGCCCAGTACATGAATTTGGGCCCTTATCCCTACAGTCACAATAGCAAGTTTTTACCGGATCTCATCTTAGTATAATTTTCCCCAAAAAATGATGTTTATGTGTAAAGTGTAATTTGGTGTATAATTTAAGGTGGTACAATGTAATTTTCTCCATTTTTTGTTTTTACTTACCACTAATAATTTGTTATATCAACCGATGTGGAATTTTTTATCAATTTTTTTTGTATGTCTATACTCTATCATCTCTCTTTTTTCTAGTATAGTTTGTTTGAATTGAGAGGAGAGAGAGAGGCTTTTGTTGGGTGGGGTGACTTGGGGTTGTTGGGCATTTAATGATTGAAAAATATTACGCTCACAACATTTTTATAGCAAATCGTAGGTGGTGAGTTGTTATTAGTTATAATTTAAATCCACCATTGAAATTACTTTTTAACCCATCAATAATAGCGAGTAACACTATTTAGGATTTGTTGTTAAAGTGTTGTGAAAATACTGTGTACACAGCATTTATCTTAGGATCCATTTGAATTGAGCAATGAGGAGAGTAAAGTAGAGTTTGCCGAAAATATATTATTTTTTGGTCAACTCTATTTTACTTCTCTTTTCTCTCCCTTAATCTAAACGGACCATTAATGATTAGCACAGCTAAGAGTGAGATGCACCAAAAAATTGGGAAATTAATGCATGTTTTGCATGAGTGTGACCAGCGCCAGCTCAACCATAGAAGCAATTGATGCAATGGTCTAAGGCCCCCTGATAAAAGAAGGCTCATCAATGCAAATTAATTATGACTCCTTCACCTAGGAAAAAAATTTAAGGCGCCCCTAATAGAAATAAATTGATATGAAGATAAAAAATTGGGGGCCCTTGAAGAGAGAAAATTAGGCCCATTTGTAACCGATGGTTTATCACCAAAAAAAAAAAAAAAAAATTAAAGCCCCCCTTTCCCAAAACATAGAAATTGAAGAGATAATGTTCGTATTTAAAATTTGAATTAATGGCTCTATAAATAACTTCATTGATAAAAAGTAACATTTATTACTTGAATCTAAGAAGAAAATAGACAAAAAAAAAAAAAAAAACATATTCTCTCCAACTTAAATCTCAAGAAATCAAATACAGTATTGATTAGTATTTTTTTTTCCTACTCACCTTGCTTCTCTCTAGTCTCCATCTTGATTCTATTTTTATAGCATTCTTTGTTGTTTGCTAGCTACTCTTCTTTGATCTTCATTCAGGTTTGCTTCTATTTGCTCTTCCTTTCTTTTTATTCTTCTTGCTACTAAGTTTTTGTTTTTTTGTTTATTTTTTTTATTTTTTATTTTTATTTTTTTAAGTTTCACTGATTTGGGTTTCTTTCTTCTTCTTTTTTTTTTTTTTTGGTTAAGGAATTGGAATGAAACACACTTTAGTCATAGTCACCACCACAGGTCTTTTTATTAGACTTTTAAAAATTTTAATATTTTTCTCCAAAGTCCAAAGTGTACAGGTTTATGGTTGGGAAGTATTCCACTTTTTTCTATGCTATGAGTTATCATGTCAATCTGCAGGGAGTTATAAAAACCCATGTGAATTGCAGACTATAGTTACACGTTTCTTACAATATTAAGCAATTTTTGAAAATTAATTTATATATATTTTGTTTTAATTCAAGCTTTAATAATTAATACTGAGTTGGTCGGTCTCCTGTTTTTATTTTAGTGCTTCTATTTATTCAACCTACATCTAGACTATGACTATCTAGTAATTTTTTTTTTGTTTGCTTTTTTTCTCCATCCATTTAAGGTCCGTTTGGATACTGTTTATTGCTGAAAATACTGTAGTAAAATAATTTTTAAATGTGTGAATAGTGCTGTAGAACCCAGTTTTAAAACAACATTTGCGTTTTTCCGTACTTGCAAGTCCCGTGAGCAATGCACGGGACTGAGGAAAAAAATGCCAAACGCAAACATGAGTTGTTTTCAGTGCAATCCAAACTCGGCTTTAGAAAGTCATTAATTTGTTATATGTACAAGTGTTATCTTAATTTAATAAAATTATAAGTTCAAGATAATATATTTTATATTAAAATTAATTTGTTAAGTTATGTGATAATTAATTTTTTATTTGTGCAGGTTTAGAGTGTAAAGTGATCATATTATTTTCTAAGTTTTCAATTGCTTTTTGATAAACCAGGTTCTATTGTTCTATACTTTAATTTTTGTTTTATTCTAGATAATTTATAAATTTTCTATTATAAATTATGTTTTATTTTAATTATAAATGTTTACTAAAAGATTAAGTGATAGTAAAAGGAAATGTTAATGAAACTCGAATGTAAAAATTTAATTAAAAATTTTGCATCTCAAAGAGAATGATAAATAGATTCTAATTTTTAAAAAAAAAAATTAAAAAGTTAAATAAATATTATTTAATTAATATTTAAATAAGTGAAAAAAGCCTCACCTAAACTTTTCGCCTAAGGCCTCCAAATTTGTTGAGCCGGCTGTGAGTGTGACGTGACCATTTTCAAAATCACATCCCCGCTTTTACCTGATTTCCAAACCTGTGTGATAGAGGTCACTGACTTGGTTCTCAATTGCTGTTAGAAGGATATGTCGAGGATGAAGTTAGCTAGACCTTTTTTTTTTTTGCTGAAGTGACCTAGACTTTCAAGCATTTGAGAAAGTCGATATCCATGCATTATTGTGATATTTGGCCCATTTGTGGCACAGTATTAAAATGAATTTTTCCAAAAGTTAGTTGCCTCGTGCTACAACTACAAACCTAGCATGTTCTACTTTTCAAATTGCATATCCAAATGGGTTTTTAATTTGCTAGAGTGTCTTGATGAATTTAAAGGAACAATCAAACTTTTAATATTTGACTTAGTTTCGCTGTTTACAATTTCAAATCATAGACTGACAAGTGTGTATTACTGTATTTGTTTTGTTTTTTTCTTTAAATTATGGGAGTCATTGATATTCAAGAATTTGTTGGTGGAAAAGTGTGGTAAGCTTGGGTTTAGTATCCCACAAAGATAATGATATATGTCTACTTTTAAACATGTGTTACAATCGTAATAGGTTGTTTTGTATAAATAGATACTAAACCCAAACCAAGTTCATATAATACAATGCATGCTAATATTGTGACAAAAAAAGAGCATAAGGCATTTTTTTCCTATTCACACACAAGGACATAAATCATAATTCGAGACATAAGCGAGAGTAGCAAAACGCACAGTAGGTACCAATGAAGGGAGGAATCAAAAGTTTTATCTTAGAGAGACCATAGGATAAATATTTTTATTAGGGTTCATAGATCTCTTATATATTCAAAAATTGAATCTAAAACAAGAGTAGAATGAAAATATCAGTTAGCCCAACAAAAAAAAAAAAGGAAAGAAGAAGAAGAAGATCATTTATGGGTCATATTGTAATATTTTGTGATTTTGGAAGGGGCATAGCCATTTTGTATACTTTGTTGAAAAATATTTTTATAGATTATGGGCTTTAAAATAATTTTTCAAATTTTTTGAGTCAACTCCCAAAAAATTACAATCTGGACCGCCATCCAGTACTCGGTACAATATCAGTATTACTCCATTATACACAAATTCAAAGAATTGCCAACTTGTTGATTGAATTATCGTCCCCCACTGGCCAAAACCAGATGACTTAAATATCAATAATCATACTATAACTTTGTCAACTACATTCAGTACTCCACGCCAAGCATATCACCAACTCTTGGAATATACTGGCTCCACCTGTAATTAGATCTGTTTATATCCTCTTATTTTTGCATTTTTTTCCCTTCCTCGTTGAGGCCTTTCACGTATAACTTGATGCACATAGTTAAATCATCATTTTAATCATCTGTTTTTATTTATTTATTTTATTATATATATATATATATATATATATATATATATATTGGTCATTTTAATAATCTGTGGCGTAATATAAGCTAATCAGTTACATGGTGCTATCAATAAGTACGAAAATTTCCCTGGATCTCTTTTGAGCTGTGGTACTATGTTAAAAAATAGTTGCTAAATTGTCTAATTTAAGTATATATGTGTGTAAAGTGACCATCACAGTAGAGATGTATGTGGTGCAAATTACTTCAGCCTTTTATCCTCACCCCGCAAGAACTTATACTTGTAAAGTGATCATTAAGTCAAGAATGCAGGTGGTGCAAATTATAAAGTATTACTAACATTTTTTATAATTAACTTGCAACTTGCATCTCTCTCTCCCAGTAGACTTTTTTTTATTGTAAGATTTTTTGCACTAGCGACTAGCCAACCTACATGGACTATTATTGAATTAGATAATGATTTTAATATATTATTTCTAACTTGGTCAATAATAGGATTCATTTTCCAATGAACGAAGATTTCGTAGTTCATGTTTATCAAAAAAGATTTTGTAGTTCATAATGTGTTCACATTGTTGCTAAAAAAGAGAGTTGTTTTGTGTTATAAAGTGGGAATTATTTCCATCTTTTCCATTCTTGCCAAGTATTTTTTGTTTCCAAGGAAGAAATGGTGCTGATAAACTTTTATTTTGATTTGATTTAATATTTTTTCTTAGGGATGGGGGGGGGGAGGGGGATAAAGATTCTTTGCGCTATCGTTATGCTTGTATACTCCGTGTCTCCCTTGGTGCTGGTTGATGAGGACTCATAGGATAGATGCCTTCGTTTGTTCTTATGTTTAGTGTGTAGCAAATGCGGCAGGCATTTTGTGTTTTTTTTGAATTCTGTGCACTATTCATGTAACTCGCAAGTATGGAAAACGAAACAAGAAGCAATAAATTTAGGTCCCATGGGCACTATTCATAGTTTAAAAATTATTTTGCTACAATATTTTTAGCAATAAGTTTTCAATTTTCAGTAATAAGCGGTATTTAAACATACTCTAAATTAAGATTCACGTGTGTCTCTGTATGCATGTACTGTTTAAGCCGGCTTAGATTCCTAGGAAATGATGATTCAAATGGAAAATATTGTGGTTCTTGTCTTGCTTCTCTTTGTCTTGGAATAGGGAATTTTTTTTGATTGAGTGACCGTTTGGAAAGTGTTTCCCACAGCACGTCTGTGTTTCGCGTTTATAAGGTAGGTCCTACAGCAACTGCCCACTTGTCGGCCAACTCCACTTTAAAAGCAGAATATATATACAAACTTTGGATAATTAATTCCATGCATACTCTTTCAACTTTGTCCAAACTCTTTAATACCCATTTCAGTCAGTGACATGCTCTTACTCCTCACCATCTTCTCCTACATATACCATGTCCAAACTACCACCAAGCCACACATTCTTTCACACCCATCACCTCCAAATTTAGCTCAAAACTATCTGAGTTGTTATTCCAGATTCACATGTTCATGAACTCATAGAGACTTTTTTGAACTTTTTCACACACGATTTTTAAGTACTCTTTTGAATTTCTATGGCAACATAAGTTTTGTAGTGCATTAAAGTAAGGAAGTTCTTAGTATTACACATACACTAGGGAATAGTCAGGTGCTCAAAAAGTTAAAAAAGAGAGTATTGTATTACATTATGGCAGCTGCTTTGGCTGAAGATGAACTTGTAAGGTCCATGAGCAGCAAGAGGATGAGTTTCCGGTCATCCAGCAGCAAGAGAAGCTGGGCCTCATCAAGCTTGCGTGAGGCCTGGACAGGACAAACTGATGTGTTTCAGAAGAGTGGGAGGGAAGATGATGAAGAGGAGCTGATGTGGGCGGCATTAGAGCGGCTTCCAACGTATGATAGGTTGAGGAAAGGAATGCTGACGCAGGTTTCGGATAGTGGGAGAGTTGGTTATCAAGAGGTTGATTTTACCAATCTTGGAGTGCAGGACAAGAAGCATCTCATCGAGAGTATACTTAAGGTTGTTGAAGAAGATAATGAGAAGCTGCTTCGTAGACTAAGGGCCAGGACTGATAGGTAGATCCTTTTCTAAGAGTAGGGTATAGTTTTGGTTACATAATGTTTTAGTATGTGCCTTTTCTTCTTCTTCTTTTAATTTGTTGAATCGAAGTTCTATTATTAATTTTGATTTTAAGCTTCTAATGATCTTTAATCATTTGCTTTTAGGGTGGGAATTGACATTCCAAAGATTGAAGCCAGGTTTGAGCATTTATCAATCGAAGGAGATGCATATGTTGGAGCCAGGGCACTCCCAACTCTGCTGAACTCATACTTGAATTCAATTGAGGTGTTTTTGTCTCCTATAGTTTGGTATTTTTTTAGTCAAACGGGGAATACACAACAAAGTTTTATATTTTCCATGATCCAATTTTGCTTCTTCTCCCGTCTCTATATAATTTTTATCTTGGAAGATTATGGAACGTTGTAGGGTAGTCAAAGTTTTAAAGGCTCTAGTATATATTTCTTGAAATTTGAGAAGAAATACTACTTCTCTCTCTCTCTCTCTACCTTACTTTTACATGGGAATTAATTTCTAGACTGATTTCATATCCAAAATGACAAAACATATATCTGTTTTTTCTTTTTCAAATTTTGAGTATGTCCGAATGAAAATTCAAGTTGATTTTCTTTTTGAAATTTTCATGTACAAATTGACGGAGAGAGTTTGAGATTGTGAAATATGAAACAAACAATATCTGTAATAAATTCAGTTCAGTTGTCAATGCATCAAAGAGAAGGTATTTAATTGTTGTTGTCAGTACGTGTTCAATTGTTGCCGTCAATGCATCATAGCAGAAATGTTGCTTCAATTTATTTTACAGCTTGGTATATGTACTGACAATGGTTTGGTTTTTAATTTGTTGTGATAAATAGGCGGTTCTAGGGTTAATCAAGCTTTTGCCATCGAAGAAAAGGGTTGTCAAGATTCTACGTGACGTGAGTGGAATAGTGAAGCCATCAAGGTATTGAATTATTGCAAAACTTACTATGTAGTTTGTGTCCCCTGACTTATTGTTGAAACTTGAAACAATATGTTGTAGAAAAACCTTTTAATGAATTAGAATTAACCATATAGTTTTTCTTCTCATGTGCAGTGTCAAGGCTATTTTATTGAGCTTTTGAATTTCTTGCATGTACTTTGTTGATTAATTTGGTGGTTTTTCTCCAGAATGACATTGCTTCTGGGACCTCCAGGATCAGGGAAAACAACATTGCTGCAGGCACTTGCTGGGAAGAGGGACAAGGATCTCAGGGTGTGTCATTTTCTCCTCCCTATAACTAGGACAATGTCCGCCAAACATTTTAAGAGCGGTATGAAACTGGGCTTTTTGAAAAATGGAGGTTTTCAAAAAGTGCAGTATGAAATTGGATTTTTTGTAAAAGCTGAATGTTTGGTAAAAACTGTTAAAAAGTGATTTTTTAAAAAGTTGAGTGTTTGGCCAGCATTTTTAAAAGGGGTGGTTTGAGCGGTAAATTACTAAAAATGATAATATATATATAAAGGAGTTTATTTCATACTTAAATCAACTTCTTCATAATACTTAAATCAATTTATCTTTATTCATTTCTAAAAACTACATTCATAATATTTTTACAACACTTTCACAAAAAAATCAATTGTGATAAATTGATACTGATTTTAATTTGAACGTGCTATTACAATTATTTTTTTCTCTTTCTAAAAAAATTATTTTTTTCTCACCAATATTAGCTAATAATAACCTACTACTTAAAATTTATTGTGAAAGTATTGTGATAAAAATTGATACTGATTTTAATTTGAATTTACTATTAAAATTATTTTTTTCTCTTTCTAAAAAAATTATTTTTTTCTCACCAATATTAGCTAATAATAACCTACCACTTAAGATTTATTGTAAAAATATTGTGATAATTGATATTGATTTTAATTTGAACGTACTATTACAATTATTTTTTCTCTTTCTAAAAATATTATTTTTTCTCACCAATATTAGATAATAATAACCTACCACTTAAGATTTATTGTGAAAGTATTATGAAAATATTGTGATAATTGATATTGATTTTAATTTGAACGTACTATTAAAATTATTTTTTTCTCACAAATATTAGCTAATAATAACCTACAACTTAAGATTTATTGTGAAAATATTATGATAAAAATTGATACTGATTTTAATTTGAACGTACTATTAAAATTATTTTTTTCCCTTTCTAAAAAAATTATTTTTTTCTCACCAATATTAGCTAATAATAACCTACTACTTAAAATTTATTGAGAAAGTATTGTGAAAATATTGTGATCGCATTTCCTTCTTCCCCCCCCCCCCCTCTTTTTTTTCTCCTCCACACACGTACCATATTTCCTTTTTTTAAAAATTTTTTTTCTTAGCACTTTGTCTGTAACACCCACGCACTTCTTCACCTTGATCTTCTTTATTCTTTTCTTTTTTTCTAAATTCAACCACTCACAAACGGGATGATTCAGATTGGGAAGATTCACCTAAGGTAATTTCTCTTAATTTCACCAAAAATCTTCAATACCTCTCTCTCTTCATATAACCCCAAGACCAAATGGGATTAATTAAAGTCAGATTGATTAAGATTCAGCCATGTCAGAAGATTCAGATTGGGTTGTTGAGAGTGAGATTGACAATGGAGGTTTCGGCATATTGTAGCTATTATTTTCCGTGTTTGTCTTTTCCGTTTTCAGTGTATTTTGTAGTTAGTAAGATGAGGGTAATTTGAGTCATTCCTTGCATTTCCAATGGTAATATTGATCAAAAGCGCTTTTGTGTTTGCAAAAGCTTGAGAAACTTGTCTGCATGTTTTGGCTGAATACTTTGCATTTCAAAACGCAGCTTTTTTGAGAAAGCATGTTTTGAAACATTATCAAACGTTTGATTTATTTTTTTGGTTTCAAAAAGTGCTTTTTGCCGCCTGAAAGCTGAAACAAATGGGCACATAATCTTATTAATTTTATAAATTTTTTTTTTGTTTCCTATTTGGATAGAGCAATGAGCAGGTAATGCTGGAAATTTTAGAATAACAAAAGTTCATGAAGTCTGGTTTTGCTAATTCGTTACGTCAGTTTTCTTAGACATTCCTCAAAATGTTTCTAAATTTATGAAAAATTTTAGTTTTGCAAGCTATTTCACAACAAATTCCAAAAGTAATTGTTGAATTCTGAGTACTTCTAGTAATGTTTACTCTTATATTATGAAGTTCTAACTTCGTAATTAACAACTTCCACTAATAGATATCAGGGAGAGTCAGTTACTGTGGTCATGAGTTATCAGAATTTGTTCCTCAGAGAACATGTGCATACATTAGCCAACATGATCTTCATCAAGGGGAAATGACAGTCAGAGAGACATTGGACTTTTCAGGACGTTGTTTGGGAGTTGGAACAAGGTATGACCTGCTGACAGAATTGTCAAGACGAGAAAAAGAAGAAGGAATAAAACCAGATCCTGAGATAGATGCATTCATGAAAGCCACAGCAATGGCAGGCCAAGAAACAAGTCTTGTTACAGATTATGTTCTCAAGGTATGTTGGTAACCACCCTTTTAATTCTCAAACAATTTTCTTTTCTAACTTTTCAAAGTGTGTACAACAGATTCTTGGATTGGACATATGTGCTGACATTATTGTGGGTGATGAAATGAGAAGAGGCATATCTGGTGGACAAAAGAAGCGTGTTACTATAGGTATGTATGTAAAGTAAAACATAGAAAAAAGGACTACATATAAAATTTAAGTGTTAGTGTATTTTATTTTTTTCCAAAAATGTTTCTGGATTTAACAAAATGTCGAATTGGAATGATTATACTGAGTGCAGGAGAAATGTTGGTTGGACCAGCAAAGGCTCTTTTTATGGATGAAATATCAAATGGTCTAGACAGTTCAACCACTTTCCAGATAGTCAAGTTCATGAGGCAGATGGTTCATATAATGGATGTGACAATGATAATTTCTCTTCTACAACCTACGCCTGAAACCTTTGATCTTTTTGATGACATTATTTTACTTTCAGAAGGCCAGATTGTCTATCAAGGTCCGTGTGAGAACGTACTTGAATTTTTTGAAAATGTTGGCTTCAAGTGCCCAGAGAGGAAAGGAGTTGCAGACTTTTTGCAAGAGGTTACTTCCAAAAAGGATCAGGAGCAGTACTGGTGCAAAAACAATGAACCTTACCGATATACTAGTGTTCCAGAGTTTGTAGATCACTTTCATAATTTTCACATTGGCCAGCAACTTTATGATGAGCTTGGAATTCCATATGATAGGTCTGAAGCTCATCCTGCTGCATTAGTAAAAGAGAAGTATGGAATTTCTAATTGGGAACTCTTGAAGGCATGCTTTGCAAGAGAGTGGCTATTGATGAAACGCAACTCTTTTATATATGTATTTAAGACAACCCAGATTACCATAATGTCAATTATTGCCATGACAGTGTTCTTTAGAACCGAAATGAAGCACGGTCAATTAGAAGACGGAGGGAAATATTATGGTGCAATGTTCTTCAGTCTCATTAATGTCATGTTTAATGGAGTGTCAGAACTTGCATTGACTATTTTTAGGCTTCCTGTATTTTTTAAGCAGCGGGATTTCTTGTTCCATCCAGCATGGGCTTTTGGCTTACCAATTTGGCTCCTCAGGATTCCTCTCTCATTGATGGAGTCAGGAATATGGATCTGCCTAACATATTACACTATTGGGTTTGCTCCTGCTGCTAGTAGGTATGTGCTTGCACATATATTCTTCCAGATAAATGCATAAACTTCACGCGTATATAATTTCTTGTTATGTCAATTATTTTCCATCCATGAGCTATGTGAATATATAATTTATGTTTTATTAACACATCTTGAAAATTCTATTAGGTTTTTCAGCCAATTGTTGGCATTTTTCAGCATCCATCAAATGGCCCTATCTCTCTTCCGCTTTATTGCAGTATTGGGAAGAGTTGAAGTTGTGGCAAATACGCTTGGTACCTTTACATTGTTATTGGTTTTTGTCCTTGGTGGGTTCATTGTTGCCAAAGGTTAGCAGTTTATGTTGATGAGTTTTCAATAAATCTTTAGTGTTCCAAGTCTCAACTAAAATGATTTTGTACATATGTTGAGAGATGCTCATCTCTTCATGCAATGCTATAATAATTGAAATAGTGAAAACCTCCTTGTCCTTGTCTAGATGACATTCAACCATGGATGATATGGGGCTACTACATTTCTCCCATGATGTATGGACAGAATGCCATAGCCATCAATGAATTTCTTGACAAAAGATGGAGTGCAGTAAGATCTCCAAGAAAACTTGTAAACAATCATTCTGTTCCTTTAAAATTATCCTCACTTTTTCTTTGTTACAGCCTAATCCAGACCCATTTATTCCTGAACCCACCGTCGGAAAGGTTCTTCTCAAGGCCAGGGGCATGTTTAAGGAAGACTATTGGTATTGGATTTGTGTTGGGGCACTCCTTGGGTTTTCTGTGCTTTTTAACTTCTGTTTTATCATAGCACTCACATTTCTAAATCGTAAGCAATCATTTACCACACTAATCTCCAATTTAGTTACTGCAATAAGAATTTAGAGCTGACACTACTTTCAAAATCAAACGCAGCTTTAGGTGATTCTAAATCCGTTATTGTTGAGGAGGATGACAATAAAAAAAGTGGAAATCAGTCCTCTATTGGACAGCTTCAGATGAGAGGCATAGAAATGAGTACATCTTCAACCGCTCAAGGTTCCATAACTTGCAGTTCTATTTCTTTAAGAGATCATCTACATACTTGCTTTAAGGAAAATAAATGGTTCCTACTGTTAATGATTGTAACATGTGAATGAGTACAGGTATTGATATGGCAGTAAAGAACACTCCAGACAACTCAATTGGTAGTGGTGCAGAGAATGCACCTACTAGAAGAGGAATGGTTTTGCCATTCCAGCCCTTGTCACTTGCATTTAATCATGTAAATTACCACGTCGATATGCCAACTGTAAGTATCTTTTCCCATTTCTCTCTTTCCCTCTTGGAGAATTGTCTTATGGTAGGGCAAGAAAAAGTGAAAAAATAAAAGCTGATTCAATAAAATAGTTGAATAAAAGGTTTATTTACCCAATAGACTGATCATTTAGAGCCTTTTTTTTTGTTGTTGTTGATAATGTGATTGTTACAATGGGGGTGGGGGATTTGAACTGCCATCTGAGTTACAAAGCTCTTGGCAATCATTTACAACTTTTAATAATTTTTCCTAGAGTGCATCATAAGTGGACTGCTAGATTTCCAACTTTCTATTTGTCATGACTGAGGGACCATTAATTTTATGATAATGATATCCTGAATGTCTAGAAGATGCTCGTTAAAATAAGATGTCAAGATATTTTGAATACTACATAAGATTGAACAACTCTGTGTTGGGTGTTTTCCTAATTGGGCTCATAATAATATGTGTCACATCAAGCTAACATCTTAATATTTGGAAAAATTCAAAAGTTTAAACCTTTTGGTTTTTAAAATCTAGATTCTGAACACTAGTTTCATCAGAAAATGAAGGGCCAAGGGATAGAAGAAAGTCGTCTCCAACTTTTACGAGATGTTAGTGGTGCTTTCAGGCCTGGTATTCTAACAGCATTGGTTGGCGTAAGTGGTGCTGGAAAAACCACATTGATGGATGTGCTAGCAGGAAGAAAAACTAGTGGGTACATTGAAGGAAGTATCAGCATATCTGGTTACCCCAAGAACCAAGCAACTTTTGCTCGGGTTAGTGGTTATTGTGAACAGAATGATATCCATTCACCCAATGTTACCGTCTATGAATCTCTTGTGTACTCTGCCTGGCTGCGTCTTGCCAAGGAAGTTAAGCAGGAAACTCGAAAGGCACGTTTCTTTGTCCAAAATCTAATCGTTTTATCTCCAAACATGTCATTTCCGTGACTGGATGAGCTTATTCTAATTTATCTCTCAATTTAATAGGTGGTTTTTAATTGCTAAGGAAAAAAAACACTTTTGCCTCAGTCCACAATATTCTAGTTTCATAAGTTAATTAGCCCAAATAATTAGATAAAATCATATTTTGGGCTGTGCCCATATATCTACAGGTCATGTGGGTAGAAACTACTTCACAAATTCTTTTTTATTCATACAACTTGGAGCCATTTACATGATTCACTTTCTTCCATTTAGGTATAGGTCAATTTATTTATTCTAATTTCAGCTTTCAATAGTTTGGCGTCTTAAGACAAGAATAAAGTTGGAGTTTCTTAACCTTTCCAAACTTTGTTTCTTGACATGAATGATTTTCTATTAATAGTAAATATGTAACTCATAATATGTAGCTTCCAATTGTCCAATTACCATGCATGTCTAGCAACTAAAAGTCTTACAAATGGTGTTACTTACCACAGCTTTCATTTTTTTGTACAATAGATGTTTGTTGAGGAAATCATGGACTTGGTTGAGCTAAATCCATTGTGGAATTCCATAGTTGGTGTTCCAGGAGTAGATGGTCTGTCAACTGAACAGAGAAAGAGACTCACGATAGCTGTAGAATTGGTCGCTAATCCCTCCATCATCTTCATGGATGAGCCAACATCAGGCCTTGACGCTAGAGCTGCAGCAATTGTAATGCGTACAGTGAGAAACACAGTGGATACAGGGAGAACTGTTGTCTGCACAATTCACCAGCCAAGCATAGACATTTTTGAAGCTTTCGATGAGGTATATAGGATATATCAATATAAACATTTTGTGTTTGAGATTTGTGTGCCTGACTGTCTTATAATCACATAACACTTCTAAATTAAATATCAAATTGCCCACAGCTACTGTTGATGAAGAGGGGTGGACAAATCATTTATGCTGGACCCCTCGGTCACCATTCTCAAAAGCTTGTAGATTACTTTGAGGTGAATAGCACTATTCTCAATGCTTAGAGAACCAACATTTTATAGCAATAACTTTTTGAAGTTTTTATCACAAGCTAATATCTATAGCCACTGGCGGGGCTATCAATGCAGCAACTCTTAGGAATTTTTCTCACAAACTAATATATGACAATTTCAGGCTATCCCAAATGTTCCTAAGATCAAAGATGGATATAATCCTGCAACATGGATGCTAGAAATCAGTTCTCCTGCAGTTGAGGCTCAACTCAATGTGGATTTTGCAGAAATTTATGCCAATTCTGAACTGTACAAGTAAGAAGAACATTAGGGGATTATTTGGTTTATAACCAAATTCTTCAAACAATATCATTAGTTAGGCAACGTTTCAAACATATTGCATTTCTAACAATTCGACTTCAGAGGAGTCGATTTTACTGTTCATACCCATTTCTTATACACAGAAACCGACTTCGCTGGAGTCGATTTCTGTACAAAGAAATCGACTTCAGTGAAGTCTATTTCCATGTGCAGAAACCGACTTCACTGAAGTCGATTTCTCTGTATACAAATTCAAAGAAATCCATTCACGAAGATTGCCATAATTCCCTGAAAAAAAACCTCACAACCAGAAGAAATCAAATCCAAAACGGAGTCATACCCGAGCGTGTTCTCCTCCACTGATCCGATTCGATCACCTGAAGCTTTCGCCGGGGTTTGGTCAGAATCGACGCCTGGACTTTGTTCTTCGTTTGCTGGGTTCGTTCTTTGTTCTTCGTGCTTCGCCGTCGGTGTTGCTGGGTTCGTCGGGGTTTGGTGAAATCGGAGCCTGGGTTCGTCGGCGCCTGCGTTCGTTTGCTCGTCGGTGTTGCTGTGTTTGTTTGCTGGGTTCTTCCGTGACGGCATGTTGTTTTTTAACACAACTGAAGCTAGTTGTATGGAGTCCTTGGCGGTGAGTTCTTGGGCAAATCGACTTCAGTGGAGTCTTCTTCAATACAAAGAAAACAACTCCAGTGGAGTCGTTTTCTTTGTATTGAAGAAGACTCCACTGAAGTCGATTTCTAGATATAAAAAATGTATGAACAGTAAAATCGACTCCTCTAAAGTTGAATCGTTAGAAATGCAATATGTTTGAAACGTTGCCTAACTAATAATATTGTTTGGATTTTGTAGGTATTTTCTAAAAAATCCCGAACATTAGACATTCTTGAAAAATTCCAGCTTCTTTTTTCCTCTTACAATTTTCAATTTTATTTTCAGATATAATAAGTTTTTCTATATTGATTTCTTGTACAGGAGGAATCAAGAACTCATCAAAGAGCTAAGCACACCATCACCAGGATCGAAGGACCTTTACTTCCCCACCAAATATTCCCAATCCTTTGTAATTCAATGTAAAGCTTGCTTTTGGAAGCAATATTGGTCTTATTGGAGGAACCCACAATACAATGCCATCCGGTTAATCATAACGATAGTCATCGGTGTTATATTTGGGCTAATTTTCTGGAACAAAGGAGATGAGACTTAAGTCTTAAAATTAATATTTTCATATCTTAAATTGGACTAATATCAAAGAACTATCAGGGTATGGTAATTAACCCATAGGGTATGATTGATTTTAAACAAGAATTACTTATATTATCTGATTTTAAGCATGCACTGAAAAAGATTATGATCCAAGGAAGTTATTAACTTGATCTTCACTCGTCATTTTGTAGAATTCTGCATAGTTATAGAAGCATAAAAAAAGGGACAATTAACCTCTTAGTCATACAATGGATGGACTCTACAATTAAGTGCACCTTTTCTGTGCTACTTCATTGATGAATATATCTGAAGTTAATTGCAAAGTATCATGTTAAGAGACAAAAATCATACCATTTACCTTTTAGAGTCTTAAAATGAATGGTCTAGCAATTAAGTATACTATTTCTGTCATTCTTTGCTTGTTTAATGATGAAACTATCATGTTAACAGGCGCACGGAACAAGACCTGCTGAATCTGCTGGGGGCTATGTTTGCTGCTGCTCTTTTTCTTGGAAGCACCAACACGTCTGCAGTGCAGCCTGTTGTGGCAATTGAAAGAACAGTCTTCTACCGTGAAAGAGCAGCAGGAATGTATTCAGCCTTGCCTTATGCTTTTGCTCAAGTAAAGGAAGATTAAAACCACTTTATCACCTCAGAGGAATTATTTTTAATTTTATACTCAACTAATCAATGAAAGAACAACAACAACAACAACAACAAACAAAGTTTTAGTCCCAAAATTTTGGGGTCAGCTTTGGATCCTAAACATATTAATTAATGAAAGAAAAATGAATTTAATACTCAGATTTGCAGCATAAATAATTGGCATTTTTATCTGATGCCCTGCAGGTGGCAGTGGAGATAATTTATGTAGCTATCCAAGCTTTTGTCTACACTCTTATCCTTTACTCAATGATTGGATTCCTTTGGCGACTTGAAAAGTTCTTGTGGTTTTACTTCTTTATCTTGATGTGCTTTATATACTACACATTGTATGGGATGATGGTAGTAGCTCTGACTCCTAGCTACCTAATTGCCGCCATTGTTATGTCCTTCTTCCTAAACATCTGGAACCTGTTCTCTGGTTTTCTCATCACGAGGCCGGTAAGTAATACCTAAACAATTACACAAAATATAGTATGATATATCCACGTAATGAGTATAGTACACAGAAGCTTTATTTGAAGCGATTTTACTTATATCAAATGTGCATTGGCGCGTGTCAGTTATAAAGGATAGGGACCAAACATGTAGTTTGGGTAAACAACGTATTTGGTCCCTATTCTATACACCATATTTCAATTTGGTCCCTAACTTTTTAATTGTGTCAATTTGGTCCCTAACCTTTCAGTACCGTGTCAATTTAGTCCTTACTATTATTTTTTGAATGAAAATTGATAATGAGTCAAATGGTCAAAATAAAAAATTAGCTTTCGTTGATGTGATAATACGCTATAATTTTATTTTGACCGTTTGACATGTCATCAATTTTCATTCAAAATATAACAATAGGGACTAAATTGACACGACACTAAAAGGTTAGGAACCAAATTGACACAATTGAAAGGTTAGAGACTAAACTGAAATATGTTATAAAGGATAGGGACCAAACATGTAGTTTACCCTAAAATTTTTGCCTCCTTTGGGATAAAACCCTAGCTTCGGCATTGTCACAATCAATAGAGTGTAGAAGACCTCCTCAATGAACTGTTATTATTAAGGGCCAAGTCATAATTTGAACATCTAGATAGGGAGTTGGGAAACCTTGTGGGAGTCAAATTAACACATTTTTCTTCTATTCCAATAGCTTCAACTATACATTCTTGAGTAAGATAAAGTATACATTGAAGTATTTTCAAATGGAGAGGACTTAATGAGTCATTTTTAGCATTGAGCATATATACAAATAAAAGCAGCTTATTAAAAAAACAATGGGAAACCATGTCATATGCATAAATTCCACATGGTAGGAAAAACTATGGTTTAACAATATTTATGTGATTGTGATACTGATACAGGAAAGGATCTACTCCCATTTAAATCCTTTACTTTTCTCCAGTTTTTAGTTAGATGAAAGACATGTCGCATTTAAAAAATTCAGTCTTGAATCCCCATGTAAATCATTCAAAATCAAATAAGAAACACATGTCACAAATCTAACTACAAATTAGAGGGAATCTCGATGTGGAATGCACCATTCAAGATTATGATACAATTTTCAAGTCCATTACATTAAAAGAAAATTGAATTTCAAAATTCTAATGGTTGACATGTGCAGCAAATTCCAATATGGTGGAGGTGGTATTACTGGGGCTCTCCTGTGTCTTGGACAATCTATGGCCTTTTGACCTCTCAAGTGGGTGACAAGACCACTCCAATTGAAGTACCTGGACAAGGCTATATGCCTGTGAAATATTACCTGAAGTCTCACTTGGGCTTTGAATATAACTTCCTTGGAGCTGTTGTTGCAGCCCATATTGGCTTTGTCCTCCTTTTCTTCTTTGTCTTTGCCTATGGCATCAAGTTCCTCAACTTCCAAAGGAGATAAAAAAAACAAGGATTCAAGCTTCAACAATGATAATAAGATTTTTTTTCACCAACTTCAGAAAGATATGGTTGGCTTATTATTTTTTTGCTTTTTATTTTTTGGGTAAAATTGAGTTGTGCTGATAAAGTATGAGCTCACAAATTCAAGTTGTACAAAAAAAAAATTATGCTAAGAGTTTGAATTGGCTTTTTATTTTTTTGGGTCAAATTGAGTTGTGCTCATAAAGTATGAGCTCACTGGTTATTGTACAATTATAGCAAAAAATGCAATTTACCCTTTTTTTTTTTGTGAATTAACATTTTAGTCTATTAAGTTTAAAATTTATCATTTTAGTCCATTTAACTTTGACAACATTGTCATTTTAGTTCTCTCATCCATTGCCATTAGAAAAACTCCATTAACATTGTTTCTCACTATTTTTTTTTTTTTAAAGGAAGAGTTAACGTGCAATTTTTAAATAGCAATGGATAGAAAGACTAAAATAGCAACGTTGTCAAATGGTACTAAAATGATTGGTGGGTTCCACCGTTTCAGATATCTTATATAGTTAAGTTTATTGTCGTTAAATAAGATATTTAGATTTGGTTTTTGCCAATTTGTTCTTATCAACTTTATGAGCCCCGAATACCATGTATGTGTTTGGATAACACTTCAAGTTGCGGTGCATTTCCAAGTTCATGTTTCTGAACTTTTTTTTTTTTCAACGCATGAATAGTAAAATCACTATGCAGGAGACAATTACTACTGTTCACGCACTGTAGCGCACTTTTTACGCACTGTTCATGCATTAAAAAAATAAAAAAATGGGTTTCATGGTACTATTTATACATTTAAAAATTATTTTGCTACAGTGTTTTCAGCAACAATCAGTTTTCAGTAACTTTCAGCAACAATAAGCTGTATCCAAACGAACCCCATATATATGTTTGACTTTAAAAAAAAAAGTTTTTAGACTAAAATGACAACTCAGTAAACTTATCTATATATGTAAAATTCACCTACAAGTTTGGTTTTATTATCAAAATCTAATCTGTCAAATGTTGGGACAAATATAAAAAAAGCCTACAAAACGACGTCGCGTTTGCCATTTCATCATATTAATGTTTTGAATTAGAGCTTGCCGCTTTTTCCACCAAACGTACTATTACAACAAGCTAGAGTCAGAGTCAGTATATACTACAGTGAACTGAGTTTTGACTTGGAGCTCAGCCATCCCAACACTTTCAGGCTTCAATTTCTAGAAGCCCCAGACTCACAATCGCAATCAACCAAAGAGTCATTGAGACCCTTTACAATATTGTTACTGTTAATATTGCCTTGTTGTTTTTTCAACAACTTGGGGTTGCATTTGGAGCTGGTTGAGGCAGTAGCAGCAGTACTATTTGCAGTGGCCCTCGTCCTTGTTGCTCTCCTTGACCTTGCAGTTGAGAACTCACTAGTTAAACTTGTGTCTGAAGAGGAAGAATCACGAGCCTTGCCTTTTCCACAACCTCGACGTGGTGTTGATCTTCTTCTTCTTCTTCTTCTTCTTCTCTCCAGCTTCTTCAATCGTTCTTCTTCTTCGTCTTCTTCCATAGCAATAGCAAGGCCAGCAACTGCCATAAAGCCTACAATTATGTCCACCTTTTCGTCAATAGAAGAGTCGTCAGAGTGAAAAGGAAGCATTTTGGGTGGAATATCTTCAGACATAAAGATTTAAACAAAGTTTAAAGAGAAAACAAAATATGGAGTGCTAAATGAGAATTTTAGAGAGTAATGCTATTTTTATACTTGAGAAAAATAGGACCGTTGGACCAAAATATTATCGTTGGAACCTTGGAAAATGGAATAAACAGACAAAATATTTATATGAAATAGAGATATTTTTTTGAAAAATTATTTTGAAAGGTAACGTTTTTTTGTTTTTGTTTTTTGAAGTAACTTTCTAATTAATGAAGTTCACAAAATAGGTAACTAGAATATGTATTGTTCACACATGTTATGATGAAACCTGATAGAAAGGTTTCATGTAAACTTGATAAATATGTCCAGTCAATTGGGTTTAAGTTTGACTTATTTGGGTTTGGATCATATTAAAATGGGTCAAAATTGGTTGTTTTAAACCGGTTATCAAAACTACGATTCTAACCCAATCTTATACGATGTTAGGTTATGATATGACATGTATTATATTCATAAAAAATGCTGGGATCATTAAAAATGGCACAACCTTGTGCAATAACTCGCCACATGGCAAGCTGTGATTAGTGAATGTGTGTTCTTACATGGCTTACGTACACTCTTTCACCGGTCACAACTTGCTATGTGGCAAGTTGTGGCACAAAGTTGTGCCATTTTTAGTAGTACTAGCACAACTCTATTCACATAGGAAAATATGAGAGTATAACAGACTGAACTAGATTGAAATATAACGAAGTAAAATGAATTGGCCCGAGTGGATTGAATAGACTGAATTTGATGATTAATTCACTTAAAAGAGTAAAACAATAGAAATTAGTTTATCAAAGTCACTATAATCACTTAACATTGTCAACCTATCTAGCTAGACAAAGACTTTAACACATAAATGGATAAAATTAATAGTAATTGAACCAATATTAATATATTGAAAATACGATATCGTGATTTAGCTGTAAAATTTAAAAATTTTGAAAATTTATTATATTTTATAAAAGAGTTCATTTACATGGCCATCTTTTTTTTTTAATAAATTATGCAATTACTTGCCTAAGAATTCCGAGCTCTTTAATAAAAGACAAGTTCATACTTATATATTCTTCTAGATTGCTGGATGTCAAATCAACACAATTTGCAAAGTGCAAAGTCCCATTATGTAGATTCCTGAGCTCTGACACACAAAAACAATTTTAAGAAGAAGTACAATTTATGCGCGTTTCTACAAATAATTCTGGTAAGGCCAAGAAAAGCTTCTAATTGCAGAGATAAATAAAATGCCTTTCGTTTTGGGTAAGATAATAAAACATAAACTTAAATTTATTATTATTTTTATTTTAATGAAGGATATAGTTTATCAATGCACTTTGTGTATAAACTTTCTGATAATATGATAGATAAAATGGAGGTGGGGAGTTTTGAACTCCGGATGCCTTTGTTAGAAACATTAGGGGAGATGACAGTTGAGCTACGGATTCTTGGACGTATTTTGTATATAAACTTGAAAAGTCTCTGTTTCTTGCATCTGAATTCTGAATATGTGCTTACAACTACCAGACTGTATCAGCATACAGTGGACATTACCGTCCAACTGCTGAGAACCTTGGCAGCTTCCTAGCCTTCCTCAATGATAATGTGGTCAACCTTGATGGAAGTTCAGGTATGCAACTTATATGATGTTAATTATACATTGACATAATTGCAGTTGATAGAACATTTGGGGACATGAAATTAGTATATTATGGGTCACAAATTGACATCTATGAACTTTTTTCTGTCACTGGCCGCTTTTGTACATCTTTTGATAATCCACAACCTGTACAATGTAACCAACAATTGCCTAACATACTGCTTCCACCACATTTCCCTCTAAGCTTTTTCTATTTTAGCCAGGTATGTTCCCCCTTGGAAGATCATGAGAGCTACAATATCAGCAATCAGTTCAAGAAAAAGATAAATTCTGAACCACCCCACCAAGCTCCTAGTGAGAATGAGGCTAACAGCAGACCCTCTGAATCGTGTATCTTTGCTCAAACAAAAAGCACACCTACACACAATTATAAGAGAACCTAGTCCAATAATCTCCAGAGAAGCAGAACGAGTCTTCTGAAAAGAGGAAGTAAGTTCCATATCAATTAGGACATCAACTGTCGTTGAAATGGTCGACAGGAGCAGCCAAAGAATTGGGTGTGTCAGCGGATTACCCTCTGAAACTAAGAATTCAAGCCCTTGAATTTGTTAACCTCTCGCTGAGGGACCCTCCCACACCATCAGTCTCTGATCTTCCCTCCCTTCTTAGTTCAACTACAACATTATGTGGGAAATGTGACATTAGATTCACTTTCTTACAAGTTACAATAACGAGTCAGCATCATTTTGGCTTTTCTCTATTCTTTCTATACTGTTTAGTCCTCTTTCAATATCATCCCAGACCATCATGGATTCATTTCTCTTATTTTCTCACATGTAAAGGACTGTAATGTATGACCAAATAATTTATTCCCCACAGTGCAATACAAACATGGCATCAGGTATGTATCCTGGGTCAAACAAACTGGACTGTTAAGTGTCAACGCATCCAAAACCTCATGGAGATTTTGTTTATTGGAATTGTGTTTAATGATATGCAGAAAAGTAAATATATATTAATGTTCTTCAATTCAGCCCAGCAATATCCTGTATCTTTCTTTAATTCCTATTCCATTATTTTTTGCACTTGTGTAGCTTCATTCCACATCTTGGCTTCGGCATATATATTTGAAAGCATGATCTGAGCTGAAGTATCTTCTGGATCAATGCTCAAAATTTTCTCAGCACCGTATCTTCCCAGAGCTACATCCTTGTGAATTTTGCAGCCCGAAAACGGGACAAGAGACACCGCCACACCACCTTATTAGGTTCCATTGGAATACTCCTAATGAGTTCGAAAGCTCTTTTTGTCTGTATTTTACGGGGAAAGAGGCTGACCAAAGAAGCTAAATGATCTGTCCTAGGGGCAATGCCATGGTCTTTGATCATGGAATTGAAGTGGTGCCATCCCTCCTCTACAAGTCACACGCCCACAAGCAGATAATATTCCAAGAAAAGTAATACCATTAGGTTTGATCCCATTACTATGCATTATGTTATAGATCTCTGAAGCTTCCCTCCCAAAACCATGTTGGGCATATCCCACAAGCATAGTATTCCAGGAAACCAGGTTTTTTTTTTTTTTTTTGTAGATAGATAATCAAAGACATTCCGAGCTTCATTTAGTTTTCCAGTCTCATACATGTTTATAAGAGCGCTCCCTACAACCACATTTTAGTCAAACCCAGGTTTCAAGATGCAGCAATGGGTTTGTTTTCCCCACTCTATTGCTGGGATATTGCCACAGACGCTCAAAATGTTGAACCCGAGCTCACCCCTTTTGGCATGTTATGTTGTGGTTAATTGTTCTAATCACAAGGGAAAATTATCAAATTCTCAAGGAATATAGCAACGTAATTCTCTATAATTTCACATAAATTGTAGATTCCACCATTAATTTAATTAGTGTAATTTACTATTATATAAGAGGAGAGTTAATAATTAATCATTCACAATTTAGTGTTGATTAAAATGCATTTTTTATTATTATTAAAATTGGAATTATTACCTTCACAGAAAAGTTTTGGAATAATAACCTATTTGTTCTACATTCTTATTATATAAGAGGAGAGTGAATAATTATCAGTATCGATAAACTAGTCCAGATTAACTCAAAGCGCACACACACATGAGAACTAAATTATGGTATCGATAAACTAGTCAAGATAAACCCAAAACACATGCGTGTGCGAACACACACAAGTCATAACTCATAAATATATTATATATCAAATTATAAAATTATTTTTATATAGAATTTATCATCTACGTAAATTTCACCAAGTATACAAAGGTTAAATAATAAAATACAAATTATTTTATACAAAACCTCTTATAAAATAACCTTAAATGTTTACTAATCAAACTAGTTAAATGATAATAAAATTCAATAAAAACAAAAGTAATAACGTTGACAACTTTGAATTTTCCAACCCTAACATCTTGATGATAGTTTACAACGAGGCCAATGATTCCAAATTTCCCATCGATGCACTAATATATAATTTAAAAGTGTAATTGATGTGCAGGTTTAGCAATATTTATGTTAGTGAATCGATCTGAACCATTGGTCTAGACTTTTTTTTTTTTTAGAACCCATTGGCCTACACTTATAACCACCATGCCTTTTAAGCCTAAATCTCTCACCTAAATTTCCAAATCAGTATAGTTGTGCACATTTCCAGCCATATGAAAAGAGTTTTTTCGAGTTTTTGACCAAAGATAATTCTTTATTTTGAAAATATCAATTACATTAAACCAAGTGCTGGACAGAAAGACTTGTTTTAACTACTACACATGTCCCAAACCACTTTGTAGGAGAAACTGATAAACTTTCAAACTTCATCAGTTGAACGCACAAATTATTATTACAAAATTGGACAAAAGAGCTGTTAGTATAGATTTAAAATTTCACTCTGGTCAACTACAACAGAGCTGTCAAGACATAATAACCTTAAATTAATTAACTTAATTTCATTGTTAGTGACGTAAGATTCCAGAAGTTCAATGTCAAAAGACCACAGGTCCACAACAACATAATTTAGACTTCACAGAATAGGAAACCGCGCTATCAAACCAAGACGAGTGCACATAGAAAGAATAAAATACAATTTTTTTGGGATAAGACCTAGACTATTTGCATTCAGAGGCAGAATATTAACAAATTAGCAAAGCTCCTAACAACCATTTGGCCATTGGAAAAATTATAGTTGCATATTTTTATAAATGAATAACAGATACTTGAAAGAAAATTTAGAGAGAGAGAGAGAGAGAGAGAGAGAGAGGAGACACTATAAGTTACATTTTTTTTGATAGATAAGTGCCATTAGAGGTGTGCAAGTAAAACAACAGAAATAATTTAAACTGTCAGGGCAGCAACAAACCTTCCATTTTGCCCAGAACCCTTTTCACAGCCCCAACACAGCCTTCACAGGACATACCAACCTTGAGGGCAACAGTCTGCACCAAGACCAGATAGAGTTTCAGGTTAAAAACAATGAAAGAAAAGGTGAAGGAAAACATTCACAAAGAACAGCATTAAACCTTACTCCACCATAGGAAGTTTAGTACGATGCCAAAATGACATTAATCACATAAATATTTGAGAGAGATAGATGCAACAATATTAAGTGTAAAGCTGAATATTAAGGTAGAAGAAAATGCATCAAGCTCTGAGGTGTAAACCTCAAAATTTGAGCAAATTTGAGGTGCTCAAGCCTTAAGACCCTGAAGCGTCAGTCCACTATGATCTGTCATTTTTTTTTTTTTTTGGTTTTCAGAAGCTTAGTGAAAATTACAGAGTACAAATTATTAATAACCCCTGATGTGTAATTGCCCTTTTTCTTCAAGTGGTATGTTCACTTGGAGACAACAGAACGCACTTGATTAATTACCATAACTGCCCAACTTTCAGAAAGTAATTCTGATCGTTTAGATCTTCAATAAGTTGTAAAGCATACATGAAAGAAGGTTTCTTTTACATATATGGCATGTTCATTACATTGGAGACAGGTGTCTACAAACATTCAAGTCTGCATCTTAATCATTTAAATTCACCCTCTCTGCCTTCTCCTTCCTCCTTTTTCTGTACCTTTATTTTAAGTCTATAAATCTTGATCTAAAGCGAGTTACTTCCTCTCTCAATTTTCACAATGCAAACAGATATAAGTCTATAACAATGCCCAAAAGCAAAACTAGTGTACAAAATGAATACAACATTTAAACACCCTTAAAATTGCACAATTGAACAAAAGTTTCTTCTTGCAAAGAAAAACTCAACTAAATACTAGCAGCAGTCCCAACCTAGTCATCTAATAAAAATCAGACATATCTTCCTCAAATTTCACATAAAAAGTTATGTTTTTTCTGTCAAACTTTACGCATCCCCAAAAAAACTTGATAAATGACCGAAACACCCAAATCCTAAAAAATGACCAATTTACACACAAAAGACCAAAATACCCCTGAAACCTATAAAATGACAAAAATGGCCCTAAAACCTATATGATGATAAAAATACACCCTAAACCTAAAAGATGATAGAAATACCCTTAAACCTACAAATGACCAAAATACCCATTTTTATAATTTCGGGCTATTTTGGTCATTTTTTAGGTTTATGGGGTATTTTGTTTATTTTATAAGTTTCAGGGGTATTTTGGTCATTTTTAAGATTTCGAGGTATTTTTGGTTATTTTTTAGGTTTAGGGGGGTATTTTGGTAATTTTCATATTTCGAGGGTATTTTGGTCATTTTTAGGTTTCATGGGTATTTTGGTAATTTTTAGGTTTTGTGGAGTATTTCGATCATTTCTTAGGCTTAGGACATATTTTTGTCAGTATTTTTATCATTTTTAAGTTTCGGAAGGTATTTTGGTCATTTTAAAGATTTCAGAGGTATTTCGGTTATTTTTTAGGTTTAGGGGGTATTTTTTTTTTTTTTTTTTAATTTCTAGGGATATTTTGGTAATGTTTTAAGGTTTAGGGGTATTTTGGTAATTTTATGATTTTAAATGTATTTCGATCATTTTTTAGGTTTAGGGTGCATTTCAGCAATTTTAGAGGATTTTAGGAATACCTTGGTTATTTGCAAGTTTTAGGGGGCAATTGGGTAATTTTGATTATTGGGTAATTGGGTGGGTTGGGGTTTACCCATAATAATTTGGTTGAGTTAGGTTTGGGTTAGATTTAATTAGTTAAATGGGTAATAATGGGTAATATCCAAACCATAGCCAAACCGTTTGCACCTAATAATGGGTAAATGTGTAAGAGTTTTTGATGGACCCACAAAGCCCTCTCAAAAAATCTTATTTGTGATGGCAAAATAAAGCCCTCGCAAATACTAGATAAAATGTGACCAATAAGAAAAGTTGTCGCAATTATGTGTTATAGCCGTCACAAATACTAATATTTTGGAGGGAACTAAAATATTACTATTTTTCATGCTTGCATTATCTTCATATATTTTTTTATGCTAACAAAATTTCAAGGTGATCAAAGATTAATAGGCATGTCATCAATCAATTGTCCAAATTCAAGTTTTCATAGTTTAAAATAACGCATAAAAGATGAGTTTAAAGATCAAATGGTAAATTACATCCGATTGACATGAAAATTGGTATACATTTTAAAAACATATAGAACATGCAATCCAATGGTTAGATTTTCAAAATATATATTCAATAATAAGTTATTGGGTGGTGTAACATTTTTTAGAGTTACATTCAGTTTAATTTGAACCCAACCCGATATTTCTTAATTCAATGTGAATTTTGACAAATGTACCGTTAGATTACATTATCTTCATATATTTTTCATGCTTACAAAATTTCAAGGTGATCAAAGATTAATAGGCATGTCATCAATCAACTGTTTAAATTTCAGTTTTTGTAGTTTAAAATAATGTATAAAAGATAATTTAAAGATCAAATAGTAAATTACATCCGATTGACATGAAAATTGGCATGCATGTTAAGAACATATAGAACCTGTAATCCAACGGTTCGATTTTCAAAATATGTATTCAATAATAAGTTATTGAACCCAACCCGATATTTCTTAATTCAATGTGAATTTTAACAAATGTACCGTTAGATTACATTATCTTCATATATTTTTAATACTTACAAAATTTTAAGGTGATCAAAAATTAATAGGCATATCATCAATCAATTGTTTAAATTCAAGTTTTTGTAGATTAAAATAATATATAAAAGATGAGTTTATATATCAAATAGTAAATTACATCCAACTGGCATGAAAATTGGCATGCATGTTAAGACCATATAGAACGTGTAATCCAACAGTTAGATTTTTAAAATATGAATTCAATAATAAGTCACTGGGTAGTGTAACATTTTTTTGAGTTACATCAGGTGTAACTTGAACCCAATCCTATATTTCTTAATTCGATGTGAATTTTGACAAATTTACTGTTAGATTACATTATCTTCATATATTTTTCACGCTTACGAAATTTCAAGATGATCAAAGATTAATAGGCATGTCATCAATCAATTGTCCAAATTCAAGTTTTTGTAGTTTAAAATAACGCATAAAAGATGAGTTTAAAGATCAAATGGTAAATTACATCCGATTGGCATGAAAATTGGCATGCATGTTAACAACATATAGAATCTATAATCTAACGGTTCGATTTTCAAAATATGTATTTAATAATAAGTTATTGGGTGGTGTAACATTTTTTAGAGTTACATTAAGTGTAACTTGAACCCAACCCGATATTTCTTAATTCAATGTGAATTTTGACAAATGTACCGTTAGATTACATTATCTTCATATATTTTTCATGCTTACAAAATTTAAAAGTGATCAAAGATTAATAGGCATGTCATTAATCAATTGTTTAAATTTAAATTTTTGTAGTTTAAAATAATGCATAAAAGATGAGTTTAAAGATCAAATAGTAAATTACATCCAATTAACATGAAAATTCGCATGCATGTTAAAAACATATAGAACATGTAATCTAACGGTTATATTTTCAAAATATGTATTCAATAATAAGTTATTGGGTGGTGTAACATTTTTTAGAGTTACATTAATTGTAACTTGAACCCAACCCGATATTTCTTAATTCAATGTGAATTTTGACAAATGTACCGTTACATTACATTATCTTCATATGTTTTTCATGCTTACAAAATTTCAAGGTGATCAAAGATTTATTGGCATGTCATCAATGAATTGTATAAATTTTAGTTTTTGTAGTTTAAAATAATGCATAAAAGATAAGTTTAAAGATCAAATAGTAAATTACATCCGATTGACCTGAAAATTGGCATGCATGTTAAAAACATATAGAACCTGTAATCCAACGGTCCGATTAAATATGTATTCAATAATAAGTTATTGGGTGATGTAACATTTTTTAGAGTTACATTAAGTGTAACTTGAACCCAACCCGATATTTCTTAATTCAGTGTGAATTTTGACAAATGTACCGTTAGATTACATTATCTTCATTTATTTTTCATGCTTACAAAATTTCAAGGTGATCAAAGATTAATAGATATGTCATCAATAAATTGTTTAAATTTAAGTTTTTGTAGTTTAAAATAATGCATAAAAGATGAGTTTAAAGATCAAATAGTAAATTACATCCGATTGGCATGAAAATTGTCATGCATGTTAAGAATATATAGAACCTTTAATCCAACGGTCCGATTTTCAAAATATGTATTCAATAATAAGTTATTGGGTGGTGTAACATTTTTTAGAGTTACATTAAGTGTAACTTGAACCCAACCCGATATTTCTTAATTTAATGTGAATTTTGACAAATGTACCGTTAGATTAAATTATCTTCATATATTTTTCATGCTTACAAAATTTCAAGGTGATCAAAGATTAACAGGTTTGTCATCAATCAATTGTTTAAATTTAAGTTTTTGTAGTTTAAAATAATGCATAAAGAATGAGCTTAAAGATCAAATAGTAAATTACATCCGATTTACATGAAAATTGGCATGCATATTAAAAACATATAGAACATGTAATCCAACGGTTAGATTTTCAAAATATGTATTCAATAATAAGTTATTGGGTGGTGTAACATTTTTTAGAGTTACATTAAGTGTAACTTGAACCCAACCCGATATTTCTTAATTCAATGTGAATTTTAACAAATGTATCGTTACATTACATTATCTTCATATATTTTTCATGCTTACAAAATTTCAAGGTAATCGAAGATTAATAGGCATGTCATCAATCAATTGTTTAAATTTAAGTTTTTGTAGTTTAACATAATGCATAAAAGATGAGTTTAAGGATCAAATAGTAAATTACATCCGATTGACATGAAAATTGGCATGCATGTTAAAAACATATAGAACATGTAATCCAACGGTTAGATTTTCAAAATATGTATTCAATAATAAGTTATTGGGTGGTATAACATTTTTTAGAGTTACATTAAATGTAACTTGAACCCAACCCGATATTTCTTAATTCAATGTAAATTTTGACAAATGTACCGTTAGATTATGTTATCTTCATATATTTTTCTTGCTTACAAAATTTCAAGGTGATCAAAGATTTATAGGCATGTCATCAATCAATTGTTTAAATTTAAGTTTTTGTAGTTTAAAATAACGCATAAAAGATGAGTTTAAAGATCAAATAGTAAATTACATCCGATTGGCATGAAAATTGGTATGCATGTTAAGAACATATAGAACCTGTAATCCAACGGTTTGATTTTTAAAATATCTATTCAATAATAAGTTATTGGGTGGTGTAACATATTTTAGTATTACATTAAGTGTAACTTGAACCCAACCCGATATTTCTTAATTCAATGTGAATTTTGACAAATGTACCGTTAGATTACATTATTTTTTATATATTTTTCATGCTTACAAAATTTCAAGGTGATCAAAGATTAATAGGCATGTCATCAATCAATTGTTTAAATTTAAGTTTTTGTAATTTAAAATAATGCATAAAAAATGAGTTTAAAGATCAAATAGTAAATTACATATGATTGGCATGAAAATTAGCATGCATGTTAAGAACATATAGAACCTGTAATCTAACGGTCCGATTTTCAAAATATGTATTCAATAATAAGTTATTGGGTGGGTGTAACATTTTTTAAAATTACATTAAGTGTAACTTGAACCCAACCCGATATTTCTTAATTCAATGTGAATTTTGGCAAATGTATCGTTAGTTTATATTATTATCATATATTTTTTATGCTTACAAAATTTAAAGGTGATCAAAGATTAATAGGCATGTCATCAATCAATTGTTTAAATTTAAGTTTTTGTAGTTTAAAATAATGCAAAAAAGATGAGTTTAAAGATCAAATAGTAAATTGCATCCGATGGGCATGAAAATTGGCATGCATGTTAAAAACATATAGACCATGTAATCCAACGGTTAGATTTTTAAAATATGTATTTAGTAATAAGTTATTTGGTAGTGTAACATTTTTTAGAGTTAGATTAAGTGTAACTTGAACCCAATCCGATATTTCTTAATTCAATGTGAATTTTGACAAATGTACCGTTACATTACATTATCTTCATATATTTTTCATGCTTACAAAATTTCAAGGTGATCAAAGATTAATAGGTATGTCATCAATCAATTGTATAAATTTAAGTTTTTGTAGTTTAAAATAATGCATAAAAGATGAGTTTAAAGATCAAACAGTAAATTACATCCGATTGGCATGAAAATTGGCATGCATGTTAAAAACATATAGAACCTGTAATCCAACGGTCCGATTAAATATGTATTCAATGATAAGTTATTGGGTGGTGTAACATTTTTTAGAGTTACATTAAGTGTAACTTGAACCCAACCCGATATTTCTTAATTCAATGTGAATTTTGACAAATGTACCGTTAGATTACATTATTCTCATATATTTTTCATACTTACAAAATTTCAAGGTGATCAAAGATTAATAGGCATGTTATCAATCAATTGTTTAAGTTTAAGTTTTTGTAGTTGAAAATAATGCATAAAAGATGAGTTTAAAGATCAAATAGTAAATTACATCCGATTGGCATGAAAATTAGCATGCATGTTAAGAACATATAGAACCTGTAATCCAACGGTTCGATTTTCAAAATATGTTTTCAATAATAAGTTATTGGGCGGTGTAACATTTTTTTGAGTTACATTAAGTGTAACTTGAACCCAACCCGATATTTCTTAATTCAATGTGAATTTTGACAAATGTACCGTTAGATTACATTATCTTCATATATTTTTCTTGTTTACAAAATTTCAAGGTGATCAAAGATTAATAGGCATGTCATCAAACAATTGTCTAAATTCAAGTTTTTGTAGTTTAAAATAACACATAAAAGATGAGTTTACAGATCAAATGGTAAATTGCATCTGGTTGACGTGAAAATTGGCATGCATGTTAAAAACATATAGAACATGTAATCTAATGGTTAGATTTTCAAAATATATATTCAATAATAAGTTATTGGGTGGTGTAACATTTTTTAGAGTTACATTAAGTGTAACTTGAACCCAACCCGGTATTTCTTAATTCAATGTGAATTTTGACAAATGTATCGATAGATTACATTATTTTCATATATTTTTCATGCTTACAAAATTTCAAGGTGATCAAAGATTAATAGGCATGTCATCAGTTAATTGTTTAAATTTAAGTTTTTGTAGTTTAAAATAATGTATAAAAGTTGAGTTTATATATCAAATGGTAAATTACATTCGATTGACATGAAAATTGGCATGCATGTTAAGATCACATAGAATGTGTAATCCAACGGATAGATTTTCAAAATATGAATTTAATAATAAGTTATTGGGTGGTGTAACATTTTTTTGAGTTACATCAGGTGTAACTTGAACTCAATCCTATATTTCTTAAGTCGATGTGAATTTTGACAAATCTACCGTTAGATTACATTATCTTCACATATTTTTCATGCTTACAAAATTTCAAGATGATCAAAGATTAATAGCCATGTCACCAATCAATTGTCTTGATTCAAGTTTTAGTATTTTAAAATAATGCATAAATTATGAGTTTATAGATCAAATGTTAATATACATCCGATTGGCATGAGAATTGGCATACATGTTAAGACCGTATAGAACATATAATCCGATGGTTGGATTTTCAAAATATAAATTCAATAACGGTTGCTTTGGTCCCCATTCCTACCAATAATAGCGGTGGGAGATCAAACTACGGTGATGCCACCACTCAATTGAGAGATCCTCTCTCCCTTCTGGTGAACGCCTGAACCAGTGAACCTTGTATTTCTCTCTCTTTTGCTCAATAAATTGGGTAAGTTCTCTTTACACGTGATTGACTAACGTGGGTTTAATAGTAAACTAACAGATGGTTCTATTTGGCAGTTGTGTGAAGTTTAATGAGCAAATTAGCTAAAATAAAAGTTGATGGAGTGTTTTGGCCACTACTTCAAAGTTCAAGGGGTGTTTGGGCATTTTTCACATAAAATTTTACAAGCAAAGGGAATTTGCATGCAATCATTTCACAAGCCACGTGGTCTTCTTGGACCATGGACTTCTTATATGCAAGCATTTCGCAAGTCTTGTCTAATAATCACTTAAATTAAAAGGTATAGTTGAGAGAGAGGCGTGAGGGGGAGGAATCAATTAGTTCAAGATTAAAAAAAGAAAAAAAAATGTATACATTATTAGAGGAAAAATATAATTGGGGGAAAAAAAAAACAGTATAGTTAATTGTGTTGTTTTAGGTTATCAGGGACTCGTTTGGTACATGTGTTTAAATAACAGTTTTCAACAGTTTTCGTGATTGGCTGACCTGTGTCCTATGTTGTCGTTGGGGTGGATCTGGGCCAGAAGTCAAATAGGCCTGTGCTGGGCCGTTATATATTTCTTCGAAGGCCATATTCATCCCTTCCTAAGGCTGGGCTAACCCATTCGTGTACTCCATCCCTTGGGCTACCAAGTTGGGCTCGACCTTAGGTCGCTGAGTTGGGCCAAGTTAGCCTATGTATGTATATAATCAAAATTGAATTTTGCTTTTGTTAGCCACACACACACACACACACACATATATATATTTTTAATAACACATACATATTCAATTATTATTAAGCATCTGATCGTGGCTTTTAAAAACAAAAGAATTGACCAAAATGTTAATGAAGTACTATCATCAAGGAAGTCAATTTCGCACCGGATGTTATTTTGGTTTGGCCAAAGAACGACATAATTTAGTATTGGTGTGTATCGGTATGCTGTTTCAGAGTTACACACCAAATATATATATATATATATATGGTGAATGATATAAAATTTTAATTAAAAAAAAAGTACTGATTTGAATTAATGAATTTAGTATAGAGTTTTATAAAATTCCAATAAAATTATAAGCTTTGTTTGAAAAAAAAAACTCAATTCTAGTCCTTTTGTAAATAAACCATTTTGTAGAGATAATCATTATTAAAAATGTATTACTTATCGTTTTCAAAAAAGTAAAAAATATTACTTATTAGTTATTGTTATTACTACTACTATTATTTAGTGTTTTATTTTATTTCTTCTCCCGCACAAACTATATTTCATGGGATAGGATATTAGTGGCGGGAAGTTTTATATAAGAAAAAAATTGGGGAGCGGGAAAGTTGAACTATTTTCCCATATCCTTTCAGTTCTGACTTTATCTCCATCCATGATTCCGTATCTCAAGTTTGAAGCTTATCTCTACTGGCTTGAATTTGGTTTCTCTCACGCAAACAACCAGAAACTGTCAACAACAAAAAAAAGTTTTTTAAGAGAGGAAAAAAAAAAAAGTGAGATGAGAAGTTCAGTCTCTTTTTCTGGCTTTTCTTTGAGGAATTTCAATCTCTCATTTCGATTGGTTTGAGAAATTTCTCTGACTTAGAGGTATAATCTTTTGCTTCTCTTAAAATTTAATTTTTATTTATTTGTTTCTAGAGAAGGCTTAGCAAAAAAATGAAATTTTAGCTTTGGATTTTGAGCAGTGAAGTAGAATGAAATAGCCTGATTGTAAAACAAATTTCAAAGTATTTGATTTGATTCATTGCAATTAATAGTGATTCCAGTGAATATGTAGTTGGAAAGGAATATTAAAATCTATAAACATCTAAATTAAGGATTAACATTGGGAAATTTCATTGCAAATTGAGTTAGGAGCTATAGTTTGTATTATTTTAAAATTAATTCATATAAACCCTTTATCAAAAAATATCCAACCCATTCATTGCCCAAACCGCGTCTAAAATTATACAAACATCAACAAAAATTTCAACAAATTCCAAATCAGCAAATATTCTCCCCCAGAAAGAAAAATCCTTTGTAAATTCAAATATCACCTATTTACTTAATAAAAAAAAAAAGAAAAAGAAAAAAGAAAAAAGAAAAAAAAACCCATACCTTTGCTATTGTTGCTATCTCTAACCCGGAATTGTTCATTTGCCTCTACAACTTGCCAATTTTCCACTCCCAGTCACTGCCTAAGCCGAAGCTAGACTCCACTCAGGCTTCTAAGATCCAACCTTACTGTGCAGACTGTAGAACTATCTATTTCTCAATGTTTATGTTTGAGATATATGTGGCGTTCTTGCTTTACCAATATAGAAATAACATGGAGCTGAAAGAACTATTCAGAAAAAGGAGAAAATATATGCGTGTAGTTTAACAAATAGTCTCTTGAGTTTATGTTTTTGACTTTTGAATCTTCCATAACCTTCTATTTGTCTTCTTGTGGTTTACACTTTACAGCTTGCACATATTATAATATAATTTTATTTTATTTTATTTTTAGTTTTAGTTTTTATAAATGATAAAGTACTATCTACAGACCATAATTTTGATAGCCACGTATAGGTTTATAAATCTTCCACTATTGTTATATTATTTTGTCTTATATTAGTTTTGCCTTTTGACAGTGACAGTTGATTAAGCAATAGATGCAATTGAAGCAAGTCCCAAATAAAAAAAGACTCCCACTTGTAAAAAAAAAATTATTATAATATATATATAATATATTTATCTATATATTTTAATTAAAAAATAATTTTTATTTTTATTTTTTTATTAATCAATAAAATGCATTAAAAATGCTACATGCACAATTTGCTTACTGTCACACTCTACAGTAACAGTCACACTCTACAGTGACAGCGTACATTGCACAAAGCTTGATAGAATGATAGCCTGATAGTACTCAACTATTGAGTATAAAATATTTTAGGCCAAAATGCAAAATTAACTCTCTAAGTTTTACCATTTTTCATTTCAGTCTTATAAGTTTGGATTTTGTCAATTCAGTCTTCTAAGTTTCATTTTTTTTCAATTAAATCCTTCGTTAACTTGCTGTTAATTTCAGCCGTTATCTTACCAAAATGGTGTCGTTTTAGACCTTAGTTAATATTTATTTATTTATTTTTCTGTTACCAAAAGCCAACCGTTCCTTGTTTCTCATTTCCTTTTCTTTTCTAGTCATTTTTTGGTTCAGGCAATTTCACAAACACTTGGTGTGATGGCTAAAGATGGTGTTGTCATGGTCTTCAATAGCATCGCCATCACAGATGCCAAGACAACCCATTTTCTGTCAAGGCTGGGCTAACCCAAATGGTACGTGGCAGAGCCATTGTCGAAGTCACAACGCTGAACAAGCTGGTGCATGTTGTCTCATTGTGTCAGACCCATCTCAACGAGGCATTTCTTGCATGGCAGACGCATCTCTCATCAAGTAAATGAAGCGCATCGTTTCGATCCCCATAATGGTCAGTGCCCGTGTCGGTCATTTCGTTGAGGCCCAGATTCTTGAAGCCATTGGGGTCGATTACATCGATGAGAGCGAAGCTATTGCTCTTGCAGATGAGGACAATTTCATTAACAAGCACAACTTTCGTTGCCCATTTGTTTGTGGGTGTGAAAACCATGGAGAAGCATTGAGCAAAGTAAGAGAAGGTGCGGCTATGATAAGGATTCAAGGGGATTTATCTGGGTCTGGAAATGTAGCGAAAACCATCAAGAATATGAGGACTGCTGGGTCAGATAAGAATCTTGAATAACTTAGATGAAGACGAAGGACTTAATTGGGTCGGATCTTGAATAACATGGAAAGTTAACGGCTGAAATTAACAGCAAGTTAACTGAGGATTTAATTGGAAAAAAAATGAAGCTTAGAGGACTAAATTGACAAAATCCAAACTTATAGGACTGATATGAAAAATGGAGAAACTTAAAGGGTGAGTTTTGCATTTTAGCCAATATTTTATAATCTAAAAAAGTTGAGAAAAATGTCATAGCTACTGCACAAGTGCAAGAGATCTTTGCATATAGCTATTAGCTGGCCCCCACCCACACAACTACATTGCCTACACATTCACTAACCCAGTAACCCACCCACACGGGCCACACCCACACCCACACCCACACCCAATGTATACCCACTCAAATTAATATATATATTTTTTATGCAAGCTTTTACTTTTTTTTTTTTTTTAGCCTGAATGCAAGCTTTTACTTTATTAATTATTATAAATTATATACCAACTAATAATTTGATGTATATCATATCAACTCAATTGTATTATAGTGATACTAATTAATTGAACCATATAATATATTAATTTTTATTTGTGCAGGTTTAGACTTTAAAGTATAAAGTGGTTACGGCTTTAGAAAATTATAGTGATACTAATTTATTGAACCATATAATATATTAATTTTTATTTGTGCAGGTTTAAACTTTAAAGTATAAAGTGGTTACAGCTTTAGAAAATTTGTAATAACCAATTAGTAATTTTGCATCTCAAAAAGCAAGAAAAATATATTTTAAATAATTTTTTTTAATAAATATTATTTAAGAAATATTTAAATATTAAAAAGACCTCACTTAAAATGTTTGCCTAAGGCTGCCAAAGTTGTTGAGCTAGCCCTGGATAGTGGTTTGAGTAACCAAACTAAGTTATTATTATAGTTAAATTAAAAAAAAAAAGGTCATTATTTTTAATTTTTGTTTTACGTTTCTTACTTGGGAAGAATTTGTAATGAATAGACATTGCATTTTATTTTCTATGTCAATCTATAGTTGCAGAAATAGCCAAAAAGGGCAAAGACACTCATAATAAAATAACAAAATATGAGATAGAAAGGGCACAAAGAATCAAGCAAAACCAAGAAAAAATGAATGCTTTGGGATTGAAGCATCTGTCAACTTTTCTGCCTAAATCTGCAAATGTGGGAAGAAAAAGAGTAAGTGTTCAGGTAGATAATGACGAGTATGTACCAGTTATTGGTGAAGATGCTGGTGATGATGAGTCATCTAGTTCTTTAAATAATGAGGTATTATATATGTGATTTGGTGCATGTGATACTTCGCTTTTTGTAATATTGTGATGAAATAACTTGTCTTTGTAAAATTGTGCTTGGAATGATCAATGAAAATCATCAATTGAAGATATTTTAAATGATGAAATAACTTGTTTATATCTTAACTTTTAATGAATTTAGATATTTATATATATTTTTGTATGATACAGATGGCTCGTTATAGGCGTGAGGAATCTACCCCAGCAGTCTAGCATACCGGCCCATCATCGAGCACACATCTTGGTGGAGATTCTCTAGCCCAAATTTTTACTAATGTAGAGGCACAACTTGTGGCCACACCGTCTATCACAAGTGGTGAGATATTTAAGTTCCATTACTTGATTTCGTAATCACACTATATTTAGTTCACTTGTTGATTTAATTTATATTATGTCTTGATAGCATCGACTAGTAGACGTGCCTGTGGCATGACGCGTGGATTAGGAGTACGAGGACTTGTTGAGAAACATAGGAAGCTACCGGTTCGCATTGCCGTAGAGTTTTGTGATCCAGTTGGTGAACATGCAGGGAAGCTTGCTAGCTAAATTGGTGTACAAGTGCGTACGAACTTGTCCACTACGAAAGCTTATAGTTGGAAGAATGTTGATAGCAGTGAAAAAGAGACGATCATTCAAAATGTGGTGGTATTTTAAATGTTTATAGTTGTCCATGAGCTTGATTTTGTTGTTTTCATTACATTACTTTATACTTTATGTTGTACTTTATAATGTATTGTTGATGTTGTCACGGTGCATATTGAATTCAAGGAATAATTTTTTTGTTATACATACCTCACTTTGCAGGATCAATTTGATCTACAAGGAGAATCGGTATTTGTGAACAAATCTTTAAATAAGAAGTGTGGTAGATTATTGAGCAGCCACAACAGCAGGTTGTTTGCCCAATAAAAAAAATTTGTAAAGGATAAAGGAAGTACGTATGCAAGAAACCACCCACCAAAAAACGAGAAAAATTGATTGAACTAATTGATGGAAAGTGGAGTGACGAAGATTGGCTGGTAATTAATACTTTGAAAATTTTAATTACAAGTGAAGTATTTCTCACTTTTCACCCAGATAATACTTACCTATATATGAATTGGATTAATGTTTTACATAGATCTTATTATGGTGTCATGTTTACTAGATTATTTGATCTATCAAATTCATTGTATTATATTTATTTGGAAGGTGAAATAAATTTATATTGTAAATTATATATATAACTTAAGTCAAAACTCTAATATTTTCTTTGTCTCTATTCTATAGGAAGTCTCAAAAAGAAATGCTGCAAACAGAAATGGAGAAGTAACGGTTAGCAAACACATTCATAGATATGGAAACAAATCGCTTGTAGTTAGGGTGGATGAAGAGGTGTGTTGTTTCAATTTTTCAAAAGCTTATTATATTACTTTGTTGCAATTGATTATCTTATCTTCTAACATTGGAAAGCAAATTAATCAGAGACGGAAAAATGGAGGTCATATTCCTAACTTGGCACAACTCTACTATGATACCCGCTTCAATTTAAAGACAAAACAGTGGGTACACCCTGATTGCGAACATACATATGTATGTATATCAGTACATGCCTTGAGTTTGCAAAACTAGAATATATGTATTTCTATTCTATATATGTTTGCAAAACTAGAACATATGTATTTCTGATGGTTTCTATTATTTGAAATGACAGCAAGAGATGTTGAGAGTACAAGATAAGCATTGTAGCACTCTTGATGCACAGCCTTTGACTGAAGATGAGATATCTAAGATGGTTCTAAAGCCGAGATCTGGCTATGTAAAGGGACTTGGCATGAGACCTTCCTCATCTCTTAGGACTCCTGCATCATCTTCCTCAACTCAATATATTCAACAACTTGAGGGTCAAATAGATGAGCTCCAGGACGCAAAAATTAGGATGGAGGAGAAGATGGATTACATCATACAATATTTGAGGAGCAAGGGTGAGAGTGACATTTGTGGCAGTGGGGAGAGCTCATCTACTAACTAAAACACACCTTGGTTAGTGTTTTATTTTCTTGCCAAAGAGCATTAGTATTGGGGTTTGTATATGGTATATGTTGTTATATTTTAGCATAAAAACACAAAAACAAGCATTACCCGGTCTCTTAATTGAATTTTTTTTTACAATTGTGCTACAATAACCTCTTATATGTATGAGGGTACTGTAGCACAATTGTGCTACAATTGTGTTTTTTATTTAATGGTGGAGGTGGGTTTTTTGTTTATGGTGATGGTTGAGTTTTTTGTTTAATGATGGTGGCTGGATTTTTTGTTCATTATGTGGATGGGTGGTTTTTATATTTATGATGTTGGCTGGGTTTTTTGTTTAATGT
This sequence comes from Quercus glauca, assembly GCA_023736055.1. Taxonomy (NCBI): domain Eukaryota; kingdom Viridiplantae; phylum Streptophyta; class Magnoliopsida; order Fagales; family Fagaceae; genus Quercus; species Quercus glauca. The sequence continues at coordinate 57,543,531 of CM043318.1, read as the reverse complement.
TGGTGGTGTGTTTTTTGTTTATTGCAATGACTGAGTTTTTAGTTTATGGTAGTGGTTGGGTTTTTGTGTTAATAGTGATGGCTGTTTTTTTTGGTTAATGGTGGTGGTAGGTTTTTTGTTTATGGTGGTGGTTGAGTTTTTAGTTTAATGTTAGTAGTGGGTTTTTTGTTTAAGGTGGTGGCTGGGTTTTTTTGTTTAATGGTGGTGGATGGGTTTTGTGTAAATGGTGGCAGCTGGATTTTTTTTCATTGTGGTGGTTGTGTTTTTGTGTTTATGATAGTGGCTGAGTTTTTGTTTTGGATTTCACTCTATTTGTTTTGTTTTAAGTTGAGATTTTTCTGCATTCTTTATGGTTTCTTCATGGTTTGTAATGTGGGTTTGGTTTTAATGTGAGCTATGGTGACAAAAACATTTCGTCGTTCATGTTTATCAAAAAAGATTTTGTAGTTCATAATGTGTTCACATTGTTGCTAAAAAAGAGAGTTTTTTTGTGTTATAAAGTGGGAATTATTTCCATCTTTTCCATTCTTGCCAAGTATTTTTTGTTTCCAAGGAAGAAATGGTGCTGATAAACTTTTATTTTGATTTGATTTAATATTTTTTCTTAGGGATGGGGGGAGGGGGATAAAGATTCTTTGCGCTATCGTTATGCTTGTATACTCCGTGTCTCCCTTGGTGCTGGTTGATGAGGACTCATATGATAGATGCCTTCGTTTTATGTTTAGTGTGTAGCAAATGCGGCAGGCGTTTTGTGTTTTTTTTGAATTTCGTGCACTATTCACGGGACTCGTAAGTATGGAAAACGAAACAAGAAGCAATAAATCTGGGTCCCATGGGCACTATTCATAGTTTAAAAATTATTTTGCTACAATATTTTTAGTAATAATTTTCAATTTTCAGTAATAAGCGGTATCTTAACGTACTCTAAATTAAGATTCAGGTGTGTCTCTATATGCATGTGCTATTTAAGCCGGCTTAGATTCCTAGGAAATGATGATTGAAATGGAAAATATTGTGGTTCTTGTCTTGCTTCTCTTTGTCTTGGAATAGGGAATTTTTTTTGATTGAGTGACCATTTGGAAAGTGTTTCCCACAGCACGTCTGTGTTTCGCGTTTATAAGGTAGGTCCTACAGCAACTGCCCACTTGTCGGCCAACTCCACTTTAAAAGCAGAATATATATACAAACTTTGGATAATTAATTCAGTGCATACTCTTTCAACTTTGTCCAAACTCTTTAATACCCATTTCAGTCAGTGACATGCTCTAATTCCATGCATACTCTTTCAACTTTGTCCAAACTCTTTAATACCCATTTCAGTCAGTGACATGCTCTTACTCCTCACCATCTTCTCCTAAATATACCACCACACATTCTTTCACACCCATCATCTCCAAATTTAGCTCAAAACTATCTGAGTTGTTATTCAAGATTACATGTTTCATGAGCTCATACAGACTTTTTTGAACTTCTTCACAAGATTCACATGTTCATGAGTTCATGTGCATTAAAGTAAGGAAGTGCTAAGTATAGTATTACACATACACTAGGGAATTGTCAGGTGCTCGAAAAGTCAAAAAAGAGAGTATTGTATTACATTATGGCAGCTGCTTTGGCTGGAGATGAACTTGTAAGGTCCATGAGCAGCAAGAGGATGAGTTTCCGGTCATCCAGCAGCAAGAGAAGCTGGGCCTCATCGAGCTTGCGTGAGGCTTGGGCAGGACAAATTGATGTGCTTCGGAAGAGTGGGAGGGAAGATGATGAAGAGGAGCTGATGTGGGCGGCATTAGAGCGGCTTCCAACGTATGATAGGTTGAGGAAAGGAATGCTGAAGCAGGTTTTGGATAGTGGGAGAGTTGGTTATGAAGAGGTTGATTTTACCAATCTTGGAGTGCAGGACAAGAAGCATCTCATCGAGAGTATACTTAAGGTTGTTGAAGAAGATAATGAGAAGCTGCTTAGTAGACAAAGGGCCAGGACTGATAGGTAGATCCTTTTCTAAGAGTAGGGTATAGTTTTGGTTACATAATGTTTTAGTATGTGCCTTTTCTTCTTCTTCTTTTAATTGGTTGAATCGAAGTTCTGTTATTAATTTTGATTTTAAGCTTCTAATGATCTTTAATCATTTGCTTTTAGGGTGGGAATTGACATTCCAAAGATTGAAGTCAGGTTTGAGCATTTATCAATCGAAGGAGATGCATATGTTGGAGCCAGGGCACTCCCAACTCTGCTGAACTCATACTTGAATTCAATTGAGGTGTTTTTGTCTCCTATAGTTTGGTATTTTTTTAGTCAAACGGGGATTACACAACAAATTTTTATATTTTCCATGATCCAATTTTGCTTCTTCTCCCATCTCTATATAATTTTTATCTTGGAAGATTATGGAATGTTGTAGGTAGTCAAAGTTTTAAAGGCTCTAGTGTATATTTCTTGAAATTTGAGAAGAAATACTACTTCTCTCTCTCTCTACCTTTCTTTTACATGGGAATTAATCTCTAAGACTGATTTCATATCCAAAATGATAAAACATATATCTGTTTTTTCTTTTTCAAATTTTGAGTATGTCCGAATGAAATTTCAAGTTGATTTTCTTTTTGAAATTTTCATGTACAAATTGACGGTGAGAGTTTGAGATTGTGACATATGAAACAAACATTATCTGTAATAAATTCAGTTCAGTTTTCAATGCATCAAAGAGAAGGTATTTAATTGTTGTTGTCAGTACGTGTTCAATTGTTGCCGTCAATGCATCATAGCAGAAATGTTGCTTCAATTTATTTTACAGCTTGGTATATGTACTGACAATGGTTTGGTTTTTAATTTGTTGTGATAAATAGGCGGTTCTAGGGTTAATCAAGCTTTTGCCATCGAAGAAAAGGGTTGTCAAGATTCTACGTGACGTGAGTGGAATAGTGAAGCCATCAAGGTATTGAATTATTGCAAAATCTTACTATGTAGTTTGTGTCCCCTGACTTATTGTTGAAACTAGAAACAATATGTTGTAGAAAAACCTTTTAATGAATTAGAATTAACCATATAGTTTTTCTTCTCATGTGCAGTGTCAAGGCTATTTTATTGAGCTTTTGAATTTCTTGTATGTACTTTGTTGATTAATTGGGTGGTTTTTCTACAGAATGACACTGCTTCTGGGACCTCCAGGATCAGGGAAAACAACATTGCTGCAGGCACTTGTTGGGAAGAGGGACAAGGATCTCAGGGTGTGTCATTTTCTCCTCCCTGTAACTAGGACAGTGTCTGCCAAACATTTTAAGAGTGCGCTATGAAACTAGTTTTTTGAAATTGGGTTTTTTGAAAAAGTGGGGTTTTAAAAAAGAGAGGTATGAAATTGGGATTTTTGTAAAAGTTAATTATTTGGTAAAAGCTGTTTAAAAGTGCTTTTTGAAAAAATTGAATGTTTGACTAACACTTATAAAAAGGGTGGTTTAAGTGATAAATTACCAAAAATGACAATGTATATATAAAAGTGTTTATTTTATACTTAAATCAATTACTTCATAATACTTAAATCAATTTTTCTTCATTCATTTCTAAAAACTACATTCATAATATTTTTACAACACTTTCACAAAAAATCATTTGTGATAATTGATAATGATTTTAATTTGAAAGTACTATTAAAATTTTTTTTTTCTTTTTCTAAAAAAATTATTTTTTTCTCACCAATATTAGCTATTAATAACCTACCATTTAAGATTTATTGTGAAAATATTATGATAAAAATTAATATTGATTTTAATTTTAATTTACTATTAAAATTAATTTTCTCTTTCTAAAAAAATTAATTTTTTCTCACCAATATTAGTTAATAATAACTTACCATTTAAGATTTATTGTGAAAGTATTGTGAAGATATTGTAATAATTGATACTGATTTTAATTTGAACGTACTATTACGATTATTTTTTTCTCTTTCTAAAAAAATTATTTTTTCTCACCAATATTAGATAATAATAACTTACAATTTAAAATTTATTGTGAAAGTATTATGAAAATATTGTGATAATTGATACTAATTTTAATTTGAACGTACTATTAAAATTATTATTTTTTCTCTTTCTAAAAAAATTATTTTTTTCTCACTAATATTAGCTAATAATAACTTGCCTCTTAAAATTTATTAGGAAAGTATTGTGAAAATATTATGATGGCATTTTCTTTCTTCTTTTTTTTTTCCCCCTCTTTTTTTCTCCACCACACATGTATCCTTTCCTCTTTTTTTATTTATTTATTCTTAGCACTTTGTCTGTAACACCCACGCACTTCTTCACCTTGATCTTCGTCTGAAACAAACGGGCACATAATCTTTTTTATTTTTTTTGTTTGTTTCTTATTTGGATAGAGCAATGAGCAGGTGATGCTGGAAATTTTAGTATATAAAAAGTTCATGAAGTCAGTGTTTGCTAATTCGTTACGTCAGTTTTCTTAGACACATTCCTCAAAATGTTTCTAAATCTATGACAAATTTTAGTTTTGCAAACTATTTCACAACAAATTCCAAAAGTAATTGTTGAATTCTGAGTACTTCTAGTAACGATTACTCTTATATTATGAAGTCCTAACTTGGTCATTAACAACTTCCACGAATAGATATCAGGGAGAGTCAGTTACTGTGGTCATGAGTTATCAGAATTTGTTCCTCAGAGAACATGCGCATACATTAGCCAACACGATCTTCATCAAGGGGAAATGACAGTCAGAGAGACATTGGACTTTTCAGGACGTTGTTTGGGAGTTGGAACGAGGTACGACCTGCTGACAGAATTGTCAAGACGAGAAAAAGAAGAAGGAATAAAACCAGATCCTGAGATAGATGCATTCATGAAAGCCACGGCAATGGCAGGCCAAGAAACAAGTCTTGTTACAGATTATGTTCTCAAGGTGTGTTGGTAACCACCCTTTTAATTCTCAGACAATTTTCTTTTCTAACTTTTCAAAGTACGTACAACAGATTCTTGGATTGGAAATATGTGCTGACATTATTGTGGGTGATGAAATGAGAAGAGGCATATCTGGTGGACAAAAGAAGCGTGTTACTATAGGTATGTATGTAATGTAAAACATAGAAAAAAAGGACTACATATAAAATTTAAGTGTCAGTGTACTTTTTTTTTTTTTAAAACAAAATGTCCGAATTGGAATGATTATACTGAGTGCAGGAGAAATGTTGGTTGGACCAGCAAAGGCTCTTTTTATGGATGAAATATCAAATGGTCTAGACAGTTCAACCACTTTCCAGATAGTCAAGTTCATGAGGCAGATGGTTCATATAATGGATGTGACAATGATAATTTCTCTTTTGCAACCTGCGCCTGAAACCTTTGATCTTTTTGATGACATTATTTTACTTTCAGAAGGCCAGATTGTCTATCAAGGTCCGTGTGCGAACGTACTTGAATTTTTTGAATATGTTGGCTTCAAGTGCCCAGAGAGGAAAGGAGTTGCAGACTTTTTGCAAGAGGTTACTTCCAAAAAGGATCAGGAGCAGTACTGGTGCAAAAAGGATGAACCTTACCGATATACTAGTGTTCCTGAGTTTGTAGATCACTTTCATAATTTTCACATTGGCCAGCAACTTTGTGATGAGCTTGGAATTCCATATGATAGGTCTAAAGCTCATCGTGCTGCATTAGTAAAAGAGAAGTATGGAATTTCTAATCGGGAACTCTTGAAGGCATGCTTTGCAAGAGAGTGGCTATTGATGAAGCGCAACTATTTTATATATGTATTTAAGACAACCCAGATTACCATAATGTCAATTATTGCCATGACAGTGTTCTTTAGAACCGAAATGAAGCACGGTCAATTAGAAGATGGAGGGAAATATTATGGTGCAATGTTCTTCAGTCTCGTTAATGTCATGTTCAATGGAGTGGCCGAACTTGCATTGACTATTGTTAGGCTTCCTGTATTTTTTAAGCAGCGGGATTTCTTTTTCCATCCAGCATGGGCTTTTGGCTTACCAATTTGTCTCCTCAGGATTCCTCTCTCATTGATGGAGTCAGGAATATGGACCTGTCTAACATATTACACTATTGGGTTTGCCCCTGCTGCTAGTAGGTATGTGCTTGCACATATATTCTTCCAGATAAATGAATAAACTTCACGCGTATATAATTTCTTGTTATGTCAATTATTTTCCATCCATGAGCTATGTGAATATATAATTTATGTTTTATTAACATATCTTGAAAATTCTATTAGGTTTTTCCGCCAATTATTGGCATTCTTCTGCATCCATCAGATGGGCCTATCTCTGTTCCGGTTTATTGCAGTACTGGGAAGAGTTCAAGTTGTGGCAACTACGCTTGGTACCTTTACATTGTTATTGGTTTTTGTCCTTGGTGGGTTCATTGTTGCCAAAGGTTAGCAGTTTTATGTTGATGAGTTTTCAATAAATCTTTAGTGTTCAAGTCTCAACTAAAATGATTCTGTACATATGTTGAGAGATGCTCATTTCTTCATGCAATGCTATAATAATTGAAATAGTGAAAACCTCCTTCTCCTTGTCTAGATGACATTCAACCATGGATGATATGGGGCTACTACGTTTCTCCCTTGATGTATGGACAGAATGCCATAGCCATCAATGAATTTCTTGACAAAAGATGGAGTGCAGTAAGATCTCCAAGAAAACTTGTAAACAATCATTCTGTTCCTTTAAAATTATCTTAACTTTTTCTTTGTTACAGCCCAATCCGGACCCATTTATTCCTGAACCCACCGTCGGAAAGGTTCTTCTCAAGGCCAGGGGCATGTTTAAGGAAGACTATTGGTATTGGATTTGTGTTGGGGCACTCCTTGGGTTTTCTGTTCTTTTTAACATCTGTTTTATCATAGCACTCACATTTCTAAATCGTAAGTAATCATTTACCACACTAATCTCCAGTTCAGTTACTGCAATAAGATTTTAGAGCTGACATTACTTTGAAAATCAAACGCAGCTTTTGGTGATTCTAAATCCATTATTGTTGAGGACGATGACAATAAAAAAAGTGGAAAGCAATCCTCTAATGGACAGCTTCAGATGAGAGGCATAGAAATGAGTACATCTTCAACTGCTCCGTCGTTTCAAGGTTCCATAACTTGCAGTTCTATTTCTTTAAGAGATCATCTACATGGTTGCTTTAAGGAAAATAAATGGTTCCTGCTGTTAATGATTGTAACATGTGAATGAGTACAGGTATTGATATGGCAGTGAAGAACACTCCAGACAACTCAATTGGTAGTGGTGCAGAGAATGCATCTACTAGAAGAGGAATGGTTTTGCCATTCCAGCCCTTGTCACTTGCATTTAATCATGTAAATTACCACGTCGATATGCCAGCTGTAAGTATCTTTTCCCATTTCTCTCTTTCCCTCTTGGAGAATTGCCTTATGGTAGGGCAAGAAAAAGTGAAAAAATAAAAGCTGATTCAATAAAATAGTTGAATAAAAGGTTTATTTACCCAATAGACTGATCATTTAGAGCCTTTTTTTTGTTGTTGTTGATAATGTGATAGTTACAATGGCGGTTGGGGGATTTGAACTGCCATCTGAGTTACAAAGCTCTTGACAATCATTTACAACTTTTAATAATTTTTCCTAGAGTGCATCATAAGTGGACTGCTAGATTTCCAACTTTCTATTTGTCATGACTGAGGGACCATTAATTTTATGATAATGATATCCTGAATGTCTAGAAGATGCTCGTTAAAATAAGATGTCAAGATATTTTGAATACTACATAAGATTGAACAACTCTGTGTTGGGTGTTTTCCTAATTAGGCTCATAATAATATGTGTCACATCAAGCTAACATCTTAAAATTTGGAAAAATTCAAAAGTTTAAACCTTTTAGTTTTTGAAATCTAGATTCTGAACACTAGTTTCATCAGAAAATGAAGGGCCAAGGGATCGAAGAAAGTCGTCTCCAACTTTTACGAGATGTTAGTGGTGCTTTCAGGCCTGGTATTCTAACAGCATTGGTTGGCGTAAGTGGTGCTGGAAAAACCACATTGATGGATGTGCTAGCAGGAAGAAAAACTAGTGGGTACATTGAAGGAAGTATCAGCATATTCGGTTACCCCAAGAACCAAGCAACTTTTGCTCGGGTTAGCGGTTATTGTGAACAGAATGATATCCATTCACCCAATGTTACCGTCTATGAATCTCTTGTGTACTCTGCCTGGTTGCGTCTTGCCAAGGAAGTAAAGCAGGAAACTCGAAAGGCATGTTTCTTTGTCCAAAATCTAATCGTTTTATCTCCTAACATGTCATTTCCGTGACTGTATGAGCTTGTTCTATTTTATCTCTCAATTTAATAGGTGGTTGTTACTTGCTAAGGGGAAAAAAAAAAAAAAAATACTAACTTGTGCCTCAGTCCACAATATTCTAGTTTCATAAGTTAATTAGACCAAATAATTAGATAAAATCAAATTTTGGGCTGTGCCCATATATCTACAGGTCATGTGGGTAGAAAACTACTTCACAAATTCTTTTTTATTCATACAACTTGGAGCCATTTACATGATTCACTTTCTTCCATTTAGGTATAGGTCAATTTATTTATTCTAATTTTAGCTTTCAATAGTTTGGTGTCTTAAGACAAGAATAAAGTTGGAGTTTCTTAACCTTTCCAAACTTTGTTTCTTGACATGAATGATTTTCTATTAATAGTAAATATGTAACTCATAATATGTAGCTTCCAATTGTCCATTTACCATGCATGTCTAGCAACTAAAAGTCTTACAAATGGTGTTACTTACCACAGCTTTCATTTTTTTTTACAATAGATGTTTTTTGAGGAAATCATGGACTTGGTTGAGCTAAATCCATTGAGGAATTCCGTAGTTGGTGTTCCAGGAGTAGATGGTCTGTCAACTGAACAGAGAAAGAGACTCACGATAGCTGTAGAATTGGTTGCTAATCCCTCCATCATCTTCATGGATGAGCCAACATCAGGCCTTGACGCTAGAGCTGCAGCAATTGTAATGCGTACAGTGAGAAACACAGTGGATACAGGGAGAACTGTTGTCTGCACAATTCACCAGCCAAGCATAGACATTTTTGAAGCTTTCGATGAGGTATATAGGATATATCAATATAAACATCTTGTGTTTGAGATCTGTGTGCCTGACTGTCTTATAATCACATTACACTTACAAATTAAATATCAAATTGCCCACAGCTACTGTTGATGAAGAGGGGTGGACAAATCATTTATGCTGGACCCCTCGGTCACCATTCTCAAAAGCTTGTAGATTACTTTGAGGTGAATAGCACTATTCTCAATGCTTAGAGAACCAACATTTTATAGCAGTAACTTTTTGAAGTTTTTATCACAAGCTAATATCTATAGCCACTGCAGGGGCTATCAATGCAGCAACTCTAAGGAATTTTACTCACAAACTAATATATGACAATTTCAGGCTATACCATATGTTCCTAAGATCAAAGATGGATATAATCCTGCGACATGGATGCTAGAAATCAGTTCTCCTGCAGTTGAGGCCCAACTCAATGTGGATTTTGCAGAAATTTATGCCAATTCTGAACTGTACAAGTAAGAAGAACATTAGACATTCTTGAAAAATTCCAGCTTCTTTTTTCCTCTTACAATTTTCAATTTTATTTTCAGATATAATAAGTTTTTCTATATTGATTTCTTGTACAGGAGGAATCAAGAACTGATCAAAGAGCTAAGCACGCCATCACCAGGATCGAAGGACCTTTACTTCCCCACCAAATATTCCCAATCCTTTGTAATTCAATGTAAAGCTTGCTTTTGGAAGCAATATTGGTCTTATTGGAGGAACCCACAATACAATGCCATCCGGTTAATCATAACGATAGTCATCGGTGTTATATTTGGGCTAATTTTCTGGAACAAAGGAGATGAGACGTAAGTCTTAAAATTAATATTTTCATATCTTAAATTGGACTAATATAAAAGAACTATCCGGGTATGGTTATTAACCCATAGGGTATGATTGATTTTAAACAAGAATTACTTATATTATCTGATTTTAAGCATGCATTGAAAAAGATTATGATCCAAGGAAGTTATTAACTTGATCTTCACTCGTCAATTTGTAGAATTCTGCATAGTTACAGAAGCATAAAAAAAGGGACAATTAACCTCTTAGTCATACAATGGATGGACTCTACAATTAAGTGCACCATTTCTGTGCTACTTCATTGATGAATATATATGAAGCTAATTGCAAAGTATCATGTTAACAGACATAAAAATCATACCATTTACCTTTTAGAGTCTTAAAATGAATGGTCCAGCAATTAAGTATACTATTTCTGTCATTCTTTGCTTGTTTAATGATGAAACTATCATGTTAACAGGCGCAGGGAACAAGACCTGCTGAATCTGCTGGGGGCTATGTTTGCTGCTGCTCTTTTTCTTGGAAGCACCAACACGTCTGCAGTGCAGCCTGTTGTGGCAATTGAAAGAACAGTCTTCTACCGCGAAAGAGCAGCAGGAATGTATTCAGCCTTGCCTTATGCTTTTGCTCAGGTAAAGGAAGATTAAAACCACTTTATCACCTCAGAGGAATTATTTTTAATTTTATACTCAACTAATTAATGAAAGAACAAGAACAAGAACAACAACAACAACAAACAAAGTTTTAGTCCCAAAATTTTGGGGTCAGTTTTGGATCCTAAACATATTAATTAATGAATGAAAAATGAATTTAATACTCTGATTTGCAGCCGAAATAATTGGCATTTTTATTTGATGCCCTGCAGGTGGCAGTGGAGATAATTTATGTAGCTATCCAAACTATTGTCTACACTCTTATCCTTTACTCAATGATTGGATTCCATTGGCGACTTGAAAAGTTCTTGTGGTTTTACTTCTTTATCTTGATGTGCTTTATATACTACACATTGTATGGGATGATGGTAGTAGCTCTGACTCCTAGCTACCAAATTGCCGCCATTGTTATGTCCTTCTTCCTAAACATCTGGAACCTGTTCTCTGGTTTTCTCATCACGAGGCCGGTAAGTAATACCTAAACAATTACACAAAATATAGTATAATATATCCACGTAATGAGTATAGTACACAGAAGCTTTATTTGAAGCGATTTTACTTATATCAAATGTGCATTGGTGTGTCGGTTACAAAATTTTTGCCTCCTTTGGGATAAAATCCTAGCTTCAGCATTGTCGCAATCAATAGAGTGTAGAAGACCTCCTCAATGAACTGTTATTATTAAGGGCCAAGTCATAATTTGAACATCTAGATAGGGAGTTGGGAAACATTGTGGGAGTCAAATTAACACATTTTTCTTCTATTCCAATAGCTTCTACTATACATTCTTGAGTAAGATAAAGTATACATTGAAGTATTTTCAAATGGAGAGGACTTAATGAGTCATTTTTAGCATTGAGCATATATACAAAAAAAAAAAAAAGCAGCTTATTAAAAAAACAATGGGAAACCATGTCATATGCATAAATTCCACATGGTAGGAAAAACTATGCTTTAACAATATTTATGTGATTGTGATACTGATACAGGAAAGGATCCACTCCCATTTAAATCCTCTACTTTCCTCCAGTTTTTAGTTAGATGAAAGACATGTCGCATTTAAAAAATCTAGTCTTGAATCCCCATGTAAATCATTCAAAATCAAATAAGAAACACATGTCACAAATCTAACTACAAATTAGAGGGAATCTCGATATGGAATGCACCATTCAAGATTATGATACAATTTTCAAGTCCATTACATTAAAAGAAAATTGAATTTCAAAATTCTAGTGGTTGACATGTGCAGCAAATTCCAATATGGTGGAGGTGGTATTACTGGGGCTCTCCTGTGTCTTGGACAATCTATGGCCTTTTGACCTCTCAAGTGGGTGACAAGACCACTCCAATTGAGGTACCTGGACAAGGCTATATGCCTGTGAAAGATTACCTGAAGTCTCACTTGGGCTTTGAATATAACTTCCTTGGAGCTGTTGTTGCAGCCCATATTGGCTTTGTCCTCCTTTTCTTCTTTGTCTTTGCCTATGGCATCAAGTTCCTCAACTTCCAAAGGAGATAAAAAAAACAAGGATTCAAGCTTCAACAATGATAATAAGATTTTTTTTCACCAACTTCAGAAAGATATGGTTGGCTTAGTATTTTTTTCACCAACTTTGTAAATTAACGACTTTTTATCATTAAAATATTCACAAATTCAAGTTGTACAAAAAAAAAAAAAGAAAAAAGAAAAAGAAGTTATGCTAAGAGTTTGAATTGGCTTTTTATTTTTTGGGTAAAATTGAGTTGTGCTCATAAAGTATGAGCTCACAAATTCAAGTTGTACAAAAAAAAAAAAAAAAAAAAAAAAATTATGCTAAGAGTTTGAATTGGCTTTTTATTTTTTTGGGTAAAATTGAGTTGTGCTCATAAAGTATGAGCTCACTGGTTATTGTACAATTATAGCAAAAAATGCAATTTACTCCCTGTACCTTTTTTTTTTTTTTTTTGTGAATTATCATTTTAGTCTATTAAGTTTAAATTTTATCATTTTAGTCCATTTAACTTTGACAACATTGTCATTTTAGTTCTTTCATCCGTTGCCATTAGAAAAACTCCATTAACATTGTTTCTCACTATTTTTTTTTTTAAAGGAAGAGTTAACGTGCAATTTTTAAATAGTAATGGATAGAAAGACTAAAATAGCAGCGTTGTCAAATAGTACTAAAATGATTGGTGGGTTCCACTGTTTCAATTATCTTATATGATTAAGTTTATTGACGTTGAATAAAATATTTAGATTTAGTCTTTTGCTAATTTGTTCTTATCAACTTTATGGGACCCAAATACCATATATATGTTTGACTATAAAAAAAAGTTTTTAGACTAAAATGACAACTCAGTAAACTTATCTATGTAAAATTCACCTACAAGTTTGGTTTTATTATCAAAATCTAATCTGTCAAATGTTGGGACAAATATAAAAAAAGCCTACTAAACGACGTCGCGTTTGCCATTTCATCATATTAATGTTTTGAATTAGAGCTTGCCACTTTTTCCACCAAACGTACTATTAGAACAAGCTAGAGTCAGAGTCAGTACATACTACAGTGAACTAAGTTTTGACTTGGAGTTCAACCATCCCAACACTTTCAGGCTTCAATTTCTAGAAGCCCCAGACTCACAATCGCAATCAACCAAAGAGTCATTGAGACCCTTTAGAGCATCTGCATTTGAGCTTGTATATGCCAAATGTTAAGAACATTTGGTATTTAAGCCCCAAAACCCATCAGCAATAGGAAGGCTATATCCCATATGCAAAAAAAAATTTGAGATTTAGCTACAGTACCATCTCAAATGTAAGATGGTACTGTAGCTAAATGTTATAAAAAAAATAATATTTTAATGCTCTCATTTCTCTCTCCTCTCTCATTTTACCCGGGCAAATTCTCTCTCCTTTCTCATTTTTCTCTTTCTTTTCTCTCTTCCTTCTCTCTCTTTCTTTCTGCTCTCTCTTCTTCTTGCTCTCTGATTCTTCTCAATGTCTTCACTCTCTCCGGCAACTCTCTAAATCGGCGTTGGATCGTCTACCATGATTGGAGAGGATCGGCGTTATACCAAATCTAGATCAGTGGCGGGTCTTGAGATCGGCGGTGGGTTTTTAGATCGGTGGTGGGTCTCGAGATCGGCGGTGGGTTTCTAGATCGGTGGTGGGTATCCGTGTTCTTCCTTCTCCGGCAACTCTCTAGATCGGTGGTGGGTCGCCACTTTTTTCCTTCTCCGGCAACTCTCTCTCTTTCATTTTTCCTTCTCCGCGTGGGTCAACAAAATCAACTTCCTTCAAGCTTCCCAGAGGCGAATCTGCTTTCTTCGAGCTTCGGCGGTGGTGGGTCTAGTTTTTGACCGTGGGTTGCTCTGTTTTTTTTTTTTTTTTTTTTTTTTTTTTTTTTTTTTGTGGTGTTGATGGGCGGAGAGGGTGGTGGTGGTGGTGTTGACTGTTTTTTGACCGTGGGTTGCAAGGTTTTTTGTTTTTGTTTTGGCTTGAATCCGCTTTCTTCGAGCTTCGATGGTGGTGGGTCTGGTTTTTGACCGTGGGTTGCTCTGTTTTTTTTTTTTTTTTTTTTTTTTTTGTCCTGTTGATGGGCAGAGAGGGTGGTGGTGGTGGTGTTGACTGTTTTTTGACCGCGGGTGTTTCTGGGTTTTAATTTTATTGTGTGTGAATTGTGTGTGAATCATTTTATTGGAAATATTGTGAATCGTGTGTGAATCGTTTCTGGGTTTTAATTTTATTGGAAATATTGTGTGTGAATCGTTTGGATTTTAATTTTGTTAATCTATGGGTTTCAGGGTTTCAAAGGCCATGAGTTTTGGGTATGTTATTCATGGTAGTGGTAGCAGCAGGTGGTTGCAGAGGTTATTTGGGTAATGGGTTTTGTTTTTATTTGGGTTTTAGGATATATTATTTTATTGTGTAAAAATATTATTTTAATAAGTAGAATAGGAAAATAGAAGTTGGGAAGTTAGGTGTATTGAAAAATGGTATGGTATAAGTGATAAAGTAGCTTTTTGAGATTGTAAAATAGGATAAGATATAAGATCCCGCTGCGGATGCTCAATATTGTTACTGTTAAGTTAATATTGCCTTCTTGTTTTTTCAACAACTTGGGGTTGCATTTGGAGCTGGTTGAGGCAGTAGCAGCAGTACTATTTGCAGTGGCCCTTGTCCTTGTTGCTCTCCTTGACCTTGCAGTTGAGATCTCGCTAGTTAAACTTGTGTCTGAAGAGGAAGAATCACGAGCCTTGCCTTTTCCACAACCTCGACGTGGTCTTGACCTTCTTCTTCTTCTTCTCTCCAGCTTCTTCAATCGTTCTTCTTCTTCGTCTTCTTCCATAGCAATAGCAAGGCCAGCAACTGCCATAAAGCCTACAATTATGTCCACCTTTTCATGAATAGAAGAGTCGTCAGAGTCAGAGTCAGAGTGAAAAGGAAGCATTTTGGGTGGAATATCTTCAGACATAAAGATCTAAACTCAGTAAAGTTTAAAGAGAAAACAAAATATGGAGTGCTAAAAGACAAAATATGCTCTTTTTATACTTGAGAAAAATAGGACCGTTGGACCAAAATATTATCGTTGGAACCTTGGAAAATGGAATAAAAAGACAAAATATTTATATGAAATAGAGATATTTTTTTGAAAAATTATTTTGAAAGGTAACGTTTTTTTGTTTTTGTTTTTTGAAGTAACTTTCTAATTAATGAAGTTCACAAAATAGGTAACTAGAATATGTATTGTTCACACATGTTATGATAGAAAGGTTTCATGTAAACTTGATAAATATGTCCAGTCAATTGGGTTTAAGTTTGACTTATTTGGGTTTGGATCATATTAAAATGGGTCAAAATTGGTTCTAAACTGGCTATCAAAATTATGATTCTAATCCAATCTTATACGATATTAGGTTATGAAATTCACGAAAAATGCTAGGATCATTGAAAATGGCACAATCTTGTGCCATAACTTGTCATATGGCAAGTCACGTGGCAAGTTGTGATTAGTGAATGTGTGTCACTACATGGCCCACATACCCTCTTTCATCGGTTACAATTGGCCATGTGGCGAATTGTAGCACAAAGTTATGCCATTTTTAGTGGTACTAGCACAACTCTATTCACATAGGAAAATATAAGAGAGAGAGAGAGAGAGAGCATAACGGACTGAACTGGACTGAAATATAATGAAATAAAATGAATTGGCCCGAGTGGACTGAATAGACTGAATTTGATGATTAATTCACTTAAAAGAGTAAATCAATAGAAATTAGTTTATCAAAGTCACTATAATCACTTAACATTGTCAACCTATCTAGCTAGACAAAGACTTTAACACATAAATGGATAAAATTAATAGTAATTGAACCAATATTAATATATTGAAAATCCGATATCATGATTTAGCTGTAAAATTTAAAATTTTTGAAAATTTATTATATTTTATAAAAGAGTTCATTTACAGGGCCATCTTTTTTTTAAATAAATTATGCAATTACTTGCCTAAGAATTCCAAGCTCTTTAATAAAAGACAAGTTCATACTTATATATTCTTTTAGATTGCTGGATGTCAAATCAACACAGTTTGCAAAGTGCAAAGCCCCATTATGTAGATTCCTGAGCTCTGACACTTCAATTCTACTAGTAGTTTAACATGTTAAATTCATTTAATTGGTATTAGGAAGAATAATGTTTATTATGCAAAAACAATTTTACGAAGAAGTACAATCTATGTGCGTTTCTACAAATAATTCTGGTTAAGGCCAAGAAAAGCTTCTAATTGCAGAGATAATAAAATGCCTTTCGTTTTGGGTAAGATAATAAAACATAAACTTACGTGGAATTTATTATTATTTTTATTTTAATGAAAGATATAGTTTATCAATGCACTTTGTGTATAAACTTTCTGATAATATGATAGATAAAATGGAGGTGGGGAGTTTTGAACTCTGGATGCCTTTGTTAGAAACATCAGGGGAGATGACAGTTCAGCTACGGACTCTTGGACGTATTTTGTATATAAACTTGAAAAGTTTCTGTTTCTTGCATCTGAGTTCTGAATATGTCCTTACAACTTCCAGACTGTATCGGCATACAGTGGACATTACCGTCCAACTGCTGAGAACCTTGGCAGCTTCCTAGCCTTCCTCAATGAGAATGTGGTCAACCTTGATGAAAGTTCAGGTATGCAACTTATATGATGCTAATTATACATTGACATAATTGCAGTTGATAGAACATTTGGGGACATGAAATTAGTATATTACGCGTCACAAATTGACATCTATGAACTTTTTCCTGTCACTGGCCGCTTTTGTACATCTTTTGATAATCCACAACCTGTACAATGTAACCAACAATTGCCTAACATACTGCTTCCACCACATTTCCATCTAAGCTTTTTCTATTTTAGCCAGGTATGTTCCCCCTTGGAAGATCATGAGAGCTACAATATCAGCAATCAGTTCAAGAAAAAGATAAAATTCTGAACCACCCCACCAAGCTCTTAGTGAGAATGAGGTTAACAGCAGACTCTCTGAATCGTGTATCTTTGCTCAAACAAAAAGCACACCTACACACAGTTATAAGAGAACCTAGTCCAATAATCTCCAGAGCAGCAGAACAAGTCTTCTGAAAAGAGGAAGTAAGTTCCATATCAATTAGGACATCAATTGTCATTGAAATGGTCGACAGGAGCAGCCCAAGAATTGGGTGTGTCAGCGGATTACCCTCTGAAACTAAGAAAACAAGCCCTTGAATTTGTTAACCTCTCACCAAGGGACCCTCTCCCACACCATCAGTCTCTGATCTTCCCTCCCTTCTTAGTTCAACTATAACATTATGTGGGAAATGTGACCGTAGATTTACTTTCTTACAAGTTACAATAACGATTCAGCATCATTTTGACTTTTCTCTATTCTTTCTATACTGTTTAGTCCTCTTTCAATATCATCTCAGACCACCATGGATTCATTTCTCTTATTTTCTCACATGTGAAGGACTGTAATGTATGACCAAATACTCTATTCCCCACTCTGCAATACAAACATGGCATCATGTATGTATCCTGGGTCAAACAAACTGGGCTGTCAGCGCATCCAAAACCTCATGGAGATTTTGTTTATTGGAATTGTGTGTACTGAGATGCAGAAAAGTAGATATATATTGTTCTTCAATTCAGCCCAGCTATATGCTGTATCTTTCTTTAATTCCTATTCCATTATTTTTTGCCCTTGTGTAGCTCCATTCCACATCTTGGCCTCAGCAAATATATTTGAAAGCATGATCTGAGCTGAAGTATCTTCTGGATCAATGCTCAAAATTTTCTCAGCAGCGAATCTTCCCGAGCTACATCCTCGTGAACTTTGCGGCCAGACAACGGGACAAGAGATACCGCCACACCACCTTATTAGGTTCCATTGGAATACTCCTAATGAGTTCAAAAGCTCTTTTTGTCTGTATTTTACGGGGAAAGAGGCTGACCAAAGAAGCTAAATGATCTGTCCTAGGGGCAATGCCATGGTCTTTGATCATGGAATTGAAGTGGTGCCATCCCTCCTCTACAAGTCACGCCCACAAGCAGATAATATTCCAAGAAAAGTAATACCATTAGGTTTGATCCCATTACTATGCATTATGTTATAGATCTCTGAAGCTTCCCTCCCAAAACCATGTTGGGCATATCCCACAAGCATGGTATTCCAGGAAACCATGTTTTTTTTTGGTACATAGATAATCAAAGACACTCCGAGCTTCATTTAGTTTTCCAGACTCATACATGTCTATAAGAGCACTCCCTACAACCACATTTTAGTCAAACCCAGGTTTCAAGATGCAGCAATGGGTTTGTTTTCCCCACTCTATTGCTGGGATATTGCCACAGATGCTCAAAATGTTGAACCCGAGCTCACCCCTTTTGGCATGTTATGTTGTGGTTAATTGTTCTAATCACAAGGGAAAATGATCAAATTCTCAAGGAATATAGCAACGTAATTCTCTATAATTTCACATAAATTGTAGATTCCACCATTAATTTAATTAGTATAATTTACTATTATATAAGAGGAGAGTTAATAATTAATCATTAACAATTTAGTGTTGATTAAAATGCATTTATTATTATTATTAAAATTGGAATTATTACCTTCATAGAAAAGTTTTGGAATAATAACCTATTTGTTCTACCTTCTTTTTATATAAGAGAAGAGTGAATAATTATCAGTATCGATAGACTAGTCCAGATTAACTCAAAGCGCACATGCACATGGGAACTAAATTATGGTATCGATAAACTAGTCAAGATAAACCCAAAACACATGCGTGTGCGCACACACACAAGTCATAACTCATAAATATATTATATATCAAATTATCAAATTATTTTTATATTGAATTTATCATCTACGTAAATTTCACCAAGTATACAAAGGTTAAATGATAAAATATAAATTATTTTATACAAAACCTCTTATAAAATAACCTTAAATGTTTACTAATCAAACTTGTTAAACGATAATAAAATTCAATAAAAACAAAAGTAATAACGTTGACAACTTTGAATTTTCCAACCCTCATCTTGATGATAGTTTACAACGAGGCCAATGATTTCAAATTTCCCATCGATGCACTAATATATAATTTAGAAGGGTAATTTATGTGCAGGTTTAGCAATATTTATGTTAGTGAATCGATCTGAACCATTGGGCTAGACTTCTTTTTTTTTTTTTAGAACCCATTGGCCTACACTTTAACAATCATCAGCCTCGGTTTTTAGAATAGGAAAACAAAAAGTGGTCATACTTGCATACTTTCTTTGGTCTCCACAAGCACTCAAATGGATCATTAAATCTGGTAATGATAGAGAAGGAATAACACAAGAAACACATTCTCTAATTAATTACTTGTACATAAGATAACAAGTCAAGCACCCAAGAAATCGTTATTGCTTACATGATTACATCCAAAGCATGTAAAGTACATTATATGTGTCCACATTTAACATAATTTCGCTATATATTATATTAAGTTCAACAACTACAATCGATTACTTCCACAAAGCAAATGGAGTAAAGTCTTTAAGCTGCAGCAACTGCTTCTGCAGGCTTCCCTTCTGATGCCTCGGCTTCCCAGAAGGTAGTCTTTTTCCCAGTTTTTGAAACGGTCTGCAGAACTGACTCAGGCTGCACATTGCCTTTCACTGTCACCTTCTGCTCCTTCAAATCAATATCATATGATTCTACACCTGAAGTTGACAAGAATGGACACCAATTATAACCACCATGCTTTTTAAGCCTAAATCTCTCACCTAAATTTCCAAATCAGTATAGTTGTGCACATTTCCAGCCATATGAAAAGAGTTTTTTTGAGTTTTTAACCAAAGACAATTCTTTATTTGAAAAGAGTTTTTGACCAAATCAGTATAGTTGTGCACATTTCCAGCCATATGAAAAGAGTTTTTTTGAGTTTTTGACCAAAGACAATTCTTTTTTGAAAATATCAATTACATTAAACCAAGTGCTGGACAGAAAGGCTTGTTTTAACTACTACACATGTCCCAAACCACTTCGTAGGAGAAACTGATAAACTTTCAAACTTCATCAGTTGAAAGCACAAATTATTATTACAAAATTGAACAAAAGAGCTGTTAGTAGAGATTTAAATTTTCACTCTGGTCAACTACAACAGAGCTGTCAGGACATAATAACCTTAAATTAATTAACTTAATTTCATTGTTAGTGAAGTAAGATTCCAGAAGTTCCAATGTCAAAAGACCACAACAACATAATTTAGACTTCACAGAATAGGAAACCGCGCTATCAAACCAAGACAAGCGCACATAGAAAGAAGAAAATACAGAAACTCAATTTTTGGGATAAGACCTATACTATTTGCACTCAGAGGCAGAATATTAACAAATTAGCAAAGCTCCTAACAACCATTTGGCCATTGGAAAAATTATAGTTCTATATTTTTATAAATGAATAACAGATACTTGAAAGAAAGTTTAGAGAGAGAGAGAGAGAGAGAGAGAGAGAGAGAGGAGACATTATAAGTTACATTTTTTCTGATAGATAAGTGCCATTAGAGGTGTGCAAGTAAAACAACAGAAATAATTTAAACTGTCAGGGCAGCAACAAACCTTCCATTTTGCCCAGAACCCTTTTCACAGCCCCAACACAGCCTTCACAGGACATACCAACCTTGAGGACAACAGTCTGCACCAAGACCAGATAGAGTTTCAGGTTAAAAACAATGAAAGAAAAGGTCAAGGAAAACATTCACAAAAGAACAGCATTAAACTTTACTCCACCATAGGAAGATTAGTATGATGCCAAAATGACATTAATCACATAAATATTTGAGAGAGATAGATGCAACAGTATTAAGTTTAAAGCTGAATATTAAGATAGAAGAAAATGCATCAAGCTCTGAGGTGTAAACCTCAAAATTTGAGCATATTTGGGGTGCTCAAGCCTTAAGACCCTGAAGTGTCAGTCCACTATGATCTATCATTTTTTTTTTTTTTTTGGGTTTTCAGAAGCTTAGTGAAAATTACAGACTACAAATTATTAATAACCCCTGATATGTTATTGCCCTTTTTCTTCACGTGGTATGTTCACATGGAGGCAACAGAACGCACTTGATTAATTCACATAACCGCCCAACTTTCACAAAGTAATTCTGATTGTTTAGATCTTCAATAAGTTGTAAAGCACACATGAAAGAAGGTTTCTTTTACATATATGGCATGTTCATTACATTGGAAACTGGTGTCTACAAACATTCAAGTCTGCATCTTGATCATTTAAATTCACCCTCTCTGCCTTCTCCTTCCTGCTTTTCCTGTACCTTTATTTTAAGTCTATAAATCTCGATCTAAAGCAAGTAACTTCCTCTCTCAATTTTCACAATGCAAACAGATATTAGTCTATAACAATGCCTAAGAGCAAAACTAGTGTACAAAATGAATACAACATTTAAACACCATTAAAATTGCACAATTGAACAAAAGTTTCTTCTTGCAAAGAAAAACTCAACTATATACTAGCAGCAGTCCCAACCTAGTCATCTAATAAAAATCAGACATATCTTCCTCAAATTTCACATAAAAAGTTATGTTTTTTCTGTCAAACTTTACACATACCCAAAAAAACTTCAGTCACAGAACGAATCAAAAGGCCTTAGCAAGCCCAATGGGTTTCTAAAACAATCTTCTATACACAGAAAATCCAAGTAGTGGATCTTGAACCCACGACCTCACCCTCCACCTAACACTTACAAGTGGAGGAGGCGCCATTTGAGCTAGAGCTCATTGGCAAATCCCATACGAGTAATCTCTTACACATTAGTTGCTAAAAAATAAATCAACAACAACAACAAAAGAAAATCCCACATGATTTATTAACCACAACTCACAAATTTAAGCTGATTTGTGTCCTACCTACATTATCCCTTTTTTTTTCAACCAATCTATGGATTCATTCAATCCCAATGCTCATAATCTCCAAAAATAGTAGGCAAACTGTGGAACAGGTCAAACTTCCTTTTTCTTTTTTTGGGTTGGCTGAGTCCTTAAAACAAAGTCAACCCATCAAAGAATACAATTCAAAGTACCTTAAATGTTGTTCAGACACAAGCTACATCAGCCCAAACTTAGCATTAATACCAAATCTCTAAAACTATAAGAGACCCAGAGAGAAACAGAACATGTTAATGCACAAAGACCCATCACACATGTGATATCAAACATGAAGAAAAAGCAAAAATACCCAGAAAAATAAACACATGAAACAATAATCAGATTTGAAATAGAAGAAAAGGAAGAGGGATCTGGTGAGGAGTACCTGAGACATGGCTATAGATTTGAAGAGGAAAAAAGAAGAGAGATTTGAATTTGGTTGTTGATTTTTTTGGTATGGGCTTTTACAATGAAAAACTTGGGCTCTTTGGGTAGATTTATATAGACAAGTCAGAGAGAGAGAGAGAGAGAGAGAGAGAGAGAGAGGAAGGAAAGTAGAGGAAGGAAAGAAAGATACGTTTGTAGTGTTTGGTGCGTCGGGAGAGGTTGACCGCATTAAAAAAAATGGGTTTATCATCACCCTTGACGTAACGTAAAAAGGACACGATTTTTAGTGATTTCAGGTTACTTTTGCGTAGTAATTTACTTTTTTTTTTTGTGCTAATTAATTGTCCACTTTTCTTCTTTGGAAAGCAATAAATTAATTGGGGGGCTATTCTAGATTTTATATAATAAAAAAAAGGGTGTACAATCTTTTTTTTATGGGTCCTCTGGTGTGGTTAGGGTAATTTTTAACAAATTATTTTAGTTAAAAAAGTTTTGAAACTATTTTTATGAAAAATATAAAAATATATTAAAAAATTAATTGCTTTTTATTTATTTATTTTTAATTTTCATAAAAACTTTCTTTAAATGGTTTATTAACAAATGTTCTTAAAACATTCGTTAACATTTTTATTTGTTTATTTATATTTTTAGAACCAGTTTGCTATAATTAATGGAGCTACATTAAGAATAGTAACTTTTATAACAGGAAATAAAAAATATAGTGGAATAATTATTTTTATTCATTATTATGGTGGTTACCTATAGAAAATTTGTAAAAAAAATTTCTTATGAAAAGTTTGTTTTAAAAATATATTAATTTTAAAAATAGTTACATGCATTAAGGGATAGCCATTATAACAGTTTTAGAAATAAAATAACTTTTTTTGAGAAATAGAAATAAATAACTATTCCTTAATTATTACTAAGGAATAGTTAGTAACAAGCAATAACTATTTCATGTAATAAAAATGTTACCATGTAATAAATAATTATTACACATGAATAATTAACAACCTATTTGGCTATTTGTCCTAAATAATTTTTTTTAATGCTAAATAGTATATAGTCTAGACCCAATGTATTACTCTTGGGTTTTTTTTTTCCTCCTCCTTAATCTAGATTTAACCTTAGGTTTTTCATCATGAAAGTAAAAATTAGCCGGTATTATTAATAAGCATCATGTTTTTCTTAATAATTATTTTAAAGAATAGGTTATTTATTTTTTATAAACAAAGAATAGGTAGATTATTGTATACAATAATTGATTTATGTGATACTTTTTTCTCTCCATGTAGAAAATAATTTTAAAAAATAATTAATTAAAAATCAATTACGTGCATGTATAATTTTTCAATAAGTATTAAGTGTTTGTGGGGTGTGGAGGGCAAGGCTCTGGATTCAAGTTTCTAGGAAGTAGCTTCACACATATATACACTTAGATTAGGTTAGAGTATAATTTCTATCTTGTATAAAAAAAAAAAAAAAAATAGTTGTGGTTATATTGACTAAAATACATCCTAAATGGGATGAAACTATGTTTTTTTTTTGTTTTTAATAGAAAACAATGAAAAAATGTTTAAATATGCAGATCAAGGTTAATGCTTAGGCTGTTTCTAAAAAAGAAAAGTTTAATGCTTTGGTAGTATGGTATATACGTACTATGCAGTGTTAGTACTGACTAAATTCGTTGGTAAATTCCTTGGTGCTATATAAAAAAGCAATGATCATATCTTGCTCAAATTAGGGACGATTGAGGAATTTAAATATAAATAAGAAGAGATTACCACCCTCAATTGTAGCCCAACCAATAGAAAAGGTAAAAAAAAAAACAAAATCCTAATTATATTAACCAAAATTAACTAATAAATTTAGAGATACAAAATATTTTACTACATACCATTGACATGACTTGCAATAATTAATGTGTAATAAAAATAATATTAATAATGAGTCTATATAAAAGTGATATTATTTTAATCATGAATCGATCTATTATTATTATTATTATTGTTATTAATATTAATATTGAAAAAAAAAACCTATTATTTTAAGTTGTGAAAATTTGTGTGCGTAATATTGCTCAAAATTAGCTCATTAACCTCATTTGTTGGCCCTAAAACTTGTAGAATTGACTGTTGTAGCGAGTGCTCGTACTTGTTCAATGCCAACACGTCGCGACGGTATTGGGTAACTATATCTACTAAAACAGTTCTGCAGAGGAGCCAATGGCCATGGACAAGATATCTTGCAATTAGGCAATGCCAGAGTGTGTTTAGGTTTGAATTTTGATTAAAGAGATGGATTAGTTGACCTGATCAGGATTTGGTACCGTTCGATAAATTCAGCAGTACAAACTCGTTTTCTTCTGGTAGTACAAAAAAAGTGATTGCAGTACTTAGTCTTAGTGTGTAGTACATGCTCGTTCGAATCCCTTCCATGGTCCCATAGATCAGAGTTCTGTACCAACATGACGAAAGAGATGGTAGTGCCATTTTCTAATCAACATGTAAGTTTTGTAAGGCACTCATGCTTTGATATTACTCTTTGTTCCTAGAATATCTCCAAAATCAAGATAATGGTCCAGAGTCGTCAAAAGCCTTGTCGTTTAACTGGCGTCTTTTGATATATTTAACAGAGACATGTATGGTTCAAATCTTCCTTTCTCTATGATCGAATTATCAAAATAAAATATAAAGATAATGGTCCAGAGTCGTCAAAAGCTTAACTTGAGTCTTTTGATATATTCAGCAGAGACATGTATTGTTCGAATCTTCCTTTCTCTATAATTGAATTATCGAAATAAAATATAAAGATAATGGTCCAAAGCACCATTTTTCTAGGATGTCTGATGACTGATGAGGAATCCAGAAATGGTTGAGCATTTGAGTTATCCTTATATACACGTACCTGCTTTTAATACAGACCAGATAATAATAAAAAGAAAAAAAGAAAAAAAAGATGGCCATCAATGAAATTGTCTAAAATATGACCTTGGATGAATCCTTTCAGAGGATTGTGCACCTGGATGAATAATATTCACTAAAATTAATTAAACTTTCCTTTCTCAAAAAAAAAAAAATAAAAAAAAATAATAATTAAACTTTCGGGGTTTCATAGCAATCACATAGCATTGATGAATGATGATAAGATTGTACAACAATTTAAAATTTTCAGATCTCTCAGGAACAGTAAAATAATATTTTGAAGAGCAATTTGCAAGAAACCCATATATGGGAAAATTAAAATTCGCAATGTATACTCCTTGAAGATTTTATTGTTCTTTACGAAGGCATAATCTTCAAGTTTAGTATAACATTCATGCAATCTCACTTGTTACATAATTAAATTGTGATTCTGTAATAATGTAATTAACTCAGGTATTTCATTCACAGTATGACTTATGAGTTTTTTGAGAAAATAAAAAAAATAAAAGAGTTCACAAGTATTTATGGGGAAAAAAAAGAAGAATCATGTTTATTTAATTAAAAATTGATTCTTAGTATTATGATATGTGGGAGAAAATATTCAAAAATTGATTTTTTTTTTAAATAAAAAATATGCTTGATCTTATCGGCTGTCTATTTAATATAAACGTAAGTTTACAACAAGTCCATTACGCCTTTCCCAATTTATTAAAAAAAGAAGAAGAAGAAGATAGATTTATATAAGCTTGAGTAGATTAAACTTTGATGACTTTTTATTTTAAAAAAAAATGAGTTACCCAATTTTATAAATATATATATATATATATATATATTTTAGAATACTAAATATTTTAACACACACTCGAGGAGAGGGGAGAGGGGAGAAGATCTTAAATAAACTAACAGTGGTATACACCATGTGTGTGTGTTAATCCTTCATCAAAAAATGAATGTGAGTTAAAAATGTTTAAAACTTGTGCTGTGTATCTAAGAGTTATACACTATTGTTAGTTATTTTAAGACATTCTCCCCTCTCCCCTCTCCCCGTGTGTGTGCGTTAAAATACTTAGTATTCTAGGAAAAAAAAATAGCGGGTTAATTTCACATCGAAAAATGATCGTGAGTTAAAGAGATTATATATTATATATTAAAGTAAAAACTCAATCAAAAATCCAAATTAGATTGTAACTATACTACAATTTTGTGTCAAATGTCATTCTAGTTACATAATTAGACTCAAATTTCATGTTAAGTATCTTACCAAATTTTTAATTATACTTTAAATTAGAGTCAAAGCATAGAAAATATTAAAAAAAAAAAACTCAATTTGAAATTATTATTTTTACAATACTATGAATTTGTACAATCTTTTACTAATAAGGCAGAAACGTTTATATATATATATATATATATATATATATAAACTCTAGATGGTCCCGTTCAAAGTATATGTTAGGTCTATTAAAAATACAAATAAAATATAAAAGAAAGAGGCATGTTAGGTGAACCATCCTTCAGCGTTATAACCGATCACAATTGACAACAATAAATCAACCGGATGTATTAAGATGCACGTACGTTTGGTAAACACATTATTGGCCAACTTAGCTGAAAAAGTTCTTCTTTTGCTCTCACTATGAACCCAGAGTTTTCCGTGGAACCTCCTCGCTCTATTGAAGAAGATGATGCGCTTGGACGAAGTGTCAAGAGATTTAAGGAAGGCACGGGTATCAGGCAGTCCTATCTGCCTCGTACACCTGTGAGTTATAAGGATACTCTGTTAGGAGATATCCCTGGTGCTTACGAGCAAGCCTTCAAATTTGACTTAGTCAGAGATGATGATGAAGAGTCCGAATCTGAGCTGGAACCTCTTATTGAAGGTATGGCTGATGTTAAGTTGTCCAAAGAAACCTTAATGCGCATTAGGGAACCTTGGTCTAAAGCATTGATTGTAAAAGTGTTTGGTAGAACTGTTGGTTACAACTACCTCACTTTTAAAATCAATGCTTTATGGCAACCTGCAGCTAAATTAGATTGTGTTCATCTGGGAAGGGATTTCTACTTAATTAGATTTTCTTGTGTTGATGATTATGACAAGGTTTTAAAAGGTGGTCCTTGGTTTGTTGGTGATCACTTTTTAGCCATCAGACCTTGGGAACCTTATTTTAAAGCCTCAGAAGCTAAGCTGTCCTCTGTGGCAGTTTGGGTCAGATTTTCAGAGCTCCCTATTGAGTTCTATGACAGGTCTGTGCTAAAAGAAATTGGTAGTGTTATTGGCCCTGTGTTGCGTATAGACTCATACACTGCTTCAGGGACTAGGGGGAGCTGTGCTAGGCTATGTGTTCAAGTTGACTTGGAGAAACCTCTTATTACTGTAGTTAGAATTGGCAAGTGCAAGCAGGCAGTGATGTATGAAGGCATATCTTCTTTATGTTTCAGTTGTGGCCGCCTGGGCCATACTCAAGGCAATTGTTGTTACAGTATCAAGCCGTGTGAAAATGGTGGTCAAGTTGGAGAAGCTTCTAAAGTGCAAGATGTTGGTCAGCCTGGGGATTCCACTAACGTCCAAGTTGTGGGCTAGGATTTCCAACCAAGTCCCAATTATGGGCCTTGGATGTTGGTTACTAGGAAACGTAGTTTAGTCCGTAATGGACGAGGACCCAATTTGGTTAAGGAGAATTCTGGAAGTGAGGGGTATAAGGGTAAATCCAAATATCAAGTATTGGATGAAGATGAGACATCTAAATCTTCTTTTGAGACTTAGGAGACAACGTTGCCTGACTTGGCACGTGAGGATGTGATGCAACAGGAACACGATGAGAGTATGGATACTGTGGAAGGGGATTTGCTGGTCAACAAAACTAGTGGAGAAGATTCGCGGACTGATCCACAGGCAAGTTTTGAAGAAGGGTCTAGCAGGAAGCACACCCAAAGCTCAAAATTTCGTTCAACTAAAAGCCTTGGGATTAAAAGTTCTAAAACTTTGAAACGCCAAGCAGCTTCGTTTGGGAGTAAGGTGCTAAATAATCCAACCCCGCAACTTGCAAATAAGTCTCTCTCTGCACCCAATCGAACCAAGCTTCCTCGGATTGATTCCTCTTCCTCGGCCAGGATGGGTGATTTGGTATAGAAACAGGGTAATGATAATTTCAGAGAATTTGAGCAGGCAAAGGAGGCCGTCAGTCATGCCTCACTTCGACGAATCAGGGTGGATTGTTCAGGAGAGGAGGATTGTGGATTTCAGAGGGTCGGCTTCAGCACATATGGGGAATCATCCTATGTTGAAGCTGATCCAAATCCTGGTTCCGATCAAGAGATGCGATCTGCTACTTTGCTGCAGAGAGGATACAATGGGGATTCTCAAGTACTTGATGGTATGGAAACCGAACTGGACAATGTCCAAGGACCTTCTAAGGAGGCTAGGATGGAGCATGGTGGATGCAACGTTGATGAATCCTAGTCCAATTGAGTATCCTTTAGGTCATTTTGTTCAAATGAATATCTTAATGTGGAACTGCAAGGGTGCGTTAAACCCCGATTTTAAGAGAAGAATTTTTGAGATGGCTGTTAATCATAATGCGGCGATCATGGTAATTACAGAGACTAGAGTGGGTGGAGATAGAGCTGAGAAGATCATCGCTGACCTGTCATTTGATGGTTTTATCACAACTGAGACAATTGGTTATGCTGGGGGCCTTTGGATACTTTGGAAGAAGGATGAAGTTGAAATTGACTTGCTTGCTATCACAGAACAAGAAATTCATGCCACAGTTAAGGTACGCTCTTCTGGCCTTTTCTGGTTCATTTCTGCGATTTATGCTAGTCCTCGGTTGGCTGAGAGATGAATGGTCTGGGCCAATCTTTCGGAAATTGCTAAACTCCATAACCAACCTTGGCTAATGCTTGGTGACTTCAATGAAGTTTTAAATAGTGAGGATAAGTTTGGAGGGAACCAGATAAATTTAAATAGGGCTTTGGAATTTAAGACTTGTTTGGATAACTGTAGTTTTTTGGATTTGGGTTTTGCTGGCCCGAAGTTTACTTGGACTAATAAAAGGCCAGTCACTAGTCTTATTCTTGAAAGATTGGATAAGTGTATGCGAATCCAAGTTGGAGGCTTTTATACCCTGAAGCTTTGGTTACTCATCTTCCAAGGGCCTTTTCTGATCATTGCCCTGTTTTAATTGAGCTTTTTGGTAAGAGGCCTAACTGCTCTAATAAACCTTTCTGGTTTCATACCATGTGGCTTCTCCATCCTTAATTTCCTAAGGTGGTAGAGGAAGCTTGGTTGGAGAGAAGATCCCTTTCCACTGCCATATCTGACTTTTTGAAAAAAGCCCAGAAGTGGAATAGTGAAGTTTTTGGTAATTTATTTGCTAGGAAAAGGAGAGTGTTAGCCAGATTGGGGGGAGTTCAAAAAGCTATTGCTAATTATCCTAGCGAATCCCTTCTCAGATTGGAGAAAATGTTGATTGAAGAGCATGCTCTTATTATGTTGCAAGAAGAAGAATATTGGGCTCTGAAGTCCAGGTTGAACGCTGCAACTTTTGGAGATCGTAATACTTCTTTCTTCCACATTACTACTGTGGTGCGTAGGCAAAGAAATAAAATTAGAAGTCTTGTTAATGGGGTTGGGGAATGTATTCAAGATGAGGAAAGAATTAAGGAGTTGATACAATCTAGCTTCATGAAACTGTATGCCTCTGAATTGAGTGTGGTTTATCTTAAATCCCCTGTTACTGATTTTTCTTGCTGTGTCCTATCTGAGGAGGATACGTGTTGTTTGGAAAGAGTGGTGGATGATGAGGAAATCAGGGAAGCTTTGTGGACTCTCAAACCCTTTAAGGCACCTGGGCCTGATGGATTACATGCTGGTTTTTTCCAGCACTTCTGGCATAATGTCAAAGATTCTATTTGCAATGAAGTTAAAAAAGCTTTTGGCCTTGGTGTTATTCCAGAATATTTGAACAAAACTCTGATAACTTTGATTCCTAAGTGCCAATATCCTGATTCTCTAGCCAACTATAGACCTATCAGTTTGTGTAATTCAGTGTATAAAATCATCTCCAAGATTTTAGTGGCTAGGATTAGGCCATTGCTTAGCAATCTTATTTCCCCAATCCAAACTGCTTTTGTGCCAGGGAGGAAAGGGGTGGATAATGTGATTATCGCTCAAGAACTTATTTACACCATGGATAATTTGAAGGGCAGGGAGGGGTATATGGCGGTCAAGGTGGATCTAGAAAAGGCCTTTGACAAATTAGAGTGGAGTTTCATCCACAAAGTCCTTCAAGCTTTCCATTTTCCCCCAAGCATAATTAAAGTCATCATGAGTTGTGTGTCTTCTACAACAATTTCTGTGTTGGTTAATGGGGATGCCCTTGAAGCTTTTTCTCCGTCTAGAGGCATAAGGCAAGGTGATCCTTTGTCGCCTTACTTGTTTATTTTGTGCATGGAGTATTTGGGTAGTCTTGTTGAAGAGAAATGCTCTAAAGGAGCTTGGATTCCTCTTAAGGCTTCTCGTGGGAATATAAACATTTCCCACCTCTTTTTTGCGGATGATCTTATTCTGTTTGCTAAAGTTAATAAGGATATTTGTGAAGTCATTCCGGATGTTTTGCGTAATTTTTGTTTAGAATCGGGGCAGAAGGTTAATTTGGAGAAGTCAAGAATTTATTTCTCTCCTAATGTTTCTCTTGATCTTAAAGAAAAAGTTTGCGAAAGTTTGGGTATGCTTGAAACTGATAACTTTGGGAAATATTTGGGATTCCCTCTTAGACATAGAGGTGCTTCTAGAAGACAATTCAACTTTGTGGCTGATTGGGTGATGAGTAAGTTGGCTGGGTAGAAGGCAAAATTCTTATCCTTTGCTAGTAGGGCTGTTTTGGTGAAGTCTGTGATGTCAGCTATTCCTAATTATGTCATGCAAAGAGCTGCTCTTCCAGTTCACTTGTGTGACAAGTTGGATAAAATTAATAGAGACTTTCTTTGGGGATCGTCGAATGAAAAGCGGAGAATGCATCTTGTTGGATGGGGAAAAATTATCAGGCCTAAAGATGAAGGGGGTCTGGGGATTCAATCTGCCAGAGCAAAAAATATTGCGCTTTTGGCAAAGTTGAACTGGAGAATGTATCAAGAAAAAGAGGCTGTTTGGGCGAGGATTTTGTTGAATAAGTATTGTTCCAATTCTAGAAGAAGGGCTGCTAACCCGAATGTCCTTCCTTCTTCTCCTAATTGGTCTGCCATTAAGCTTGGTTTCCCTACCTTTGTTAAGGGCATTTGTTGGGGGATTGGTAATGGCTCAAGAAAAAGTGTTTGGTCTGATAATTGGATTAAAGGACAATCCTTAAGGGAACTCATTGAGGGGCCATTAACAAGGAATGACATGAAGTTAGTCATAACTGATATTTATGATAACCAGGAGTGGAATTGGGAAAATTTATCTTTTGTTTTGCCTCCTTTAATCAAGGATAAAATTAGAGCTGTTCCTTGCCAAGAATTTGGCAATGAGAAGAATGTTCTTTTGTGGAAACAAACAAAGGATGGGGAGTTTACTGTTAACTCGGCTTATCTCCAAATTATTGGTGGTGCTGGCGAAGGTAATAATTTTAGGGGCAACTGGATTTGGAAGATAGACATGTCTCCAAGAATTGTAAGCTTTTTATGGTTATGTTTGCATAATAGCATTCCTGTCAGGGAGGTTTTGGCTACTAGGGGTATCAACTGCAGCAAGTTATGCCCCATATGCAAAGAGGAAGATGAATCAATTGAGCATTTGCTTAGAGAGTGTGTTTTTGCTCGGCAATTCTGGGCTGATCTTCATGCTCCCCGGGTCTCACCTATACCTATCCATAATATGAGTGATTGGCTGCAAGCTAATTGTCAAAGCAAGTTAATTCATCGTAGCTCTATCCCATGGAATTTTATCTTTCCGCTTGCTGTCTGGAACATTTGGAAACATCGCAACAAAGTTGTGTTTGATAATGTCCCTCTTAATTTGAATCTCCACAGAACTTGCCTCAATGAAGCAAGGGAGTATTTTTATTGTATTGCTAAAACTAGGAGAAAGAAACGATTGATTTTCATACCTGTGAAATGGAACAAGCCACCTGAACAGTGGTTTAAATTAAACACGGATGGTACTTCAAGTGGGAATCCTGGTAAGGCTGGGGGTGGTGGCTTAATTAGAGACTGTAATGGGAAATGGATCAAAGGTTTTTCGAGATCCATTGGGCTTGCCTCCAGTTTTGTTGTAGAATTTTGGGCGCTAAGAGATGGACTAAAGCTGGCCTTAGGCATGGGAGTTCAGAGGTTGGTTGTGGAGTTGGATGCTAAAGTGGTGGTTAGTCTCATTACTTCCATAGGTGGGGCTAATAAACCGTATCTCCCTCTTCTTAATGATTGCAGATACTTGCTAAATAGGTTCCTCCAGACCAGAGTGGTGCATGTGTTCAAAGAAGGGAATAGGTGCGCTGATGCACTTGCAAGACTGGGTAGCAGCATGGCTGAGGAGTTTTTGGTTTTCGATACTCCTCCTAGTCCTGATGTATTGTATTTTGTTAATACTGATGCTGCTGGTGTATTATATAATAGGACCTCTAACTCTGTTCTCACTGATATAGTGTCTTAGTCCTGTTTGTATTTTCCTCTTCACCAAAAAAAAAAAAAAAAAAAAAAAAAACACATTATTGGCCATTCTTTTTTGGCGAATCAATTGCGGTGAAGGTGCAACAACACGAGAAATTATAAGGTCCACATAGTGGATAAGTGATGTGATCCACCATTCTACTAAAAAATTGTCACTTGTTTAAATTGTTAGTTAGAAAATTTTTTAAACAGAAATTAATTACTGACTCAGCAAGTTTAAACAAGTGCAAGTTTTTTAGTGGGATAGTGAATAAGTGACGTGGTCCATCAGAGGACTCTATAATTTCCCCAACAACACATTCTAAGATTATCTCTTACCAATCAAAATGGTGGGTGGGTCCTTAACTTACATACAATAGTATTTCCACTTTTTGTTAATGTCAAACAGATACTTATTTTACATTTTGTAATTCATTTGGCTGATTTTTAATTTTTTTTTGCTCAGAAAAGTTGTTGAGTTTAAAATTAAGAAATTTTTTTTTTTTTTTTTTTATAGTATAGATTTTTTTTTGAGGGATTTTATTAGTTACTAAGATATTATAAAGTTTTCATACAAACTAAATTAAAAGTTCTTTTATCAAGTTTCATTTAAAAAAATACCCCAAAAAAAAAAGTTTCATTTAAAAAGTTTTTCAAAAAAAAAAGTTTCATTTAAAAACTTTTTCAAAAAAAAAAATTCATTTAAAAAAACTATCTCTTTCATGTATATATAGAGCATATTGTTTTATCATTCTACAAATATTCCTTTTTGTCGTATAATAGCACTTTTGGGTTGCCTACGTTGGAGGAAAAGTGAAGTATCACACTCAAATATATATATATATATATATAATCTTTTTTTTTAACCCCCCAAAAAAAAACCTATAGATGCTTTTGTCTACACACTAAAATAACATATGTATATGGATTTGGGGAAAAAAATAAAGAAAAAAAAAAAAAAAACACTAAATTACATATATACTTGGCCAATTCAAATTTTGTTGTCTGCTTGTCCCTTGTGAGTGTTCGAACATCGTTTTTTCACGATTTTAGCGGATATTATTTGATTTTTACCTCTCTCTCTCTCTCTCTCTCTCTCTCTATAAAATAAGACTAAGGTACAGAATTTAAGTACTATTCCTTAGGTTTCATTTTTAAAATTTTGCTATATGAATTTTTTCAAATAACTGAATCTTATAAGGGGAACCTAAGTAACAATACATAATATATATATATATATATATATATAGTTAAAAGATAATTATTATTACTAGTCTACTAAAATTTCAAATCATTTTACTTCTAAAAAAAATTTGCTCCAAATTTGTAGTCAAATGACCATAAAAATATTTCAAATGATCCAACTTTGTTCCAAACTGTTCCTGATTGTTAAATTTATATAGTTTTTATTATTTTTTTTTATATTATGATAATAATAATTTTTACCCTTATTAATTTGCTGAATCGATGAAATATTCCAAATAGCATCACAGTGCTGATCTATTTAAGTTTTTTGTTTTGGTAGAAATGGAGGTCTTATTTAATTATAAACAAAGTTCATACATCAATAGCTATAGTCACCCTTCGGGCACACAGTCTATTACTTTCTAGGCCAATCATACTCCTTACATAACACGAATTCAAAAAAGTAGGGCAGGTTTCATATATAGTCAAAACTTGCTGTTGATGGTTTCCCTGTTTCACGAGACCATCGGTGCACTCATTTGCATAATGGTATATGTGGTGCGCCCAAACCTCCCATGCCTACGCCATAAGGCTCCTGCAATCACATAATAAAGGAAACACATTAGGAGGGAAATTAGAATTCTCATTAGTTAACCAGGCTAAGATTATCATAGAATCAATTTCAAGGTGGATAAATTTAAATCCCAAGTCCTAAGCCAACTGAAGCCCTTGACAAACTGCTCCAAATTTTGCCACATTATTGGATGTAATGCCCAGAGCTATCTCTCAAAAGGCCTCCTGCCCTTGCCATTCCTGGATTGCTTATTGAATTGCCATCCGTGTTGAGCTTTATAAAGGGTTCAGCTGGAGCAATCCATGTAACTGGTTGATATACCTTACGTTGGACTGGTTTATTAGGACCTACTAAGTAAAAAAATTCAATAGAGGCCTAGACCATTTTATAAAAAAGTCTATTCTGGGAACTCAATTGATTATGAAATATACGCTCATTTCTGGCTAACCATAGATGCCAACATAAAAATGGGAAGTATATTTTCTAGGAAGTTGCAGGTTCAAGATAACAACATCCCTAGTTGCATTGGTTTGCAACCATGATTGCAGCGGTAATTGAAAAAATGTAAGTGGCAGGACACTCGGTGAATGACACCAAACCTCCTCGGCCCATGTGCAGTCTCTTAAAATGTGGATCGTTGTTTCAAGTTTATTGCATCAAGGATAGCGGTCACTTATGTATGGTCTAGAAAAAACTAAATACCATTGTTATTGATTCCGTTCCGTTTCAGCCGGAACGGCCGGAATATTTTGTACCGACATGAAAACCGGTACCATAATACCCCTAATTCCACCTCGGATCAAATTTCGGCCTATTTCGGAGTGTTCCGACCATTCTAGCCAATTCTGGCCAATTTCGGCCGGGTACCAGATTTTGGCTTAAAAAAAAAAAAAAAAAACCTCTTACCTCCTTCTTCTTCTTTTTCTGGGTTTCAGACACTTCTTTTTTTTGTTTTTTTCTTCTTCTTCTTCTGGTGGGTTTCAAACCTATCTTCTTCTTTCTTTTCTTTTGGTGGGTTTCGGTCCTGTCAATCTCCCTTTTGTTTTTTATTTGTGTGTTGTACAGGTAAATGATGATGTATTTGACTATTTGTCAGCCTCCTTACCCTTCCTTAAATGCTATGTCCTTTGTTTTAAATTTTTTGTTTGTTTTACCAGCACACGTGATACTCTTCTCTCTTGTCACTTGGTTTTTTTTTTTTTTTTTTTTTTTTTTTGAGAAACTTGTCACTTGTGTTTTAAAATTTGAATTTTTTTCTTTGTTATGTTTGTGTGAGCCCCACAAGACTAACAATAAAAATAGAATGCTTCAGCCTTAACGTTCTTCCACTGTTCCACCTTTGCGTGTAGTCTGCCTTCAGGCCCTTCACTTAGGGATGGCAATTTTTACCCGACCCGCGGGTACCCGGTCTGGCCCGACCCTAATGGGCCGGGTTTTACCCGGTCCGATTACGAATAGGGTCGGGTATGGGTTTTAAAAAAAAAAAACCCGAAGCGGGTCCGGGTCGGGTCCGGGTTTTATTAAAAAAACCCGGACCCGACCTGAGACCCGACCCGGGAAAAAACCCGGTACCCTGAAATTACTAAAATACCCTCTGTATATATATACACTTATAACCTAACCCTAATCCCTCCTTCCCTCATTTCTTCACTCTTCACTCTTCAGCAGCCTCCCTCCCTCAGTCCGACCCTTCCTCTCCCTCACTCACTGAGTCAGTCACGCCTCCCTCGAAGAGGATCAGCTTCAGCCTTCAGGTATCATTTAATAATCTCATTCTTTTTTATATTATTAGTTACTTCTGTTCTTAATAATTAGCGACAAACCCTCCTCCTCGATTCAGGTCATTCGTGACAGCTCTATCTCTGTCGTAGCTTGTGTTTTGATTGTCGCTTTAGGACCAATCCAGTTTGGTTTCACTGTAAGCAATCTTCTTCTTGTTGATTCTTAAGCAACAAATTAAGCTTTTTGCTATTCTGGGTGTCACATATGTAACAGCAATAAAGCTTCAAACTTGTTTTCATAGCAACAAAGCAACTAAACAGAGAACTTTGTTTCTATTTTTGTTTTCATGTACTTTTTGCAGTCTGGGTATTCATCACCTACTCAAACCGCAATCACTGAGGATTTTGGACTTTCGGTTTCAGAGGTGTGAATCTATATCTTCTTCTTCTTCTTTTTTTTTTTTTTTTTTGTGATTTGGATTTTGTCTTATACAAGTTTCTAACAATATTCTTGATTTCTTGGGCCAGTATTACAGGATAGAAATCGATTTGACAAAAAAATGAGGAATTACGAAACAAAAAATAAAAAGTTTTGTTTTTTTTTTTTTTTAATAATGATTTTTGTTAATGGGTTTTGCTTAAATTTGACATGCTATTATGAAGTTACGTTTTGTCATTTCTGCTTGGCCCTGAAAATTTGCTAAATTGTTGGTTATGATGAATGTGTGCGTATGGGCGTATGAGTGGCTCTAAAGGTTGTGTCTTTGGTATAACATGTTTTGAAGATAATGACTCAATGAGGAGGTGAATTGGCTGTGTGAAATTAGTTGATTTCCCTAACTTTTTGTTTGCATAACTGTGGTCTAAATTTCGATCCATGAAGGTGGTAAGTTGGAGTTTTTGCTAAGCGATTTAAGTTGAATGAGTGAAACCATGTTGGAGGATCTTAGGATTTTCAAGTATAAATTTTTGGGTATGAAAATGGTAGGTGGTTCTCAACTTACCAATTTGAGGATTGAAAAGTAAGGGGGTGGTGGTGTGATCATTGATGGTTTATGCTAGTCATGTCTTTGGTTTAGTGGAGTTGATTTTCGTGTGAGTGTGAAGTCTTTACAAATTGAAGTTTTATCTATATCCCCTAGTTTATATCCCTAGATATATTTTTATTATTTTATATATCAAAAAAATGTACAATGGGTATGAAAATGTTGGTGGATCTTTTAATACTCACCCGGTATAAACTAGGGGATAGAGATAAAACTTTAATTGGAGAAGCCCAGTTCTCTCTCTCTCTGGCCTTAATGTTTAATTCCTCATTTTTTTGTAGTTGGGCACTAGTAGTATTCAGTTAAAGTTGATATACTTTCATGTCATACAGATTGATTTTAAAGTGTGTTTTTAATAAAAATGATGAATTTGTTAACTACTAAGGGCTACTGATTTCATGAGAAAAGCATGAATCAGAATTACTCTCCAGTATTTTTTATTATTATTATTTATTTATGATTGTATTAATTATGTTTGTTTTATTTAACATAATTAGGATATGTGAAGTTTTAATGTCTTATGTTTGGTGGTTCATTGAATTTGTTGTGATGATAATAATGTTTATTTGGGTTTTGGGTGGAGTGAAATCAACGGTTAGCAATTGTCTAATTTCTATTTATAAAATCAAAATTGTGTTTTTATATTTGCTAGTTACAATTTGATGAAATTTATTTCATTTTTTAATTCATTGTTGTTGTAGGTTCTTCAACTATATCGGGAGATAGTACATTTCAATCCATTCTTGATGATGGGGAGCCAAATGAAGATGATGGAAGTTGTGCCACAATTGATGGGAGTTGTATCACAATTGATGAAGATTAAACATTTTGTATTAATTTAGTAGCTTTTTTAATTTCTTAGATTTGTTGGATTAATTTGTTGGTTTGTAATTATTCTAAACTTGTGGGATTTATTTTGTAGCATTTTAATTTCTTGGACTCGTTGGACTTTTGATACTTATTTCTTGGACATGTTGGATTTATTTTATTTTTATGTTTAGCTGGTGATTTTAGTTATGATTTTGTTGATTAATGATTAAATGGTTAGCTAGGGAATTTATTGATTTAAAATCTTAATTATGATTTATTGAATTATGATTATAATATTAGTTATGGTTTATTGATTTATGAATTTATAATTAACAAGTGATTTATTGATTTATGATTAGTAGCCTATGATTTGGACTGATTTGGCATTTGGGCCATGTTATTTAGGTTTGAATTAGAATATGCAGGCTTAGTGTAGGCAAAAATAAATTTGGGCTTAAATTTTTTTTTTTTTTTGGTTGGGCCAGGAATTGGGCCCAATCTCTAAACGGGGCCCGCGGGGCCCGTGGGGCCCGGCTGGGGCGGGTCCGGGCCCCGGAAAAAAACCCGGTACCCTAAACGGGCCGGGTTCGGGCCACGGGTTTTGCCCCGCGGGTCGGGTCCGGGTATGAAAAAACCCGGCCCGAACCCGACCCGTTGCCATTCCTACCTTCACTGCCTTGTATTGATTTACTATTGTTTAATATAGTTAATACTTTAATTTCTTTTAGTTTTGTGAGCCCTTCACACGTGAGTCACTTATTGGGAAAGTTGAAAGTTTCAGCCTTTAGCCACCTGTGTTGAGTTTGTTGACTTCTAAGCCATCCCACTCCACGTGGCTAGCTTATGTCTCACCATTTTTAATTTTTTTTTCCTCCTTTAATTTTAATGTTATCGTTACTCCTGTTAATGTTATAATCTAAATAATAATAATAATAATAATAATAATAATAATTATTATTATTATTATTATTATTATTGAGTGATATTTGGGATTTGGGCTTAATAAGTTTGACATATTAGTTGAAATATGAACTTATAATTATAAAATTCTTAAAAATTTATATGGATTTTGATGAATAACATACAATATATAAAAAATAGCTATAACCCGAAATGACATATTGAAATAGACCGGTATTAGACCAGTATCGAAATATTCCATTCCAATTGACAAACCGAAACGAGCTCCGAAATGGTATTCATAACATTGCTAAATACTGCCTTGAAGGAACCCGATTGCTCATGGCTTTCCAAATGAAGAATTGAACCTTTTGGGCATAGAAGCTTCCATATCCAGTTCCATAGAGGTTTTTCGGTAGGCATATTTTTTGTTTGGAAAAGATATTTCGAGGATGAGATGGAAGTGTATGTTTTAGTTTAGTAGCTATATGGCTGAATCTTAAGAGGAAAACCTAAGTAACAGTACATAATATATATATATATATATATATATATATATATAGTTAAAAGATAATTATTATTACTAGTCTACTAAAATTTCAAATCATTTTACTTCTAAAAAAAATTTGCTCCAAATTTGTAGTCAAATGACCATAAAAATATTTCAAATGATCCAACTTTGTTCCAAATTGTTCCTGATTGTTAAATTTATATAATTTTTTTATATTATGATAATAATAATTTTTACCCTTATTAATTTGCTAATCGATGAAATATTCCAAATAGCATCACAGTGTTGATCTATTTAAGTTTTTTTTTTTTTGGGTATAAACGGAGGTCTTATTTAATTATAAACAAAGTTCATACATCAACAGCTATAGTTGGCCTTTGGGCACACAGTTTATTACTCCCTAGGCCATCATATCCCTTACATAACACAAATTCACAATAGTAGGGCAGGTTTCATATATAGTCAAAACTTGCTATTGGTGGTATCCCTGTTTTGCAAGACCATCGGTGCACTCATTTGCTTCATGGTATATGTGGTGCGCCCAAACCTCCCATAAGGCTCTTGAAATCACATAATTCACATTAGGAGGGAAATTAGAATTCTCATTAGTTAACCAGGCTAAGACTATCATAGAATCAATTTCTAGGTGGATAAATTTAAATCCTAAGTCCCAAGCCAACTGAAGCCCCTGACGAATTGCTCCAAATTCTACCACATTATTGGATGTAATGCCTAGATTTAAGGAAAAACCCAATATCCATCTCTTAGAGCTATCTCTCAAAAGGCCTTCTGCCCTTGCCATTCCTAGATTGCCTATTGAACTGCCATCCGTGTTGAGCTTTATAAATGGTTTAGCTGGAGCAGTCCATGTAACTGGTTGACAACTTTACGTTGGACTGGTTTATCAGGACCTACTAAGTAAAAAAATTCAATAGTGGCTGGACCGTTTTATAAATAAGTCTATTCTGGGAACTCGATTGATTGTGGAATATACGCTCATTTCTAGCTAGCCATAGATGCCAACATAAAAATGGGAAGTATATTTTCCAAGAAGTTGCAGGTTCAAGATAACAACATCCCTAGTTGCATTGGTCTGCAGCCATGATTGCAGTGGAAATTGAAAAAATGTAAGTGGCAAGACACCTGGTGAATGACACCAAACCTCCTTGGTCCACGTGCAGTCTCTTAAAATGTGGATCGTTGTTTCAAGATTATTGCATCGAGGACAGCGGTCACTTATGTATGGTCTAGAAAAAGTTAAATACTGCCTTGAAGGAACCCAATTGCGCATGGCTTTCCAAATAAGGAATTGAATCTTTTTTGGGCATAGAAGCTTCCATATCCAGTTCCACAAAGGTTTTTCGATGGTCACATTTTTTGTTTGGAAAAGATATTTTGAGGCTAACTTGACCGAACAAATACCATTATTATGGGGCCACAAAAAGGAATCAGGAATCCTAGTAACCTGTGCTACAGGTATACCTTTAATAATTTACTCTATATGTTTAGAGAGAGGCATTTAGAGGCAGTCGAACATCCAATTATGGTTATTACGTAGTGAACTAACTAGACATTGTTCTTCACTTGGCAATAGTGGCCTAGCAATACAACTCCGGAGGGTACCCCCAGGAATCCAGTTATCCTACCATACGTGAATGTTTTGGCCATCACCTAAGATCCATTTCATACCATGTTGGAGCCATTGCATGCCTTCATGTAAGGCATTCCAAATATGGGAGCTCTGGGGATTGCGGACGCTATCAAAGAGGTTCATGGTTGGGAAATATTTGGCTTTTAAGACTTGAACCCATAACATATTGGGATTTTGATGAAGACGCCAGATTTGGTTCATAAGAATTGCCATGTTCATATGGCAAGTTGTTGGTAGATCCAGTCCCCCTGCTTCCTTAGGTGTCATAATAGTTTCCCAACTTACCGTGTGACAT
The DNA here is from genome assembly GCA_023736055.1 of Quercus glauca. NCBI lineage: Eukaryota > Viridiplantae > Streptophyta > Magnoliopsida > Fagales > Fagaceae > Quercus > Quercus glauca. Next base: position 57,501,905 of record CM043318.1, on the reverse strand, counting down.
TTTCGCTGCTAATTTGTATTTCCCCATAAGAACCTGCAACTGTATCTGTTTAGTGTCCGGCTCACTTTCTTGGGGGGCAAGGTTGTTTGCATGGCATAAAGGGGTATAGAAGCCACCGAAGATTTGATTAATGTGGCCCGTCCAGCCATAGTAAGATATTTTTCCTGCCAGCTTGCAATTTTCTTTTGGATTTTATCTACTAAAAATTGATATGCAGTGGTTGTACGTCATGTGGTAAAGATAGGGGTCCCTAGATAAGTTCCGATTTGTGTCGTAGTTGGTATATCAAAGAGGCCTACAATAAGAGTTTTCGTTCTTCGAGGAGTAGTAGGTGAAAACTAGATATAAGATTTATGGGAGCTAATAATTTGGCCCAATGCAATGTAGAATTTCTATAACACACTATGAAGGTTCTGACAATCATTTAATTTAGCTTTGGTGAATAAGAAAATATCATCTGCAAAAAATAAATGGGATATGCAAATTTGCCTTTGGAATCTTATAGGGTGGGTTTTCCTATCTCGAACCGCCTCTTCCAAAAGCCTAGAAATGTGTTCCAAACATAGAATAAAGATGTATGGGAATAACGGATCCCCCTGACGCACTCCCCTACTCGGTCTCACTTCTGGCAATGGCATTCCATTCCATTGAATACGATATCTCGTTGATGTTATCATGTTCATAATTAATTTAATAAGACCCAACGGAACTTGAAAAAATTCTAGAGATTCTTGGATAAAAGACCACTCTAATTTATCATTGGCTTTCTCAAGGTCTAATTTGAGCACTACGTACCCAACCTGTCCTCTTTTATGCACAAATGCACATATAATTTCTTGAGTTAGAACAATATTATTACTGGTTCGGCAACCCGACACAAATCTTGCTTGGCATGAATTGATAACCGTTGCAATAAAGGGTTTGAGACGTGGTAGAATAATACGAGAGACTACTTTATAGAGAGTATTGCATAGACTAATCAGTCCAAACTAAGTGATCATCTTCGGATAAGCCGCTTTTGGTATCAGAATAAGGTTGGTAATGCCCTAATCTGGCAGGATGACTTGATTCTCGAAAATCTCTTGAATGACTTGAATCACATTGGGTTCGACAATGTGCCAATTCTTTTGAAAGAAAATGGCATGGTATCCATCTAGCCCAAGGGCCTTCAACAGAGGAAGAGAAAGGACATTCCTAATAATTTCCTTGGGTTGAGAAATACTCGAGAGCCATTGGTCTTGACTCAAGAAGGGGAGAAATTATACAGTCTTCTGGTGGACCACGTCACTTGTCCACCATTCCACTAAAAGACATCGACTTGTTTAAAATTGCTGAGTCAGTAATCAGTTTCTATTTAAAAGATTTTTCTAACTCAACAATTTTAAACGTGTGTGAGTCTTTTAGTGGAATGGTAAACGACGTCATTTGTCCACCATGTGGACCTTATAATTTCTTCAACAAGGGGGTATTGTGAAGCTGAGTTTTGTCAAGGCTGACATTTGATCTCATATAAGGCGACGTGGAAGGAACGTTTTCTTATTTCTTATTCATTGCTTGCTTAGAAAATATAAAACAAAAGATATTTGGTATATAATAGAATTTTGTCCAATTACATTTGGTTTAGTTCCTCTGTGCTATTATATTCATATTTGTCTTCTTCAATTGGCTGGGTGGACATCAGACTTGTGGAGCCATTTTTTACTTTTTATTTTTAAATCCTTGATTTGTTTTTATTGATTGGAAGGTAACCTTGGTGCCATCGGATAGTCCAAACTGGATCTTTTTCTCGTTTGGTATGGTTTGGATTCAAACATTAGAATAAAATGGAGGCACAATTAACTTAGTCACTAGGCCTTTTATTATTATTATTATTATTTTCATTTTTATTTTCATCTACGTGTTATAACTTATAAAAAAAAGAAAAGAAAAGAGGCATAGTGAAGTTACATTAAAATTAAATATGCTAAAAGCTCCACTTACTCCAATGTTTCTATCCAAACTTACAGTTAAGATTCAGTCTTTAGACTTTCCGATCGCACCAACATTTCCTTTCAAGCGATAGAACAGTTCAAGGTCACTATGCTTTTTATTTTTATATTATCATTCTCTTTTACACCAACCTAGGATATGACATACGGTGGGTTAAGAATTATTTTATTGTTCTATTAAAAAATATTTTGATGGTTTCAATAGTGGGAAAAATACACTCTATTACGTGGCATGATTTCTCCTCCACATATCTGAACTGATAGTTTACTATTGAGGAGCATACCTCAAACCCTCAACCCACCCTAAATAGTATAGTAAACAAGTCCAAAACAAATTGAGTATTAAAAGTTTATGATTATTCACTTATTTTTACTGGTTCAAATTTAGTTTTTTATTTTATTTTTTATTTTTACAAAATTGAGTTTGTTCACAAACTACTTGATTAAGTTATGCTATTAATTAATAACTAAACTATAACTAAAATTATATTATTTAATTTATTAGATTCAAATCACAAACCTTATATTGTTAAAAATTGTATCTAATTTTACTACAAAATAGACTATATATATCATTGATAAATTACAAGTTATAATTTGATATCTTATGAACTTATTTACAAAATTATATATAATCCAATCTTAAGTCTTCGAAAGCATATTTTAAACATTTATACATATAAACATATAATAATATATACATTAATAGAGATTCATACTTATAAGCTTGTTTACAAACACATTATTATGTTTGACTTCTGCTTATTTAATAGTTAAGTATAAACTTATGTTTAAGCTTGGCTCATATGTTAAATAAATTAACATAAAAAAGCTTTTTTCCAACCTAGTTTAAATTGCCCACTGTTTATAAACAGCTTGGTTTATTTACGGTCTAACCACAAATGTCAATCATAGCATAAAGAATAATAATGTACTGATCCGTTAGCAAGTACATGGCTTATTGAAAGTCCAAGGGTAGTTGTGATATTATTGCTTTATAATAGAAATTGGAGAGCTGACACTAGCCGTTGGTAAATTGAGGTAAAATTTTAGCAGAAATTAGGATTTGTCGTGTGCTTTAAAATTTGGGTTTGTTTGTTATGTCATTGTTTCTGGCTAGATTCCAGCTAGGCCAAGCTTAGATGGTGAGCTCAACTTTGAATCTAAAGTCATTGTTAAGGTGTCTCAGTCACCAATAGGAAGAACAACAAGAGCAAAGGCAAAGACGGGGTGTCAGTATGTATATCAGGCACTCTTGGTCTCTGCAAAAGCTTTATTCCTTGAATTTCCTTGCCACTGATTACCAAGAATCATGGTTTGCCTGGCATGTTATGCCACAATGTATGAGGAGGAGGTAGTTCAGTCATTGACGGCAACTATTCTTCCCCTCTATTTTCTCCCCATATTGGGGAAATAGAATTTTGGTGGGTTAAGAGAGAAAACACCTGAACCTTACTAATTTTCCTTCTCCCCGTACTCTCCAACTAAACACTTACAAAATCAATTTTCTCTCCTCCCTATTTCACTTCAGCCAAATGGACCTAGGATAATTTTGGGGGGAGTCTAAAAGCACAAAAGATTACTAACCAATTCCTAAGAAATTTAAATAATAAAAAGAAGACTTCCCTTTTTTATTTTTTCATATTCTGGAAAACAGCCTAACTTTGTGCTATGTTATGCAGGGAGGTTCCAAGATGATGTTTGTGGCCTACTTCTTGTATTCGTCGCCTATTTTTTTTTCCTTTTCCTTTTTGTTTTTTTGTTTTTAGTAGATCAAGAACCAGAACAAAGTTTCTACAGGATTACGACCATAAACATAATAGAGTACAAAAGAGAACTAAAAAATATACACCAAGCATATAAACAAACACACATAGCACAAAAAAGTCTTTTTTAAAGTGTCACAGTCCCAGCAAAGATGTAGAATCATCTTCTGGGCAGTGGCAGCTAGCTTTTCCACTTGACTGATAATTCATTTATCCACAAAGTTAAATCACACACCCCATGCAATCTATTAGAAATTGTCCACGCAACCTGCAAAACATTTATCAGCTTTTAATCCGAGAGATTCTCCTTCTGGCGTCTTTTTCTGACTACTGGGTCTGTGCAATACTTACAATCTTTGGTGCGCCCCTTCTCTGCTGCAGTCCATCTCTTATGTTCATGGTCAAACAATTGCCTGTTGTCTTGTTATTATTTTTCCTACTGAAACCTCCTACCATTATACTTTTTCTATCCTGGTTTACATCTGCCAATGTGCTTAGATGATGGCATACCAATGTGTCATTGAGAAGTTGAAAACATCCTATACAAGAATTAGAGTAACAGACTCTGCCGTCAGGATATAACAATCAAAATTGTATATAATCTATGTGACTTTTTTGACAAATCAAAATAATGAGAAGTTTCCCCTCTAGTGAATGTAACTAAAAAAAAAATACAAATCTTTGAGAAAATTCAAAGAGGTCAGGTTACTTAGTACTCATCCTAGCCTTGGTTTTATATCTGGTCTCACCAATAATCTCTACATGAACATGAACCATCAATGAAACTATGAAATCGATTATTATCCCGAACAATTATCTCCCTTCCTGTAATCTTTGAAATCAGCTTTATGGCCTCATGACAATCACCACAGACACGAAGGTTTTTAACAACTCGAATAACATCTTTCGGAGAAGTACTGATTAGGCCAAATGCAATAGCCAGCTTCTCACTATGACAACCAAGGAAATGTTCCTTTTCCTCCTCTTCGATGTCAAACAGAACGAAATCTGTACTTGGAACGTAGCCTGCTGCTTTCAATTCATTAGCAAATTCGTCAAGTTTTGCATATATCTTTTCTGATAAGGGGTGAGACTTATCTCCCACAAGAAATTCGTGAACAACCCCATCTACTTCAATCCAACTACACCCTGGTATCTTTTTCATTCGTTTCTCATTCAAAATTGACCTAAGCTTTGCCGCTTCATCCCATCTATGGCTTGTCGAATAAATATTTGATAAGAGAACATAATTTCCTGAGTTCCATGGTTCTAACTCAATGAGCTTCTTCAATATGTATTCTGCCAATCCAGTGTCTCGATGTAGCCTACATCCATTTAACAAAGCTCCCCAAACAATAGAATTGGCCTCCACTGGCATACTTTTTATCAACTGATGAGCTTCATCTAATAAACCTGCACGACCAAGAAGATCCACCATACATCCATAATGTTCAATTGTAGGAGTCAAGGAAAAGATGCGGTTCATGCTATTGAAATATTGACGACCATCATCAACTAGACCAGCATGGGTACACCCGCAAAGAAGGCCCATGAAAGTGTTCCCATCAGGTTGAATGCCAGTTTTTTCGATTTGGCCAAAAAGCCCAAACGCTGATTTGACATGTCCATTCATTGCTAGCCCAGATATGATGGCATTCCATACAACTTGGTCTTTTTCCTTCATCCCTCTGAAGACTTCCCAGGCTTGAGCCATGCTCCCACATTTTGCATACATATCAATCAATGCTGTACCAAGAACAGGGTTAGACAAAAACTCACTTCTATCCATCAACCCACTAGCCCAATCCCCTATGTCTAATGCTCCTAACCTAGCGCAAGCAGAAAGAACTCCAACCATTGCATAACAATCAGGTTTCAAATTTTCCCTTTGCATCTGAAAGAAAAGGTCCAGAGCTTCTTTAGGGAACCCATTCAAAGCATAAGTTTGAATCATGGTACTCCAAGTAACAATATCCTTCTCACTAATCCCATCAAAGACACTTCGTGCTTTCTCTATGTTTCCACACTTAGCATACATGTCCACCAATGAAGTAGCCACAAACACATTCCTCCCCATCCCAATCTCTGTCATGTAATCATCTATCCACTCCCCATTTCTCAAGTCCCCGAGCTGAGTACATGCAAACAACACCCGAACAATAGTAAAACTATCAGGTCTCAAACCCATCTCCACCAACATCCCAAACATATCAATCGCTTCTCTATATTGACCAACACCAATATACCCACTAATGATTGCAGTCCAAGAAACAACATTCTTCTCAGGAATATCATCAAACACCTTATGGGCATGACCCAAATATCCGCAACTCGCATACAAGCAAAGCAAACTGGTTTTAACATAAACATCGTAGTCAAAACCGGATTTCACCACAAGGGTATGAATCTTCACCCCGAGCTGAACATCCAAAAGCCTCGCGCAAGCCTTTAAAACAAAAGGGAAAGTAAAACTATTGGGCAAGAACCCCTCGCTACGCATTAAACCATAGTACTGAATTGTTTCGTGATAACAATCGTTGGAAACCAAGCCTCGGATCAAAGTGTTGTAGAGAAAAATGTTGGGTTGTGTGGTTTGGTGGAAGACAAGGCGGGTGTAATGGGTGTCACCGAGATGTAAGGCTTGACGTATGAGAATGTTGAGGAGGTAGGTGTCTTCGTGGAGATCGAAGCGGAGAATGTGGGCGTGAATGTGCTTAAGGTGTTTGATGGAGTTGAAGCTTTGAAAGAGAGCTTGCTTGAGTTCCAAGGCCTTGGAAAATGTGGCTGAGATGGTCATGAAAAGAACTGTGGTCGTTGTTGCACTTTCTCATTGATATATATATATATATATATATATATATATATATATATAATGGTGAGGATGGTGTCTAAGCTTAGATATGTACGTATAAGAAGTATTGAAGAAGAAGAAGTGCAGTGCACATTTTAGGTTCTATGCAATATTGCAATGCAAATATCCATGTGTGTTTTTTTTTTTTTTTTTTTAAATGAAACACAGGTGTGTGTTTTGTTTTCGTTATAATGTGTTTGAAATTATCGTAGGCGGGTTGCCAACGATTGCAGTGCCTGGCTTTGCAACATCTTTAAATAAGCCGAAGGACCTAAAGCATGAGAGCATTACGAGGTGCAGCCCAATGTTGTTGATATTGGACTTGGTGTTTCCTAGGCCCAACATTTGCTACCCAAAAGGGCCGTCCCCCCCTTTTTTTTTCCTTTCTTGGGCCGATGTGTTTCTTTAGTTGCACAACTTGCAAGCTGTTTCTTTTTCTTCTTTTCTTCTTTTGGGTGTGTGTGTGTGTGTGTATATATATATATATATATATATATATATATAGAGAGAGAGAGAGAGAGAGAGAGAGAGAGAGAGAGAGGGAGAGAGAGAGAGAGAGAGAGGGGCAACGATCACAATTAGGAAGCCATGGAAATGCCTAAGACAACTATATATATCTAATCGGTGTGAGAGAATGAGATTATTTGATCATATATATAACTAGGCATTTTGCTTGATCTCAATATATTAAGAGAATTCGAAAAGTTAATTATCGTATTTTTTACTCCCTAAAATACCCCTAATATGTTATTCTTTCATATAAACAAATTGAAGTATAAAAGTAATTATAACAATAATTGATAATCAAATAACAAAAATACCCCCACAATATTCTATTGGGTATTTCACTTTTCAAAATTGAGACAAGATTATATACAAAATTTACCCTTGAATATAACTGATTCTCACTCTTCAAACACTATACACAACCATCCCACTATGCACTAACTTCCCACTAAATTAAAATCTCCTAAGTTTAGTTATTACTTTTACATCTCTATCTCCCCCACTTTTACTTGCTCTTCTACTCATTTTTCAATTTCAAATAAATCCATTCTACTCCTATTTTAGATTCAGTTTTCACTCTGCACACATTACTCCATTGCTCTAGAGAAAAATTAGAATGAATTGTAGGGCCGGTGACTCACAAGTCTATCCCTCGATCAAACAATTTTAAAGAATTTTCTATTCCATCTCTTGCCTTTTCAACCCAAGCCCACGATGAAAGTGAGTAATTCCTAAGATCCCCTGAATTCCACATTTCTCATCGTTTGGATTTTTCCCTAGTTTTTTTTTTTTTTTTTTTAAAGAGATTTTTCCCAAGTTACTTTCATCAATTCAACTAAATTTCTAAATGAAAACTAAAACTTTGAAAACATGCAATTGGAATCGATGGAGAAATGCATACAAGGTTAGTATAATGCAGAACTTGATTTAACTATTACGTATTTGTTTTTATGCTGATATGTTATTGGTTCTTTTCCATGTAGCTTTTTCAAATTGAATAGAAATGATCTGCTCTTAATGAAAAATGCCAGAAATTATGATACTATTTCAACAAAAGAGAAATTCATTCGTGCTAAGATATTCCTCTAACAAATTTAGTTTCTAGCCTTGGGTACATCAGTACATGCCATTAAAAAATGGCACATAAAGTTACAGTCTCATGTAAAGGTGAATAAAAAGTTATGTTCAAATGATTTTATTTTATTTTATTTAATAAAAGAGTGTCATTGGAATTATAGTAAACTACATATTCATGGTTATGTCATATGTTTGTTTTTTTGCTAACTGATTGTTTGTATTGGCAGGCGTTAAGTCTTTCAATGGTTCTATGTTTGTCTGTTGGAATGGAAATCTCAAGGACAAAGAAGTTATGACTGAAGAGTTATGAGTCATGCTGTACATATTTTTTCAGCAGTAGAGTGAAACAGTCGTTCCATAAATTTTAGTTTTTCTTAGTAAGAATTTGTTCCATAAATCTATGTAAGAACATATGATTTCAATGCTATATTGGTGTTCTTTTTTTGGAGCAAGCCTCATGGCACTCTTGGTCAATTATTAATTCTAAATGCATAAATATTAGTGGACATATGTGTAAACCTTAAATTGAGATGAATAAAAAATTATGACACTAAAATCCCACCTCTGAAAAAAGAGTCTCATCACACATGCAAAGCACGTGTGATAAGGCTAGTCTTTTTTATTTGTTTGAAAAATAAAAAAAAAATATTTTTAAATTATAATAGATACAAATTATTAACTTAAAATTTTTTTTGAAGGGATGCACATTCACCAATTGCTGTTGATATGCTTCACATTCACCAACTGTTGTTGATATGCTTCCATATATGTGAATATATATATATATATATATATATATATATATATAAAATACTTTGAGAGTATAATAATGGCATATTCTATCATCTTGCTTGAATAATAACTTCTAACATGAATTTAATTAATGAAACACATTATTATTTGAAAGGAGAGAATTTAACATTATTATGCATTTGGAAGTAATTTATAATTACTCTTCTATATACCTGTGTGCTGATAACAAGATAAAATTATGTTCTACTATATATATACAGATACCTACCGTTGTTGTCACCACCACTAAGAATATTTGTCATGTAAATCTCCTTAAGTTAAGATTACACTAAATTACTTCTGGCTAGTGGATAATAATGTTGAGCTTCCTCTTCTTTGATGCTGAAGTCCCATGATAAAAAAAAAAAAAAAAAAAAAACGAGAATAGATTCCTTGTTATCCTGTTATGCTACAGAAGGCAAAGATCGCATATATAGGGTGAGAATATTATTTATTCTCTTTTAGTGGATGTATATATGATGTATTGAAATATGTCAGGTTCTTAATTTCTCCTTGCCGTGGAGAATATATGCTTCATCTCCAACACGTAATTGTATGGCCAACCTTATGTATTCCTGCTGACCAACATATGATGTAAGAACTAAAAGGCATCCAAAGAAACACAACTTTCGGCATGAACAAGTTGAACCTACAACACTCTTTGTAAGTCTTTTCCTCTTCCTAAATTTTCTTGATCAGAATGGTTCTAAATGTTTGGTTTGATTTGTTTAATAAATTTCCTGAAAAAAATTAATACAAGAATTGTGGGATTTTTTCAAGGCAGTTTCGTTATTTTGCCAGATACGAAAATTTTTTTTAGCGAAAGATATAGCTGAAATTGCTGAATAATGGAATTTTCAGTATAGGACAACTTGTCTTACAAGAGAAATGGCATATATAGATCCTATAGAACACTGAATCTATCCCTCTTTTTTTCTTCTTGGTGGAGAGGGTTTCAACTTTCAAACCAAAGATGGTGTTTCAATTTCAATTTTGCACGTTATAATTTATAAGTTGAATCCGCATGCAGAATAATATTGAGTTCTTTATAAAGTAGTAACAATTTGTTCATGAAAATCTTGGACCATTCATCTCCACAAATAAGGAAATAACGGAGGAATAAACTAGCGTGGATTCTCCATTAATTAGAGAACATATACAAAAGCAGGCGACAATTGGCTCTAAAGAACATCCAATAGGGTCGGCATAGTTATTCCCTATAAATGTATACACAAAGGATGTCACCTTATTGTACATAAATTGAAAAAGCATTAGGAGAAAGCTCTAAAGACTTGGGCATATGTCAAGGACAGTGGGCACAACTAGGCAGGCTACTGAGGCAGCACCACCCCAACTCATTCGGATAGAGAAGAGGCCAGCTTTTGGAAAGAGGTTGGAAACAATTGAAGAAGAGATTGAAGGTGGTCATAGCCAGAGCAGCTGCAACCCGAAACAGGCAGCCATGGGTTCGGCATCCAAGGCCAGTTTTCCCAAACCAAATCCGTCAATGGTGGCCGGGTGATGTTATATAAGCTCTAGTTTTCCTAAGTATTGCCCGGTAATGGTAGTTATTTTCAATGTAATTTGAAATGTTTCAGTGCTATATGTAAGCAGAAGCGTAAAATAATTTTGAAATATTTTACATATATATGTAGAAAAAGAAAATTGGCGATTGTGGAGACTAAAGTCCATATAGATATTGTCTATGTTAAAATTACGTTGTTAAATGATTAAATTTATCATTTCGCGCAATAGTTTAAACTTTTGAAAAAAATAAGTAACTTAACATGGTATCAAGTTTTTGGAATAATTAATAATTTATAACATCATATCAGAGAAGAAAACCCTAAGTTCGATCTTTGTCCCATTTAAAATGTTAAAAATCTTAGGTGTTAGGCCTCAATGACAGCTCAATGATTTTTTTTTTTCTTTTCTAGGTGGTCATTAAGAAGTTTAAATTAAAAAAAAAAAAAATCAAAACTTTGGTATATCGACATCACCAAAAAATAAATCACACACACAAATATAGGGTTTAAAATTTTCCTTATACAAATTTTCATATTTTGAAATCATTATAAGATTTTTTTTGATGAATCTTTTTATTTTTATTTTTTTATTTTATGAATGAAATCATTATAAACTTTTTGTATCAACTATATATTTTTCAATGTACAACCAAGCAATCATTTATTTATTGATCTTCTATCCAATTACCAAAATTTTGTACAAATAAGTAACAATATATAAAAAAATATATCATCCTTTTTTTTTTAATAATTTGATCTAACCAATTTTTGTTTTCTTTAAACCAACCAAGATTGAATCGATGCAACGCTTCACTCAATTTTTTTATTTTTTATAGGGAAATCATGGCTAAGAGGCTGACAAGAACCTCTTTGTAAATCTACTCTTTTTATTTCATCTAGATCATTATGATGAAAATATGAGACATTTTCTCTTATATTAAGTTCTGGAAGAAGATTGTTTAAGTCAATACAAATACCTTAGAAGATGAATTTTGCAATACAAATGATTTCTTTATAAGTGCTAGCAAAAGAATAGAAGATAAACTATAAGTTTATTCAAAATATTCAACATAGGCATTCAACCACTGCATTAATCATGTTCAATAAAGTATTAAGACATTATTTTAGTGCATATGCATATATACAAAATGAATCACATAAATCTAACAAATTTAGTTAAAGACTAAGAAAATACTAATAGCCTAGCTGTTTGAAAAAAAAAGTGTTTTCTAAAAAATAACGATTTTAAAATATGCATTTTGCAAACACAATTTTAAAAATCACAATTAAACATTTGAAAAAAAATTGCGATTTGACAATTGAGCTATTGATTTAAAATTGCTGTTTCAATGCAAATTACTAAAATTAACCTTCAACGGACTACAGTTTTGGAGAGCTCAAATTTTATTTTATTGGGCTCAAAATTTTATTTAGGTTCTTTAAGAATTTTTTCAAGGTGATCAAGTTCTTTTTTTTCTAGGTGCTCAACAGCCCATATTAATTAATTTTTTTTCTTTCTTTTTCAAGTGACCAACTCCAACACCGAAAATTATATCTTGTACCTAGCATATACCAGGTACACCATATACTAGCTCCACCAACACATAACTCGGCCAGGGCCTCACCTGTTAAAATATAGGCACTTTCCCAGTGAGGTAGAATTGATATCTGATGGGCCTTTTTTTTGGTCAAAGTGCACGTGTCAAACCATTGCTGGATAATGCTTGGACAAAGGCCGATGGGTCGAGGGATTGGGCCTTGTCCTTTCTGCAGAACGGGCCTTGCAGGATTCAGACCCAGGACACCTTGGAGAATGCCTTAAAAGTGAACCAGTCTATGGCAAAGCAAAACACTCCAAAGAGATAACACAAAACAGCCCAACACAAAATCAATATGCAATAAACATAAAATTATTCTGAGGAGTTGAAAGTTTTAGCCAAAAGAGAGTAAGAGTTCAGCCCTCAACTCCCATAGTCTTCCTGCTTGGAAATGGTATCAATACAAAACTATGAAGTTTGGAACTAGAGTCAATCTTGGCTGTTGTAAAAGAGAGGCTCAAGAAGCAGTGTACTCTGGGAAAGAGGGAGTAATTGATGCCTGAAACGCAAGGATTGCATTTAATGCTTTTGCTCTCTTCCGTGTTTTGTATAGTTCCTCTTTTTCCCTAGGTGACTTTGTCCTTATACGCAACATCTGGGCTGGGATCCTTCGGACTTGGACAAAAATTCATGGGCCATCCTGTGGGGTTCTTCCTTTTTCTTGACATCCTCTGGGCCCTATTTCTTTCATCTTTCGTGGGTTTGGTGGCCAAGATCATCGTCTTTTCTTTCCCTATGACTAGTGGGTGATCAGGCCCCTTGATGACTTTCACAACCTTGGGCATTCTGCAGCAAATTGCCTCCTCTGATTGCTAGGCCAGGCCTCTCCCTGCATCTTCCTGGGGGTTTTGTTGCTGGGTCTATGAGCTTGTCTTTGTCGTCCATACCGTTAAAAAATGGGTATCAACAATATCCAAAGTGTGTCTATGTGTGAGAAAGAGAGAGAGAGAGAGAGAAGGAGAAACGTGTTGCGATATATTTTTGACTAGTCGCTAACACGTGCAATGCACGGCATAGTTAAATAAAAATTAAAAATATTTATTTTGCTTAAAGGTCTATAACTTGATTTAAAAAAATGTATAACTTGAAAATGAAAGAAAATAAACAATTTTTTGTTCAATATAATAGTTTAGAATTTTTTTTTTTCTTTCATATCATTGGTTCTACATAACACATTTTGGAGTGGGTTATTTTATAGTGATGACTTCACACAATACTCAACTGCAATTAAATCTACTATCCACCACTAATCTAATCTATGTTATCTTGATAGTAGATCTACAAATTGCATTATCATATCCTCCATCATTTAGAAAGTAACTAAAGTGATGATTGTAAGTAATATATAAATTTTCCTATTTTACAATATAAAATTAATAAAATAATTAAAATAAAATCTAATTTTCTAGAAATTTTTTGAAATAGAATTTTAAGTTTCTTAAAACTTAGTTCATTGTTTCTATTTTATCTCAAAGTAAACTATCACAATTAATGAAAATTTAACCATTTTTTGCAAAGAGAAGATAACCATAGGCCCAATTTTTGTTTTATAGCATAGAATATTACAGTTAAATCCGTGCTATGTGTAATACGTTAATCTTTTTTTTTTTTTTTTTTTTTTTGAGAAACACGTTAATCTATTATGATAGTTCCAAATAATATCCTATATACCTATTGTGGGGGTAAAAGCCCAACATCATGTGTTGGGCCTAGGGCCCAATTCGAATATCACTATGTGTCCGAAGAGAAGAAAGTGTTTAGGAAGGAGTCCAGGTGGAAGAAATATACCTGGAAATGAACGAGGATAATAGTTCGAAGAAAATCCTAATGGTCCGAAGATGTCATTTTCCTCGGACACCAAGGGGACTTGATCAAGCAAATATACGGAAGGTTTGAATGATCTTCCCAACAACTTTCACGATAAGGACAAGTTTTGGGCATGCTTGGAGATGATAAGAATGGAGAAATATCTAAAAGGAAAAGCTGCTACCACCGTATTTAATGCACTGCAGCAACTTTCCTGACCGCATTTATGTGGAGAAGACCCCTGAACAGTGCAATCTCAGCTACCACCACTCACGGAAAACTAAAGCAGATATCTGATATGACATGTACTCAAGTGAATGCTAAGATGAAGAACAGGTGTACGGTGAAGATGAGGGAGAAGAAGAATATATAAATGTAATAGGCCTCTAAAGAAGAGGGAGAGGAAAAAATCTGGAGAGAACTCTAAGAATTGTATTCACCTTTCAATCAATAACAAGCCTCTTCGGATTTGAGTTTATTTAGCTTTCAAGTGTGTTTTTACGCCAATTCATCCTAATACATTAGAGTTTACTGTTGCTAGATTTACGACCAGCCTAGCTTTTTCACCCACTTTCTACAAATTCATTGTTCTAGGTTCGTTGGGCTCATAATCCTAACCTTTTGGGCTAGGGCCACGAAATTTGGACCCTACACCTATCTATATGAGTTTTCTTTTTAATAATGCCATAAAGGATGGAGTTTAATAGAAGTCATTTAAAATTCAACATATTCAATAATATTAAAAAAAAAAAATGTAATTTCAAAAGTCTTTTAATTGTAAATTTTTTTAATCATAAAATAGACTCTATCTAAACTCTAAAGAAAAGCAATCCGAATGATCACATCATTGATATCATATCATGATAGTTGCAAATAGCAATATTATTATTCATGATTAATAGATGAACAATGAAACTATGATTTAACAATTTAACAATTCAAATACGAAATTTAAATTACAACATCACATATACAGAAGACTCTAAATATTAGAACATACTTCTTTTGTCATTTTCATTATTCAATTAGAATCAAAGTTTCGAAGATAATTCCAATTCAATTAAACCCAATACATACATATAGATGAACATAAAGAATTTCAAAAGTAAAAACAACAATCTCCAAAAGCCTCTGTCTAATACAGTCAATATTTATTTATTTTCAGATTGTGCGTTCTTTAGTTCCTTTTCCTTTTATGTATCATCAAACTTTTTCTAATTGGCCAAAATATCTCTCATATATGTTAACATTAAACTTGATAAGAAAACTTTACATACCTTTGTTTTGAAGGTGTTCCAAGAACCAAAATCAATGCAAGAGACTATACAGCAGAGTGGTGCTGGAAGAATAATCCAAAAAAAAAAACTACTTAAAATATAATATAAGAATGAAAAGCTGAGTTGAAATTGTAATAAATAATCCCTAAAAAAAACTATTTAATATAATATAGGGTTATGGATTCCTAATCAAATTTGGTTATATAATTTTTTTAAAAGGATGAATATGTTGGTAGAGTCCATTTGAAATAAAATTTAAATCCTATTGAAATTAAAATGATATATATTTGTTGAGTCTCATTTGATATAGTTATAGAGTTTCAATCCTATTGAAATTATAATTTCTAATCAACGTTGAAATAATTAAATCGAATTAAAAAATATAAATAAAAAATGCTGATATGGTGGAGAGGTCAACCAAAACTAAAATCATACTTTTCAAAAACTACTTCTTTTCCTGATTTTCTAATAAAAAATCACATTTTCTAGAAATATCTAAGATTGTTTGTGGCATTGAAAAATTAAAGGCTAAACCACATCATAAATTAAAATCAAATATCAAAATTTGATACAATTACTTAGGTGTTATATATTAAATTCAAATAGTATTGAATTTAATAGCTCCTAGAAAAGATAGAAATTGTTTATTCTTCATTAATCAAGTCAACGATGCTTTAAAATTCTTAAGAAAATTAATACTACTTCCAAGAAATTTTAAATTTATTATAAATATATTATGTGATTTTGTTGTAACCATATAGGAATCAGTGGCGAAGCCATGTTATGACTAAGGGGGGCCATGGGCCTCCCAATATTTATTTTTTATTTTTTTAAGTCGATATATATAGACTCCTCTATGAATTATCTTAAATTCTTTGATAAAAAATAAAAAATCAAGTAAATATCCTTTTTGGTCCCCCTATCCTTCGATTAAAATAGGTTTACAATTCTACTAGTGGCAAATTAATTGGATATTCATCCACTTATGATAATCACATAATTATTTTAACAATTGTCTCAAAATTTTAATTTGAAAAAAAAAATCTTAGAAAAAAGTTCAACATTTTTCTCTTTCCTCGTTAATTTTTCTTTATTAAAAAAAAAAAAAAAAAACTTTTAAGAAAACCTTCTCTTACTTACTTTGCCTTTGATGATGAAGAAGTTGTGTTTCTATTCTTCTTCATCCTCAACAAGTTACACACCAATAAAACTGCATTTGAACAGTTCAGACTGAACTTAAAGGTAATCCACACGGTGCCCATGGATGAGCCATTGACTCTTTTCTTAGCACCTCTCTCTCTGTTCAATAGCTTCTCAGATTTTCTCTATTGGATTTGCTTATCTATTTTTCTTCTTTACTTTAGTTGTAAAACCATATAATCTATCACATAAATTAAATAATGTAATGTTTGATTGTTTGTCTAATTTTTAAACAATCTTTAACCAATTATTAATTTTTTATCTTAATTATTATACCTAATAAGTTATTATTAATTTGAAAATATAAATCTATGAGCAAATTAAAAACTATTTAACTTGTATTGTATATTAAATTGTGTTTTTAGTAATATTTTACACAAATTATGTACATAATATGAATATAATATATAAAAATAAAAAGGTACAATTTATTCTTTAGTTGGCCCTCAACGTTAAAGTTTTGGCTTATAAGTTCTAAACCAAATTTAAACAAGATTAAATTATGTAAGAAGTAGTGTAAAACTCATGTTTTACCCATTCAATTCCAACATGTCACATTATCTTATTACATATTTAATAATAAGCACAAGGTGAAACTACAATATTAGTTCCTCAAGTTCACCCTGTGAGCGCAATTGGTCCCTTAAGTTTGAAGCGAGCACAATTGGTCCCTCAAGTTTTAAAACTGAGTTGTATTAATCATTTTACTAACTGCTGTTAGTGGTATTACTTACATGGCTAATTAAACAATGACTTGACATTTTTTTTTAATGACGTGGCATTTTTTTAATTAAAAATATTACAAATTCTTTGGTACTGATTGGGTCTTAGTATTATGTTGGTGCCAACTTGTTAAACCTTACAAGTAAGTTAAAGATTTAAAAATAAAAAATAAAAAAAACTGCTTGCAAAGCTGCTCACATTTTTCATACAAGTTTTGAAAAATATTGGTTGACATTTACGGAGGCTTCAGCCTTCAGGGAGTGTCCCACCCTTGTGGCTTTTAAAACATATTTACTGGTTTTTTTTTTTTAAATGTTTATTGAAATCCAAATCATGTAGCGTCTGTGCCTTCCTTTTACTTGATTTGATTTCCTCAATGAATTTTTCTTGTTGATGTATATGGAATGGCCCCTCTTCATGAACTGCGGTAATTAATTTGACATTTTAAACAAATTTCCAATGTCTAGGAAGTGAAGAGGATGGAAGTAAACTAACTGCAGTATCATCCAATCCAGATGGCCTACCGTGTTGCTCAAAATCTTATATGTTTGAAGTACTCCAGCCAAGATGAGGATTCAATTCGACAAGCATTGCAGGATCTAAAAGAGCAATATATTGACGGAATTTGGTGTAAAGCACAATTTTGTATTTTGGTACCTACTTGGTACTGAAAGAACAATGTAACAGGTTTGCTATCTGGGTCGGAGATGTATCGCCAAAATTTTGTAGAATAATCATTACGTTTGTGTTAACAGAAAACCAGAATGTGCAGGTTTAAGTTTTAGGACAAAACTTAGGTACAGTAAGTTCTCTACTTAAAATTTTGACATCTGTCTAATTTAACAATCCAAGCAAACAGCGTTAAAACTATTTTCTTCTTCTTTTCCCTTCTTCCTTCTTCCTCCTTTTTCCTGTACTACAACTGCAAAGAGTTCAAGGCTTCAGATTTCAGATCTTTCTACTCCAAATAAATCCAAATAAAGTAAAAAACAAAAATCACCGTGGGAAATCCAAATAAATCCAATAGTCATTGGCTCACTGCAACTAAAACCTTATAAAATAATAAAAATAACCATGAAGATAGTGGAGGTACTTCTTTTGAGAGAACAAAAAGGAAAACAAAGAAGTCCACTTATATTAAAAGTTAAAACAACTTTCAAGGAATTTATGTGTTGCAAAGATTATTTGTAAGGGATTGCAGTCCATCACCTGTAAACTTGTTCTCATCTCAGCCCATCAAAAGCTATGCTTTCTGCTTTCCCATGGTGCTCACCAAAAGCAAACAAAAAATCCCCAGCAAAAAAATAAAGAAGAAAGGAGAAAATAAAGAAGCCGGAGGTTTTTTATTGCGGAGAAACTATGGAAGCCCTAACTTTAACTATTATAACACTAGATCTAGTCGGAAACCGGCGGTCCGGCAGGAGAAGAAGAGGAATGTCACCATGGTGGAGCGGTTGGTCTTGAAGAGGTTGAGCTCTGCGGACGATTTGAGAGTGGCAAAGACCGGTCCGGCGATGGAGAAGGTGACGATTTTGAGAAGAGGTGAGTTGTTGGACTCAAAGATCAAGAGCAGAGTCTAGGAATGAAGCTTTCTGCTTTTTTTCCCCTTTCTTCCTTATTTTTTTGCTGGGGCTTTTTTGTTTGCTTTTGATGATGATATCTATTTATTCTTCAACGGAAGGCACAGATCCTACAATTTGAAAGATCTGAAGCCATGGGTTCTCTTGCAGTTGCAGTACAGGAAAAAGAAGGAAGAAGGGTAAAAAAAAAAGTTTTAACGTCGTTTACTTGGGTTGTTAAATTGGACAGATGTCAAAATTTTAAGTAGAAAAACTAACGTACTGTACCTAAGTTTTACCACAAGTTTTAATTGAAAAAATTTGTAATTTTTTTAATGATGCGGCTAGGGTTTGGGTTTCTTCACTCTCTCCCCTTCTCTCTCTCGTTTGGTACTAGGTTGTGAATCAAATTGTTTATTACATTTTTTTGATGGGGAGATTATTTCTTATGTGTAAATTTATTTTGTAATTTTTTTAATTAAAAAAATGCCAAGTCATTGTTCTGTTAGCCACGTAACACCACTAACGGTAGTTAGTAAAAAGACTAATACAACTCAGTTTTAAAACTTAAGGGACCAATTGTGCTCACTACAAACTTGAGGGACCAATTCCGCACACAGAGTGAACTTGAGGGACCAACATTGTAGTTTCACCTAAGCATAACCACACTTAATCAATTCTAATACCCATATATAAATCCAACAAAATTGAGAGCTTATTAAGATGTTATTAAATATGGTTAGATGTATTGAATTTTAAGTAAAATGCTAATGTGACTATCTCTTATTAGATGACATAAAATATAAGTTTTACACCTCACTCTTACTAAATTCGGACTCAATTTAAACCAACTAAAATAAAAGATGATTAGATGAAGCCCAGGCCTCAAAATCTTGTCTTTATTGGGATTTTTTTTTTCCTCCTCTACAAACAACACAATTTTATATGCACCAATCACATGAGATACAATCTCATAAACGAGACATCGAGTTAAATGCCTCCAGCTGTACCGAAACTGACCTACCTACAGCCATGGTTCTCAGAACCGGACCGGACCGGGAGGTCGGACCGTGAGAACCGGGAACCGTAATGAAAACCGGTTTTTTAAGCCTAAAGAACCGGATTTTTTGTTAATTCCGTGAACCGCTAAAACCGGGGTTGGACCGCACGAACCGGTGAGAACCGTGCGGTCCAACCCCTTAGCAAAATTTTTTTTTTTTTTTTATAAAAACAACTTAATACAATTTTATTCTACTTAATTAAATTATCCATCTCTTACAAGGAATAAAAAAAAATTATAATTAAAATCTTTCAAAGATATTCAACTTTACTTTAAAAATTAATCATAAATTTTAATGTTTTCATGGTTATTATTTTATTTTGTTAACTTTCTTATTTAATTATTTAATATATGCTTGAAAATCATTAAATTTCCCTTACATATATAGATATATTAGTCAATTTTGCTAGTTTTATAAATTTAATATCTATATTTAGGCTTTAATTAATTATTAAATTAATTATGACGTCATCACGGTTCGACCCCGGTTCGACCTCGGTTCGACCTCAAAAACCTTGAACCTCTCCCTTTTACGGTTCAATGAACGGTCCGGGTCTGAAAACCTTGCCTACAGCTTCGAACACAAATGGTTAAACCTCACGAGAAGTGCATGGCTAGCATCACATCATGCCAGATGATAGGTTTTGAGTAAATAGTAAATATCACAAGTTGAGGGAATTAATAATGTTGGATAGTCGTTTATTCAAAATTTCATTAGACTACCAGACTCACATGGTGTAGTTAAGATCTTTATTCATGGGATTGCTAAAAGCCTAAAATCAGTAGTCTTTTGTGTGCGGTTGCAAAAAAGTTTGTCGCAAATGTTGATGTTTGTCCTAGACTTGTAGATATATAAAGTTGACCATTACTGTAGTTGTTAGCAAGGGAGTCAATACCGTACCGGAGGCTGTACCGGTTTGCCCAGCGGTACGATATATTTCGGATACCGGTCAATACCGGTGTACCGTTTCGGGTTTACCGCTATTTTATATATATATATATATATATATATATATATATATGTACGTGTGTGTGTGTATATATATATTATAATAAATATAAAAGTTTATCATAAAACATTTTCTCAATTTAGAAGTAATTATTCATGGTTTTAGACTTTAGTATCAATTAAAAGAAAAAGAAAACACAATATAAAAAATAGAAAGCTTAAAAGTTACCATTGCATACGAAGAAAACAAATAATACTAATAAGTTAATGTAAATAAGTTACCATTTTGCCCTAACAAAAATTCAAAAATTACAAAACTTAAAAAAAAAAAAAAAAAAAAAACCTTTTTTCTGTACCGGCCGGTACGCCCGGTACCGGCCGGTATTGCCCGAAATTGGCCGGTATGGCCGGTACATGGCCGGTACGGCCGGTATTTAAACCGGTACGAAACATTGATGTTTCGATACCGGTATGGAGCCGGTACGGTACGTACCGGCCGGTACGGCCGGTACCGGTACGGTATCGACCACCTTGGTTGTTAGTTGTTACTGTAGTTTTTAATAAAGAAACAAAAATATCATTTCATAAATTAATCTAAATACATAAATTTTAGATATCTAATTTGATTTCTTAAAAAATAAATTGAAAAACTAAATTAATCAAAAAATATTAAGAGTATAACAACGTACATGATGAAGTCGAATTCATCAGTTGATATGTTTGTCCAGATGGAATCCGATGATAATGAGTTCAAGGGCCAAAATGGCCAAATACCACTTATTTTTGAAATTTTTAGGAAAAAAACACTGTTTCGGAAATAAACAGGAAACTACCACTTTTTCAAGAACTTGAGTTTCAGAAACTCGAGTTCCTCTCAATTTTGCCACCGTGGCCCTGCTGAGCTGGAATTTGTGCGATTAAAAAAAATTATGTGGTACTCGAGCTTGGTAAACTCGAGTTCCATGCAACACAATACTCGAGTATACTAGGCTCGAGTACATTTTATAAATAAAATGGAAAAAAAAAAAATTTACACAGTACTCGAGTTTAACAAACTCGATTACTGTGTAATTTTTTTTTTTTTTTTTTTTTGTTTTTTGTTTGGGGATAATCGACAAATAAACATAAAAATAAAAGTAAGTGGCTTTTTTTATGTTTTTATTTATTTAAACAGAAGCATTGTAAAATATAGAGATTTTAATTTCAAAATATGAATTTAATTTCTACATTAATTAAAATTATTCATTGTTTTCTCATAAAAATTATTCACTATTTTCTGTATAAACTATTTATACGATTTTGCATAAAATTATTTTCTGTTTAGCATTATTTAAGAAATTGTTGACTCTCTTTTCTGCATAAATTATTTTCTGTTTACTGTTTAAAAAATTGTTCACTGTTTTCTCATAAAACACCTAGTGAAATCGTGTTTTCTAAATTTAAACACCAAATCTGAATGCTTTTTCACGTTTGAATTTCACAATAATTGAATATATTTTTCTGCATTCATAAAATCTGTTTTTTGCATTAATTAAAACTGAATCTCTTGAGCTTAAAAAGAAGAATTTGCTTGTTAAATTGTTTGATGCTAATGATCTTTTGAACAATGTGAAATCTGAGAATATGCTCTTGCTTGATAAAGTTAAAACTTTGGAACATGTTGCTGTTGGTTTGAATGAAAATTTGCCTGTTGAACTTAAGTCATATTTTGGAATGAGGTAGCTTGGAACTTAAGTCATACTATTTGTATTATGTGTTTGGCATTATTTGTGAAGACTTGGACACAACAAAAGAACAAAGACTTGGAATCAACTGTGCTTTCCCAACTTGTGTTTAGAGTTTAGTGCCTTGTTGGAAAGGGTTTCATAGTGAACACTAGTTCATGATATTATGAGTTTTGCATTATTTGTGAAGATCCACTCTCAAGAAGAGGCTAGAAACTTTGGTTTCAATTGTGCTTTCATGGAAAATGTTTCGTAGTAATGACTAGGTCATAGCATTGTTGTTATGAGCTTTGCATTATTTGAGAATAAATAAACTCAAGAAGGTGCCAAAGACTTTCTTGTTAATGGTTTGGAGTTTTGCATTATTTGAGAAGACGCACCCTTAAGAAGAGACTGAAAACTTTGGTTTCATGAATAGTGCTTTCAAAGAAAATGGTTCATAGTGACGACTAGCCCATAGCATTGGTGTTTTCCTATTTCATATGTAATACGTTCCTATAAAATGTTTCGTAGTGATGACTAGTGATCGTTTCTTTTGTATTATTTGAGGAGACCTAGACTCAACAAAAGGCCAAAGACCTATCCAGTACTTTCTTTGAAACTATTTCATAGTAAATACTAATCTAGCTATATCACTAATATTATAAACTTTGTATTATTTGAGATAACCTAGACCATGACAATTGCAGACTTCATGTGATCATGTCCACCATATCTTTTTACCCACTACTATGAAAGTTCTTTTTAGGCTAAAACTGAAAACTGAGCTTTCTTCAAATTTCATTTCATTCCTCTAACTTTGCTTTCATTTATTTCAATCCTCTAAGTTTCAAATTTATTCAATTAAGGCCTTTCCATTAACTTTTATTAATTTTTTTTGAAAAAAAAAAAAAATCTACAAAATATTTTTCAATCATTAATTGAATTTTTTTAATTTAAAAAATTTGAAGAAAAATTTATAAAATTGTAAAATTAACCAAAACATATAACAAAAGTTGATGAAAAAACCTTAATTGAATAAATTTGAAAGTTGGAGGATTGAAATGAACAAAAGCAAAGTTAGAGGACTAAAATGAAATCTGAAGAAACTTAGAGGGTCAATTTTGCATTTTACCCTTCTTTTTATTATTTTTTTCCTAAAATAAAAAATAATAATAATAATTCAATTTCATTTAGGGAAAAAAATGGAACGCACCATGATATTCCCTCTCATATTTGATAGTCCCCACCTATAAGACTCACAAGTTGTAAGAGGAACACACCATGACACATAATTTATTTTTCTTAGTTGTGTTTGTAACTCTCATATGTTCATTTGTACTAAAATAGTGAAAGTCACAATGCTCATAGCAAATTCCGTCACATGCTTCCTGATCTATATAGGTTTTTCCTTTTGTAAACTTTATGAGATCAAATATTTAAGTTACGGTAGCAAGTAAAATACAATCCTGAAGAAGCAACTGCTAATTAGGCATTAAATTAATTAGCAGTTGCTTCTTCAGGATTGTATTTTACTTGCTACCGTAACTTAAATATTTGATCTCATAAAGTTTACAAAAGGAAAAACCTATATAGATCAGGAAGCATGTGATGGAATTTGCTATGAGCATTGTGACTTTCACTATTTCAGTACAAATGAACATATGAGAGTTACAAACACAACTAAGAAAAATAAATTATGTGTCATGGTGTGTTCCTCTTACAACTTGTGAGTCTTATAGGTGGGGACTATCAAATATGAGAGGGAATATCATGGTGCGTTCCATTTTTTTCCCTAAATGAAATTGAATTATTATTATTATTTTTTATTTTAGGAAAAAAATAATAAAAAGAAGGGTAAAATGCAAAATTGACCCTCTAAATTTCTTCAGATTTCATTTTAGTCCTCTAACTTTGCTTTTGTTCATTTCAATCCTCCAACTTTCAAATTTATTCAATTAAGGTTTTTTCATCAACTTTTGTTATATGTTTTGGTTAATTTTACAATTTTATAAATTTTTCTTCAAATTTTTTAAATTAAAAAAATTCAATTAATGATTGAAAAATATTTTGTAGATTTTTTTTTTTTTCAAAAAAAATTAATAAAAGTTAATGGAAAGGCCTTAATTGAATAAATTTGAAACTTAGAGGATTGAAATAAATGAAAGCAAAGTTAGAGGAATGAAATGAAATTTGAAGAAAGCTCAGTTTTCAGTTTTAGCCTAAAAAGAACTTTCATAGTAGTGGGTAAAAAGATATGGTGGACATGATCACATGAAGTCTGCAACTGTCATGGTCTAGGTTATCTCAAATAATACAAAGTTTATAATATTAGTGATATAGCTAGATTAGTATTTACTATGAAATAGTTTCAAAGAAAGTACTGGATAGGTCTTTGGCCTTTTGTTGAGTCTAGGTCTCCTCAAATAATACAAAAGAAACGATCACTAGTCATCACTACGAAACATTTTATAGGAACGTATTACATATGAAATAGGAAAACACCAATGCTATGGGCTAGTCGTCACTATGAAACATTTTCTTTGAAAGCACTATTCATGAAACCAAAGTTTTCAGTCTCTTCTTAAGGGTGCGTCTTCTCAAATAATGCAAAACTCCAAACCATTAACAAGAAAGTCTTTGGCACCTTCTTGAGTTTATTTATTCTCAAATAATGCAAAGCTCATAACAACAATGCTATGACCTAGTCATTACTACGAAACATTTTCCACGAAAGCACAATTGAAACCAAAGTTTCTAGCCTCTTCTTGAGAGTGGATCTTCACAAATAATGCAAAACTCATAATATCATGAACTAGTGTTCACTATGAAACCCTTTCCAACAAGGCACTAAACTCTAAACACAAGTTGGGAAAGCACAGTTGATTCCAAGTCTTTGTTCTTTTGTTGTGTCCAAGTCTTCACAAATAATGCCAAATACATAATACAAATAGTATGACTTAAGTTCCAAGCTACCTCATTCCAAAATATGACTTAAGTTCAAAAGGCAAATTTTCATTCAAACCAACAGCAACATGTTCCAAAGTTTTAACTTTATCAAGCAAGAGCATATTCTCAGATTTCACATTGTTCAAAAGATCATTAGCATCAAACAATTTAACAAGCAAATTCTTCTTTTTAAGCTCAAGAGATTCAGTTTTAATTAATGCAAAAAACAGATTTTATGAATGCAGAAAAATATATTCAATTATTGTGAAATTCAAACGTGAAAAAGCATTCAGATTTGGTGTTTAAATTTAGAAAACACGATTTCACTAGGTGTTTTATGAGAAAACAGTGAACAATTTTTTAAACAGTAAACAGAAAATAATTTATGCAGAAAAGAGAGTCAACAATTTCTTAAATAATGCTAAACAGAAAATAATTTTATGCAAAATCGTATAAATAGTTTATACAGAAAATAGTGAATAATTTTTATGAGAAAACAATGAATAATTTTAATTAATGTAGAAATTAAATTCATATTTTGAAATTAAAATCTCTATATTTTACAATGCTTCTGTTTAAATAAATAAAAACATAAAAAAAAGCCACTTACTTTTATTTTTATGTTTATTTGTCGATTATCCCCAAACAAAAAACAAAAAAAAACAAAAAAAAAAATTACACAGTAATCGAGTTTGTTAAACTCGAGTACTGTGTAAATTTTTTTTTTTCCATTTTATTTATAAAATGTACTCGAGCCTAGTATACTCGAGTATTGTGTTGCATGGAACTCGAGTTTACCAAGCTCGAGTACCACATAATTTTTTTTAATCGCACAAATTCCAGCTCAGCAGGGCCACGGTGGCAAAATTGAGAGGAACTCGAGTTTCTGAAACTCAAGTTCTTGAAAAAGTGGTAGTTTCCTGTTTATTTCCGAAACAGTGTTTTTTTCCTAAAAATTTCAAAAATAAGTGGTATTTGGCCATTTTGGCCCTTGAACTCATTATCATCAGATTCCATCTGGACAAACATATCAACTGATGAATTCGACTTCATCATGTACGTTGTTATACTCTTAATATTTTTTGATTAATTTAGTTTTTCAATTTATTTTTTAAGAAATCAAATTAGATATCTAAAATTTATGTATTTAGATTAATTTATGAAATGATATTTTTGTTTCTTTATTAAAAACTACAGTAACAACTAACAACTACAGTAATGGTCAACTTTATATATCTACAAGTCTAGGACAAACATCAACATTTGCGACAAACTTTTTTGCAACCGCACACAAAAGACTACTGATTTTAGGCTTTTAGCAATCCCATGAATAAAGATCTTAACTACACCATGTGAGTCTGGTAGTCTAATGAAATTTTGAATAAACGACTATCCAACATTATTAATTCCCTCAACTTGTGATATTTACTATTTACTCAAAACCTATCATCTGGCATGATGTGATGCTAGCCATGCACTTCTCGTGAGGTTTAACCATTTGTGTTCGAAGCTGTAGGTAGGTCAGTTTCGGTACAGCTGGAGGCATTTAACTCGATGTCTCGTTTATGAGATTGTATCTCATGTGATTGGTGCATATAAAATTGTGTTGTTTGTAGAGGAGGAAAAAAAAAATCCCAATAAAGACAAGATTTTGAGGCCTGGGCTTCATCTAATCATCTTTTATTTTAGTTGGTTTAAATTGAGTCCGAATTTAGTAAGGGTGAGGTGTAAAACTTATATTTTATGTCATCTAATAAGAGATAGTCACATTAGCATTTTACTTAAAATTCAATACATCTAACCACATTTAATAACATCTTAATAAGCTCTCAATTTTGTTGGATTTATATATGGGTATTAGAATTGATTAAGTGTGGTTATGCTTAGGTGAAACTACAATGTTGGTCCCTCAAGTTCACTCTGTGTGCGGAATTGGTCCCTCAAGTTTGTAGTGAGCACAATTGGTCCCTTAAGTTTTAAAACTGAGTTGTATTAGTCTTTTTACTAACTACCGTTAGTGGTGTTACGTGGCTAACAGAACAATGACTTGGCATTTTTTTAATTAAAAAAATTACAAAATAAATTTACACATAAGAAATAATCTCCCCATCAAAAAAATGTAATAAACAATTTGATTCACAACCTAGTACCAAACGAGAGAGAGAAGGGGAGAGAGTGAAGAAACCCAAACCCTAGCCGCATCATTAAAAAAATTACAAATTTTTTCAATTAAAACTTGTGGTAAAACTTAGGTACAGTACGTTAGTTTTTCTACTTAAAATTTTGACATCTGTCCAATTTAACAACCCAAGTAAACGACGTTAAAACTTTTTTTTTTACCCTTCTTCCTTCTTTTTCCTGTACTGCAACTGCAAGAGAACCCATGGCTTCAGATCTTTCAAATTGTAGGATCTGTGCCTTCCGTTGAAGAATAAATAGATATCATCATCAAAAGCAAACAAAAAAGCCCCAGCAAAAAAATAAGGAAGAAAGGGGAAAAAAAGCAGAAAGCTTCATTCCTAGACTCTGCTCTTGATCTTTGAGTCCAACAACTCACCTCTTCTCAAAATCGTCACCTTCTCCATCGCCGGACCGGTCTTTGCCACTCTCAAATCGTCCGCAGAGCTCAACCTCTTCAAGACCAACCGCTCCACCATGGTGACATTCCTCTTCTTCTCCTGCCGGACCGCCGGTTTCCGACTAGATCTAGTGTTATAATAGTTAAAGTTAGGGCTTCCATAGTTTCTCCGCAATAAAAAACCTCCGGCTTCTTTATTTTCTCCTTTCTTCTTTATTTTTTTGCTGGGGATTTTTTGTTTGCTTTTGGTGAGCACCATGGGAAAGCAGAAAGCATAGCTTTTGATGGGCTGAGATGAGAACAAGTTTACAGGTGATGGACTGCAATCCCTTACAAATAATCTTTGCAACACATAAATTCCTTGAAAGTTGTTTTAACTTTTAATATAAGTGGACTTCTTTGTTTTCCTTTTTGTTCTCTCAAAAGAAGTACCTCCACTATCTTCATGGTTATTTTTATTATTTTATAAGGTTTTAGTTGCAGTGAGCCAATGACTATTGGATTTATTTGGATTTCCCACGGTGATTTTTGTTTTTTACTTTATTTGGATTTATTTGGAGTAGAAAGATCTGAAATCTGAAGCCGTGAACTCTTTGCAGTTGTAGTACAGGAAAAAGGAGGAAGAAGGAAGAAGGGAAAAGAAAAAGAAAATAGTTTTAACGCTGTTTGCTTGGATTGTTAAATTAGACAGATGTCAAAATTTTAAGTAGAGAACTTACTGTACCTAAGTTTTGTCCTAAAACTTAAACCTGCACATTCTGGTTTTCTGTTAACACAAACGTAATGATTATTCTACAAAATTTTGGCGATACATCTCCGACCCAGATAGCAAACCTGTTACATTGTTCTTTCAGTACCAAGTAGGTACCAAAATACAAAATTGTGCTTTACACCAAATTCCGTCAATATATTGCTCTTTTAGATCCTGCAATGCTTGTCGAATTGAATCCTCATCTTGGCTGGAGTACTTCAAACATATAAGATTTTGAGCAACACGGTAGGCCATCTGGATTGGATGATACTGCAGTTAGTTTACTTCCATCCTCTTCACTTCCTAGACATTGGAAATTTGTTTAAAATGTCAAATTAATTACCGCAGTTCATGAAGAGGGGCCATTCCATATACATCAACAAGAAAAATTCATTGAGGAAATCAAATCAAGTAAAAGGAAGGCACAGACGCTACATGATTTGGATTTCAATAAACATTTAAAAAAAAAAAACCAGTAAATATGTTTTAAAAGCCACAAGGGTGGGACACTCCCTGAAGGCTGAAGCCTCCGTAAATGTCAACCAATATTTTTCAAAACTTGTATGAAAAATGTGAGCAGCTTTGCAAGCAGTTTTTTTTATTTTTTATTTTTAAATCTTTAACTTACTTGTAAGGTTTAACAAGTGGCACCAACATAATACTAAGACCCAATCAGTACCAAAGAATTTGTAATATTTTTAATTAAAAAAATGCCACGTCATTAAAAAAAAATGTCAAGTCATTGTTTAATTAGCCATGTAAGTAATACCACTAACAGCAGTTAGTAAAATGATTAATACAACTCAGTTTTAAAACTTGAGGGACCAATTGTGCTCGCTTCAAACTTAAGGGACCAATTGCGCTCACAGGGTGAACTTGAGGAACTAATATTGTAGTTTCACCTTGTGCTTATTATTAAATATGTAATAAGATAATGTGACATGTTGGAATTGAATGGGTAAAACATGAGTTTTACACTACTTCTTACATAATTTAATCTTGTTTAAATTTGGTTTAGAACTTATAAGCCAAAACTTTAACGTTGAGGGCCAACTAAAGAATAAATTGTACCTTTTTATTTTTATATATTATATTCATATTATGTACATAATTTGTGTAAAATATTACTAAAAACACAATTTAATATACAATACAAGTTAAATAGTTTTTAATTTGCTCATAGATTTATATTTTCAAATTAATAATAACTTATTAGGTATAATAATTAAGATAAAAAATTAATAATTGGTTAAAGATTGTTTAAAAATTAGACAAACAATCAAACATTACATTATTTAATTTATGTGATAGATTATATGGTTTTACAACTAAAGTAAAGAAGAAAAATAGATAAGCAAATCCAATAGAGAAAATCTGAGAAGCTATTGAACAGAGAGAGAGGTGCTAAGAAAAGAGTCAATGGCTCATCCATGGGCACCGTGTGGATTACCTTTAAGTTCAGTCTGAACTGTTCAAATGCAGTTTTATTGGTGTGTAACTTGTTGAGGATGAAGAAGAATAGAAACACAACTTCTTCATCATCAAAGGCAAAGTAAGTAAGAGAAGGTTTTCTTAAAAGTTTTTTTTTTTTTTTTTTTTAATAAAGAAAAATTAACGAGGAAAGAGAAAAATGTTGAACTTTTTTCTAAGATTTTTTTTTTCAAATTAAAATTTTGAGACAATTGTTAAAATAATTATGTGATTATCATAAGTGGATGAATATCCAATTAATTTGCCACTAGTAGAATTGTAAACCTATTTTAATCGAAGGATAGGGGGACCAAAAAGGATATTTACTTGATTTTTTATTTTTTATCAAAGAATTTAAGATAATTCATAGAGGAGTCTATATATATCGACTTAAAAAAATAAAAAATAAATATTGGGAGGCCCATGGCCCCCCTTAGTCATAACATGGCTTCGCCACTGATTCCTATATGGTTACAACAAAATCACATAATATATTTATAATAAATTTAAAATTTCTTGGAAGTAGTATTAATTTTCTTAAGAATTTTAAAGCATCGTTGACTTGATTAATGAAGAATAAACAATTTCTATCTTTTCTAGGAGCTATTAAATTCAATACTATTTGAATTTAATATATAACACCTAAGTAATTGTATCAAATTTTGATATTTGATTTTAATTTATGATGTGGTTTAGCCTTTAATTTTTCAATGCCACAAACAATCTTAGATATTTCTAGAAAATGTGATTTTTTATTAGAAAATCAGGAAAAGAAGTAGTTTTTGAAAAGTATGATTTTAGTTTTGGTTGACCTCTCCACCATATCAGCATTTTTTATTTATATTTTTTAATTCGATTTAATTATTTCAACGTTGATTAGAAATTATAATTTCAATAGGATTGAAACTCTATAACTATATCAAATGAGACTCAACAAATATATATCATTTTAATTTCAATAGGATTTAAATTTTATTTCAAATGGACTCTACCAACATATTCATCCTTTTAAAAAAATTATATAACCAAATTTGATTAGGAATCCATAACCCTATATTAGAGGGTCAGTTTTCAATTTTAGCCTAAAAAGAACTTTCATAGTAGTGGGTAAAAAGATATGGTGGACATGATCACATGAAGTCTGCAACTGTCATGGTCTAGGTTATCTCAAATAATACAAAGTTTATAATATTAGTGATATAGCTAGATTAGTATTTACTATGAAATAGTTTCAAAGAAAGTACTGGATAGGTCTTTGGCCTTTTGTTGAGTCTAGGTCTCCTCAAATAATACAAAAGAAACGATCACTAGTCATCACTACGAAACATTTTATAGGAACGTATTACATATGAAATAGGAAAACACCAATGCTATGGGCTAGTCGTCACTATGAAACATTTTCTTTGAAAGCACTATTCATGAAACCAAAGTTTTCAGTCTCTTCTTAAGGGTGCGTCTTCTCAAATAATGCAAAACTCCAAACCATTAACAAGAAAGTCTTTGGCACCTTCTTGAGTTTATTTATTCTCAAATAATGCAAAGCTCATAACAACAATGCTATGACCTAGTCATTACTACGAAACATTTTCCACGAAAGCACAATTGAAACCAAAGTTTCTAGCCTCTTCTTGAGAGTGGATCTTCACAAATAATGCAAAATTCATAATATCATGAACTAGTGTTCACTATGAAAACCTTTCCAACAAGGCACTAAACTCTAAACACAAGTTGGGAAAGCACAGTTGATTCCAAGTCTTTGTTCTTTTGTTGTGTCCAAGTCTTCACAAATAATGCCAAACACATAATACAAATAGTATGACTTAAGTTCCAAGCTACCTCATTCCAAAATATGACTTAAGTTCAACGGGCAAATTTTCATTCAAACCAACAGCAACATGTTCCAAAGTTTTAACTTTATCAAGCAAGAGCATTTTCTCAGATTTCACATTGTTCAAAAGATCATTAGCATCAAACAATTTAACAAGCAAATTCTTCTTTTCAAGCTCAAGAGATTCAGTTTTAATTAATGCAAAAAACAGATTTTATGAATGCAGAAAAATATATTTGATTATTGTGAAATTCAAACATGAAAAAGCATTCAGATTTGGTGTTTAAATTTAGAAAACACGATTTCACTAGGTGTTTTATGAGAAAACAGTGAACAATTTTTTAAACAGTAAATAGAAAATAATTTATGCAAAAAAGAAAGTCAACAATTTCTTAAATAATGCTAAACAGAAAATAATTTTATGCAAAATCGTATAAATAGTTTATACAGAAAATAGTGAATAATTTTTATGAGAAAACAATGAATAATTTTAATTAATGTAGAAATTAAATTCATATTTTGAAATTAAAATCTCTATATTTTACAATGCTTCTGTTTAAATAAATAAAAACATAAAAAAAGCCACTTACTTTTATTTTTATGTTTATTTGTCGATTATCCCCAAACAAAAAAAAAAAAAAAAAATTTACACAGTACTCGAGTTTGGTAAACTCGAGTACTGTGTAAATTTTTTTTTTTTCCATTTTATTTATAAAACGTACTCGAGCCTGATATACTCGAGTATTGTGTTGCATGGAACTCGAGTTT
Organism: Quercus glauca; assembly: GCA_023736055.1. NCBI lineage: Eukaryota > Viridiplantae > Streptophyta > Magnoliopsida > Fagales > Fagaceae > Quercus > Quercus glauca. Next base: position 57,469,179 of record CM043318.1, on the reverse strand, counting down.
ACCAAGCTCGAGTACCACATAATTTTTTTTAATCGCACAAATTCCAGATCAGCAGTGCCATGGTGGCAAAATTGAGAGGAACTCGAGTTTCTGAAACTCGAGTTCTTGAAAAAGTGGTAGTTTCCTGTTTATTTCCGAAACAGTGTTTTTTTCCTAAAAATTTCAAAAATAAGTGGTATTTGGCCATTTTGGCCGAGTTCAGGACCTGCAAAACAGTAACAATGGTGTTTCTCTCATTTGGGTCATCGGCGTGGTGCCAGTCGATGAGCTTTCGATGACAAAGTCAGATGATGGTTGAAAGAGATAATAATAACTGAGAGTGTATTTAAGTGTGTATGGATGTGAATTTGTACCTTCTCTTGGTTCTAACTTCTAAGGTGGTTTATATAAATCTTTGTCTTTTCTAGTCGTTGAAGGCCTTCAACGGTGGCCTTAATGGCTCTTGTAATGTCTTTGATGTCTTAATAAGGTGATTGATTATCTTGCCAACAGTCATGTATATGCATGAGTCCGTTTGCAATGGCTCATGCATCAAATGCGTATTTATGGCGCTTTGGTCGTCCAATGACTCCTACTTTAGTTGTCTAACTTTGGTCGTCCAAAAACACGTTTAGATGATACGAATTTAGTGGTTCATCAGTACCTATAAAGTTTTATCCACGTCTCACTACTTGATTGCTTTGAAAAATATATAGGACTCAATATTTCTCTTTTTGTTCTTCAAAGATTATAAAATTTGGATTTATAAAAAAACCCCAAAACTTGAACTGAAAAGTCAATAAATGGTGGGTGGGGAAGATAGTAGTAGGTTTTTTTTTTTTTTTTTTTTTTTTTTTTTTTTTTTTTTTTTTTTTTAATAATTATTTAGAGTAAAATATAGGACCCATATTGGAATAAACACTAAAACACAAAAAGTGCCGTGATTTCTATTCTTGCAATAAATAACTGATGTGATTATGTGCAAAGTGTAAAGCTAAAAAAACTTGGAAAAAATAAGACACAAAAGGTCTATGATTCGATGCGGCCTTTTTCCATGAATACAGTCAGCCAGGGAAGCCTTTTCCCCTTGATTTTCGGTTGCCAAGGAAGCCTTTTACTCTTGTTTTTCGATTGCACTTGGTTCCTAGATGGTAAAATCTAATATCAAAATGCTAGGATCATTTGTCTCAAAAAAAAAAAAAAAAAAAATGCTAGGATCATAACCTTTGCCACAACTTACTAGAGGTGTACGCAGTTCAGTTGGTGTAGTTTTTTTCTTGAATTTATCACCGAACTGATAGAAATCACTTTTTCCATAACTCAAACGATGCACATCACCTAAAGACGGTTTTCTAACCTCCATTGGTGTAGTTTTTTGTGATTGGTTTAATCCGTTTAAAATATTAAAAAAATTGTTTTTGTTTTATTTTATTTTAATTAGGCTTTCAAGCCCAATATCCATATATCAACTTGTTCAAGACTTAAAACAAATACAAACTTTTATTATTTAGCAAGCTGTCAAAGTTTATGGACAAGCTCAAACTCTAGTTATTTAGCATCAATGTCCAACTGTCCATACATTATACATAAATGGATAAAAACATGTTCATACATATATAAACGGGTGAAAACTTGTTCAAGTATTCATATATAAAACATTTTAAACCTGTTCATACATAGTAAATTTCATCATTTCTTAACTCAATCACAAGGTCAAATTACTCATTAGTCATTACTTAATCAATGTCACAACCAGATCCAACAATAGCAATCATTAGCCAATCAGGTTCAACAGGGCAACAATAACAGTCATTACTCATTACTCAAATTTTTTTTTCACAACCAACCAACTAATGTAACATCCCAAATTCAATAATTAAATAAAATAAATATTAAAAAAAAAAAACAAAAGCAGAGTAAAATTGTAAAAGAAACATTGATATAAAAAAAATCATATAGATTTCCATGTACAACTTTCTTTTACATATAAAGATAATAACAAAAAATAAAAAAGGAATTCATTATATATATATATATATATATATATATATATATATATATTTTTTTTATACAAGATAGAATTTTACTCTAACCTAATCTAAATGTATATGTGAGTGAAGCTCCCTTCTGAAAACTTGAACTCTGTCCCTTGCCCCCCACACTACCATCACGCCAAGGGTGCGTGGTGGTCATTATATTATTCTTAATATAAATATAAAAGCTAATCTATATTTATATAATATTAAAAGCTGAAGCGTAGCATTTGATGTTGCTACGCTTACGTTGAGCCACATCAGCAGTCACATTATTACCTTTTTTTTCTTGAATTTCTTCTACAATTTTAAAATAGTTTTCCTAAATTTAAAAATATTAAAAAAATAAAAATAATTCTCAGCTTTATCTCCACCATAAAGCCCAATCTTTATAGCTTTAATTTCACAGTAAAGCTCAAGCCCAAGCTTGTGTTTCACGGTTTCAAATTCCCTTTCTGTCTCCTTACCTTTTAGTTTACTGTGTTTCATGATTTCTGTCTCCCCACCTTTTAAACGGCAACCCTTCATCAGTGTTAATTTTTCAGCGGTTTCAATTCCTTAACAGCAACCCTTCAGCTTTTGCTAATGCCAGTCTCTCTGTCTTCCCTCCTTTGTCTCTTCCTCTCCTCACTGTATATTAATACTGACAAAAGCTGGATGATTCAGTTCAGGTATCTGTGCTTTATTCTTGAGACTGCCCCACATAATAATTCAATGTAAGGATTAGATTATTTTGATTGATTTAAAAAAAAAAAATTTGTTACTGCCTCTTTCATGCTGTGATATGGATAATTGTTATGTTGATTTTTATTTGTGCTTGATTTTTTTTAGGATGTTGAATTTTGGATTGCCGGGTTTTTTAATTGGAGCTTTACCACTTTTTTATTGTGGGTCGTATATGGGTTAGTGTGATTCTGATTTCTTCGTGTAGTGTTGTTGTGTGGATACCTCAACAATATGGTTTAATTAACATGTGGGGAAGTTCTTTCTAGGGATACACCAATTGGGTTTTTTAATTGGAGTTCTACCTCTTTTGTGTTGTGGGTCATATATGGGTTTATGTCGATATTGTTTAATGAGAGAGGCTGAATAGTTCATGAGACTTATGGCCAGATAGTTTATGTAACCAAAAGAATATTTGACTCTAACAGTTAGAGAAACTGGATATGAGGGGTTGCCCCAAATCAATAAAAAGTGAATCAGAGTGATCCAAAATTTCCCATATTTGATGTTTCGGTAATGAGGCTATTAAAATTCATCCGTAGCTGCGCAGATTGGTCCAAGACAGATCCCTGCCATAAGTTTTCTCATATTGAATCAACCAAACAATTATCAAAGATTGCCAAATTCCCTTTCAGTTTTTTTTTTCTCTCTTAAATTTCTAGTTATACTTTAAGAAGTAATAATAAAATGGAATGTTTTGTTCTCTTCAGCTGCAAATGATTGAAATTCAAGAGCTACATGTTGTAAGGTTGAATTTAATCAACCATTTTGTTGGCTTTATTCCGTACCAAATTTGCTTGTAATTCAGTATTTAGAACCCTGTATTTAGGTGGGAATCATGTAAGGGTAGTGTGTGAGAGAGTGTGAAGAAATGCTCAAGATTGTGCAGTGAAGCAAGGACTCGCGACTGGATCTCGCGGGTGGCTCGCAATTGGCAAGTCGCCAGAAGATGCACACGAGTGAAGCATGCAGAGAAGCTAAACCGTCGTGCTAGTTGTTGCACTACAGGACAAAAAGTCCAGACTGGCCATTCAGTTAACTCGTGGCTTGAACTCGTGGCTTGAACTCGCGACTCAGCCAAGTTGCGAGGCCAAGTCGCTAGCCAACTCTGTTTTGGAAAAATGACTCTGCGCATTCCAAACACACACCACTATATATAGACCCTTATACCCACGAAATGTAGAGAGTTTCCAGAGAGAATTTTGAGAGAGAAACCCTAGAGAAAAACAAGATTGACTCATCCACAATCTTTACATAGAGACTCTTTAAATTCCTCTACTCTCACCCTCTCTATTGTTACATCCTTGAGAGGTTCTTAACCAAATCATTTTCTCACCATACCAACATCTATGAGAAGACTTTTTGGTGCTTTGGGAAGCAGTTAGGAAGGGACCAATTGATATTGGTTGATGCTATGGGTTATAGTGGAATCTGGTAAGCTAGAAAAGACAAAGGTTCGGCGCAACCTCGTTGGAGTAAGAAACTAGAGGGCTTAGGTACACTAGGTAGATTAGGCTTAGAGAGTCTATTGCTGTTCATGTATCCCAACTACATTTTCTAGTAGATTATTGACCGCTTGGAGGGCGGCAAAGAGGTTTTACCCCAAGGGCTTCCGTTTCCTCTTCAATAACACATCGTTGTGTTGTCCTTGTGTTCGCATCTCTCTTCTCTTAATCTTTGCTATTTAATTTCTGCTATGGATGTGATTTTATTTGGTTTAGATTGTTTATCAATTCTATTATAAGCTTATGTTCATTTTTGTATGATATTAAGCTTGAATTGGTAATTTTTAAATTGGGGTCTAAACGTTCATAGTGTTTTACACACATATTGAACATTCACATGTGATGACAAACCAAATAAGAGAAGCTCCAGATTTGTTTACACAGTGGTAATACAAAAACAATGTGGTTAGCCCATCTTCTACTCTTTCTATTTTCTTTTATAGATATTTGTTTTCTTTGTTTTATTTCCAAGTGTAATTCCTAAATTTTGAATGTGCCTGTAGGGTTATTTGATGATTATCTAGTTGGGGAAAGGTAAGCAATTTTTTTACTTGCAAACAAGTTCAGGTATTAAATTTCTCCTTCTGCCCAAGTCATTATTTTCTTTCTCAGCATAACACAATGCAAGACTAATGCAATGATATATTTTTCTAGCTTAGATTGTTGGGAGAATTTATGTGAAACAATCTTGGACAATATTAAGGGTCTACTTAGATCCATAGGAAATTTTAGGAAACATATGCATAATTTTTCAGATCTATACAATTTTCACTTGCCCAAACTCAAACACTCAAAAAAACCTCATACAATCTAAGTTTCATAGACTACAATTTTTTTTTTTTTTTTTTTTTTACAAATTCCTGATGTAATAAGCTATTCTTGGTATAAAGTATGCATAATAAAAGAACACCAAAATTTGCTTAAAATTTTGCAGGGCAAGGATTTTGTTATTATAAAGAAAACAAACTTTTCCCTATCCTGGCTGCCTTGACTAAGTTAAGCAGGAAGTATCATATTCTTTTTTCCTTTTCATGTCTTGGATTTGTTCATTTTACATGATAAGTAATGTCTGTTGTAGGGGCATAATTTGTAATGGACCCTTAACAATAAAACTTGTAGAGATGTGGGTATACGGGCTAGGCATTAGCAATACCAACGACGGTAGAGATGAAATCAACATCATAACCAAATGATTTGGCTAAGTGTTTTCTGTAAGGATAAGGACTATGACCCTGGTTAGGTATTGATAAGGATCTTTGTCGTGTCCTCGGATCAGTATTTGTGAGGATCCTTATAACTTTTGTTCAGGGTTTGTGTCCTCCTTTTTCCTTTACGTTGGGAAATCTCTTGGTTATATAGTATTGTTACTTTTGTTAATCTTCACCATCCACTTGTCAATTATCGGAGCTTCTATGTACAGGGGATTGTCCCATCATCTGTATTTGCAGGCTTTATGTTATTTCCCAGCCGCCTTTGCAGGCTTTATAATAGTTGAAGTGACTGATGCTTTAGGGTTTTCAGGTCACCTCACCATTAAAGCGTCTAGAATGTTGGTGGGATATTTTCTTTTAGTGAAGTCGGTGCGCCGAGGATGTGTCATCCTCGGCGAGGCTCTTAGGCGACCTGAGCTAATTTCCACTATCCTCGGCCTTCATAGTATCCTCGGCGTGGGCCTTGGGCCGGGTTATAGAGTGGGCGAGAGTAGTTAACGATTGGGGCCCCACAATAGCCCCTCAAAATTCTGCTGCATGTCCCTTTGGGCGGGGAGGAGGATTTTGACTTCCTCGGCGCATTTTCTCGGCCTGTTGGGCTCTACCTCGTCGTCAGTGTTATTGCTATTTCAGCTGTTTTTGCAGCTTTCTTTTTACGCAAAGGGTCACCCGAGGATGGATAGGTTTGGGTCGTTTGTGCTATAGCGCCCAATTTCTCATGGTTTCCGTCCCTGATGGGGCTTATTATTTAGCGCCTAAGGGGGTTGGCTTTGCCTCAGTTTTGGACTCGTGGCCCATACAAGCACCCTGGTTCCGTTCAGCGTTTGTATTGCCTCATAGTGACTGGTTCCCATATAGGTTTGGGTCCGGAGACCATGCAAGACCTTGGTTTTTCTTAGCATTTAGTTTTTATGAGGAAATGTTCTTCCTGCTGGCCTGAGGCCTTGGACCATGCAATGTTTAAGTTTTGTCTAGTGCTTGGTTTTCTCATTCTTCATCTGAAGTATCTGGTTTCCCCATGAGGCTTGGGTCCGAGGACCATGCAATGCCTTGGTTCTGTCCAGCACCTAGTTTTCTCATTTTATTTATCTGAAGTATCTGGTTTCCCGATGAGGCTTGGGTCCGAGGACCATGCAATGCCTTGGTTCTGTCCAGTACCTAGTTTTCTCGTTTTATTCATCTGAAGTATCTGGTTTCCCCATGAGGCTTGGGTCCGAGGACCATGCAATGCCTTGGTTCTGTCCAGTACCTAGTTTTCTCGTTTTATTCATCTGAAGTATCTGGTTTCCCCATGAGGCTTGGGTCCGAGGACCATGCAATGCCTTGGTTCTGTCCAGCATCTAGTTTTCTCATTTTATTCATCTGAAGTATCTGGTTTCCCCATGAGGTTTGGGTCCGAGGACCATGCAATGCCTTGGTTCTGTCCAGTACCTAGTTTTCTCGTTTTTCATCTGAAGTATCTGGTTTCCCCATGAGGCTTGGGTCCGAGGACCATGCAATGCCTTGGTTCTGTCCAGTACCTAGTTTTCTCGTTTTTCATCTGAAGTATCTGGTTTCCCCATGAGGCTTGGGTCCGAGGACCATGCAATGCCTTGGTTCTGTCCAGTACCTAGTTTTCTCATTTTATCATTTATTTTATCTATTTATCCGTAGCCGTTTAATTCTACATTGCTATAATTTACGATAAGCATTAAATAATTACACTTTTCAAGCAGAATAATAATAATAAATGCGGGCTGGAGTTGGTGGAGGATAAGACCTTGCCGTGTTTTGCCTCTTCGTTTGATGGGACTCTTCTGATTACGAGGCGTCTCCTGGGTTGTCCTAGTAACGTGTTCTGATGCTTCGGTGTCTTCTCGTTTAATGAGGCGCCTCCTCATTAATGCTAGCCATGGATCTACGAGGATCTAACGGTTGATTGGCTCCTTGGAACTTGGGGCGGAATTATTGCCTCCGGAAATCTCTCCCTGGATTTATTGTGGATTGGCCCTCATCAATATTCCGCCCTCTATATAAGGCGTTTCTAGGGCAACCTTCTCTTTCACACTTTGACGAACATCCATCTTAAACTTCTCCCAAAGATATCACCCAAAAAGGTTCTGCCAAACATAGCCGTTTGAGCCCCTTCGAATGAGTTGGCCCTTGGAAAGGGCGATCTCGGGGATGCACAGCCCCTATCAGGAGCCGAGGATGGCATTTTGACCCTGGACGTCACATTGGGGTTGGAGTAGAGGAAATTCAAAGGTTCTCATTCTTTTCAACCTAACCAGAGGAGGAACCCTCCTCGCCGTCTGGAGGAGGATCCAGGAAGAACGTAACCACCTTCCCTTGGGTATGGGTCATTGACCCTCCAAGCCGGCTGCATCGGGGGTGGGAGGGAAATCAGGCGGAACCCAGGAGTGGAGCCGTCCTGTGCCGCGACCTCTTCCACCTCCTATGTAGCTCTTCTTCCCTCTTTTTCTTTTTTCTCTTCTTCTTTTGCTCCTCAACGAGCCTTCCTTTTTTCTTTTCCTCTTCTCTTGCTTCTCATCCAGCCTTCTTTTCTATCTTTTGTTCCTCTGCCAACTTTCTTTGTTTCTTTTCCTCATCTCTTCCTTCACTTCTTTTCTATCTTTTGTTCTTCAGTCAGCTTTGCTTTCTACCTTTTGTTCTTCATCTCTTCTTTCGCTTCTTTTCTATCTTTTGTTCTTCAGTCAGCTTTGCTTTCTACCTTTTATTCCTCTGTTGGCTTTGTCAAGCGTCTGCCTTTGTAGTTAGCTTTAGAACAAGCCCCACGGGCTTCACTTGTAAAAGATGTAATTTTTCTTCATGTATGAATAAAAGAAGTAGACTTGTTTTGTCTCTTTCTATTTTTCGCATATTCTTGTTCTTGTGATTGTTGACTTTTGAATGATTGTTGCTGGAAACTATATAGATCTGCCTTTGCTCTTGATTGATTTGATTTTTTTTTTTTTTTTACACCAGCCGTCGTACAGCTAATACACAAGTCCGCCCCACGGTGGGCGCCAATTGTAGGGGCATAATTTGTAATGGACCCTTAACAATAAAACTTGTAGAGATGTGGGTATACGGGCTAGGCATTAGCAATACCAACGACGGTAGAGATGAAATCAACATCATAACCAAATGATTTGGCTAAGTGTTTTCTGTAAGAATAAGGACTATGACCCTGGTTAGGTATTGATAAGGATCTTTGTCGTGTCCTCGGATCAATATTTGTGAGGATCCTTATAACTTTTGTTCAGGGTTTGTGTCCTCCTTTTTCCTTTACGTTGGGAAATCTCTTGGTTATATAGTATTGTTACTTTTGTTAATCTTCACCATCCACTTGTCAATTATCGGAGCTTCTATGTACAGGGGATTGTCCCATCATCTGTATTTGCAGGCTTTATGTTATTTCCCAGCCGCCTTTGCAGGCTTTATAATAGTTGAAGTGACTGATGCTTTAGGGTTTTCAGGTCACCTCACTATTAAAGCGTCCAGAATGTTGGTGGGATATTTTCTTTTAGTGAAGTCGGTGCGCCAAGGATGTGTCATCCTCAGCGAGGCCCTTAGGCGACCTGAGCTAATTTCCACTATCCTCGGCCTTCATAGTATCCTCGGCGTGGGCCTTGGGCCGGGTTATAGAGTGGGCGAGAGTAGTTAACGATTGGGGCCCCACATCTATAATTTCGTTTATCAAAAAAAAAAAAAAAAGGTATCTAATTCCACTGTTTTACTATTTCATTTTTTCATCTACTCTACTTAATAGAGTGGAGAGTGGCCCCATTTATGATGACTCAATTCTTGATAGAGTCTTATGCAGGAATTGGAGTCTCAATTCTAATATCACTTAAGTCCAAGTAATGGAATGGACTAGATTCACTTGTATAGTTTTGTACAGGTGATTTGATGTAGTTTGGGTTCTCCTTTGTTGTAATACTATCAGTCTTAGTGTTGTATATGGAGGTTGCAGCTAAAGCTACAATATGATGTACAGAATGATGCAGCTTTGTTGTCAGGTTGTTTGGCTTGCACCAGTGTTTTTTTTTTTTTTTTTTGGATAGGGATTAATTTAAAGTTTTTGAGTTTATTTACGTTGCATTCATCATGTGAGCCTAGATTTTTGGGTTGGGTCTTCTCTTGTGTGATTTCAACGACTATGTGTGTAGGTATGTGTAAGTATTTTCTATCATTTTTGTGTGTAAGTATTTGGGTTGGGTCTTATCCTGTGTGATTTTAACGAACATGTTATGTAAGAGTATAACTTTTGCTGTCATTTGTCAACCACTTTGTTTTATGGCTACTGAAATTGTTGTATAACTTAATCTGGTCCTTTAAATTGATTCTGTCTATTTTACGTGTAATTTAATAATTTTATAGAATTTGAATTTGATTCATTTCTATTTGCTTAAAAGATTCAGTTTTTGGAAATTTTGAGAATTGGGGTTTTATATATCAATTTTTTTTTGAGATGTGGGTTTATTTATAAATCTATTATAAGATGCTGGGTCTTTTTTATTAATATTTGAATTGTTGTAATCTAAGACTTTTAGGGATTTTTATAGGTTTGGGGTCATCGGGAAGATGGGTTTGATTGAATAAAGAAAAGGGGCTGTTTGGCTCAATATTTGTGAATTCATTAGATTTCAGCAATAATTATGTTTTGTTTGGTTTTTGAGATAAGGTAGGAATAGAAAATTAATTTGGGTTTTTGATTGTGGATTGATTTTGATGTTCAATGTAACAGAACCTTTTGCTATTAGGGAGCCTGGTACAACTTTTTGTTTTAGTCCTAGAGTGGCTGTATGGCTTGGGGACTGAAACCAAATAAGCAGTAAGATTCAAGATTTTGTTTTGTTTATTTCCAAGTGTTTTTCTCATCAACCAGAGGATTGTTGTAATTTGATTCAATGGACCACCTTATGCTGGTTGATGGCATATTGGGCAACAGTTTGGATTTAAAAGTTGATGACTTAATTAAAGTGTGACAACATAGCGAATAAAGATATGAGTGGTGAAGAGATTGAAACAGAGGAATTGGGAAGGCGAATGTGGAAGGATCGTATCAAACTTAAGAGGCTTAAGGAGAGGTAGAAGATTGCAGCTCAACAAGCTGCAGAGAAGCAGAAGCCCAAGCAGACCACTGATATTAGGCTTGGAGGAAGTAAAGCACAGGATGGGATTCTCAAGTATATGCTGAAGCTGATGGAAGTTTGCAAAGCTCGCGGCTTGGTATCATTCCTGAGAAGGGTAAGCCAATGAGTGGTGCTTCTGACAATATTAGAGCTTGGTGGAAAGAAAAGGTGAAGTTTGATAAGAATGGGCCAGCAGCGATAGCCAAGTATGAAGTGAAATGCCTTGCCATAAGTGAGGCAAAAAATAATCAGAATGGGAACTCTCAAAGCATTCTCCAAGACTTGCAAGATGCTACTTTTGGGTCACTTTTGTTTTCTTAAATGGAACACTGTGACCCCCCTCAAAGGAAGTACCTGCTAGAAAAGGGAGCTCCGCCACCTTGGTGGCCAGCTGGAAATGAAGATTGGTGGGTAAAGTAAGGGCTACCCCATGGTCAAAGACCTCCTTATAAGAAGCCGCATGATTTGAAGAAGATGAAGAAATTTAGAGTATTAACATGCTGGATCTGAATGAATGCAATCACAATATGTAATCTTATAAAAAAAAGTTGTACACATCACTTTCAAGGATTCTGTAATCACATGATGCTGGATATAAATTAAACTTGAAATGTCATATTTACATGTTTGCACATACCAAATTAAAAATGTCACATTAAGTTTGAACATACTGACTTGATTACTCATGTGCATATTTATTCTTGATGTGCTGCTACTTTAAAGTGGTGAGAAGGGAATTTAAATTGTGCATGTCAATCTATAGAACAAATGGGGTTTGATGGATAGCTTAGTGTCATATTTGATAGTTTTATGTTCTGGTCTTTTGTAGGACAGTTGAATAATAAAACACTGCATAGTGATTGACTTTGCATGGATTGTAGAAGGATTCACATTTCTAAGATATTTCTGAAGGCATTTTCTTTAACTATTTGCCTTGTCTTTGCCCATTAAACAATAAGTTAGATCAAGAGTTGCACTTATCAAGTTAAAAAAAAGGATCAAGAGCTGCATATTGAGAAATTGATTCTTTATCTTTGATCTTAAAAAAAAAGAATCAAATTCAATTCCAATTGCATTAACAAATTCTATTGATTTATATGGATTGTAAATAATATAAAATGCCTTTTTTAATGAATGTTTTATGAATTATTATTTATGTTAGTTTAAAATATTATTGATTGATGATTGTGAAAGGGTGTTTTTATTTTTGCTCTGTTTTATGCTTTGTCAATGTGTATCATGACAACAATCTAAAATCAACCTACCATTGCAAGTAGAAAATTTGAATCGAAAAACATTTATTTTCCAAATATAATTAAATGGATATAATCTCAAGTTTGGATGGGAATTCTACATAGTTAAGAAAGTTTTTGACTCTGTTATATAAACTAACAAAAAAATTTAGCATGAAAAGTACATTTTTTTTAATATAGCAAAATTACAAATTTGATATCTAACTTCTATATATTGCAATACATTTCTCAACGTGTTTTATTGACAAGCTTATAAGAACAACAAAGGAAGAAGATACAAAAAGTACTTTAAAGTTGTCTTTAAATTTATTAGAAATTGATATTTTAGCATTTATTGGATAATTGAGGATGTAAAGGATTGAAATCCTAATTTTAATTTTAATTTCAGTTTGATTTATATTTTCAATTTCATAATTTAATGTTTCATATCAAGGATAGGAATCCTAACGTGAAATCAAAGATGAAGAAACAAAGAATTGTTTAAATCGTTGTACACAATAGCTTTCCCGTGCATCGCACGGGTTAGCGACTAGTTGTATAATAAAAATAAAAATGGTAAATAGTGAGTGATTACCTCTCAATGAAGGATTGAATAGTGAGAACTCTCTTAGTCTTAGTCTCTCTCAAAAATCAAAATGCTGAAGAAGAAAATAGACTGTAGAGTGTAGACCGACTCACTATTCACCACTTAAAGCTCCCTTATACAAGTAACACTTGAAGTGGACTTGGACTTTGAGAGAGAGAGAGAGAGAGAGAGAGAGAGAGAGAGAGAGAGAGAGAGAGAGAGAGAGAGAGAGAGAGAGAGAGAGAGAGAGAGAAGAATGAATTTATACTAAGGGTAGAAATAAAAAATCTAGCACAAAACAATGTCGTTTTGATGCTTTTTTTTTTTTTAAATATCCAAGTGAAACGATGACATTTTGTTTAAAAAATAAAAATAAAACCTAGTAAAACAAAGCCATATTAATCCATACATATTAAAAATAAAACCTAATAAAACCTTGCTTCGGTTTTGGACTTCAGCTCCAGTGGTTGCACTGCACTGGCATTGGAACAAGCTTTGCCCTCTACTCACAGGCCTCGACTTAATCAATCGGCCCTTATGGCGGCACGGTATTTACGACGCCAATCGATTGGGTTAGCTATGGTAAGGTTCTGCACACCCTTACAACTTGCCCACGTAGCAAATTGTGAATGATCATGAAGTAAAAGTGGTTGGTTCATGTTGGTCCACAGCTCCATGACTTACAACTCATCATGTGGCAAAGTTGTGGTTCTAGAATTGCTCATTTTTGTTAAATGAGCACTTTAGGGGGGGCAATTGCCCTTGCTCAACCATCCTTGGCTCTACCTTTGTTATATAATATATGGTTTTTAGGGTGTATGGTCATTTTGTTTCCTTTATAGTGAATTCCAAAATTCTTATTTTATATTTTAGAAGACTCTCATAATATAAAATATTTATGATCAGTTAGAATAAGATCCATCCCTTCTCTAATTACTTTTTCTTTTTTAAATGTTAAATTAGAATATTAGATTTTGTAAAAAAAAAAAAAGAAAAGAATATTAGATTATCATATCTTGAAATACGTATTTATGAGATACAAACATAAGATTTCAATGTAAATCCCCAATTGTCAATATTGTATTTTATCCGGCTCCAATTTCGAGTCAAAACAAAGATAAAATATTCAAAAAATTAAAAAAAGTGTGGCCACCCCCCAAAAAGGGAAAAAATAATGATGATGGTTCCCTTTTTTTTTTTTGGGTAATCCACACATTGAGTCCTGCGACGTGACTCTTATGTGCATGTGTCACTTGGGTGGGGTGTGTGTGTGTGAGTCCCTTTTTCTTATTTTTGTTTTAGGGGTTGCCACCAACCATTAGTTTTGTATTATATGCAATTGGTCACCTATAGGTCAAATTCATTTTAAGTTGCCTAATTAACTAAACCAAATTTTAGGGCTTCCTTAATTAAAGCAAACCAAAAAGTCTCAAACCAAATATCTTGGACTCGAAAGTTTAGTTATGTGTAGGAAAGGTGTTAGGCACCCCACAACGCCTATTTGTTTCATTTTAATTTATTTCCAATGTTATCTTTTTAATGAATAAATGGAATACTTGGCATTTTTTTTTTTTTGAAAAGGTTTTCAAACAATATGTACATATATATACATGTGAGTAATTATTCACTATATAATTAACATGTGAATATTAACTCCAATGAATATTTACAAACAAAACATGTGAGATATATACATAGGTAGCATGTGGAAAGGCATACAAACATAATTACAAGAACTTGTGAGTAGGATATTTAATATATACATAGCATGTGAACTAGCTATTATAAATAAACAAGCTACAACACAAAAGAAAAAAGAGGAAGTTGGAAGAGTAGTACCTTGTTGTCATCTACCATTTTTTTTTTTTTTTCATGCAAAAAAGATGACAAATAAATTACATTAGTGTCAAATAAAACGATAGGAACAATGTAAGCTCAACGGGTGTTCCAGAATTCAAGGGCATGAGTCATGAACACAAATCTTTAACTACAATTGTGGTACCCAAACCCAATGTAAAAGGAACAGTAATGGATTGGGCTCCCAATTTACTTGCTTTGAAAGGGTAGGGAATTTCCTACAGTGGGAGGCCCTTAAGGACTAGACACCCCCCCCCCCTCTCCCCCCACCCGAGATGAAGAGTGATTTGAGCTTTAGTGATAGTTTCCCCTTTCTGCAAATGTCCCCTAAGAATGACTATGTAGAGCCGAGCCTAGATTTTTATACCATCAATTGCTCTCTTTCTCTCGTGTACCTCACACCCAATGTTCCAGACCCTTCGCTCCATCAACTTCGTTTTCCTTATATAGTGTATTGTTAGTGGGGTCCTAATGATGATTTTTGTTCCTTTCTACCACATGGGTCCCACTTCTGGCCACGATTCATGATCAGACGGGACCTTTGTTGATTCTCTTGAAACTTGCACCTAACACCAGATGGTGCTTGGCAGGCAGATTTCCCCAAGGCACTACCTACTCCATGCTCGGGCCGTCGGTAAAATCAGGGTTGACAGCTAAACAAGCCCAACTCCTAAGGCTTGTTCTATGGCCCAGCAAAGGTTCATGGGCTAGTGTCTGATCATAAAAATCTATTGGCTGGACCCTAGGTTCTGGGCTAATAGGCTGGGCCCCGACCACACAACAACTATTCTAAGGAAAGCTTAAAGCTAAAATGCATGAAGAAAAATTTACAACATTACTTTTTATTATTTTGAGAAAGCAAATTTTTTTTTTTTGAAAGGTTTTTATTGAGAAACTTTGAAATTTTTTTTTTTTTTTTTTAAGAAAAAGACCTTTATTTACCTTTTTTTTTTAAGAATTTCCAATGTGATAAAACCCTAAAGAAAATCTTTTTAATTTTTTTAATTTTTTTTATGCATAGATAAAAATTTCGGGCTTTGAAAGAGAGACAAAAAGGTTTTGAAGCATTTTTTTTATGTTGTAAAAACACTTTTCTAAGAAAAACTTTTTTTTTTTTTGGATTTTTTATTAAAGGAAGGGAGAAAACATTTTTTTTGGAAACAAAACTATTTGAAAACACATTCTTAACGTGGTAAAAAAGTTTTTGGAAACAAATTTTATTGAAGAAACATTCTTTTTAAAAAAAAACTTTATTCAAAGTGGTAAAAACATTTTCTCTTTTTTAAGAAGACACTTCAATTCCGGATTTTTAAGAAAAGAAAGAAGATTTTTTATTTTGAAAACTCTTTGAGAGAAGGTTTTTTAGAAAGGCTTTTTTTTTTTTGGAAAACTCCCTTTTTATTTGCAAGATTTCATCTTTTAAAGAAAGAGGATAAAAAGGATTTTGAAAAGTATTTCCTTAGAATAGTGTTAAAGGAATTGTTTTACCCAAGCAATTTTTTTTATGATCACATTATTGATGATGAAAGTAAAGGTACAACAATAACAAAGTGTAAAACAATAAATTGCAAGGTAAGTAAAGTGGTGAAATTTAAATGACATAAAGGTAAAGTGCTGAAAAATAAATAGCAAGGAAAGTAAAGTGCTGAAATTTAAAGATTTTAATGTAAAGAGCTGAAATTTAAGGTGTAGAAATTTAAATGAGATAAAAATAAGGTGCAGAATTGGACAATGTTTTTTTATTTTTATTTTTATTTTAAGTCTCTCCTAAATAAGTCTTAATCTCTTTTCAAGCCCTATGGATTCTCCACCAAAAAGAGACAGGAGTTTTAAGCTATCAACCATTCTTAAGGTGACATATCCATATTGTGCCCTACTTCAAGGTTTAAGAATCATTTAAGAGAAATGAGTAGAATTTTTTTTAGGTGTCTAGATAGAGTATATGTATATACACATATACATAAAGTAAAGGGAGCAAAGGGGATTGAGCAAGAAATAATAGGGGAGGGGATTACTAGAAAATAAAATGGATGACATAACTGTAAAGGGGAAGGGATTACTTGAAAATAAAATGGATAAAATAAATTAAAAGGGGAAGGGGTTACTTGAAAATAAAGTGGATGACATAAATTAAAAGCAAGGAAAATAAAACCCTAGATGCCTAGGTGGGATGGGATTTCTTCCCCCTAAGGGTACTTCCCATACGAATCCTAAGAGATGGTCCAATACCCATCTAGGTTGGTCACACAATATCACAAACAAGCAATAATAATAGAAACGTAAAGATAAATGGAGATATTTACACAACAATATTGCAAACAAAATAAAGAGACAAAGTAAAAAAATGAACTTCGTGTGTGTGTGTGTGTGTGTATGTATGAGATGGGGTAGTTTTTCCATAAATTTTTCCTCCATTTTTTCTCATCAAAAGTCCTTATGTGTGTGAAAAATGAAGGGGTGTTTATAGGGGAATGTGGGAAATGGGAGGCTAGCTTAGGTGTAACATGTTACACCTTAGCTAGCCTTCCATTTTTGCCACCACATCAAGCCTATTTCGTCTTTTCTCGGTTTCTGGTTCAATCTTTGTGCAGCTGTATGAAGGCCTTTCCGAGTTTTGTTTTCTTTAAGCTTTATATGCTCGGAAATCTATGGATGTCTAGTTTCTAATGGTCTTGACCTTGCTTGATCTAAGCTATGGTCGTTGAGATATTGTGCTTGGAAGGAAGGTGATGCAGTGCTGAAAAATTCTGCGATGTTTTTCCTTAAACAATTTGTATCTTCCAATTCGGGTAGATTTCGTTGAGCCCTTTTTATGAGAATTAGCCAAGACCTTTTTCTTCAAGATGGTCGAGCCAGATCACTTTATTTCTTGCCCAATTAGTAGAGTTTATTGCACGAATTTGGGCTAAAAAAATGCATGTTTTTCCTAAAAAAACGTAAAGGTTTTTATTAGGGTTTTTGGTGATATCTCATCTATTTTAACTTTGATTTTGGCCAGTAAACTATAGTTTCAAAAATATTCCCTACAAGATGGTCTAAAATTCAACTCAATCAGACGGTTGGATCAAAAAATCAACTTTTTTACCACACTCGGTTAGGGTTTTGGCCTGAATTGATACAAAATGATTAAAAAAAAAAAAGGATAAAAAATGAATACAACATGATCGAATAGTGGATCAAAGGACCACAACATTAAGAACCCTTTTGACGGCAATTGAGGCTATAACCCTAATTGGGTATGGTAAAAAAGTTGACTCTTTTATCCAACTGTTCGATTCAGTTAAACTTTGGACCGTCTCTAAGGCATACTTTCCCCTCAAAATGATAGTTTACGGGCCAAAATCGGAGTTAAAATCGATGAGATATCACCAAAATACCAAAAACCCTAACAAAATCTTTACTTTCTTTTTTAAGGAAAAACATACAATTTTTTTCCCAATTTTGCACAGTAAATTGTATCAATTAGGCAAGAATTGGAGCAATCCGGCTGGACCATCTTGAAGAAATAGGTCTTGGTCACTTCTCATAAAAAGGGCTCAATGAAATCTACCTCAGATTGGAAGATACAAAATTTTTAAGGGAAAACGTCACAGAATTTTTTGGCAGTGCATCACCTTCCTTATGAGTGTGATATCTCAATGACTGTAGCTCCAAATCTGTCAAGATTAGAACCATTGGAAACAAGACATCTAGAGCTTTCCAAGCATATAAAGTTTGAAGAAAACAGAGCTAAGAAAGGCCTCCAAGCATCTGTACGAAAATTAGACCAAAAACTAAGAAAAAGACAATATAGGCCTGATGAGGTGGCAAAAATGGGAGGCTAGCTAGGTGTAACATGTTACACCTAAGCTAACCTCCCCTTGCCTTTTATTGGAATATCTCTTAGAATTTGTATGGGAAGTAGCCTTCGGGGGAAGACGTCCCATCCCACATAGGCATCTAGGGTTTTTATTTTCCTTGTTTATATTTATGTCATCCATTTTATTTTCCAAGTAATCCCCCTTACCCTTTACTTTATTGCACTTATATATATATATATATATATATATATATAGACACCTAAACTCCAACTATCTCCCCATTAGGTAGGATTTTATTGGCCTAAACACTTATTTGTTGAGGAGAAACTGATCCAATTCAGAGTTGTTGATGTTTATACCAATTGATCATAGAAGAAAAATTCTAATTCATTCTGATGAGCTTTACAACCCCCTTGGCATAAAGGAGGGGAAGCATAAAGCAAAGGCCCTAGTTATGATGGTAGGAGCTTTACTGATAACTTTTCTCATTGAGATTATTATGTTCTTATCTCATCGAACAGATCAAATCCTGAATCCGTTTATTTTTTTGGTATACAATTAGATTGCAATATCATAATAATGGTAGAAATGGAATCTAAATTAAAAAAGATTTTCTATTTGCTCACTCTTAAATGGTTTTTAAACCTCTATTAAAGTATAATATTGGTATGTCTCATAAGAATGGTTGATGGCTTAGAACTCCCTTTTCTTTATGATGAAGCACCCATTAGGCTTGAAAGAGATTAATATTTATTTAAGAGAGACATAAAATCTTTTCAATCAACCTTTACAATATTTCAGCACTTTACTTTTATGCCATTTAAATTAGGAATGGCACAGGTTGGGTTTGGGGCGGGTTTCTTTAAACCGGAACCCAACCTGCCAGCCGAAACCTGAACTCACCCTGTTTACTAAAGGGGTTTTTTTTACCTCAAACCTGCACCGTTGGGCCCCGCAAGCCCTGCCTCGCCATGGCACTTTAGGGCTCAATTTGTGGCCCAATCTTAAAAAAAAAAAAAAAAAAAAATCATTCTTGGATTATCCCTTATAGACAACTAATATCAATTTGAGAAGTTTCTACATTCTTAAGAATAGCTAATATTTTCTACATCCCTTCCACTTATAAATTTTTTTCTAAAAAGAAATAAAAAAATATTCTAAGTATGACACCTTCCAACAAGTAAACCTTGTATCCTTAGAAAATAACATGAACAACAATTATGGTCACGAATATGAATGGTAAATTCTTTCATAAACAGCCTCCAACCAACATACATAGATGTTTCTTACAAAAATTAAAGAAAAGATTATGTTTCTTACAGTGGCACATAAGCAAGAAAAAAAAAAAAGATGGCAACCTCATGTGGTGCAACCACTTCACAGAGTACATCAAGCGAAAGTTGATGATTCCGATTTCACAAGAAGCAAACCCAAAGTTATAAAAAAAAAAAATAACAAATCCCAAAAAAATGGAGAATGACGAACTTATGGGAGAAAGATAAGGAAGGGTGTGGCCGGCAGCAGAGAGAATGAGAGTGAGAGCTTGAGAGAGGGTGGGGTGGCCGGTGGTAGAGAGATTGAGAGAAAGGGTGGTCAGCGGCAGAGAGGATGAGAGTGAGAGTAAGAGTGAGCTTGAGAGAGAGGGGCAATTGAGGTGCAAGGTTAGGTTTAGGGTTTGGGTTAGGATTATAGGATTATAGTGTGTGTATAAATATATATAAATATATATATATATATATATATATATATATATATATATATATATAAATAAATAAATAAATAAATAAATAAATATATATATATATATATATATATATATATATATATATATAGTGAAGGCAATTTTGTAAATATACTACATTCAGGTCAGATTCGAGTTCGGAGTGGGTATTCCTAATACTCATACCGACCCGAACTTGCTACGGGTTGGATTATAAAAACCCAAACCCAACCCTAATGTTTCAGAGGTTGGGTCACTAGGGTCAGGTTAGGTACCTGCAGGTCGAATTCATTTTGCCATCCCTAATTTAAGTTCTAGCTCTTTAATTTCATGTCATTTTAATTTCAGCCCTTTACTTTCCCTGCAATTTATTTTTCTGCACTTTATTATTGTTGTCCCTTTACTTTCTTCACCAATAATGTTGCCATAAAATAAATACACTTGGGTGAAACAACTTCTTTACACAACTATTCTAAGGAGGTGTTTTTCAAAATCCTTTTCATCCCTCTCATAAATTTTGAAAAAAAAAAAAATAATAGCAGAGGTTTTTTTAATTGTTTGTCAAAAAAAATTTTCTAAAAAAAAAATGCTTCTTCAAAACATAAAAAGTAACATTGTAAATGTTTTCTTCATACACTTTAGTTTTAAGCCTTTCTTAGAATAGTTTTAGTTAAAAAGATTTGTGTTCATGGATCATTCCCTTGAATCATTGAACACCCTTTAAGAATACATTGCCCCTATCATTTTCTTTGGCACTAATGAGTTTTATTTGTCATCTTTTTTAAATGATAAAAATGATAAAATTGAGGATGACAACAAGGTGCTACTCTTCCAACTCCTTTTTTTTTTTTCTTGTTTATAATAGCTAGTATTCACATGCTACCTATATACTCTCTCTCTCTATATATATATATATATATATATATATATATATATATAAAAATATATATTAAATATTCTGCTCAAATGTTTACCTTTGAATATCCTCTCACATGCAACCTATGTATATACCTCATATGTTTTATTTGTAAATATTCATTGGAGTTAATATTCAAATGCTAATTCTATGGTAAATAATTACTCACTTGTATACAAATGTTTTTTTTTTTTTGGCAAAACCTTTAAAAAAACATCAAAATGCCAAGTTTCATATTTTTTTCACTAAAAAGATAACGTTTGAATTAAATTAAAATGAGGTGCTATCTTCGAATATGCATTGTGGGTTGCCTAACACTTTCCCCACACGTAACCAAACTTCCGAGTCCATAATCTTTAGTCCAAGACCTTTTGATTTGCCTTAATTAATAAACCCTTAAAATTTGGTTTAGCTAATTAGGCAAACTTAAAATGAATTAGACCCCTAGGTGACCAATCACACCAAACACAAAACCAAAGATTGGTGGCTACTCATAAAATAAGAAAAAGGCACTCACATACACACACCCTACCTTAGAATTAAAAGCACACAAGAGTCACATCGCCGAGGATCCAATGTGTTACCATACTCTCTCTGTCTCTCTCTCTCTCCACACCCACACACACACACACACACCCACACACCCACACACACCCACTATGTAAATTTATGGCTAGAGTCACATACCACTATATAAAAATTAAAATCCTAAATTAAAATAATTGTAAAACTATTTGTATTTCATTGGTCAAGTCATCCATGAATTTTAATTCAATTAAGAAACTTAATACTATGCCTAAAAAATTAAGAGATCAAATTTTATAAGGATGTGGTGTAAAACTTATGCTTTACTCCTTTAATCCCAACATGCTATGTACATTATTTTATTTTGTATTTAAGAATAAATACAATCACACTAGATCAATTCTAATACCCATATATGAATCCAACCAAATTAGGATTTCATTGAGATGTTATTAGGGGTCCGTTTGGATACAGCTTATTGTTGCTGAAAGTTGTTGAAAACTGATTGTTGCTAAAAACACTGTAGCAAAATAATTTTTAAATGTATAAATAGTACCGTGGGACCCATTTTTTTTTAATGCATGAACAGTGCGCTACAGTGCGTGAACAGTGCGCTACAATGTGTAAACAGTAGTAATTGTCTCCTGCATAGTGATTTTACTGTTCATGCGTTGAAAAAAAAAAAAAAAGGTTCCGAAACGTGAACTTGGAAACGCACCGCAACTTGTTGTGTTATCCAAACACATACTAGGTGTAGTAGGATGTATTAAATTTTAAATACAATGTTGATGTGGTAATCTCTTATTGGATGATGTAAAACATAAGTTTTACACCCCATACTTACCAAATTCGGACTCGCAAATTAAATATTAAAATTTTCATGAAGGTGTTATGAGATTTTATTTTGTTCGCAGAAGAATTCTAACTTTTAACTCAAATTAAAAACCTACAAAAGAAGAAAAAAAAGAAGAAAAAGAAGAAGAAGAAGCTATAACAGTTTTTAGGGTAGCCAATAATGGCAGTGAACAAGGTTAAGAAATCCACTCCAAGCTCGGAGAAAGTGATCACGAGGGTTTGGTTCTATTCAGCCCTACAATATGAAGTTCAGCTTTTGATCTCCAAGTACTCCATTAGGTACTCTCATCACATTCCTCAACTATTCAACATGCTGATCTTTATGCGATTCATGGCCTGTTTGGTATCGTTATTCTAGTAGCATTGTTAAGTATTCTAGAAATACGTTTGAGTAAAAAAATGTTATAAAAATACGTGTTATGTTGTTTAAATAACGAAAACTGTTATTCAAACAATATTAGCAAACATGCCCTCAATATTTAAAAAATGACTTGTTTTAGGGTTTATTAAATTTACTAGAGAATTAGATATGAAGAAAATAAAATCGGGCTCCATTTTATACTTGAATTTGCTGTGATCTATAATTAAATGAGACAAAATCTTGCACTTTGTTGATTGGATTAGGATTCGGTACTCTGGGTGCAATTCACGTTTTTTCTTCATAAAAGTTTTTTATTTTTTACTTAAACTTTTTACTATTTTTTAACAATTTTTAAATTTTTTTTAATTAATAGTTGAGATTGAAAATTTTTTTTTACAACTATTAATTTCAAATACACTTACGTACATTTTTACATACTTTTTCACTCCTATGTATATCAAAAATTCTTAAAAAAAACTACAAAAATTTCACCTCAAATTACTTTATCAAACACCCCCAAAATATTGTACTGATCTCAATCCTCGTTGATTAGTCATAATGATAATGACCATTACCGAAGACAAATAATTTGTGGTGTCCCTCTCACAGTCCCATCTTCGTGATTGTGACAGGATTAAATGAAGGCCACATGTCAAGATCTTATCTTTAACTGTGGGGATCATGACTGAATTGCTTTTGTTCCTTTCGAACAGGACAATGAATTAAATGTCGAGGGATCCACCCATAAACTAATCTTGTGCTTCTTTTATGAACACCATCTTTGTTGTAAAAATATATGTGGTACCTAACCTAATTGCAATATGCGGTACTTAACCCAATTGCAATGTGCGCTGATCCCAATCTGTTTATATTGTGGATTTTGAATGTTCTACAATAGGAGGTCCAAAATATCTTAATCAATACTGTAGTAGGACTTTTTTCCTTTATTCAAAGTCCAGAATATATTTATTTTTTGTTGTAAAAATAAGTCCTGTTAGCAGATTCTTTTATTAATATATTATTTTAAAAGAATTTTATACTATTTTTATAAAAAATATAAAAAATTATTAAAAAAATTGTCCCTCTCACAGTCCCATCTTCGTGCTAGTGACGGGATTAGATGAAGGCCACTCGTTAAGATCTTGTCATTAACTGTTGGGATCTTGACTTAATTGTTTTTGTTTCTTTCGAACAGGACATTGAGTTAAATGCCGAGGGATCCACCCATAAACTAATCTTGTGCTTATTTTATGGACACCATTTTGGTTGTAAAAATATATGTGGTACCTAACCTAATTGCAATATGTGGTACCTAATCCAATTGCAATGTGCCCACATCACAATCTATTTATATTGTGGATCTTGAATATTTTACAGTGAGAGGGTCTAAAATATCTTAATCAATGCTGTGGTAGGACTTTTTTACATTATTCAAAGTCCAAAATATATTTATTTTTTGTTGTAAAAATATGTTCTGTTAGGCTTTTTTTTTTTATTAATATATTATTTTAAAAAAAATTTTATACTACTTTTATAAAAAATATAAAATATTAAAAAAATATTTAAAAATATTTCATAAATTAATGTCTTGAGTTATTTGTTAAATCATTGTTATATATATATATATATATATATATATATATATATACCTGGACTTCACGAGAAATGCATGCCCAGCGTCACATCATGCCCCCGTGACAGGTGGCAATGTGAGTAAATGTGTGTGATATCATATCCGGACTAAGCTGATTATATATAGGACATTGACTTCACGAGAAATGCATTCCTAGTGTCATATCATCCCACATGACAGGTGGCAACGTGAATAATGTGTGTCATACCATATCTGGACCAAGTTGATTGCCTTTCGGCCCCCAAAAAATCTAAAAATAGACAGAGTTAATACTCATTTAAAATGAGATCCATCCCTTCTACATTTATTTATAAAAAAAAATGTTAAATTATTGTATTCGATTTTGTAAAAAAAAAATTAGAATATTAGATTAACATATCTAGAAATACGTGTATAAGAGATACAAACATAATATTTTAATGTAAATTCCTGTAAACCCCAATATCTTTACACAATGCCAAACCGAATTGAAATGTTATTTCTTTTTTGCTCACTATTATTTATTATATAGGTACATATATATATATATATATATATATATATATATGTATATATATACACCTTGACTTACAAGCTTAGGACGGGATCCACTGACCCATTATAAACTGATCTATTTACATCTTTGCAGTTCACACATTAGCACATAAAAAAAAAACTACAATTTTTACATCAACTATTATACGTGGTTGATTATAATTTGTTGCATGTCATTTTTATATGGATCTAAAAATTTTTTTTCCACCACTCAACTGTAGCAAGAGTTGAATATATTTTTTTTTGGTACCGGATTTGGTACAAATAGTAATCAAACCTCATGAGAAATGCTAGTGTCACATCATGCCACATGATAGGTTGCAACTTGAATGAACGTGTGCCATATGATATGCGGACAAAATATCATAACTCACAGGTAGTTTGTAAGGAAACATGTGAATGTAAAGCTTCATTTGTGTGTGTATCATATAATTATACATTTTTTGAATATGTCGTATTATACTTTAATGTAAAAATGTTCTGCCTATTGTGTAGGTTAACAACTTGATATAATGTAAATGGAAGTTATAAACGCTTAAAAAAACTAAAAAAACAAAATAAAATAAACAAAACCCTAAAGTTTCTCCGTGTGTTGCTACATAATGTAACAATCTTTAAAAAAAGAAAAAGAAGATTATTATCAAATTTACTAAATTTTGTCTCTAAACCAGACCTTTTGAGGATTTAAGGACAAGGCAAGAGATTATATGTAGCAAAGGGAAAACACCAAAGACTATGCAGAGAAGTACCAGGATGGAACATGTTGTTGCCTGTAGATGGAGTTTGGAACAGAAAAGGGAAATGGGGAGGTTGCACGCTGGTGGCAATAAATTTTTGCTAATAAGTAGTGTAGCTGCTAATAATTTTTTGCTTCCGCAGGCTAAATGATCACAATATTCTTTTTTTTTTCGTTAGTGTTTTTTACATGTTTGCAATTGCATTATACCTAAACTAGTTTTTTTTCCCAAACGTGGGATTTTTTTTATTCCAGATGTTATTCAATATTAGAAGTACAAAACCAAATTTTAAAACTTTAGAGGGCAATATAAAATTTAACCTAAACTTCACGGTTTTAAGTTGATATATAATGTACCTATAATTATTTAATCTGTACGGAAAGATAATTTCCCCACGGACCCCACCTAAACCCTATCCCAATTCTCAAATCCACACCACACACAACAGCCTTCTGATAAATGCTCCTTATTCCAATTCTTTCACCCACACTATACACGACCTTAGAAGTCTGCTAGTGTAATAGGAAGTCAACAAAGCTGCTATATATATATATATATATATATATTCCTTGTAATTGTCTTGTAATCTGGTTATATTCACAGATTAAACATGGGAAGTAAGTCTGCCTCGAGCCTTGCTGTTCTTGAAGTCCTTGACGAACATAATTATAAGGATTGGAAAGTTAGGGTAAAAATCTATTTGGAAGCTCAAGAACTTTGGGACATTGTTCAACCAACCGAAACTCCTCCTCAGTATAATATTAATAGACCTGCTTACTACGAGTGGAAGAAGAAGAATATTATGGCTTTACATGTGATCCAAATTTCTTGCGGGCCGGAAGCATTTTCTAAGATTAGGAGCGATACTAATGCTAGTACTGCTTGGAAAACTTTGGCAGACATGTACAAACCTAAACGTACAAAATCAAGCAGTACATCTACTAAGGCTTCATCAAGTAAGAAAAGGAAAAGTCGCAAGAACGAGATCAGCTCGGACGATTCTATGAAAGAAGAGAACAACCCTGAAGTTCTTCACTCACATAGCCCGACTACCTCAGGTATATATCTCTTTCTCCCTCTCACATGCTCAAACATTCAAGATCAATTAGGCTTTTCTTTGCTCCCTGTCTCACGTTTGCATTATAATTATATTACAAATAATTAATATATTTATGATAAGATAAACTCTATCATCAAAAAAAAAAAAAAAAAAAAAGAAAAAAAAAAGAAAAAAAAGAAAAAAAAGAAAAGATAAGATAAACTCTATGATCAAAGATTTAAAAAGTTAAAAAAAAAAAAATTATTCTAATTCAAATTTTACTGCTAAAGTTTTAATATTAATTTATCACATTTATCATATTTTTTTCCTCAATATTAAAAATTTGATCACTTACATCATGCCTATATCATCCGGCTCAATACAAGTACTACCACTTATATGACAAATGTGGCCATGTGATTTATTATAAGTAAATTAAAATTATAAACATATTTTGCTTTAAATGAAACTATATTATCAAATTTATTAAAAAGAAAAACTAAATTGCATATTACACCATGAAAGTTTGAGATAATTTTGATCTTTCATCTTCAAATTTCAAATATTCAATTTGTACCTCTAAAATTACAGATCATAAAGAACCCCTTCTGTCCATATCTTGATGAGCCATCTGGTTAAAGTTTTTATTTTGTATCTTCTTGCCTGAAAGTTTGTCTTCAGGCTTACCAATGTATACTTTTGGTTTTATTAATTACAAGTTCATAATAGATGAAAATTTCAAGATTATAGTAAAAACAGTATGAAAATATTGATGTTTAATATAAATAGATAAATGTGGAACTAAAAGGATATATATATATATATATATATATATAATTTTTTTTTTGAGAGTCTAAAAAAATTGATTTGAATATTATTACTTCCGTATGTAATAACATACCATAAAAAAATGAACAACTATAATGTCAACTAGTCGTAAATCTGTGTAATGCACCAAATAATTAACGATTGTTAAATATTTTTAATGCTACAATTAGTTAAAAATAAATGAAAATCAATATTTATAATATGAAATAACGATGTACATATTTTGAAAAAATAACCATATTTTATATTTTTTTCAAAGATGAAACAAATACACACAATTTTTATTTCTATCATGTTTAAACTTTTATGAAACATGGAACAACAAAATACAACAACTTATTAATTAAGAAAATTTTCTAAGTTCCACCAAGACTTTTAGGAATAAAAAAACAAAGAAAGCAATACAAAAATAACATTCTATAACACAGTATTCTTCCAACAAAACTAAGATATCAAACATGAGAATAAAAAAATCAAGGTCCTTTGGTGGCATCCATTACCTCTAGATTTCTTTTAGCATTTACTCCATATGTAAAAACTCTAGAATCAAACATGGTGTCTAGAAGTTTGCATTCTTCATAAAATATTACACAAACACATGGGTAATGGAAGTAAAAATATATATAAAAGATAAATAAACACAAAATATTAAAGAAAAATATATGAAAAATAAAAGTAACTACAGATAAAAATTCATGTAAAAGATACCTTGAGACTTGAGGTCGAAGGGTTTATATATATATATATATATATATATATAAAGTAGAAATGGTAGAGAGAGGATAAAGCGCATAGGGGTTTTGGTATGATTCTGTATGTAGTAGATATAAAGTAGTAGTCGGTTTGGTCTAAAACTCTCCACATTGCTAAGTAATAGTTAGTTTAAAACTCTTCAGTTTATTGAGTAGTAGTCAGTTTAAGACTCTCATTTTGACATAATATATAAATTAAAAAAATGATGAGTAAAATTGTAGGACTACCAAAACTTATGTGGCAAAATATTTGAGGTCAACTAATAGTCAAACATCTTCGGTTTGGTTTAAAACTCTCCATGCTGCTAAGTAGTAATTGTTTTAAAACTGTTCAGTCGCTGACTAGTAGTAATCTCAAAACTCTCTTTTTAACATGATAAATAAATTAATAAAATAATGATGTGTAAAATTGTGGGATTACCAAAACTTATATGGCAAAATATTAGAAGGTTAACAAATGGTCAAGTCAAATGCTTCGGTTTTATATTATATATATTGATAAAAGTAGTAGACGTTAAGTATAATGTCAATAAAAGTAGTAGAAGTTAAGTCAAGTTGAAGTATTTTTGTATAATTATAATATGAGAAACATTTTATATATGTTTTATACGTTTAATTATAGTAAACATGCATTCTTCCATGTATTTTTATTCGTATAATAAATAAGAGTTTATTTTATTTTAAAATATACTTATGAATGTATAAGGGAACTAACATCATGTGTGACAAATACTAATGTGGGTACTTGACTCCACACAAAGGATATTGTTCGCTTCGGGGAGCCAGGCTCTCACGATTTTGTGCTCTGATCTGAGTGCAGGCAAGTAAGGGGGGTTTCATAGTCTCAGCCCCAAGACTTGGAGTCCCACATCGGATAGAGTTCCCTCCCACTAGTGCCTTATATGCTTCTGGAGCTAACACTAGTGTACCACTACAACATGTAGCGAACAATATCCTTTGTGTGGAGTCAAGTACCCACAACTAAATATTTGGCATTTTGCACAGCAAGCACCAAAAGATCTCTCACATCAGATGTTCTAAACGCAAAAAAATTTAGCATGGAAGAACAGTACCATTCCAAATTTGAAATGGTATAGACACAAATGCTAAAAAATATTAATTTTTTATTCTACTTTTTGCTCCTCTCATTAAATATGTTTTCAAGCATTTTAATGTTTTTACTTAATTTTAAAACCTAAAATAAACATAAACAATGTTAATAATATTTAAAATATACCTATATATATTAATTAATTAATTTTTGTGCGCTAGACTTATCTTATCTTAGTTTTTCAAGAAATAACCGACTAATACCCATATCTTACTTGTACCTCTATCGGTACCCACAATTTAATATCTTAACATTCTTAATTCTTATTTTATCTTTTATGAATCCCATTTTAGCTTTTCATTTTGTTAGTAGAAAGAAATTATAAAATTTCATATATTTGCATAATTTTTTGTGATGTCAATATATTCAAGTTTTTTTTTTTTTTATTATTTATTTTTTATTTTTTTTTAATGTTTTGTATAATTTAAGCTTCTTAATGGTTACACTAAAAACAATTCTTAGAATCGCAATTGTACATGTATTCAAACAACTACATTTGGAAAACAAATCTTTTGTCTCACTTGTTAAGGTCATATTTTTTGTAATGGGCTAATTCTTTGATAAAATGCACTTTACTTGAAATTAGGTAGATCTAAAATATGTTTAGTACTTCAAGAAACATGTCGTTCAAGTCAAGTATTAAAGACATAAAGATTGGTCCTTGAAATAAGTGAAGGAAAGCTGTTCATTAAGTCTCAATAGATGCCTGCTATCGAGCTTCAAATTAAGTCTCGATAGTAGGCATCTATCGAGACTTAATTTGAAGCTCTATAGATAGCTCGACAGTAGCTTAATCTATTGAGAAGTACGATGTCAGAATTTTCAGATTTGAAATTTGGCCATGTCTTATGTATTTGTGTAAGGTTTCTTTTCTCACAACCCTAGATATATATATATATATATATATATATATATATATATGGCTTATTTTAAAGGCCGTCACACATGGATACAAAAATCAAGAGACTTATTTTCTTTGTTTGAAGCTACTGCGCTCGTACTTCATAGGGTTTTGTAACCGAGTGCTTTTAGATCTTCATTGTTGATGAAGTGAAGAACTTTGCACCTGACAACATCTGTTCAAGTTGCTGGAGTTTGTCACGTATTTGGGATCCATGTAAAGGGTTAGTCACAAATTGGACGATTGTGCATCAAAGGAAAGAAGGCTGCTAAAAGATCAAATCCAATTGGGTATTAGAGCAAAGGTTCAACTGTAGGTTGGTATTTCATGATAGGCCAAGGGTAGTTGGTAAGATTTCTTATACTTGTAGCTACTTGATTGTTGTTTAGTGGGAGTAGTGACCTTAAAATCACCCAATGGGGTTTTTGCCTTGCGAGGTTTTTCCCATTTGTCAACAAATCACCATGTTAAATTTATTTTCCACTGCACTTAGTATTTTGGAGATTTGTTGGTGCCCTCACATTTTGCATGCAAATTGAATCTAATTAATTAACTTGGATAATTGAATAATTAACTGGGGTCAAGCTATCTTAACCTAACATCACCTTCGGTATTTACTTTATATATGCTTCACTAATTGTCTCACATTTGGACTTCAAATCCTCTTGCTCATTGCTGCTACTACCTGTCGTATTTCATCGTGAATAACCATGCCTACGCCAGTTTCCATCTTCTGCAAGAACACACGACTCCTTACATGTTTAATTTATAATGACTAGAGCTTGGGGCTTGTCATCTAATACTTTCTACACACTAATCTGAAATAGGCAGTAACTTCGCAGTTTGAAATTCATTCACCAGAGCTAATGCATTGTGGTTAATCTCCTTTCTCACTTCATGACGAAACTCATTCTTATTCTTCCATATGCCCAGCCACCAATCTTTCTAGCAATTAAAGATTATCAGTAACACCCTTCTCCAGTTGCCATACCACATCAGTAATCTCCCAATTGAGTTCAATCTGGATGGGAAGAGATTTTTCTTGAAGACTAGACCCTGTTGCATGGTCACGCAACCACAATAGAAGACAAATAGTTTCTGGTACCTTGCCACATTCCTCACAAACATCATCAGCGATTCAGCCACAATGTGCCTTTGCTTTAATGTGAATTTTGCAGGTAAAATATTTCAACATGCTTTCTAGGTAAAGGCTTCACTTTATTGGGAACATTCATTTCTGAAACTCTTTTCCGCACCTTTCTCATTCCTGTTGAGTTTGAACATTTGCCCCTTTCCCCTGCCATGAATTCTCTGCCACCATTTTGTATGAACTTCGACCAGAAAAGCGTCCCTTAGTATTTATCGCCCAAACTTGTTAAGAGGAATACGAAGGAACGCATCTGCTCCATAAGGCAAGAAAATCTGGTGCACCAATTCAACATTACATTCTCAATCCCTGTATTAATAAATTCACTGATTTTAGATTCAAGGATTTTTGGTGGAAGTTACCTTATAGGTTGTCGGCGTAGGTAGCAATTTGTCACCTCATATATAAATATTCTCATCATTGCCAACTTACCATTTCATTCCTTGCCATACAATTTGTTGGGCTGCCATTATATTCCTCCAAGCCACTGAAGGGTGGTTTTCAATATTTTCTTCCACAAAGTCACATGTTGGGAAATATTTGGCTTTAATTTGCAATATAGAAGAGAGAGTTGGAATGATTTTACAATTTCCATCTTATTTTTCATGGAGAGCCAAGTTAAAAGCTATTAGTTTTTAGACCCCGAAACACACAATGTTTAACTTAATCTTATTGCCAAGTTGATTCTTAATTCAATTATGTAGATTTAGGTTAAACATTCATCACACATATATTGTAGCAGAAAAGTAAATAAGACATAGATATGATGACTTAGGAAAACTAATGAAACAAATCAGCTTCAAGGTGAAAAATCCTACAGGGACCAATCCCAAGAAGAACAATCCACTATACAAATAGAAGATTACAGTCAAGAATATTTAATTCGTAGTAAACTTAACTATGATTACCAAATCTAACTTTGAAACCCTTAGACTTCTTTGATGTGGATCTGCTCAAATTTAAACATGCCCTTTGATATCCAGTATACTTGATATCTGTTAGGTTTTGTGTTTGTAATGTTGGTAAACCATGACAAAAAGTAAGTCTCATTGGTTTAGAATAGTGTACTTTCAAGTCCAAGACAAAAAACTCAAGTTCGGGATGAAAAAAATGAGTTACAATCTGTTTCGTTCGATTGGTACTTGATCGATTGAAAGTCGCATATTAGCAAAAAATCAGCAAATGTAAAAAGCCCATAACTTGACTGTTTGAAGCCCAAATTGCTAGCCCTTTTTTTTATATATTTTTTTTATAGTATTTAAAGGACATTATAAGCTAACCTTAGAGAGGGTTTTCAGAGTTTTTTGGAGAGATTAGAGTGCATTGTATGCCTTTTTGGTTGATCCAGGGTTTTGTACCCAAAAACTCTTTAAAGTCTTTTACTGATGTTATTCTTTGAAGAATCTCAAGATCCGGTATTGTAGAAGTTGTAGCATACAAGATCAATGTCTAAGGACATCCAAAACCTTTGAGTGGAGTCTCAATGTCACAAATGTGGGTGCTTGTGTTGCAAAGGCCTAATAGAGGAGTCTTTGGATTCGAAACTTACACGTGGTTGTGTAAGTAAGTTCTACATGTGGTAGCAATAGGATGTCAGTGGTCTAAGTCGTATTGTAAATTTCAATTCTCTATAGTGGATTTTCTTTTTATCTTGAGGATAGCTAGGTCAAGTCCTCCCCAGGCTTTTTACCGGTTTGGTTTTCCTGGGTGATCATATTATTGTGTTCTTTATTTTTAGTTGCTTTACATGATATGACTTTATTGTTTTAACTTAGATCTGAATAATAAACTTAAGTATCCACTTGGTTAAATAATTAGGTTAAACAATCTAGTTTACAGGGATCTAAAAACCTAACAATATTTGAAGCTTTGGATTGTAACTTTGTTCCAGCTTACTTGTAGTATAGGAATGATCTCCAGTAGATGCTTGAAAAAGTAGAAGGCATAAAACCTCTAAGATCTCAAAAGAGTAGCTCTCCAAGACTTGAAAAAAATGTGCTTTAGGGTTTTCCTTATATACCAAGTAAGTTTGGATTGAAACCCTAAACGTTTGACGGGCTAACAGGCTTTAATAAAAATTCTGCAATTTGCATCTCAATCGATCAAGACATTCTCTCAATCGGTCGAGCTCTTCAATTTTTCACTTCCTAAACCTACAACTTGTACATTCTTGAATTCTAATTTATAGCACTTTGAGCAATGTCTAATACACTTCATAGATACTAAAATTTATTCCTAGACAAGTTTATGTACAAGATTTTCCAACAAACAAATCATTTAGAACCTAAACATTTATACCTAAATATTCAAAACTTAACAAAAACTTTCAATTCCCTAAATCCCATACCACCATCCTCCTGCGACACATATAATTTTTTCCTGAGTCAGCCATGGCATTCTTCATTTGTCTTTCTTTTGACCCCACCCAAAATTTATTACCAAGCTAGTAAGTTCTTCTTCACATAAAGTGTTAGAAATAATACATAACTGTTTGTATTTCTCAAAACGTAAAATATACAAGAGTGCCTTTATATAGAAGACCTACGTGTGCAATACAATGTATTATATGTGAAGTACAAGTATGTGTGCTATGGAAGATAAGTAAATTGGACCTAAATTTCACAAGCCTATACACATTAGTTGTAACAACTCAAGGAAAAACGCTAGCTATATCTGCGCTATACCTCAAAAGAACTAGTCATAATTAAGGCTCATTGTAGTTGTTAATGAAGCCCAGTTCAACCCAGTATATGCTCGATGTGGGACTCATCACACACCCACACACATCACAAAATCAATTAAATTGGGGCATCACAATATCCCCCACTTAAATCCTTAACATCCCCGTTAGGGCCTAATTTGCAGGGTAGTGTCTCTAAGCCCACATGGGGATATCGAGCCGACTTTGATACCATTTATAACAACCCAAGAAAAAACACTAGTCACATCTATGTTATACCTCAAAAGAACTAGTCACAATTGATGCTCTTTGTAGTTGTTAAAAAAGTACAGTTCAACCCAGTATATGCTCGATGTGGGACTTATACACACCCACACACATCACACAATCAATCCACTTGGGGCATCACATTAGTAGCTCCCTCAAACTTAAGGTGGGTGAGAGACCAACTTGAGTTTGTCAACTAAAGCACGAAGACGTCCCTAGGGATGTGACTTAGTGAAGATATCTGCAAGTTGATCTAGAGAGGAGACAAAGAACAGCTTGAGAGCACCATGGACAAGATGATGATGGACAAAATGACAATCAATCTCGATGTGTATAGTCTGTTCATGTAAGACATCACTGTGAGCAATTTGAATGGTGTTTTGATTATTACAAGTGGCAGAAAGTGTGGAGACACCTAAATCCTTGAGAAGCCATCGAAGCCAAAGAAGTTTAGATGTGGTATCAGTAAGGACATGATATTCCAATTTAGTGCTAGAGCAAGCTACAATAGCCTGTTTCTTACTTTGCTTAGAGATCATAGATGAACCAAGAATAAAACAATAACAAATGGTTTACCTTTGAACAGTGGGGTCTCCTACCTAATTGGCATTAGAGAAAGCACGGAGAACAAGAGGAGATTGATTAGAGTAGTAAAGGAATTGAAAGAGAGTGCCTTTGAGGTAGGGAAGAATGTGCAAGAGAGTAGCATAATGAGCCGATCGTAGAGCATAGAGAAACTGACTTGCCAAGTGAACATCATAAGAAATGTCTAGATGAGTGACAAAATGATAAACTAGGTTGCCAACCAATTGTCTATAGAGAGTGGAATTAGATAGTGGTTTTCCAATTAGAGGATTCAGATGCACATAAATTCAATTGAAGTGTCAATAGTGTTGTTATCACTAAGTCTAGCTTAAGACAAAAGTTTAAAGGTATAATTAGCTTGGGTAATATAAAGTCCATCAGTGTAATGAGTGATTTTAAGACCTAGAAAACAGTTGAGATTTTCTATATATTTCATCTCAAATTGTCAAATAAAAAATCCTTGAGTTCTTGAATGCCACTAAGGTCATCATTAATTATGTTAATGCCATCTACATACAAGAGAAGCAAAATAGTACCTTCATCGATGAGATGAAGAAATAAGGCAGAATCATATGGACTGGCAAAATAACCTAAGTAAGAGAACGTGGAGTGGAACTTAACAAACCAAGCTTGTGAAGCTTGTTTAAAGCCATAAAGTGCATGATGAAGACGACAAACTTTGTTTGATGTAATAGAGAGGTCAACGGGTGACTACATATAAACTTCTTTACTCAAATCCTCATTAAGGAATGTGTTAGGACATATGTGTTCACATGTTAAGAACATATGTCATATTTTATGTAAATTGGCTAATCCTTTGACAAAACGCACTCTACTTGTAATTGGGTAGTTCTAGGTGTTTTTAATACTTCAAGAAACAAGGTTTCAAGATCAAGTGTTGAAATCATCAAGTCTGTCCAAGAAAAAGCAAGCTGAAGTGCATAGATTTTAAAGCTTGACACCTGCTCGACAGCTACCTCGACACCTGCTATTTGTCGAGAATTAAAAAGTCAAAATTCCAATCTGATTTTCTTGGGATCCGTGAATGTGTTTTTGGGCCTTCTTTTCTTCTAACCCTAAACATATTTAAGGAGTGTTTTAAGAGCCGTCAACATAGACACAAGTTGCAAAAGCATTGAGCAATCCTTGTTCAAGCAAATTGTGATCAAAGATGAAGTTTTTGACCTAGTTCATTCTTCTTCAAGAAGTTGCTGTGTATTTGCACTATAGGGTTTTGTGACCAAGCATCTTCCTGATCTTCATCGCATAGGATGATCTAAAGAACTTTGCAACCAACCTCTCTTTCTAAAGTTGGTGTTTGAAGTCGCGTACTGGATCCGCGCATCTGGTTAGTCACGTACTTGGGAGCCGTGCATCAAAAGGGGGAACTGTCACTACAGATTAAGTCCAATTGGGTATTGGGGTAAGGGTTCAATTGTAGGTTGGTAAGGTACTTAGGATTCCTTTACTTGTAACCGCTTGATTTGATAATAGTGGAGTTTCGGGAGTGGTGACTTGAAAATCACCCGGTGGGGTTTTTGCCGTTAGGGTTTTCCCCATTCGTGAACAAATCACCGAGTTATTTATTTTTCCACTGCGTATTTAGTTTTGGTGATTTATTTGTGCTGCTACACGTTTGCATGATAAATTGATTAATTAATAACTTGGCTAAATTAATTAATTAGTTTAAATCACAAAGGGTCATTCAATTTGTGGCATATCAAGTGGTATCAGAGCAGGCACACTCTTATTAGGTTTAATCTTTGCTGTGATTAATCCATTGACCCCTATTTGTCATGGATAGAGGACAATCTCTAATCATACCTCATTTATTTGATGAGACTAACTATGCCTACTGGAAAGTACACATGAGAGTTTTTTTGCAGTCCTTAGATGAGAAGGTGTGGCAAGCTGTTGAGATTGGCTGGACCAAGCCAATAGAAGCGTCGGCCGATTGGGATGAAGCCAAGATCAAGGCGGCAAACTTCAACAGCAGAGTATTGAATGCCTTATTTAGCGTAGTCACCAATGAGGAGTTCAAGAAGATATCCTTAACAGAAACTGCTAAGGAGGCGTGAACCATCCTCTAGACAACCTATGAAGGAACAAAGGCTGTCAAAGATTCAAAACTACAGAGGCTCACTACTAGCTTTGAAGAAATTAAGATGGAGGATGATGAGTCGTTTGATGAGTTCTATGCCAAACTTAAGGACATAGTAAACTCAGCCTTCAATCTTGGGGAAACCATCCCTGAACCCAAGGTTGTAAGGAAGGTGCTCAGATCTCTACCTGAGAGATTTCATGCCAAGATTACGGCAATAGAAGAATCAAAGGACATTGATAAAATTCCTTTGACTGAGTTGGTTGGGAACTTGCAGACCTATGAGCTAGGGCTATCAAGAATAGGCAAGTCAAGCAAGGGTAAGAGCATAGCCCTGAAGGCAAAGAGCAGTGATACAGATGAGTCTTCCGATGATGAAGATTCCAAAATGAAGTCCTACATTACAAGGCAGTTCAAGAAGTTTATGAAGAATGCCAATGGGAGGAGCTTCGACAAGGACCGCAGGCAATCTAGTTCTTCACAGTTCAAGAGCCAAGACAAAGGAAGGAAGGATGCTAAAGAAGGCGGTCAGTACGTTGTTCCGGCAGGACCCAAGTGTTTTGGGTGTCATGGGTTTGGACACATGAAGAATGAGTGTCCTACATATCTGAAGAGCATTGGGAAGAGCAAGGCTCTCGCTGCAACCCTGAGTGACACTGAGCCTGAAGATGATTCCGACAGTAAGGATGACGGAATCTTAAATGCCTTCACTGCCACAGTTAATCCTACTGAAGGGATTACTAAAGAAGTGGAACAAGAAGAAGAATTGGTGGATACTGAATGTGAGAAGATGGATGACAAAGATGATATCCATTCAGCCTATGAGAAGCTTTACAAGCTCTCTGAAAAGCATGAGAAGTTATACAGGCTGGCCACCAAGAAGCTCAGTGATGTGGAACTTGATCGAGAAGAGTTGTTCACAAAGTTTGATGAGACAAATCAAACTATTGGAGCGCTGAGGTTTGAAAACAACTTTCTGGCTGAGAAGACCAAGAAGCTTGAAGCAGAGCTGTTTCAAGTCAGAGCTCAACTGGAGAGGACTTCAAGTGCAAAACTTGATGAGATGCTCAGCAACCAGAAATCTGCTTCAGATCGAACTGGTTTAGGGTATGGTCTTTCTTTCTCTAATTCTGCTTCTACTAGTTCTACTGTTTTTGTTCCTCCTGCTAATACTGTTAAAATTGAGAACATTGATGTTAAAACTGAATTAGCTAGTGAGAACATAGACAAGGGTAAATCCATCTTAGGAGCACCCCCTAAGTTAGATAAGAAAGATGCTAAAAATCCTAGGACTAAGAAGGCTAACTCTCAAAAGCCTAAACAAAAGAAGCAGCATCTCTGTCATCATTGTGGAGCTGCCGGTCATACTCGACCAAATTGCTACAAGTGGCTAACCACCCAACAGAGCAACAGTATGACAGCATCTGGAAGCCAAAATCAGCTTCAATCCTCTCTTGCTCCTTTTGGAGATCTTCTTAAAGCCATCATGTTCCTTTCGAACTTGAATGGTTTCAATTCTTCCCCCTCACCGCCGGTTCAAGGATTTAATCAAAGGAAAGGCTCTTCCAAGGTGTGGAAGAAAAAGGACTTAAAGTGATTTCATCACTTTCTTCTAACTTCTTGTTTTTCTTGTGTGTTGCATTGCTTGTTTGTTTTGCATTTTTTTTGAGTCAGTCTAGTTGTATGCATTGTTTTTGCTTTGTTAACATGTCTTTGTGTGTTTATTTTCAATTTTGTTTATTTTGTTTTTGATATAAAATAAAATAAAATAAAAATTGAAAAATTGAAAAATACAAAAACAGTGTGTGTTTTGTGTACTTTGGTACTTGTGTACCTTGGATGGCCAATGAAACAAAGTTTTCTAAACTTTGTATCTCTTGTAGCTTAGATGAGCATCCCTATGCACAACTAAGCAAGTGAGCTTTGTGGCTCGTGTTTGTGATGAGTAAGATTAGGTTATTTCTTTAAACTTAACACTCATATCACTCTTTTTGACGGGTAGGACTAGAAAATTCTAAGAGAAAGGCATAAATAACCATCTCACCACTATTGCCCGCCAATCATTAATGACATCTGTATGCTTCGGCATAGTAAAAGTGTGATGTCAATGACATTTGTGTGCTTAGGCATAGCAAAATTGAAATGTCAAATATCAATGGGTATTTCTTTTCTTTCTCATAAGCCCATGTATGATATGTTTAAAAAGGAAAATATGCAAAGAAATAAAAAGTAAAAAGATTAAAAATGCTTAAAAAAAAAAATGGTTGCAAGCGTGTATTCTAGGAGATGTGGGAGTTATAGGATGTACCTCGAAGGTGATAGTCCCCATCAAACAGTTATGATTGTGTGTGAGTTAAAGTTATTTTCTCATATCTCAGATCGTCATAATATGTATACACATATGCAATCTTGCGATATTTTTCACACATAACACGCAATATTCTTTGCTACTATTGATACATGTGCAGGTACAATGTGATTTGGCCATCACAAAGGTTTTACATGTGCTTTTGTATGCTCACTAAACTGTCATGACTTATTTTTGAAATATAAAATTTGTTAGACTTGTTTAGTGTGTGTGTGAGTTTTTGGGAGATCCATGTGCTTAAATTTTCATTGAGAGATGATATTTGAGAGCATTTTATGTTGATTGGATCATGGTTGAGGTGTTTGTCTTGATTGCATTCATGTCTGTGTTTTTCACTTCTCGAAAAACTGCTTTTCACTGTTGGCTCGACACCTCCTCGACACCTCCTCGATACCTAATCATCTGTTGAGCTTCTAAGCCTTTTCTTATCGCAATCTCGACACATCCTCGACACCTGGTGGATCGATCGAGAAAGTTTCTGTCTTCTCGACACATCCTCGACACCTGATGGATCGATCGAGATTCCCTTGAATGTGTCTGATGCTTCTTTCTCGACACCTGTCTCGACACCATGTGGATCGATCGAGATTTCTCCTGTCTTTTCGATACCTCCTCGACACCTAGTCGATCGATTGAGCTTCTGATATCTGAATTTGGTCTTGTACCTCGACACCATCTCGACACCTTCAGCTGTCGAAGGCCATTTTCTCGACACCTTTCTCGACAGCATCCTCGATACCTCTCGACACCTCAGCTGTCAAGATTTACTGAGGTGTCTATATAAGATCTGTTGCGAATTTTTCTTCTCATTTCTCGATCTCTCTTCGATCTGTCCGAGGCTCTTCATCTCCCAAACCACTTTTCTCACTCAAAACCTTCATCCAACGTGATTTTCGGCTCTTCCTTGCTTCAAATCACTTGGTATTATCTTTTTATCCTTCATTCTTCATGCATTTCATGATTTTGAATCTTAGGTTTTGAAGTTTTTGAAAATTTTGTGGTTTTTCAAAATTGATGAGTTTTTCTTGAAATTTTGGGTTGGTTTTTCACTTAAATGTTTTTAAAATGTCATACATTGCATTCCATGTGCATTAGAATGATATTTTCATGCATTTAGATGTGTGTTTCTTGTATGTGTGCTGCTAGGTTTGGATTGGGCTGAGCCCATGATGCTTTTTAAGTTTGCATGTCACATGTCCATGCATTCCCATGTATACGTACTTTTTGTTCAACATATTATCATATTTGAACTGATTGGGACTTTTTTGATTGTCTCCCTCTCTATCTCGTTCTCATTCTTTTACGTTAGTAGTGTCTATGGCACCTAAACGTAAATCCACTCCTGCTCAGAACCCTCTGCGTTCTGGAGCTTCCTCTTCTTCTGACTCTGCTCCTCTTAATCTTCGGTTCCGTGATGGACATACCCACAAGGCATTTACTGAGAACTTTTCTAGACGAGGTGTTCATTCGGAACGCCAAGTCATTTTGGCGGACTTTGCCGACACTGACCTTTCCTCTGTTATTCACAGTAGGGGATGGGAGTCACTGTGTGACGTCCCGGTCACCTGTCCTCTCGTACTGATTCAGGAGTTTTACTCTAACATGTACTGGATTGATCGTTCAGTACCTCTTTTTCATACTCGCGTTCGAGGTACGCGCATTGCTGTTACACCGCAGCTCGTTGCGGATGTGCTTAGAGTCCCTAGGATAGAGTTTCCTGACTATCCTACATGTGAGCGACTGAGGACTGTGTCCATGGA
This sequence comes from Quercus glauca, assembly GCA_023736055.1. Classification (NCBI taxonomy): domain Eukaryota; kingdom Viridiplantae; phylum Streptophyta; class Magnoliopsida; order Fagales; family Fagaceae; genus Quercus; species Quercus glauca. Next base: position 57,428,316 of record CM043318.1, on the reverse strand, counting down.
TGAGCTCATTTCTGCTTTTTGTGAGCGCCCTTCTGACTGGGGTGAGCATCAGTATACATCATGTAGACCTTTCGCTAAAGGTCCTAGGTTTCTAAACATGGTGATGACTTTTGTAATTCATCCTCTCTCTCATTATAACTCTATCATAGAGCCTCGTGCTCGATTTTTGTTATCTCTACTTGAGCATCTTACGATAGACTTTCTTTCACACTTTATTTTCTCTATCATAGATGTTCATTTAGATTCGGCATCCCGTGATAAGCTCATCTTTCTTTCTGCTATCACGAGGATTCTACGCCATTTTTCCATCCCTTTCCCTGTGTCCGACCACTTCACACACATATCTGCCATAGATGTCGCTATCGTAAAACGTAGTGAGGCACAGTTTAGGTCGCGACAGCCGGATTCCACTCCTCCCTCACGTTCGGCTCCTTCCAGATCAGCTTCATCTACATCGGCTCCTCCTTCTTCTTTAGGCAATGTATCTCTTGGAGATATTATGGCGCAGCTGCAGCGCATGGATGCTCGCCTCGATACATTCACCACGAGTTGTATCAGGTGAACGTTCGTGTTGGTCGTATTGCACGACGGCAGGCGACCATGGGTGGTTTTGCTTCTGAGGCTTCTCCTCCACCACCTCCTCTAGTCGTTTCAGATTCTGATGCTGAGGATGATGATGATGATGGTGATGACGATGATGCTTCGGATGATGATGATGGAGATGCTAGCTCTACTGATGAGATGTCTACATGACACTCTGCCCTTTGTCATTCGTGACAAAAAGGGGGAGTAGTTTTGTATTATGAGAGTAGTCATCTTAGGGGGAGAGTTAGTATAGGACATTTTTGATAGGGGGAGTGTTCATATTTTTACTTATAGTGAGGTTTTGATGTATCTTTTCTTTTCTATTCTTGTTAGATACATTGATCTTGTATATGAGGTCTTGTGACCAGTTTACATACATTGTACTTATCTTTCTATATATGTGGATGTATGTTTTTCTTTTTCACCTATCTCTTCATGTGTTGTTTCTTTTCTAACTTTAGACACATGTTCTTTATACTTGTAAGCAATCTAATTATTTCTGTTTCACATAAGATGCCTTGATAAGTTTTGTTTAAAGTGTTTCAGAAATACAGGTTGTCAAAGTCTACTTGCCATAAACTCTCTTCTTGCAAAGTTTTTCAAGAGTTTGTGTTAAGATAGATTTTATTGTATTCAACAAGTGAATATGAGTTGAGTGATTTATGACTTCTCTCATATGTTCATTTGTTTGTTGTGGTTTTGTCACGGATTGCCAAAGGGGGAGATTGTTAGGACATATGTGTTCACATGTTAAGAACATATGTCATATTTTATATAAATTGGCTAATCCTTTGACAAAACGCACTCTACTTGTAATTGGGTAGTTCTAGGTGTTTTTAATACTTCAAGAAACAAGGTTTCAAGATCAAGTGTTGAAGTCATCAAGTCTTGAAGTCATCAAGTCTGTCCAAGAAAAAGCAAGCTGAAGTGCATAGATTTTAAAGCTTGACACCTGCTCGACAGTTACCTCGACACCTGCTATCTGTCGGGAATTAAAAAGTCAGAATTCAAATCTGATTTTCTTGGGATCCGTAAATGTGTTTTTGGGCTTTCTTTTCTTCTAACCCTAAACATATTTAAGGAGTGTTTTAAGAGCCGTCAACATAGACACAAGTTGCAAAAGCATTGAGCAATCCTTGTTCAAGCAAATTGTGATCAAAGACGAAGTTCTTGACCTAGTTCATTCTTCTTCAAGAAGTTGCTGTGTATTTGCACCATAGGGTTTTGTGACCAAGCATCTTCCTGATCTTCATCGCATAGGATGATCTGAAGAACTTTGCAACCAACCTCTCTTTCTAAAGTTGGTGTTTGAAGTCGCGTACTAGGATTCGCGCATCTGATTAGTCACGTACTTGGGAGCCGTGCATCAAAAGGGGGAACTGTCACTACAGATCAAGTCCAATTGGGTATTGGGGTAAGGGTTCAACTATTGGTTGGTAAGGTACTTGGGATTCCTTTACTTGTAATTGCTTGATTTGATAATAGTGGAGTTTCGGGAGTGGTGACCTGAAAATCACCCGGTGGGGTTTTTGCCATTAGGGTTTTCCCCATTCATGAACAAATCACCGAATTATTTATTTTTCCGCTGCGTATTTAGTTTTGGTGATTTGTTTGTGCTGCCACACGTTTGCATGATAAATTGATTAATTAATAACTTGGCTAAATTAATTAATTAGTTTAAATCATAAGGGGTCATTCAATTTGTGGCCTATCAGAATGAATTTTTGACATCCATCTGAAAGATATTCCACCTTCTAGAGGCAATAGCAGCCAAAAGTGCACAAACATATCCAATTTGAGCAACCAAAGTAAAGGCCTCTTCATAATAAATCTCATACTCCTATGTAAAACCTTTTTATAGCGAGATGAACTTTGTAATGCTCAATGGACCCATCAGAGTGAATCCTAATCTTGTAGACCCACTAACATGATGGAATTAAAGATGAATGCAGCAGAAAAATAAGTTTGTAACGGATCTACTTCATATCATAATCTATAACATGCACTATGTAAATTTCAGAATTCAAGTATAAGAGAGCATACCTTGAAGCGGTGAATTTCATAACAAAGATCAAAGCACTTGGGAATACTTTTAATCTTCACTCTAATTCCACTAACGCCCAAGATGTGTGGTCTCTCAATCGGTAACAAAGGGATGATTAGAGAGTGACAAACACTCACATACACACCATTTCACAATGATGTTTCTTACACTCCAAATTCTGAACGTTTTTCCCTTTGCATCTAACCAATTATCTAATTGGGCTGGCTTTTTGGGCCTTTCCAATTGGGCTTAAGTATGTGGCTTGGAGTGGGACCAAAAGGGACCAATAAGACACTAGCTCTAATGGGCTTTAGGTTTTTCTGTCAACTCTTGACAAGTCCAAAGTTACCATTAATTATATTTAATACCACTATATAAATATAGTTGCACTCTAGGCCTTATCTATAAATTATATCCCAAGACTTTATTATACACGCAACCCCTTCATAAAATATTCGTAGTAATACAAAGTCATTAATGTAGACTGCCACTTTGTAAATTACTACATCTTGATCCTTGAATACCCGGTTTAATCATTTAAGTTATTCATCATATATTTATGAAATCTAATTTCATAAATATATACTTTAGTAACTACTTACTAAAGTGGTTAGGCCTAACTCTCTGAATAACAAACCCATTAAACTTATCTTAAGGGAATATTTTGTATCTTCGTTAAGAGACTATGAATTTCATCTTGAGAATATATGTTTCATCAACACTAAATGTGGCTGCCCAACATACTGAGATTTTGACCGTTACTTTAGATCTCACTCTTGATATATCAAAGCAACTTACACTTTATGATCAAGTCCATTATTCTCTCAGGATTAAGAGTTCATGCAAATGTAAGTCGTGAGATTTATTATTCATTTGACAGTCTTTAGGAGAATAATAAATCTCACAGTGGTCAAGTTCAATATGTCTTAACTCTTAAAACATATTAACACATCAACTAGAAGTCTCCACTTCCATGATTAAGACAAATCATCGTAGTTGATATGTTATAATCTTCGCAGATGAAATGCCCAATTTCATCACCAACTACGAACTATAATTCTGAGTTTATAAAGAACTTGTGATTTATATCTTCTGTGACCTTTCACATAAATCACATACTATGCATCTCATGGACTATATGATAATATCTGAATATTCATGTTACCATTATTTCAAATAATAATAAAACAAATTTATTAAACATAATATTAAGTCATACATAATGTCATACACAATGTCACACTTAATATCATACATAGCATCATACAATAGGATTTAAGGGCACCAATCCTAACATAACAATCAACCATAGGCTTTCTAGAACCAAGATTAACTAAATCCAAAATATGGTTCTTGAATAATGCATTAAGTTCCTATTTCATTGCATGTTGTAAGCTTGCCTTAAAGGGTTAATGGAGGTCTAATGATAAGTATGAGGCTCATGTAGTGTAGCAAGTGTATGTTTTGTTTAGACCCTTATAGATTAGATTTGTTTAATGTAATTAATTAGTCAAGTAGATAATTAGATGAATTGTTCAGATCTAGGTTAAACTTGTGCAATCATATTACTTAGTGCGTAAAAGTAAAGAAGGCAAGCAACATAAACCAATGATAGAATGGAAGTTTTACAGTAGATTTTCTCCCTAAAATATAAAGCTACCTCTTGTAAAACTTACTCACACGTCCACGTGCAGCTCTAACTCCACGGACTCTTCTATTTAAATTTATTGAACACAAATACCCAGATTTGTGACTTTGAGATTACACTCAAAGGTTTTAGATCACCATTAGTCGTACATCTTCATGCAGTAACTTGTTTCCACCAGTTATTAGTTGTAGATCTCGTTCTGGTAGATGCTTGTAGAGTTAGAAGGTTATAGAAACCTCAAAGATCTCACAGGAGTAACTCATAAGACTTCCTAGAGCTTCTAAAACATATTTAAGGTTTTCCTTTTGTTCCTAATAGTGTTGGATTGAAACCGTAAACATTTTTGCAGGATTTGCGCTTGATTTAAAATCTGCAGAATATGACTTCCAATCGGTCAAACCTTTCTTTTGATCGATCGAGCTTCACAGAATCTGAACTCTTCTTTTTGTTGCATGATAGTTCTTGAATCTTGACTTGAACAATCTTGAGCAATGTCTAACACCTAATTTAGACATGTTTTCGTTCTCGGTTTGCCAACTTACATAAATTTAGAATCAAAACATTTAATCTTAAATATTTAGAACCTAACAATCTCCCACTTTGTCAATCTGTGACAAAACACTTATAAACGTGAATTGCTCAATTCAAGAACTAACCCAATTACAAGATGTTTCCCTTGTACAATTCAATCACAATCTACTATCTATAAGTTGCTAGAATAGGCAACAGTTGATGAAAGAATTAACCTATAAATTCCTGAAATACTGAAAACAAACTATAAATGCATGTGTGGAAAATATAGTATAAAACTTAACATGAACTTGATTTCACAAAATAGGAAAAAAAAATTTCTACATCATCAATCACATTGGGTTGAAAGTGACTCTCAGTGCTACATCATATAACTCTCACATTTCTTAGAAAACACGCTTGCAATCATGTAAAAGCATTTTGATTCTTTTTGCTTTTTCTTTTTGTTTTGTTTTGTTTGTTTGTTTGTTTTTATTTTTTTTTTGTTTTTTTTTGTTTTTTTTTTTTTCTATCGAGCGCAATCAAAGATATCATGCATGGTCATATAGGAAATAGCAAAGAAAATACCCTTGTTACATATTCATTTTTTTAAAAGATAACATCTTGTTTTATCTTGCTGTGCAAGCGCTACACTTTATCGAGCACGACTTTTATGATTTGCACACAGGTCTTTATAATTGGCGAGTAACAGTGATGAGATGATTATTTATGCCTTTTTCCTAGGATTTTATAGTCCTTGCAATCAAAATATGTGACATCAGAATTAAGATCGTTTATTTAAAGACAATAAACAACTCACACAATTAAGCATTACATAGCATAAACTATCAAAGTGCAAAAATAAGCTCATCAAAGCTAAACAAGGTACACAGTCATGAAATGCAAATTTCATTGGCCAACCTTAATTACACACTTAGTGGTGTGCAATACAATTTTTTTTTTTTGAAATTTTTATTTATTTAAAAACATCTAGTTAAAACCTAGAATGAAATGTAGAAAATAAAATCCTAAGAAAAAAAATTTTGTCCAAAGGATTGAGAAATTAAGCACGAGAACCATGTTAGATAGACTCATTGAGATTGAGCCTTTTGCATCCACACTCTCTTAGATGTAGACCTAGAGTTGGAGTTTCTAGAGATATGAGTTTTCTGATCAACTACAGTATTGGCATAGAGGCCAAGATCCTTTACAAATTCATGAATAAGTGTCATGGGATCTTGTGCTTTTGGCACACACTTTTTGTTTAGTTACTTGCTTGGTAGCTTGCAACTTGAAGTAGTTTGGGCGAGTAATGTACGCCTAGCCCTACCATAGAAGTGACAAACCCATTGAGGCTTGTTTTGTTTCTTTCCTACAGGATGAGTAGGTTTCTTAGGTTTGGTGTCACTTAGATCTATCCTAATTCTCCTAGTTGCTAGGACTTTTTCCTTAGGAACCCTAACATCTAGTTTAGGAATAGATATAGCAGGAACAAAATTGTTGGTAGTCACCACAGAAGATAAACCACTCTTAAAAAACCTTAACCTTGTCTTATCAAATGCTGATTTTTGAAAATTCAACATGTTATCAAGTTTAGAAGTAGAATTCCTATCAAGTTGTTCTCTAGCAACGAGTCAGATTCTAAACTTTTAACTTTTTCAATCAAAGACATGTTCTCAATCTTAACAGAAGTTATAAGTTCATTGGCACCAAATAGTTTGACCAAAAGATTTTTCTTTTCATGTTCAAGAGTGTCTATCTTTTTCAATCCTAGGTCAACATTCATGGCATCTTTTGCTACAATTTTGTAAAATTTGTTATAAGCCTCTTGCAAGTCAACATTCTCAAAGAGGCAAGCAATATAAACCAATGAAACCACCATCAATAGTAGATTTTTATGCAGCAACTTGCTTCCACCGATTCTTGATTGTAGATCTCATTCCGGTAGATGCTTGTAAAATTAGAAGGTTACAGAAACCTCATAGATCTCAGTGGAGTAACTCACAAGACTTCTAAGAGATTCTAAAACGTATTCAGGGTTTTCTTTTTATACCTAGCAGTGTTGGAATGAAACCTTAAACATTTTCGCAGGCTTTGGGTTTGATTTAAAATTTGTAGAATATAATTTCTTATATGCATATATAGATATATTTTTATATTATATATTATAGTAAATCTAAAATGATATACCTGTATTGACCGTAATCGAAATATTCCGTTTCTTTAACAAATTTGGAATGATTTCTGAAACGGAATTCAAAACATTAGAGCTAAGTAAGATAAGTAAAGTGGGTCTAAAGCCCATGAACCTATACATATTAACATAAAGCATTAAGGAGCTCGAAGCAACTTAAAATGTAGGAAGGCACCGCCCAAGCAACATCTTTTATTAAGATTTCTTTACTGGCATTGAATAAAAGTTTTTCTTTCCAATCAGCCATTTTGTTTGCTACTCTCTGCTTCAGTTGGGCAAAAGTCACACGATTTATGAAGCGAATATACTAATGTGGGGAAAAAAAGAAAAGACTGTAAAGCTAAGATAAAAGGTCCAATGGAAGAGCAACCTTACTGTGGCCTGAACGAAAAGGCAATCCATTGGTGTCCTAAATTTTTTAATTTGGATGGATAAAAGATAAAGAGGAGACAGTACATTATATGGGAAAAAAAAGTTAATATTTATGTTAAGCAAAGGGTGACAAATTTTTTTTCTAACTTTTCCATTAAAAAGAAGGGTGATAAATTTGGACGTTAATGTTATTTTAAACTAGAACGTTTTTTTTAAGGTAAAGTTAGAAAAAGAAAAATAGAAAATTTTTAAGCATTAAGAATGTACATTACTTCATATTAAAAGAAAAAAAAATTGGATACCTATAGCTTTCATTTTAAAACAGAATTCATGTTATAAAAAAATTAAGTTAATTTAGTTTAGTGTGTATTCGTACGCATGTAAACATTTGATTCTCTATTTGTAACCAAATAATAAAATATTCATTTTATCTTTTAATCATAAACAAAAAAAAAAAAAGAAATATTCAAGAATCCTCTACGGATTCTCATCTCTAAAGTAGCTTGAAAAGTTACCGGAACCATGCATCTTGTGATTGGCATGTGGTTATGAGAACGGTTTTACTACTATTTGGCAGGGAAGGACATCCCTAGGAAAAATGCTCATTACGGGGAGTTATGCAAACATCTGGAAAATGGTGATTGGGACAAAACAGAGGAGATTTTGAAGAGCCACCCGAATATACTTAGTGAAAATATCACAGATCAAAGACAGACGGCACTTCATATAGCTGTTTTTGCTGGACACGAGAATATAGTGAAGGAATTGGTGCCGCGAATGTCGGAAAATGATCTCAAAAAACGAGATCGGTTTGGTTATACAGCCCTTGCTGAGACAACTATGCATGGAAACTGCAAGATGGCAGAGTACATAATTGGAGGGAATGAAGAATTAGTCAGCATTAAAAGTCTTAAAAAACTTCTTCCAGTTGTTCTGGCTATCTCGCATCGGCATATGCAATTAGCACGCTATCTCTATCGGCAGACTCCGCTGAAAGATTTGAAGACAGAAAATGGCGTCAACGGTGCTGCACTTATTATCCAAGCTATATATACAAGCCAATTTGGTAAAAACTTATCATCTCTTAATATCCATTAGCCGTATAATTCTAAATCTTCGCGGAATAATTTTCATCTTTTTTTTTCTTCACATGGTTCAACACAATAGATATTGCTTTGGATTTAATAAAACGTGAACCAAGTTTGGCTCTTGCTCTAGACATAGAGAAGTGCTCCCCTTTGAGCGCACTGGCTTCTATGCCTGCATTCAAGAGCAGAGAACTTGTGTTTTGGAAACAATGGATCTACGAAAGTAAGTAGTACCACACTCTTTCTCATACATTTCATTAAATTGTTCATAAGGTTGATTTTAATTTTTAAAGATTTCATTAAATTGTTCATATGGTGAATCTCATTCTTTCGTTGGCTTCTTAAATCCAATGAACCTCCCAAAATTGTTTCCAATTTAGTGCTATCAGAGATGCCTTAATCTTTGTAATATTTGTCTATATCTTTGGTTGGCAGTTAGCTACTTGGAATAGTTGTAGCTTTATGACTGTTGTAATGTTGCAGTGGTTTTCTCTCTAATGATAATTTCTGATTTAGGGTGGGTTTGGGTTGCGATGAAAAAGAAAAAAATGCACGTCTGCATTTTTTCTGTGGGTCTTGTGTATTGTTCACAGGATCCGCAAATACGAATTTCAGCAAATTTTTCTTTAAAACTGGGTCCCACAGCACTATTTACACATTTAAAAATTATTTTGCTACAGTATTTTCAGTTTTCAATTTTCAGCAAATAAGTGGTATCCATACTGACCTTTAGAAATGTTAGGAATAGATATGTGAGAGAAGTTCCACATTTATTAAAAATGTTAAGGGGGAGCAATTTTTATTTTTATTTTTTGAAGAGAGGGAGCAATCAATATAACATAATTGAACTTAAATGTACAGGCTTAAATCTTTTAAGTTATGTGATGTCTCTATATATTATATTAATTATTTTTATTTATTGAATATATTATGTGATGTCTCAATGTGATGGCTCATACGAAACATACATTGCAGTAAATTTGTACTTGTGATTCTTTTTGAATAAATTTATACCGTAGATTGATCGGAAATTTTTTATGAAAGGTATACATATAGAATTGGTTCCAAGTTTGACCAACGATGAAACTCGTTTGAACATTCCGGAAGAAGAAAAACACAACTGCAATGAAGTAGAAAATGCCGGGTCAGGTATGCTACTTTCGAAACTTTATTTCCTTGAGTTTTGGCTTCTAACAATGACAGGTACGCGTACGTTAAAGAATACATTCATGACTCCCTTTATCATAGAAAATCGTAATTGAAGAACAGTTTTTCTTTCTATGCTAGCGACCTTAGTAAAGAAATTACTTTGCTTCTGTACACAATGTTTCCTTGATGTAAACATCAAGCATCACATAGTTTCGACTAAAAGGAAAGTAAAACAAGGAAATGATTGAACTAATATTTTAAGAGATTCCTTAAAAAAAAGGGGTGATCCCACAGTAATAATGGTGCCCACTCATGTACCTTAATATTGTAGTAGGATGATAATAAACTTATTATAAGAAAATATAAATTCTCTTAACCACTTTATATTTTACCAATCACAACTTGTTATGTGTATGATTTTTTTTTTTTTTTTTTTTTTTTTTTCATTTTAAACTTCAATTATTTTATAAGGAGAGTAAAATCAATACATGGTAATTTGTGATTGGCGGAACATAAAAATGGCAAATAAAAAATGGCACAAATAATTTGTATTTCCCACCTACTAATCATCCGGTTAGTTTAATTAAAATTAGATAAGGCAGCACAGAAAAAGGAGCAACTAATGGGCTAGCCTTGTAGCTTGCCATAAAAACCACAAACTACGGTACTTAACCAAATTTGATTAATACTGTAACTTAGTAAATAAGTGTTTCATATAAATTTTTTCCTCTCTCTCTCATTATATACCCTATTGTGTGATTGGTAATTGTGGATGATGGTGGTCACTTTGGGGATTGTGTTTTCATGGGTGGCAATGGATTTGATTTTATGGTATACATGGGTGGTTGTGTTGGCTTTAGTTTTACGTGTTTGCGTGGGTGGTGGGTGGCTATGGTGATGGAAATATGAGTGTGCGCAGCGGAAAAAATTAATTTAACGGATCTACTTCATTCATAATTGATAATATGTGTCATATAAGTTTCAGAATTAGAAAACAAGAGAGTGTACCTTGAAGCAGTGAAATTCAAAGCCGAAGATCAGAAGTTCTTGAGAAGACTTTCAGTCTTCACTCCAATTCCACTAGATGCCCAACATGTGTGGTCTCTCAATCAGTTATATGTATATGTTTCTAGAGAGAATCTAAGAGTGTCCTACACTCACATACCAATTCATGTCTTAAATCAAATCTGTATGTTTCTCTCCTTATAATTGATTATCTAATTGGGCTAGCCTTTTGAGCTTTTCCAATTAGGCTTTAGCATGTGGCTTGGAGTGGGACCAAAAGGGAACAATAAGACACTAGCTCCAATGGGCCTTGGGCTTTTCTGTCAACTCTTGACGAGTTCATAGTTACCATTAACTATATTTAATACCACTATATAAATATAGTTGCACTCTAGGCCTTATTAATATATTATATCCCAAGACTTAATTATATATGCAACCCCTTCATAAAATATTCGTAGTAATACAAAGTTGTGAAAGTAGACTTCCATTTTGTAAATTACTACATCTTAATCCTTGAGTACCCGGTTTAATCCTTTAAGTTATTCATCATATATTTATGAAATCCAATTTCATAAATATATACTTTAGTAACTAATTACTAAAGTAGTTAGGTCTAACATTCTGAATAACAAACCCATTAAACTTATCTCAAGGGAATATTTTGTATCTCCGTTAAGAGACTATGAATTCCATCTTGAGAATATATGTTCCATCAATACTAAATGTAGTTGCCCATCATACTGAGGTTTTGACCGTTACTTTAGATCTCACTCCTGATATATCAAAGCAACCTACACTTCATGATCAAATCCATTATTCTCTTAGGATTAAGAGTTCATGCAAATATAAGTCGTGAGATTTATTATTCAATTGACAGTCTTTATGAGAATAATAAATCTCACAGCGGTCCGGTTCAATATGTCTTAACTCTTAAAACATATCAACATATCAACTAGAAGTCACCACTTTCATGATCAAGACAAATTATCTTAGTTGACATGTTATAGTCTTCGCAGATGAAATGCCCAATTTCATCAACGACTACGAACCAAATTCTGAGTTTACACAACTTGTGAATTATATCTTCTGTGACTAAATCACATAAATCACATACTATGTATCTTATGGACTGTATGATAATGTCCAAATATTCATGTTATTATTATTTCAGATAATAATAAAATAACTTTATTAATAACAATATTAAGTCATACATCATGTCATACATAATATAGTACATAACATCATACAATAGGATTCTAGGGCATAAATCCCAACATATGGTAGCTTTGGGTTTGTGGGTTTGCATAGGTAGTGGATGTGGGTTGAGGTGGTGGCTTTGGATTTGTGGGTTTGCTTGAATATCGGTTGTCAATACTACATCTTGGTCTAACAAATCGTGGGTAGTGGCTGTGGTAGCGTTAGGCTTGTGGGTTTGCATAGGTAGTGGTTGTCGGTTAAGGTTTTAGTTTTGGATTTATGAGCTTGCCTAAATGTTGGTTGTCGATACTAAGCATTAGTCCAACCAAAGGTTGCTAGAGGATTGACCAACCTTATCTTTACTAAAATTAGGTTTTTCAGATGAAATACCTCTAGGTTGCTTTGTCACGCCCCAAACCCAAAAGGGTCCAAAGCATGAGAAAAACATCTCAAAGGTACCTGTAGATTTTGTTCCTTTCGACAGTTCAATTCAAATAAAATTATATCAAGTACCAACATCAAGAATTATAATAATAATTCCATTAAATATACTCCCAAAGTAAGTCAGAGCTCTATGCAATGAATACAATGACTAATGGTCACAAAAGAATGGAGGTTTGAATAAAATAATTACATAACATCAACTTGTCCCATTAGTGGAAATAAAGTCATCACCACTATTAGATACAAAAGAATTGAGTCAAACCTACTCTAAGTTATACATCATCAATTATTTCCATCACAAAAGTCAGCCTCCATCAGCAGTTAGTCTAACTACTGCTAACCACCAAAAAGCTGTCTCAAAAAAGATAGTTACCTACTCTGAAAAAGTTTGTAAAATAATGGAATGAGACAGGGCCCAGTAAGTAGCATAATTAATGGCGGTGGGGGAAATGCAAGTTTCATGATGATAACAATTTGTAAATCATGTTTTAATTTGGGAATTGTGGGGCCCTAAATATTTAAACAACCCCGGCCCATTCCATAGCCTGCCCAAGGCCCGCGCCGAGGAGAATATAGAGGCCGAGGGTAAAAGGGAAAAGCCCAAGCCCTCAAGGGGCCTCGCCGAGGATGCCCACCTCCTCGGCGAACCGACGTTGATGAAGGGAAAATATCCCCCACCCATTAAATGTACTCCACCAACATTCTGGCCGCTTTAATGGTGAAGTGACCAGCAAACCCAGATGCCTCGGGCACTTCAACTAATAGAAAGTTTGCAAAGGCGGCTGAGAACTAACATAAAGCCTACAAAAGCAGATGATGGGACAAACCCTTATAGACAGAGTTCGGATAACCGACAAATGGACGGCTAAGATTAACTAAAATGAAACTATATAACCAAGAGGATTCCCAGCATAATAGGGGCCGGATATTTATCAGTCTTAAGAGAAAGGACAGGATTTAAACCAGTTCTAAGAAAAAGAGATCCTCGGACTGAGCCGAGGATGAATCCGCTTCACAAACGCTTAGCCGAAATCATTATAAAGATCTTCATAAACACCTAACCAAAGTCATGGTCCTTATCCTCACAGAAAATACTTAGTCAAATTAACACACCATTATTCTTCTGAATTTCGTGTCATCCGTTGTTTGTTATGTTGGTGCCTAACCCTTATACCCACATTTCTACAAATTTTATTGTTAAGGGTCCAATACAATTTGAGTCCCTACAGGAATTTCCAAATAATTTCTACAAAACCATTTTCAAGAATAATATGACAAGAATAAATAAAATGACATGGCACAAAACTTCTCAAAATGCTCTCATGAAATTACATATATATATATATATATGTGGGTGAGAAAGCCCAACGCCATATGTTGGGCCTGGGGCCCAATTTGAATATAACCTCCTGCCCGAAGAGGTTAAAGGGATCAACGCTTTACTGTCCTGGTGAAAATGTGACCAAGAAAGGATGGGTGTTGCATCCGAAGACAACCTGGCTGGTCCGAAGAGGTTCCACTCGTCGGATCTACAGAGAACTTGATCAAGTAGAAGATTCCTCAGTCAGGAGTTAGTTCTGGTCATGCCTAAGTGCGGGGATATCATGAAATATCTTACAAATAAAGCTGCCACCACCGCATTTAATGCACTGTAGCAACTTTCCTGGCCGCATTTATGTGGAGAAGACACCTGAACAGTGCAACCTCAACCACTACCACTCACTGCAGGTTAAAGCAAACTTCTGATGTGACTAGTACTCGAGTGGACGCTTAGATGAAGAACAAGTGTACGGTGAAGATGAGGAGAAAGTGTATATATAAACGAAATAGGTCTCACGTAAAGGGGGGAAAAATGGTATTCACTAAGTTGATAAATGCAAAACCTCTTCGGACCGAAGAAATTTTTATTAAATATTAGCCTGAGTGTCTTTTTACCCCTGTTTGCTTGCATGAACCGTTGCTAAATCCGTACTCAGCCCAGCTGTTTAACCCATTCTCTACAAATTTATTGTTGGGGATTTGTTGGGCTCACAATACGGGAAGTTATTGCTTAGTCCATCAAATTTCAACCCTACAATATATATATATATATATATATATATATATATATATATGAAAGTTCAAAAAGGGTATACAATACCTTTGAACGTTTGGACCCCAAATACAAAAATACCAATTCAAGCTTTATATCAAACAATTAATATGCGGAATATGATAACAAGCTTATAACAGAATTGATAAATAATCTAGGCCAAATATAAACACATCTACAACAGTAAATATAAGGCAAAGATAAAGGGAAGGAAGATGCAAACACACGGATAACACACGATGTGTTATCGAAGAGGAAACCGAAGCCCTCGGCGTAAAACCTTTCCGCCGCCCTCCAAGTGGCCAATAATCCACTAGAAAATGTAGTTGGGATACATGAACAGCAATAGACCCTCCAAGCCTAATCTACCCAGGTACCTATGCCCTCCAAGCTTCTTGCTCCAACGAGGTTGCGCCGAACCTTTTTCTTTTCTAGCTTACCGGATTCTACTACTAGACCATAACATCAACCAATGTAGATTGGTTCCTTCTTAACTGCTTCCAAACAGTACCAAATAGACCTTCTCACAGACGTGGGTGTGGTGAGATAAGGATTTGGCTAAAGACCTTTCAAGGGTATGATAATGGAGAGGAAGAGAGAAGAGGAATTTGTAGAGTCTTTAAGGTGAAGATCGGGGATGAGGCAATCTTGTTTTTCTCTAGGGTTTCTCTCACAAAATTCTCTCTAGAAGCTCTCTCAATATGGTGGGTATAAGGGTATATATATAGTAGGGTGAGAAAGGAATGCAAAACGTCAGTTTTTGCCAAACAGGGCATTTTGGCGACTTGATCTCGCGACTGGGACAAGTCGCGAGTTCAAGCCACAAGTTAACGGCCTGGCCAGCCTGGGACTTTTGTCCTGTAGTGCGACAGCTGGCGCGACTCTTCAGCTTCTGGCATGCTTGGCACGTGTGCAAGCATTTGGCGACTTGCAAGCCGTGACTCACCCGCGAGATCCAATCGCGAGACTCTGTTTTCTTGCACACTCTTGAGCATTTCTTCACATCTTCTCACACACTACCCTTACAATTTTCCCACCTAAATACCGGGTTACTAAGTGCTAAATTACAAGCAAATTGGTCACGGAATAAAGCCAATAAGATGGTTGATTAAATTCAACCTTACAATCTCCCCCTTTGACTATTCCGTGAAAAAACCCTACAACAGACTCTAGACTTGAAACGTGAGTTAGGAACAGTTGAACAAAACTCACTCACACCTAACTCTAGATTCTGTAAAACTCTTGAACATATGAATAAGTAACTCCTGAAACACAATAACATAGCAATATCATTGTATGCAGAAAACTTGATATGTATATGGAGCAAAAATATCATGATCAAGCAAAATGGAATAAATTAGTAGACCATGGCAAGACCAAAACAAGTAGTCACTATAACCAAGTGATCACAATGCTCATTCACACTTGGAATGAACATCTGGGCATTCAAGATGATAAACACAAGGCAATACACTTAAATGACCAACATTCAACCAATGCATAAAACACGAAGTATGTGCATCTAGGAAAAATCCTACATGGGCACAAGAGTGTTGTACTTAAGATAATGCAAAGCACTAACAAGTACAAAAGCACAATGCACAAAGGCTGTATAAGCAAAGTATTGCAAATACATTGCACAAACCATAAAAGCCTACAAATATACATAAGTGCATGGAAACAACCCTTAAAGCTTACAAAAGCAACAATGGGTACAAAACACGGATAAACACATATGCTGAAATAACTGAATAACATCATTATATATAAGTACCAAAGTTCCACAGCCATCCAAAAGTTTTGAGTTTAAAACAGACTTAAACCATAGTGTATCAAGCCTATTCAAAAGTATAAGACAAGTGTACCACAAGTTTTCCCAAAAGTATAACATCATAAGATATCCAAGCATAGTATCAAAATTTTAAACAAAAGCAACACGTAATGAAACTCCCCCTCAGAGTAAACACTCCCCCTCAAGAGCTGTCAAAAATCTTATCTCCCCCTTTTTTGACCGGAACGGCTAAAGGGTCAGTGCTCTTGGCTGGTGTGAATACTGTCAAACTTGGCAGAGAGTACATCAAGCTAGTCCTGCATAGCTGTCATCCTTTCAGTGTGTTGATTCTGAACTTCCCTGAGTGTATTAAGTCTCTCCAGGATGATCTAAAATGCATCCGGGGGTGCAGCAGATGAGGTAGAAGCTCTGCTCCTCTTGACTCTTACTCTTGGTGTGGAAGATGGTACTACACCCTCTGCTTCAGTCTCCATAGGATCACCTTCTTCTTGTACACCCTCCTCTTCTTCACCTGGAAGCCGACTCTGTATCCTTGTGAGAGTAAATTTGTTGATGGCTGATAGTGGAGGCATGGGATTGATATCTTGTGGGATTGCAACACCCTTTTCTTTGAAAATCCTCATAAGAAGACTTGGAAATACCAGCTTGGGCCTGGAGGTGGTTTTAGTTTCATCCATTATAGTATCAAAAATATGGGAACTGATGTCAATAAAGGTTTTCTCCTTAAGTTCCATAAGAAAGATAGCTCTAGCATTTGTCGGTGTAGTCAACTTCCTTATAGGGTAAAGGTTGTACATCATTATTGTTGTTAAACACCTCATGTCTTTGGGAAACTCAGAAGTGTTCAGACATCTCTTTTCTATAACCCCACCAATCCTTTTCTGGACAGTTTCTAGAGAAAGCATTCTGTCCTTGTAGTTAGTGAATTCATAATCTTCTAAACCCTCCAGCCTTAGAACCCTATCAATATCATGAGCATCTAAGGTAAACTCCTTTCTTCTCACCCAACAACTCAACTCATCCTCCCTTATCACAGCATTTGCATAGAATTCTCTAGTTAGTGGTTCACACACTAAAGGTAAGTCACCCAAAAGTTTCTCCCAGCCTCTTCCTTCAAAGCATTGTGGAATGAAGGTATCCTTCAAGTCATGTAAATCCACAAACCTCTCCTGGATAATGGTTCCTTTTATGAAGGAATCTCTGTATCTCTCAAAATGCTTGATAGACCTAAACAGGTTGTTGTCCATTTTCATTCTTTTATCAACCTTCTTAGCAGGAGTCTTCTTCTTAGTAGATGTGGAAGCCATCTGTAAACACTCAGAAAAGTTCACAACAAGGGCAAAACAAAATATGTGGAAGCATACTCAAATTAGTAACCATGTAGTTATAAGGAAGAACAGAGTGTTAGTTAACACACAAAGCAAGAATAGTTGAGAACAAAAGAAGAATAAGACATCACATAGTGACAGCAAATCAAACAAGTTCAGTATGTAAGGATGAAACTTTCATACAGACAAAGGAGAGCATATGACACTGATACCAGACTTAAGGAACATGGAATGTGCAAGAGAATCCCCCAATGCAGAACCACACACAAGATATGGCAACACAAACACAGAATAGTGTATACCACATAGACATAAGGACAAACACTTTGCAATTCCCAATTTTTCATTTAGGGAAACATCACAGAAAGATCAAATACCATATACCCAATAGATATAAGCACTCAACTATCAAAGTTCAGACCCAAAAGAATCACAATGAAGCAAAGTCAAGAAAATAAACATAATCAGCACCAAGAGTGAACAAACCAAACCATCAAACCAACATTTTTAAGCACAAACATGTTCGAATACCCAAATAACAATCCACCATTAAAAACATATAGATTCAAGAATATATCACTTAAATCATGAAATGTGAAGTGAAATCAAGAAAACCCATACCTTTTTCTTGATGATTGATGCTGAGATGATGATTTCCCAAGAGAGAAGCACGGAGTGTTTCAGAGAGAAAAGTTTAGAAGACAATGAATAGTCACTTGATTTTGAGGAAAAACTGAAATTTTTTTTGAAAACTGTCTTTAAAACGCAAAACACGCATTTTTCGCGACTTAGTCAAGTCGCCAGTAAGTCGCCAGGGTAAGCCGCGAAACACTGTGGAGGTAAGAAATTTGAAAATTTCTCTAAGTGTTTTTCATGACTGGAAGGTCTACCTGCGAAGGAGTCGCGAACTGAGCCGCGAAAATCTTTGAGTAACCTTTGCGATTGGACCTTCCACCCGCAAACAAGTCGCCAAACAGAGCCGCGAAAAACTACAAAACTCAAATTTTGAAAAATTTTCTAAGTCTTTTTCGCGACTTGGTTACTAACTCACCAGTGAGCTGCGAAAAGTCTCTGAGTGGCCCTCGCGACTGGAACTTGCGACTAGGCCAACCCGCGACTTAGTCGCCAAAACAGGGCAACACTGTTTTTGAAAATTTTGACATTTTTGTAAAAACAAAGTACATTCCAAAAACAACTAAAAACACTCAAAAATCTTTTTGTGTTTGATTAAACAAATATTGAGCATGTGAAAACATATTTAATCAAGTACAATCACACAAATGAATATGGCATTCATTGAACAAAGACTTGTGTGTTGTGTGTGGATATAAAAAATAAGATAGTCCTTAGTTCAATGTGAAGTTTCAATGATCAATTCAATCAAGGCATACACAATTAGCACTAGATAATGTGACCTATCTCGATTATAGAAACATGCATATATGACCTCCCACAAGAACTTGATTACATTCTTTGAAGCTTTTCATTTGGCTCCATTTTTAACATATCATTTGCACTTTTTGAGCAAAGAAAATCTCATTGTGAGATAGATGCCTGAAATTTTTGATATTTCAATTTATGAGTTAGCCTTTGGCTTTTTGGGCATCAAACGTTTTATTTTGGTCGCTTTCCCTTTTTCCTAGTCAAATACTAGTATGTGCGAAAGCTTTTGCAGCTCTATATCTCTTTTCATTTTGAGATTTACATTTAGATAGCTCTTTTAAGCAAAAAACAAAAATAAAGAGTGGGAAGATATATAGGCATGAGTCTATGCATGTCTTAAGATCAACAAAACCATTCACTAGTCATTCATGACAAGGTTGAAGATCTATTTACAACAGTCACATAGATTTTAGAATTTCTCCCACAATGATACGAGTGCATAGAAGACAAGCTAAGCTCATAGATGCACAAAGCCATTAGTACAAAGGTACAGGACAAAATATGATTTGAGACAAAACTCAACAAAATTGATCAAACATTTTGGATTTTCTACTTTTTATGTGTTTTTGAATTTTGGACACACAAGAAAAAAAAATGATCAAAAACAAAATTAGCAAAGTGAAAAAATTTAACCAAAAAAAAAAAAAATTTCATCACAAACTAACAAGAAGCAAAACAACCAAGCATATACACAAAATATGGGAAGAATTAATGCATGGACATGTTTCAATGCTTATGCATGAGTACCCTTCGTCACCCACACGTCACGTGCGTTTGGGGTGATATCCTTGATGGATTGGGTACGAGAATTAGGGCTATTAAACCTTCGTGTGAAGCTCTCAAGGCAGTTGGTGAAGGCACCGATCATCTTCATCACGTTCGTCATTCCTGGATCACGGTTTTGACTTCTTGATTGCTTACCACTCCAAGACCTCATGTCATTTCTTCTTCCTCGTGACCGAGGTGCACTAGCATTGTTGTCTACTCTCATCTTTTGACAGTTGGGTCTTGTATGTCCTTGCAATCCGCAATAGTGACACATATAATCCGTCTTAGGACCTCGTTGATATCTTGGAATTGATCTTCCCCTTGCTTCAGTCTTCACTGCAGGTTGATTTCTGGGCTTATTCACAACCCTTTGATCTGTTATCATTTTCTTCTTTTCAACCTTATCCTTCTCCACAGTAGGAGTGACTACAATTGGCTCTTTGGCCTTCACAAACTTTACTTCTTTGGAGATATTCACAATAGCTGCATTGCTTTCTCCAGTGTATCCTAGTCCGGATTTATCTGAAAATTGCTTTTGAGAGGAAATTACATCATCCAACTTCTTGGTGGAGTCTCTTTCTACCTTGGCATTGGCTTGAACCACTTCAAGCTCCAAGAATCTAATCTTTAAGTAAGCTTCTGACAGCTCACCATTCAGTGTTTCAATTTCACACTTTGCCTCCTTATATCTGGCTAGAAGACTTTTGTAGTCCTCTTCAGTCCTTTTCATCTTCTTCACAGCAGCCTTTGCAACCCTTGCATACTCACTCGATTTCTCAAGGAGTAAAGTGTAATTCTCTTGGAGACTAGCTGTATTTCTATCCTCTTCGGCATCTGATTCTTCAACAACTCCAATAGACTCCAAATCAGAGTGCTCTCCAAGCTCCTTCACAAGTGTATCCAATTCATCTGAGGATTCCACATGAGCAATGGTCATGAATGCCAAGAAATTTCCTTCTTCATCACAGCTCTCTTCAGAGTCAGAATTTGAAGAGTCAGAATCACTTAAAGTAGTGGCATAGGCCTTTCCTTTTGACTTCAAGCAATTGGGGCATTCCTTTTTAAAGTGCCCATGTCCATTACATTCAAAGCATGTAATTCCTTGTGAGGATAGGGAATCTTTACCGTCTTTTCTTTGGAATTCTTTCTTCTCCTTCCCGGAACTCTGAAATTTTTCTTTGTCACCAAATTTCCCACTATTCTTGAGTTTTAGGAATTTCCGGAAGTTCTTTACAAGATACGCCACATCTTTGTCTACTGCATCTTCTTCCGAAGAGTCATGAGACACCATTCTCTCATCAATAATCTTAAGAGCAAGGGATTTGCTCTTCTTTGCTGAAGGAAGGGACAACTCATACATCTGCAAAGAACCAACCAGCTATTGAACCTTGATGTCGTCAAGATCTTTACTCTCTTCAATGGCTGTAACTTTAGGCCGAAAACTTTCTGGTAGTGACCGGAGGATCTTCCTTACAATTTTTGAGTCCTCCATCTTTTCTCCCAAGTTGAATTTGCCAACAACAACTTCGTTCAATTTGCTGTAAAATGAATCAAACGATTCATCTTCACTCATCTTTAGCTCCTCAAAGCGAGTGGTCAACATTTGAAGTTTTGTCTCCTTCACTTTCTTAGTCCCTTCATAGGTTGTCTCCAGAATTTTCCATGCTTCCTTAGCAATGGTGATATGTGAAATCTGGTGAAATTCTTCTGGAGAGACACTGTAGAAAATAGCATTCAATGCCTTGCTATTTGCATTTGCCGCTGCAAGAGCAGCCTTATCCTAAGTAGACTTGGCAGCCTCTGGTCTTGTCCATCCTACTTCAACTGCATCCTACACAGCATCATCAATAGAACCCAAAAACGCCCTCATACGGACTTTTCAAAATGCATAATTATTACCGTCAAAGAACGGTGGTACATTATGAGATTGAGACCTATCAATCTCAAAAGGGTCAAGGATCATGATAGGCCACAAATTGAATGACCCATTGTGATTAAATCAATTATTTAATTAGCCAAGTTTTTAATTAATCAATTTATCATGCAAACGTGTGGCAGCACAAACAAATCACTAAAACTAAATATGCAGCGGAAAATAAATAACACGGTGATTTGTTCACGAATGGGGAAAACCCTAACGGCAAAAACCCCACCGGGTGATTTTCAGGTCACCACTCTCAAAACTCCACTATTATCAAATCAAGCAGTTACAAGTAAAGGAATCCCAAGTACCTTACCAACCTACAGTTGAACCCTTACCCCAATACCCAATTGGACTTGATCTGTAGTGACAGTTCCCCCTTTTGATGCACGGCTCCCAAGTACGTGACTAACCAATTTGATGAGCGGATCCCAGTACGCGACTTCAAACACCAACTTTAGAAAGAGAGGTTGGCTGCAAAGTTCTTCAGTTCATCTTATGTGATGAAGATCAGGAAGATGCTTGGTCACAAAACCCTTTGGTGCAAATACACAGCAACTTCTTCAAAGAAGATGAACTAGGTCAAGAACTTCATCTATGATCACAATTTGCTTGAACAAGGATTGCTCAATGCTTTAGCAACTTGTGTCTATGTTGACGGCTCTTAAAATAATCCTTTTATATGTTTAGGGTTAGAAGAAAAGAAGGCCCAAAAACACATTCACGAATCCCAATAAATCAGAACAGAAAAATCTAATTTTTAAATCTCGACAGATAGCAAGTGTCGAGGTAGCTATCGAGCAGGTGTCAAGCTTTAAAAACTTTGCACTTTAGCTTGCTTGTTCTTGGACAGACTTGATGATTTCAACACTTGATCTTGAAACCTTATTTCTTGAAGTATTAAAAACACCTAGAACTATCCAATTACAAGTAGAGTGCGTTTTGTCAAAGGATTAGCCAATTTACATAAATAGTGTGACATATGTTCTTAACATGTGAATCACATATGTCCTAACAATCTCCTCCTTTGGCAATCCGTGACAAAACCACAACAAACAAATGAACATATGAGAGAAGTCATAAATCACTCAACTCATAGTCACTTGTTGAATACAATAAAATCTATCCTAACACAAACTCTTGAAAAACTTTGTAAGAAGAGAGTTTATGGCAAGTAGACTTTGACAACCAGTATTTCTGAAACATTTTTAAACAAAACTCATCAAGGCATCTTGTGTGAAACAGAGATAATTAGATTGCATACAAGTATAAAGAACATGTGTCTAAAGATAGAAAAGAAACAACACATGAAAAGATAGGTGAAAGAAAAACATACATCCACATATATAGAAAGATAAGTACAATATATGTAAAACTGGTCACAAGACCTCATATACAAGATCAATGTATCTATAAAGAATAGAAAAGAAAAGATACATCAAAACCTCACTACGTCCCTCAACATATCAACTCTCCCCCTATAAAAAATGTCCTATACTAACTCTCCCCCTAAGATGACTACTCTCATAATCCAAAACTACTCCCCCTTTTTGTCATGAGTGACAAAGGGTAGAGGGTCATGTAGACATCTCATCAGTAGAGTTAGCATCTTCATCATCATCATCCGAAGCATCATCGTCATCACCATCATCATCATCATCCTCAGTATCAGAATCTGAAGCGATTGGAGGAGGTGGTGGAGGAGAAGCCTCAGAAGCAAAACCACCCATGGTCGCCTGCCATCGTGCAATACGACCAACACGAACGTTCACCTGATACAACTCAGTGGTGAGTGTATTGAGGCAAGCATCCATGCGCTGCAGCTGCATCATAATGTCTCGAAGAGATACATCGCCTGAAGAAGAAGGAGGAGCCGATGTAGATGGAGCTAATCTGGATGGAGCCGAACGGGAGGGAGGAGTGGAATCCGGCTGTCTCGACCTAAATTGAGCTTCACTACATTTTACGGTAGCGGCATCTATGGCAGATATGTGTGTGAAGTGGTCGGACACAGGGAAAGGGATGGAAAAATGGCGTAGAATCCTCGTGATAGCGGAAGGAAAGATGAGCTTATCACAGGACGCCAAATCTAGATGAACATCTATGATAGAGAAAATAAAGTGAGAAGGTAAATCTATCGTAAGATGCTCAAGTAGAGATAGCAAAATTCGAGCACGAGGCTCTGTGATAGAGTTATAGTGAGAGAGAGGATGGAGTACAAAAGTCATCACCATGTTAAGAAATCTAGGACCTTTAGCAAAAGGTCTACATGATGTATACTGATGCTTACCCCAGTTAGAAGGGCGCTCACAAAAAGCAGAAATGAGCTCATCCTTGGACACAGTCCTCAGACGCTTGCAAGTAGGATAGTCAGGAAACTCTATCCTAGGAACCCTAAGCACATCCGCAACTAACTGCGGAGTGACAGCAATGCGCGTACCTCGAACGCAAGTATGAAAAAGACGTACTGAACGATCAATCCCGTACATATTGGAGTAAAACTCCTGAATCATCATGAGAGGACAGGTGACCGAGACATCACACAGTGACTCCCATCCCCTAATGTGAATGATAGAGGGAAGGTCAGTGTCGGTGAAGTCCGCCAGAATGACTTGGCGTTCCGAATGAACACCTCGTCTAGAAAAGTTCTCAGTAAATGCCTTGTGGGCATCTCTATCACAGAACCGAAGATTAAGAGGAGCAGAGTCAGAAGAAGAGGAAGCTCCAGAACGCAGAGGGTTCCGAGTAGGAGTGGATTTACGTTTGGGTGCCATAGACACAACTAACGTAAAAGAATGAGAAAAAGATAGAGAGGGATACAATCAGAAAAGTCCCAAACAGTTCAAATATGACAAATATATTGAACAATAAGTACGTATGCATGGAAATGCATGAGCATGTGACATGCAAATCAAAAAGGCATTATGGGCTCAGCTCAATCCAAACCTATCAGCACACATACAAGAAACACACATCTAAATGCATGTAAATATCATTCTAATGCACATGAAATGTAATGTATGACATTTTAAAAGCATTTAAGTGAAAACCCAACCCAAAATTTCAAGAAAAACTCATTAATTTTGAAAAACCCCAAAAATTTCCAAAAATCCCAAAACCTAGGTTTTTAAAACATGCAATGCATGAAATAGAAAGAGAAAAAGAACATACCAGGTGATGGAAATCAAGGGAAGATCAACAATGATGAAGATTTGAGTGAGAGAACCTTGTTTGGGAGGTGAAAAGACTTTGGACAGATCGAGAGAGATCGAGTGAAATGAGAGAGAATCGCGACAGATCCTTAAATAGGCACCTCAGTAAATCTCGACAGCTGAGGTATCGAGAGGTATCGAGGAAGCTGTTGAGAAAGGTATCGAGAAAATGGCCGTCGACAGCTGAAGGTATCGGAAGGTATCAAGGTAAGAACACCTGAACCAAGAACAGAAGTTCGATCGATCAACCAGGTATCGAGGAGGTATCGAAGAGACAGAAACTTTCTCGATCGATACACCAGGTGTCGAAGAGGTGTCGAGATTGCGATAAGAAAAAGGCTTGAGAAGCTCGATAAATGATCAGGTATCGAGGAGGTGTCGAGCCAACAGTGAAAAACAGTTTTTCGAGAATTGAAAAACACAGACATGAATGCAATCAACCATGCAACTCAACAATGATCCAACCAACATAAAAAGCTCTCAAAAATCATCTCTTAATGAATATATAAGCACATGGATCTCCCAAAAACACACACACACACACTAAACAAGTCTAACCAATTTTATATTTCAAAAATAAGTCATGACAGTTTAGTGAGCATACAAAAGCACATGTAAAACCTTTGTGATGGCCAAATCACATTGTACCTGTACATGTATCAAAAGTAGCAAAGAATATTGCGTGTTGTGTGTGAAAAACATTGCAAGATTGCATATGTGTATACATGTTATGACGATCTGAGATATGAGAAAATAACTTTAACTCACACACAATCATATTTGTTTGATGGGGACTATCACCTTCGAGGTACATCCTATAACTCTCAAATCTCCTAGAATACATGCTTGCAACCATTTTTAAAGCATTTTTTAATCTTTTTGCTTTTTATTTCTTTGCAAATTTTCTTTTGAAGCATATCATGCATAGGCTTATGAGAGAGAAAAGAAATACCCATTGATATTTGACATTCCACTTTTGCTATGCCGAAGCACATAAATGTCATTGACATCACACTTTTGCTATGCCGAAACATACAGATGTCATTAATGATTGGCGGGCAACAGTGGTGAGATGGTTATTTATGCATTTCTCTTAGGATTTTCTAGTCCTACCCGTCAAAAAGAGTGACATGAGTGTTAAGTTTTAAGAGATAATCTAATCTTACTCATCACAAACAAGAGCCATAAAGCTCACTTGCTTAGTTGTGCATAAAGATGCTCCTCTAAGCTACAAGAGATAAAAAGTTTAGAAAACTCTGTTTCATTGGCCATCCAAGGTACACAAGTACCAAAGTACACAAAACACACACTGTTTTTGTGTTTTTTTAATTTTTCAATTTTTTTATTTATTTCATATCAAAAACAAAATAAACCAAAACTGAAAGTAAACACACAAAAACATGTTAACAAAGCAAAAAAAATGAATAAAACTAGACTGACTCAATAAAAATGCAAAACACATAAGCAATGCAACAGACAAGAAAAACAAGAAGGTAGAAGAAAGTGATGAGATCACTTAGAGTCCTTTTTCTTCCACACCTTGGAAGAGCCTTTCCTTTGATTAAATCCTTGAACTGGCGGTAAGGGGGAAGAATTGAAACCGTTCAAGTTTGAAAGGAACATGATGGCTTTTAGAAGATCTCTAAGAGGAGCAAGAGAGGATTGAAGCTGATTTTGGCTTCCAGATGCTGTCATGCTGTTGCTCTGTTGGGTGGCTAGCCACTTGTAGCAATTTGGTCGAGTATGACCGGCAGCTCCACAATGATGACAGAGATGCTGCTTCTTTTGTTTAGGCTTTTGAGAGTTAGCCTTCTTAGCCCTAGAGTTTCTAGCATCTTTCTTATCTTGCTTAGGGGGTGCTCCTAAGATGGATTTACCTTTGTCTACGTTCTCACTAGCTAATTTAGTTTTAACATCAGTGTTCTCAACTTTAACAGTATTAGCAGGAGGAACAAAAACAGTAGAACTAGTAGAAGGAAAATTAGAGAAAGAAATACCATACCCTAAACCTGTTCGATCTGAAGCAGATTTCTGGTTGCTGAGCATCTCATCAAGTTTTGCACTTGAAGTCCTCTCCAGTTGAGCTTTGACTTGAAACAGCTCTGCTTCAAGCTTCTTGGTCTTCTCAGCTAGGAAGTTGTTTTCAAACCTCAGTGCTCCGATAGTTTGATTTGCCTCATCAAACTTTGTGGATAACTCTTCTCGATCAAGTTCCACATCACTGAGCTTCTTGGTGGCCAGCCTGTATAACTTCTCATACTTCTCAGAGAGCTTGTAAAACTTCTCATAGGCTGAATGTATATCATCTTTATCATCCATCTTCTCACATTCAGTATCCACCAATTCTTCTTCTTCCACTTCTTCAACAATCCCTTCAGTAGGATTGACTGTGGCAGTGAAGGCATTTAGGATTCCGTCATCCTCATTGTCGGAATCATCTTCAGGCTCAGTGTCACTCAAGGTTGCAGTAAGTGCCTTACTCTTCCCAATGCTTTTAGGTATGTAGGACACTTATTCTTCATGTGTCCAAGCCCGTGACATCTAAAACACTTTGGTCCTACCGGAACAGTGTACTGACTGCAGCATCCTTCCTTCCTTTGTCTTGGCTCTTGAACTGAGAAGAACTGGATTGCCTATGGTCCTTGTTGAAACTCCTCCCATTGGCATTCTTCATAAACTTCTTGAACTGCCTTGTAATGTAGGACTTCATCTTGGAATCTTCATCATCGGAAGACTCATCTGTATCACTGCTCTTTGCCTTCAAGGCCATGCTCTTGCCCTTGCTTGACTTGTCAATTCTTGATAACCCTAGCTCGTAGGTTTGCAAGTTCCCAACCAACTCAGTCAAATGAATTTTGTCAATGTCCTTTGATTCTTCTATTGCCGTAATCTTGGCATGAAATCTCTCAGGTAGAGATCTGAGTACCTTCCTTACAACCTTGGGTTCAAGGATGGTTTCCCCAAGATTGAAGGCTGAGTTTACTATGTCCTTAAGCTTGGCATAGAACTCATCAAACGACTCATCCTCCTCCATCTTAATCTCTTCAAAGCTAGTAGTGAGCCTCTGTAGCTTTGAATCTTTGACAGCCTTTGTTCCTTCATAGGTTGTCTAGAGGATGGTCCACGCATCCTTAGCAGTTTCTGTTGAGGATATCTTCTTGAACTCCTCATTGGTGACTGCGCTAAATAGGGCATTCAACGCTCTGCTGTTGAAGTTTGCCGCCTTGATCTTGGCTTCATCCCAATCGGCTGGCGCTTCTTTTGGCTTGGTCTAGCCAATCTCAACAGCTTGCCACACCTTCTCATCTAAGGACTGCAAAAAAAATCTCATGCGTACTTTCCAATAGGCATAGTTAGTCCCATCAAATAAATGAGGTATAATTAGAGATTATCCTCTATCCATGACAAACAAGGGTCAATGGATCAACACAGCAAAGATTAAAACCTAATCAGAGTGTGTCTGCTCTGATACCACTTGATAGGTCACAAATTGAATGACCCCTTGTGATTAAATCAATTAATTAATTAGCCAAGTTTTTAATTAATCAATTTATCATGCAAACGCGTGGCAGCACAAACAAATCACCAAAACTAAATATGCAGCAGAAAATAAATAACATGGTGATTTGTTCACGAATGGGAAAAATCCTAACGGCAAAAACCCCACCGGGTGATTTTCAGGTCACCATTCCCGAAACTCCACTATTATCAAATCAAGCAGTTACAAGTAAAGGAATCCCAAGTACCTTACCAACCTACAGTTGAACCCTTACCCCAATACCCAATTGGACTTGATCTGTAGTGACAGTTCCTCCTTTTAATGCATGGCTCCTAAGTACGTGACTAACCAATTTGATGCGCGGATCCCAGTATGCGACTTCAAACACCAACTTTAGAAAGAGAGGTTGGCTGCAAAGTTCTTCAGTTCATCCTATGCGATGAAGATCAGGAAGATGCTTGGTCACAAAACCTTTTGGTGCAAATACACAGCAACTTCTTCAGAGAAGATGAACTAGGTCAAGAACTTCGTCTATGATCACAATTTGCTTGAACAAGGATTGCTCAATACTTTAGCAACTTGTGTCTATGTTGACGGCTCTTAAAATAATCCTTTTATATGTTAGGGTTAGAAGAAAAGAAGGCCTAAAAACACATTCACGTATCCCAAGAAATCAAAACAGAAAAATCTGATTTTTAAATCTCGACAGATAGCAAGTGTCGAGGTAGCTATCGAGCAGGTGTCGAGCTTTAAAAACTTTGCACTTCAGCTTGCTTTTTCTTGGACAGACTTGATGACTTCAACACTTGATCTTGAAACCTTGTTTCTTGAAGTATTAAAAACACCTAGAACTACTAAATTACAAGTAGAGTGCGTTTTGTCAAAGGATTAGCCAATTTACATAAATATTGTGACATATGTTCTTAACATATGAACCACATATGTCCTAACAGATCACACTTAGGTAATTTAAACCACAACAAGTGTACCCGTTCTGATACCAATTGAAAGTTCAAAAAGGGTATACAATACCTTTGAACGTTTGGACCCCAAATACAAAAATACCAATTCAATCTTTATATCAAACAATTAATGTGCGGAATATGATAACAAGCTTATAACAGAATTGATAAATAATCTAGGCCAAATATAAACACATCCACAACAGTAAATATATGGCAAAGATAAAGGGAAGGAAGATGTAAACACACGGACAACACACGATGTGTTATCGAAGAGGAAACCGAAGCCCTCGATGTAAAACCTCTCCGCCGCCCTCCAAGCAGTCAATAATCCACTAGAAAATGTAATTGGGATACATGAACAGCAATAGACCCTCCAAGCCTAATCTACCCAGGTACCTAAGCCCTCCAAGCTTTTTGCTCTAACGAGGTTGCGCCGAACCTTTTTCTTTTCTAGCTTACCGGATTCGGCTATTAGACCATAGGATTAACCAATGTAGATTGGTTCCTTCTTAACTGCTTCCCAACAGTACCAAATAGACATTCTCACAGACGTGGGTGTGGTGAGATAAGGATTTGGCTAAAGACCTCTCAAGGGTATGACAATGGAAAGGAAGAGAGAAGAGGAATTTGTAGTCTCTAAGGTGAAGATTGGGGATGAGGCAATCTTGTTTTTCTCTAGGGTTTCTCTCACAAAATTATCTCTGGAAGCTTTCTCAATATGGTGGGTATAAGGGTATATATATAGTAGGGTGAGAAAGGAATGCAAAACGTTAGTTTTTTCCAAACAGGGCATTTTGGCGACTTGACCTCGCGACTGGGACAAGTTGCGAGTTCAAGCCGTGAGCTAACGGCCTGGCCAGCCTAGGACTTTTGTCCTGCAGTGCGACAACTGTCGTGACTCTTCAGCTTCTGGCATGCTTGGCACGTGTGCAAGCATTTGGCGACTTGCAAGCCGCGACTCACCCGCGAGATCCAGTCGCGAGACTCTGTTTTCTTGCACACTCTTGAGCATTTCTTCACATCTTCTCACATACTACCCTTACAATTTTCCCACCTAAATACAGGGTTACTAAGTGCTAAATTACAAGCAAATTGGTCACGGAATAAAGCCAATAAGATGGTTGATTAAATTCAACCTAACAATATATATATATATATATATATATATATATATTCCTCAAAATATCTCAACATGAAACTATGTACTACACTGTGAGCAATAACAACACTGTTCCAAACCAGAAAATCTAACCTAAGGCCATATGACAATCCCCAACACAAAGCTAGAACTAATTTGCTAACATAAAGCTGGAACTCATCGCCTACACAAAGCCGGAACTAATTTTCCGAAACAAAGTCGAAACTCATTGCCAACACAAAGCTAGAACTAATAACCATCACAAAGATGGGTGCTAAGATACCAAGCTCACATAGACTATAGTATCTAGTTGGGTAATCACCGGATAATCACATGTCACAGCCCAAGGGAAAAACATAAAGAGCTCACAGTTTAGATGAAATCAAAACACAATTCAATTTTAAGTAGTTTCACAAAAAACTTTGAAATATCCAAAATATTCACAAAGTTTTCAAAGCCATCAAACTCAATTATTGTCAAGAAGATTTTGTATCAATTTTCCCAAATATCAAAGCATCTTTAATTTTGCAAATAATGCAATAAGAAATAAAATCCATTCTCAAGAATTTAATCAAAGATGCTAATCCTTTCCATGCTAACAAATTATGCATTTTCCCATATGCATTGCCAAATATGATGTCATTTTTCATAAATAGTCATATACAATAAGGTCACAACACAATACTTTTTAAGAAAATATAATCCCACAAATAATTTTCCAAAATGTATTTGACCTAAAAATAACGTTTATGCAACATGGTTATTTTACAAAAATATCCTATTAAAAAGCTACTTACCTTGCAACCCGCAAAAACCTAATTTTCCAAGCTCCAAATAAGATTAGCTAGAACCTAAACAATATCAAGCAAACTTATCACAATAGGCATAAAGCTTGACATTGCATCTAGCTGTGAATTAGAAATTGCTAACTAAGAAATTAATTAGGCAAGCCTAGCATTTTAACTCACAAATAATGTATTCCACTTACAAAGTTTCTCAACAATTTCATTACTAGGCATAGACTCCCATTATAGTCATGAATCATTCAAGATATTATCTCTAACATCAAAACCTCAATAATTTATGAGAAGTTTCCACAAGATTTTTACATCATCAAAAGACCCATGACACCAAAATCACAATATCCTTCAAAACTAATAATTTAAATCTTTAACTGGCTCCAAATAAAACCATAAAAATTATATTCACCATTTATTTCACATGATATACCTAAAAACCCCTAAATTTTCACCATACATAAACCTTAATTAGCCACCACTAGTAAAACCATAAACCCACTCATTAAATTAGTCCACCAAATCAAAAACCCATATACAAAATTACAAGAATATCACCCAAGAAGCTCATAAATCTCAAGAACATCATTATTAAAGCTTGGGTAACATAGCCTCAAACAAGAACATAATACCCATCAAAAGAGATTAGAACTTTTACCTCAAATAACTCATGTGAAGGTGTGATGTTCTTGAGGGTTTTCCGGTGAACTTGCCGGAAAAATGGTGGAGGTGATAAGGAGTGTACCAGTGGGAGAGTGAGGGAGAGGAGTGTGTGTGTGTGTGTGTGTGTTGTGTTGAGTGAAAAAGAAAAAGAAAAGAAGAACAAGAATGAGAGTGACCACCCAAATAGAGAAAGAGAGAATTGTGAGATATGTGGGGTGGGGGGGGGGGGGGGGGGTGAGGATGGGTTAGGTGGGGCACATGTGGGCCGTAAAAAATCTTACTCCCCACCCCAACCCCCCTCCCTTTTTTTTTTTTTTTTTGAGTGGGCTGGGGCGTTACATGCTCATTCTTCTTCACATTCATAAGGTTAGCAAGGTTTTTGTTTCTTTCCCTTCTATTATTGCTTTTCAAAAATTTTCTAAATTGTTTGGCAAGATATGCAATCTCAGTAGATGAAACCTCATCACCATACACACTTTCATCAATATCATCTACATATTTCAAGGCCATATACTTCGACTTGCTAGTCTTAGGTAGGTCAGACTGGTAAGATTGAAGGGATCCTACAAGTTCATCCACAAGGATTATGTCCACATCCTTGCTCTCAATTATGGCAATGACTTTGGTCCTAATGTCTTCAATTAAGGATCTTAAGATTTTCCTAACTATCTTAGATTCCTTATAAATTTCACCTAAGTGAAAAACAGAGTTTACTATGTCATTGAGTTTTGAATAAAACTCATCAAAAGTCTCATCTTTTGCCATTCTGATACTCTCAAACCTAGAAGTTAACTATTGCAATTTATTTATTTTCACAGTTTTTGTTCCCTTATGCATAGTTTGTAGGATATTCCAAGCAGTGCATGCTACCTCTACATTAGATATCTTTTTAAATTCTTCTAGTGAAACAACATTGAATGTCACATTCATTGCCTTGCTATTAAAGCTTGTTGCTTTTTCTTCAACATCAGTCCATTAAGCTATAGGAGTGGTAGGTTTTCCTCAACAAATTTCCACCGACAACCAAACTCTCTCATCCAAAGATTTCTAGAAGGCTTTCATCCTCACCTTCCAATATACATAGTTATTCCCATTAAAGTGGGGAGGAATCACCAGAGATTGTCCTCTATCCATGACAACAAGAGTCAAAGATCAACTTTAGGTAAAACTATCTAATCAAGAGCTAATCCGCTTTGATACCACTTATTGGATTTTAGATCCTCGTTAAAACAAAGTTTTTTAACTCAATAAATTGTCCAAGTTGTTACTTAGGTTAATTATGCAAGTCTAGGTTAAACATACATCACATGCAATCAACAGAGCGGAAAGTAAATGACATAGGATATGATGACCTAGGAAAACAAATGAAACAACTTGTTTCAAGATTTAAAAAAAATATATATATAATAATAAAAAAAATAAAAAATAAAAAACTTGGGGAGGATTTAACCTAAATAATTCACAAGGCAATAATTTACTAATATAATGGAAGTTTTTACAATAGACTTAACCCTAAATCTACTAGTAACTCATGTAGTACTTACTCACGTGACCACACACAGTTTTGAATCCACGAACTCTTCTATTGTGAATCTATTGCACACAAACACTCATGTTTGTGACTTTGAGATCTCCACTCAAAGGATTAGATCATCAATAGCAGTTGATTTGATGCAGCAACTTTACTCCACTAGTACTAGCAATATGGATATGATCTTCGGTTGATGCTTGTTGAGTTAGAAGGTTACAAAACCTATACAGATCTCATATGAGTACGTCGCAAGACTTTGAAAACATGTATTAGGGTTTTCCTTTTATACCTAGCAATGTTGAACTCAAATCCTAAACGTTTTGCGGGCTATTGGGCCTTATGTAAAATTCTGTAGATTGCAGTTCGATCAGTTGAAGGACTCTCTCGATTGGTTGAGCTCTTTGATTTCTGAATTCCTTTTTCTACAGCTTGGACGTTCTTGAGTCTTGACTTGTATCAACTTAAGCAATGTCTAAACCACTTCAAAGATACTAAGATCTTATGCTAGACTAGTTTTTGTTCTCAGTTTGCCAACAGACAATATATTTAGAGCCTAAATATTTATGGCTAAATATTTATAACCTAACACAATCAATTAAATTCATAGAATCGCCATTGTATATTTGAAGATTGAAGATTTCTTAATTTTGCTTTTTGGTGATAATGTTCTGACTAGATTGTAACTTGTGTTTTTACATAGTAGTTATGAATGTGATTATCATCTCAAATTTATGGTAAAGAGTATTATGAATTGGGGACGTAGTACAAAAATTAAGAATTAAAATAGAACCTTGAGGCAAAATTTGATTATAGTTATATATTAATTTTAAATCGATTTGGATTCTGACTATATATATATATATATATATATATGATGTATTATAACTTAGCTAATTTAGTCTACGTTGCAGTGCCAGAAGGATTGCGCCAACCAGTTCCATATCTCTGTGAGGCGCTCTTAGGTATACGGCATGCTTAAATCCACTCATTCAATATCACCTGTTTTTTTTTTTTCCTTTTTTTGAACGAGTTGATTTTTTTATTCGTCTGCTTTTTGTGTATAGTTTATTAATTGGTTTATACGGTTCCATCTATATTGTCATTAGTACAATTATTTTTTTCGATAGGAATCCAGCGGTTACGTAAAATGAAGTGGAAGCATGAGCATTCCCGTGAACTTCTGCGTCTCATGTGCCAAAAGATATCACTTTCAAATGTGAAAAAGGAAACTGATGTGATAGTTGACGCCATCTTCCGTGCTATCAAGGAAGGGTTTGATGAGTTTGTTTCGGAAGTCCTAAAAGCAAATCGATATCTTATATGGGCCCGTGATAAACAACAGGCCACCGTTTTCCATCAAGCTGTCCTATATCGTGAAGAAAAAATCTTTATGCTTCTACATAAACACCCCGTGAAGGAGTCTGTGATGAAACATAAAGATGATTTCCTCAATAACGTCTTGCACATGGCAGGGAAATCAACACCTTCCACTCAGTTTAAATGCATTCAAGGTGCAGTTTTGCAGATGCAAAGAGAACTTCAATGGTTTAAGGTCATTTCTCTCACCTTATTTTTCTATGGTATATACTTTCAATTTAAATTTTTTTTATTTTTTATTTTTTATGTTTTTATAAACAAAACCAACTAAAAACAAGACAGCCAAAAATAGAAAATAAACATGTCCACAAATAATTGAAGGAATTGAATCAAGGACAAGTAAACAACACTCACCTTAGTACATCTTTTCTCACCCATATAGCACTTGTTTTTGACTTTGTAGATGAAAAACCATGAGAAGAAGTGTGTATTTGAGGGATTACACAATTTTTCTCAGAAAGACTGAAATCCTGCAATTTCCTTTTACAAGCCAACAAACTTAAATTTTTCAAAAGCATATGAAACAATTTATTTGGACTTATAGCAGGAGAAATATCATCACATATCCTAGACTGAAACATAGAATGCTTAAATTTCAATTTATGATAATCAGGATGAATGTGACCACAAACACCAAAAAAGTGATAGACAAGAACAAATTTAGGAACGTCAATATTCCTAGTGGGGTTCTTGGTCACAGGTTTTGGTTCTTTCCTCTCCAAAGAACAATTTGGTCTAAAAGACCAACAACACCACAAAGGTGACAGGTAGATACAAAAATAGATTTCTTATACTCTCTAATAGTAGGTTTAGACTTAGGTTTAGAAATTTTAGTGTCTACATCAAAACTTTTACCTTCGTTTGACCTTGCAACATAAGCCTTTTCTTTATGATTCCTCTTAAAAGGAGGAATATAAATTGTCTTTAGGCTTAATAGGAATAAAAACAGATATAGATCTATTATCAACAACAAGTTTGGTATTAGACAAATTTACAAGTTTAGCTTCAAACTTAGCTAACTTTTGTTCCAAACTTGTCATATTTTCTTATTGAGAGGAAAGTAGATTTCTCAAAAACTCATTCTTTTTATTAGATTTATCCAATCTCACAATCAATTCCTCCTTTTCAAGATTAGCTAATTTTAACTCTTCCTTGAATTTTTTAACAATTTTCATAGATTTAGTTAATTTCCTATGAAGAGTTTCATAGGCATCAATAAGATCAATAGAAACATTAGGGGCTCTTTGGTTTTAAAAAATTCCTCACTCATCACTCATCACTCATCACTCATCACTTATTAATTAAAATACCCCGACTCCCTAAAGGTGGTACATTTGGCATACTATTTCCAACTTCTCATAACTCAATTTTTTGTACTTTTTGTGGGACCCATACCTAAGCACCATGTCAGTGAGTTTTGTTAGTCTACTCGCCTCACACTCATTTCACTTCATTTTCTTCACTGCTTATTTCATTTTCCCACCACCACAGTCACAATGCCAAAGTGCACCCAAAGAACCTAGCAAAGGAACCCACCACAGTCATAGTGCCATTGTTTCTCCCAAAAATTTTCCTTTAGCCCTGTTTCTCCCAAAACCCTCAACGAACCCATCAAAGGAAATCCACCTCTGACCTCACCTAGCACTGATCTCCAGCGTCCTAAAATTTTATTTTTTTGAGCTGATCTTGATTGAATTCAAGGGGGTCTGATCATGATTGAATTAATCTTAGATTTCTAAATTTAATTTTTGTGGGTTTTGTTAGTTTTTGTTTGGTGCTAAATCTTCATCCTTCACCCCAGTCACACCAACCAATCCGACGACGTCGTCCAACCTAAACTCGGCCACTACTTAGATCGATGATAACATGAAGAAGAAAGATGTGAAGGGGAGCCACCTACAAGCGTCACCCACCTATGTTGGACGATCTCGCGGTGGTCATCGCCCACCTACATTGGATGATCTTGTCGTGCTCAACATTATGGTCAAGGTCTTGCAGTGGTCATCACCGTTTTGAGCTATGGCTACCTTTAGGTTGGATGATCTCGACGGCTTGGTAGGCGTGACTGGAGGTGAAGGATGAAGAACAAAGAAGGTAGATTGGAGAAGAAAGGTGAGAGAGATGCTTTTGGGTGATTTTGCTTTGTTGCTTTTTCGTGTGAAGGGGAGGGCACTGTGCTTAGTTGTAGGGTGGAGTGTTGGTGTGGGAAAAGGTTTGAATTGGATTTGACAAGTCCCTACCATGGGCCCCTGTGTTGTGATGAAAATTACCAAAATGCCACCATTACTCTATTTTCATAACTCAAAAACACCTAAAACTTGTTTTCAGTTTCCATAACTCATTACTTAATTTGGTGAGAATTGAGTGATGGACACAAAACTTGAAAACAAATCCAAACAATCTTTCTCTCTGTGGTCCCACCAATTTTGAGTGATGAGTGATGGAAACACCAAAATCCAAACAGGCCCTTAGTGTCTTCTTTATTCAAAGTTTCACAGCTAAAAGTAGTGAGACACTTAAAATTATCCATAACAATAGGGATAAAGGATCTCACTCAGGATGTTAATCCAATCAGAGTGAACTTGCTCTAATACCACTTGTTTGTTCTATTTATACCCCTACAAACCAGATTTGTTTAACCTAATTGATTAACCAAGTTGACACTTAGGTTTATTATTAAGATCTAGGTTAAAAAGTAATAAATCATATCATGTAGTGTAGAAAAATAAATAAGACAACGATAGGCTTACTAAGGAAAACCAATGAAATTTTCTAGTTTCAAGGTAAAATTCTTGGAGAGGATTTTGTACGTTTTTAAATCCCTTAAAACACAATTGGATTAACCTAGTTAATTAGCCAAGTGATTACTTAGTCCAATTTAAAAAAAAAAAAAAAAAAAAATCTAGGTTAACACAATCATATAATCATATCAATGTAAAGTGCGGAATATAAAGAACACAAAGATATGATAACCCAGGAAAACCAAACCGGTAAAAAAATCTGGGGAGGATTTAACCTAGTTATCTTCAAGGTAAAACTGAATCCACTATGAAAGAAAAGAAATTTTACAATAGCAACTTAGACCACTAATATCCTATTGCTACCTCGTGTAGAAAACTTACTGATATGACCATGTGCAAGCTCCAAGACCACAGACTCCTTCTTTCTTGGATTCTCCAGCAAATACAAGCACTCCCGCTTGTGTATCTTTAAACTCTTTAGTACAGCAACTGAATGATCATCAAGCTCTCAATGAATTCTCCTTCTTGATAATCCTATGCATGTGTGAAGGCAACCACCTCTCAGATCTCACAAGAGATTCACACATACAGCAAGCAGAGCAACTTCAAATATGTGGCTAGGGTTTCCCTTTTATACCTAGGGCAAAACATAAAACCCTACACGTCATATAGGCTTAGGGCTGAGTTGGAAATTTTGCAGAAAAAACATTCTGTTCAACTTTCGATCGGTTAAGTTTAATTCTCGATCAATCGAGCTAGACCGAATTGCACAATGACTTATGTAGCAGCTCGATTCCAACTTTACACAAAACACATACTTTGAGCAAGTCTAAAACAAGACAAAAAACCTGTTTTGATCATGGTTTGCCAACAATACAAATTAGAATTCTAATACATTAGTTCCTAAGTACTTAGAACCTAACAAACTCCCCCTTTGGCAATCTGTGACAAAATACAAACACAATGCTCAAAGTTACAAGTAAAAGCCCTTTACAAAAATAATGTCTATTACAAAATAATCCAACCTAACTACTGTCGATCAGTTGCAAGTGTAGACAGTAGTATGACTAAATCAACCTGTATATTTCCTGAAATACTCAACAAACGCATAAACGCATGTGTGGAAAATACAAGTAAAGCAAAAATAAATTCTTGACTTCACAAAACACAAAACAAAGACATATATCATGAAAAACTCATAAATATAAATCAATGAATAGTGAAACAAGAAACATAGATAACAATGTATCTCCCCCTAACATGAATAGCCCAAAAACAATACATCAAGAGCCTAAAAGGATGCATACACAATGAAGCACCTAGATACAATCTAAACTCCACAAGCTCCAAAAAACTCTCCCCCTAACTACAAAAAATTTCTACAAGTGTCCAAATGTACTCCCCCTTTTTATGACGGAATGCTAAAGGGCAATCAGAATCCATCTTCAAAAGGAGGTGGCGAAGGTGAACGTCGAAGATGCGCCAAATCTGCTCGTAAAGCACAAAGCTCATTAAGCATGTCCACCAAAATCTGACCATGAGCCAC
The DNA here is from genome assembly GCA_023736055.1 of Quercus glauca. NCBI lineage: Eukaryota > Viridiplantae > Streptophyta > Magnoliopsida > Fagales > Fagaceae > Quercus > Quercus glauca. The sequence continues at coordinate 57,389,261 of CM043318.1, read as the reverse complement.
CTGAATGGTCATGACAGTCTCCAATGTACGACGAATGTTAAAGTCATTCGAAGTAGATGGTGGAGGAATAGCAGCAGCAACAGGATCAGCAGACACCTCACTAGAAGCAGTACTTGTAGAAGAAAGAGGGGGTGCGGTACCAGAAGGCTCAACACGAGGGCATTTAGAGCTCTCTCTCATCTGAGCAGCCCTCTGCCTAAGAAAAGTGGCACCTATGGGAGCAATCATGTGTACGGACTCAGAAGTAGGGAAGTCATCTAAACCTAAAAACAACAAAATCCTATGAATGAAAACAGGATGAAAAAGAGCATGACCAGTAGAGGAACTCCTATGAACTTCGTTCAAAGAACGAAGAAACAGATGAGGAAAACTAATAGGAGCATCCATAACAAGAGCATACAAAAATGCACATTGCTCCAAAGGAATGGTGTGCTAATAAGAGATAGGCCACAAGGAATGATACACTATCCTAAAGAAAAGATAAGTAGTCTCAATGAGTTCAGTAGAAGTGATCCGAGGATCAAAACCCCACCGAATAGAAGTACCGGTGATGTATGACATGATGTCGTCCAAGGGAGGAGACTTGTCATAGGGTAGACAGGGTGCTGGACCAATAGTACCCCAAGAGCATCTGCCACTATTGTAGGAGTAATGGTGAACTCTATACCTCCTATCCAACTCTTTACTAAAGTGTTGGAATCATAGACGTGGATAAAGAGGTTTGAACATAACTTCATAATCAGGGTAGCTAGAGGAGGATAATAAATATCCAAAAGTGGCAACCAGCCCCGACGCTCAAAGTTTGCCATAATGGCAGGATCAAGCTCATCTAACAAAACTTTCTCTTATGCTTAGCCCAAATCTTTCTCTTAAGGTTTAGTGTGTCAAAGGTTTCTTGGTTTTTCTCACTCGAAAACCTCTCATGATCAAAAGAAGGAGCAGAAGATGGGGGGCAGACCTATTAGCTCTAATCTTCCTAGGCATGGTGCTAGGGTAAGGATAAGACACAAGGACAGAACCAAAAAGAACAAAAAGAAAAAAGCCAAGGGCAGACTACAAGTTAGCACAAAAAAATATAGAAATAACAATCTATATGATGCATGAACATATAAATGTCATGATGCATGCTCTAATGCAGTGATAACAAGTTCAATTTATGTTTAGAATCACAAAATTAGCTTGAGTATAGAGTTTATAACAAAAGCCCCAAAATTTTGAAAAATCACTTGTTCAATTTGTACTCAATTGACCAATTGATCATCACAAAAGTTAGAAAACAATTTATAATGATCAAATTAATCAATCTAACAAGCCAATTTCATCAATTAAACTCAATTTGAACAAAATCCCCAAATCGGGTAGTTTCAAGCCCTAGAATTTTCAATTTCTCACAATACATCAAATTGATCAAATTAAACACCATAGATCATGTTTATAACATCCCCTAACAAAAGCCCATTGATCGATTTCAAGAAATATGGCTTGAATCATCAAAAATCCCAAAAATTTCATAGGTTCAAAATATCCCAAATAATGCATGATTTGATGCATGAAAAATGAAATAAATGCAAAAGGAAGGGTACAAAGGTCTTACCAGCCTTGGGAGAGAAAAACCTTGCAAAAATAATGGAGGAAAACGACAAAAAATGGGAATGGAGCCTTGACCGAGTCGTATAGAAAGAGAAAAAGTTGAAAAACTTTTGAAAAAGTGAGTTTGAACACGTGAAAATCAGTTTTTGAAAAATTCTCTACACGATTTTCGATTGATCGAAAAACAATTCGACCGGTCGAAAATGCTTCGATTGATCCAACACCAATCGAGCACCGATCGAAACAGACAAAGGCTGACCAAATTTTTTAATTGCAATTTCGATCGATTGAAAAACAGGTTCGATCGGTCCAAATTCTAGAAAAATTAGATTTTTGAAAAGCACAGTATTTTTATGCAGAAACTCTTCAAAACATTGATTTTTATAAATAAAATGCATGAGTATGAGATGAAATGCTTTTCAAAAAAAATGTTTTGAACTCAGATTTCCCAAAATTAAGATTTTCAATCAAGACCCTTATATTTTCAAGCATCAAACATGTTTTGCAAAAACTCAAGGAATTTTCAAACTTGGTTGGCCAAACCAAAATCACACACCATAACATGTAGAAAGTTTAGCAAAGAGTAACTAGTGTGGTGTGTGCAACTAGCAAAAACTTGAGATACATGTGAAGTGATATGTAAATAGAAATCAAGCACAATGTCTGCAAAATTCATCACATAGAATTTGAGAGAGACTATCACCTAAAGAGTTACATCAAATAACTCTCACATCTCCTAGAATAAAAGCTTGCAATCATGTAAGTTTTTTAATTTGCCTCATATTGTACATACCAATTTTAATTGAGTAGAAACTTATTAAAATAGCCGGGATAATGTACACACCAATTTTATTTGATTGATTTAACTAAAGTCCAATAATGTACACAACAATTTTAGCATTTAAATCGAGACTATACCTTATATTCTTTTTGTGCATGTGCTACACTTTCTCGAGTACAAAATCTTACGATATGCACTAAGGTGTTCATGATTGGCTAGTAAACAATGGTGAGATGGTTATTTATGCATTTCTCAAAAGGATCAAGTCCGACAATCAAAGACATGTGATTTCAAGATCAAGACAAAGTGATCAAAAACTATAAACATCTTTCCCACACAACATGCACTACAAAGCTCAAACTAGTAAAGTGCAAGAAATAAGCTCATCAAAGCTAAACAAGGTACATAAATATGTTATGCAAAAATAAATTGGCCAACCTTGATTTCAAATCCAAGAAAAATAATGCAAAACACAATTTGCTTCCCTTTTTCCCTTTTTTATTTATTTATTTATATATTTTGAAAAGAAGAAACAAAAAGAGTCCTAGAATGAAATGCATGAATGTTATGCAATGCAAGTCCTAGAAACAAAAAGAAAAAGAAAAAAAAAAGGAAAAAAAAAAGAAGAAAAAAAAAACAAAGAACAATGGTCACAAAGAGTAGAGCAATGAAGCACAAGGACCATGAAAGCCAAAGGTGACTAGGGACACCAAATCACACCAATTACTTGACGAAGTGTCTCAAACTTAGGTAAACCAATAACTGCATCACACTTGGAAATCTTCTCTAATTGCTTATGACCTGCATGTCCCAACCGTTGATGCCACAAGTCAACTTGATTGATCTTTGCACTAAAGCACTTGTTGCTTATACTTGGTGTTATACCATAACAGTTGTCAGCTGTCCTTACACCAACACACATACAGTCACCTCCTCCATCAAGTATCTCACATTCATACTTAGTGAAGAGAACATTCAGTGCATTGTCACAAATCTGACTAATGCTAAGTAAGTTGGCCTTCAATCCATCAACATACCAAACATCTTCAAAGACTGGCAACCTTGGCAATCCATCAAAAACTTTCCTTCAAAGAGTGTCTTGAATAAACCTTTGTTTCCTGTCATATGCCTGGAACAACCACTATCCAAATACCAAAGACAAGAATCACGTGCCTTTAAGGCGGTTAAAGCAGTATAACACAAATAATTATCATCACATGTGATTAGACCAAGATGCCTAAGGAAAGATTTAGCAAAAGCAAAAACAAACAAACACAACAAGTAGGCAAGCTGACATATAAGCAAAAAGGTTTTCGAAGAATCCATGACAACAGGGGTCAAGGATCAGCTCAGAGATCAAAAGATCTACAACAAGAAAGCAACCCGCTCTGATACCACTTATATGTTTTTAGACCCCTTAAAACACAATTAGATTAACCTAGTTAATTAGCCAAATGATTACTTAGTTCAATTTAAACAAATCTAGGTTAACACTGAATGTTCAATATGTGTGAAAGCACCCTTAAACGTTTAGACCCCAAATTACAAAAAAAAAAAAAAATCAATTCAAACTTAATATCAAACGATTAACGTGCAGAATATGAACATAAGCTAATCACAGAATTGATAAAAAATATAAACTATAAATAATCACAATCACAGCAATAATTAAATGGTAAAGATAAAGGGAAGAGAGATGCAAACACAAGGACAACACACGATGTGTTATTGAAGAGGAAACCGAAGCTCTCGGCGTAAAACCTCTTCGCCGCCCTCCAAGCGGTAAATAATCCACTAAAGAATGTAGTTGGGATACATGAACAACAAAAGACCCTCCAAGCCTAATCTACCCAATGTACCTAAGCCCTCCAAGCTTCTTGCTTTAACGAGGTTGCCCCGAACCTATTTCTTCTTTAGCTTACCGGAATCCGCTATCAACCATAGCATCAACCAATAGACATTGGTTCCTTCCTAACTGCTTCCCAAAGCACCAGATAAACCTTCTCACGGATATGGGTATGGTGAGAAAAGGATTTGGTAAAGAACCTCTCAAGGATGTATCAATGAAGAGGTGAGAGTAGAGGAATTTGAAGAGTCTCTTAGGTAAAGATTGTGGATCAATCAATCTTGTTTTTCTCTAGGGTTTCTCTCTAAAAATTCTTTTTGGAAGCTCTCTACATTTCGTGGGTATAAGGGTCTATATATAGTGGTGAGTGTTTGGAATGTGAAGAGTTAGTTTTTCCCAAACAGGGCTGGTTGGCGGCTTGGCCTCGCAACTGGTCTGAGTAGCAAGTTCCGGCCGTAAGTTAATGACCTGGCCAACTTGGGACTTTTTTCCTGTAGTGCGATAGCTGGCATGACCCTTCAGCTCCCCTACGTGCTTCTCACGTGTGCTGCAGTTGGCGGCTTCCAGTCGCGAGTCACCCGCGAGTCCTAGTCGCGAGACTTTGCCTCCTTGCACAAACTTGAGCTTTTCTTCACATCTTCTCACACACTACCCTTACAAGAATCCCACCTAAATACAGGGTTACTAATTGCTAAAATACAAGCAAATTTGGCCCAAAATAAAGCCAACAAGATGGTTGATTAATTTCAACCTTACAATCTCCTCATTTAGCTATTCCGTGACAAAACCCTACAACAGACTCTAGACTTAACACGTGAGTTAGGAACAGTTGAGCAAAACTCACTCACACCTAACTCTAGATTCTAATAAGCTCTTGAAACATATGAACAAGTATCTCCTGAAACACAACAACACAACAACACAACAATATCATTTTATGCAGAAAAACTTGAAATGCATATATAGCAAGCATAATACGATCAAGCATAAATGGACTTAAGTAATAAAGCAATAAACCAAGGCTAGATCAAACAGGCAATCACTATCCAAAAGTGATCACAATGCTCATTCTCACACGGAATGAATATCTGGACATGCAAGCTAATAAGCTTATTTGCAAAGCATCATTTGCATGTCCAACACTCAACCAATGCATAAAACATATATGCATCTGGAAAAATCCTACAAGGGCACAAGAGTGAAGTACTAAAGAAAAATGCAGAACATTTAACATCAAGTACTTAAGCCACAAAGCAAGAGTACAAAGCATAAAGGCTGCATAAGCATGGTACAAACTATAAAAGCCTACAAAATGCATGGAAACAACCCTAAAAGCTTACAAAACAACATGGGTACAAATAAAAAAAAATATACTGAAGAACATCAACAATATATATAAAAATACCAAAGTATTAGAACTGTATCCACACAAATAGATATAAACAGGAACTATAAGTTTGTTAGTCTATCCAAAAAGTATGTAAAGTATGTAAATGTATATCAACATCTTGAACACACAGCTCCCCCTTCTAGTATGCACATCTTCTCCTTTCTGTGTCGCTCTCCCCCTTACTATATGCTATCACTCTCCCCCTTTTTGTCATGAATAGCTAAAAGCTCTCTTCCAACTTTTGTTGAATAGCATCCAACTGTGCTTCAATGGCCGTGAGATGCATTTTAACTTGGTTGTTAGTTGAGTAGATAAGCCATTGTAGATCAGAGATCCGATCAACCACATTTTCAATCAAGTGACTTTGTTTAGGCAATTGAAATCCAGGTGGAATAGATGGAGCACCAGTTAATTACACAGGTGTAGCTGAACTTTGACCAAATGGAGTGACTGGTTCACTCTTAGGTGCTTTAGAGGAGTGGCTCTTGCTTGCTTGGAGAGTGTATATGGATATTGGTCGAGGACGAGGCACAATTTTTCCATCTGATGGAGGACTAACCCCTTCATGAAGGATGATCTTTATGATGAGACTACAGAATGGAAGATTTGTTCGTGCTGCTGATCAAGCTGCTGTTTTCCCATTGATCTGAAATATGTGGGCACATATGTCAATCGGAACACCAGAAATGAGGTCACACAGGAATTTAGCCCTTCCAAGACTAATGAAAGCAGTGTTTGACAATGATTCTGTGCTTCCCACTTCATGTTCATTCCCAAGAACTTGAAGAATATCTTGTGCCTGAAGTACTCTGTCATCATACGGAGTTTGATCCACATTTTCTGGTCTAGTGATGCGAAGAACCTGAGCAATGTAGTCTGCATTGATGGAAAATTCTGTTCCTTGTACCTAGCATTTCAACTCTACCCCTGTGTATCTGGCATTAGAGTAGAATTCCTTAACCAATTCTTCATTTGGATCCTCAAAATTCCCAAAAAGGTCAGCCCAATCTATTTCTTCAAAAATCTTAGGGATAAATGTTGTCCCCAGAGTATCAAACTTGACAATTCATTCCACAATGGGAGGAGCCTCTCTAAATATGTCTGTGAAGGTCTTTGAGTCAAGAGGTTTCCTAAATCTTTCAGTGGTAGAGTCTCTAGATGATTGAGATGAGAGTCGTGTCCGTTTAGCAACCAAGGTTGACGGGTCATCGGTTAGAATGTTTTTGCCTTGAGAGGAACAACAAGACATCTGCAAAAGAACCAACACACAGCAGAGAACCAAATGCAATACCACAAGGTACCAACATCAACTAGATTAGATTCAGATAATAATTTGAATTAGAGAAATTTCAGTCAAACACAAAATATGAACCAGATCAACATTAAGAAATCACAAGCAACACTAAAGTTTTGTATGAAGCAAGTGAACAAAATGGTGATTGTTCAGATACAACTCAATGTCAAGTGAACACTGAATATCACAAAGTCACAAATACCTGACATTGTGACAAACTACCATGAGCATGATACGTACAGAACAATATAGCCATGAAACACTCCATAGAACACAAACTCCATAAACACAACAGTAATATAATCAATAGACAATCAAAGACATCAACACACAACCAAAGAACACTCAACAGAATAAAACTAATTCATGAATGAACATGATATTTCTCAAACCATAATGGCACCAACACCACTCATAGATTCAAGAAAATAACACTTAAATCTTGAAATATGAAGTGAAAAATAGAAAACCCATACCTTTTTCTTGAAGATTTGAGAAGAACAAATGCAAAAATGGTGGATTTTCGAAGAGATACACGGAGTGTGTGAAAGAGTAAAATGGGGAAGATGAGGGAGAATTGAAAAATTTTTAAATATTAACTTTAAAATGCAAAACACGCGTTTTTCGCGACTGGGTTAAGCCGCATGCAAGTTGCCAGGTCCAGCTGCCAAAACACTTGAAAGAGAAAAGTTTGAGAATTTTTCTAAGTGTTTTTTGCAACTAGAAGGTCTACCAGCGAGAGAGTCGCGAGGTGAGCCGCGAAAATCTCTATGTATCCCTCGCAACTGGACCTTTCACTCGTGAACAAGTCGCCAAAACTAACCCGCGAGAATTCAACTAGGGCATGCAACTGGGTTAACCTGCGGCTGAGTCGCCAAAACAGGGCAAAACTGTTTTTGAAATTTTGACATTTAAAAAAAAAAAAAAAAAAAAACTTTCCAAAAACAACTACAAACGCTCAAAAATCTTTTTGTGTTTGATCACTAAAGATTGAGCCTGTGAAAACACATTTAATCAAGTACAATCACACAAATGAATATGGCATTCATTGAACATAGACTTGTGTGTTGTGTATGGATATCAAAAATGAGATAGTCTTTAGTCCAATGTGAAGTTTCAATGATCAATTCAATTAAGGCATACACAACTAGCACTAGATAATGTGACCTATCTCAATTATAGAAGTATGCATATATGACTACCCACAAAAACTTGATTACATTTTTGAAACTTTTCATTTGGCTCCATATACATCATATCATTTGCACTTTTTGAATCATAACATCTCATTGTGAGGTTGATGCTTGAAATTTTTGATATTTCAATTGATGAGTTAGCCTTTGGCTTTTTGGGCATTATGCATATTATTTTGGTTGCTTTCCCTTTTTCCTAGTCAAATACTAGTATATGCGACAAGCTTTTGCAGCTCAAAATCTCTTTTCATTTGGAGATTTACATTTGGTGAGCTCTTTTAAGCAAAAAATAAAAAATAAAAAAATAAAATAAAATAAAGAGTAGGAAGATATAGGCATAAGTCTATGCATGTCTCAAGATCAATCAAAACCATTCACTAATCATTCATAACAAGGTTGAAGATCAATTTACAACAGTCACATAGATTTCAAAATTTCTCCCACAATGATATCAGTGCATAGGAAACAAGCTAAGCTCATGGATGCACAAAGCCATTAGTACAAAGGTACAAGGAAAAACATGCTTTGAGAAAAAAAAAACTTAACAAAGTTGATCAAACTTTTTGGATTTTCTACTGTTTATGTGTTTTTGGATTTTTGACACAAAAGCAGTAAAGGTTGATCAAACGCAGAACAACAATGTAAAAGCATTTTAAAAACAAAAAATCACAAAAAAAAATTTCAACTCAAACTCGCAAGAAGCATACAACCAAGCATATACACAAAATATGGGAAGTATTAATGCATGGACATGTTGTAATGCTTATGCATGAGTACCCTTCATCACCCACACGTCATGTGCGTTTGGGGTGATATCCTTGACGGATTGGGTACGAGAGTTAGGACTTTCAAACCTTCGTGTGAAGCTTTCCAGGCAATTGGTGAAGGCACAGATCATCTTCATTACGTCCATCATTCCGATATCACTGTTTTGGCTTCTCGGTTGCTCACCACTCCAAGGCCTTTTGTCATTTCTTTTTCCTTATGACCGAGGTGCGCTTGCATTGTTCAATGCTTTCAACTTTTGGCAGTTGGGTCTGGAATGTCCTTGCAATCCACAATAGTGACAAGCATAAGTCGTTCCAGGACCCCGTTGTGATCTTGGAAGAGATCTTCCTCTAGCTTCAAATCTGGCTTCTGATTAATTACGAGACTTATTAAACACCCGTTGTTTAGCCATCTTCTTCTTTTTCTCAACCTTAACTTTCTCTGGAATAGGCTATTCTACAACCGTCTCTTTGGCCTTTACAAACTTTACTTCTTTGGTGACATTGGCCGATGAGTTACTCCCTCCGGTATAACCCAACCCGGACTTATCTGAGAAATGTTTTTGAGATGAAATAACATCTTCTAGCTTCTTAGAGGAGACCCTTTCTATCTTGGCCTGTGCTTGCGCTACCTCTTGCTTAAGAAATCTTACTTTCATATAAGCTTCAGATAGCTCACCATTTAATGTCTCAATCTCACACTTTGCCTCCTTATATCTGACCAGGAGACTTTTGTAATCCTCCTCAGCTCTCTTCATCTTTTTCATAGTCGCCTTCACCACCCTTTTATACTCTCCCGATTTCTCAAGAAGTAAAGAGTAATTTTCTTGAAGACTAGCTGTATTTTTATTCTCTTCAGCATCTGATTCCTCAACAATCCCTACGGATTCTTCATCACTATGCTCCCCAAGTTCTTGAACAAGTTGATTCAGGTCATCCGAGGACTCAACATGCTCAATGGCCATAAATGCGGAGTAGTTTCCTTCTCCGTCATAGCTATCCTTAGAATCAGAATTTGATGAGCCCGTGTCACTTGGAGTAGTAGCATAGACCTTGTCGTTAGACTTCAAATAATTGGGACATTCCTTTTTGAAGTGTCCATGTCCATTACACTCGAAGCATGTAATTCCTTGTGAAGATTGGGAATCTCTACCATATTTTCTTTGAAATTCTTTCTTCTCCTTCCCGGAACTCTGAAATTTTCCTTTGTCACCGGATTTCCCACCATTCTTAAGTTTTAAGAACTTCCGAAAGTTTTCCACAAGATACGCCACATCTTTATCTACTGCATCCTTACCGAAAAGTCATGAGATACCACCCTCTCATTAATTGTCTTAAGAGCAAGAGATTTGCTTTTCTTCTGTGTGGGCAGTGATAATTCATACGTCTGCAGAGAACTAACTAGTTCTAGAACTTTAATGTCGTCAAAATCTTTGCTCTCTTCAATGGCTATAACTTGACACGGAAACTCTCCGGCAGTGATCGAAGGATCTTCCTTACTATTTTCGAATCCTCCATCTTTTCCCCCAAATTGAATTTGCCAACAACCATTTCGTTTAACTTACTATAAAAAAGAGTCAAAGGACTCATCCTCACTCATCTTTAGCTCCTCAAAGCGAGTGGTCAACATCTGGAGTTTGGTGTCTTTCACCTTTTTAGTCCCTTCATAAGTTGTCTCCAGAATTTCCCATGCTTCCTTAGCAATGGTGATATGTGAAATCCTATGAAATTCTTCTGGAGAGACACCACAGAAAATTGCATTCAAGGCTTTGCTATTTGCATTAGCTGTCGCAAGAGCAGCCTTATCCCAAGTGGATTCGGCAGCCTCTGGTCTTGTCTAACCTACTTCAACTGCATCCCACACAACATCATCAATAGAGCACAAAAACGCCCTCATACAGACTTTCCAAAATGCATAATTATTACCATAAAAAAATGGTGGTACATTAAGAGATTGAGACCTATCCATCCCAACAAGGGGTCAGGGATCACATTTAGGTATTTAAACCATAACAAGTGTACCCGTTCTAATACCAATTGAATGTTCAATATGTGTGTAAAACACCCTTGAACTTTTAGACCCCAAATTACAAAAAAAAAAAAAAAAAAAAAAAAAAATCAATTCAAGCTTAATATCAAACGATTAACGTGCGGAACATGAACATAAGCTAAACACAGAATTGACAAACAATCTAAACCATAAATAATCACAATCACAGCAGTAATTAAATGGTAAAGATAAAGGGAAGAGAGATGCAAACACAAGGACAACACACGATGTGTTATCGAAGAGGAAACCATAGCCCTCGGCGTAAAACCTCTCCGCCGCCCTCCAAGCGGTATATAATTCACTAAAGAATGTAGTTGGGATACATGAATAGTAGAAGACCCTCCAAGCCTAATCTACGCAATGTACTTAAGCCCTCCAAGCTTCTTGCTCCAACGAGGTTGCGCCAAACCTATTTCTTCTTTAGCTTACCGAATTCCACTATCAACCATAGCATCAACCAATAGACATTGGTTCCTTCCTAACTGCTTCCCAAAGCACCAAATAAACTTTCTCACGGATATGGGTATGGTGAGAAAATGATTTGGTAGAGAACTTCTCAAGGATGTATCAATGGAGATGGTGAGAGTAGAGGAATTTGAAGAGTCTTTTAGGTAAAGATTATGGATGAATCAATATTGTTTTTCTCTAGGGTTTCTCTCTCAAAATTCTCTCTGGAAGCTCTCTACATTTCATAGGTATAAGAGTCTATATATAGTGGTGAGTGTTTGGAATGTGAAGAGTCAGTTTTTCCTAAACAGGGCTGGTTGGCAGCTTGGGCTCGCGATTGGTCTGAGTCATGAGTTCTAGCCGCGAGTTAACGGCCTGGCCAGCCTGGGACTTTTATTTTGTAGTGCGACAGCTAGCGTGATCCTTCAGCTCCCTTGCGTGCTTCTCACGTGTGCTGCAGTTGGCGGCTTCCAGTTGCGAGTCACTCGCGAGTCCTAGCCGCGAGATTCTGCCTCTTTGCACAAACTTGAGCTTTTCTTCACATCTTCTCACACATTACCCTTATAAGAATCCCACTTAAATACAGGGTTACTAATTGCTAAAATACAAGCAAATTTGGCATAGAATAAAGCTAACAAGATGATTGATTAATTTCAACCTTACAATCCACCCCTTTGGCTATTTCATGACAAAACCCTATAACAGAGTCTAGACTTAACACGCGAGTTGGGAACAGTTGAGCAAAACTCACTCACACCTAACTCTAGATTCTAATAAGTTCTTGAAACATATGAACAAGTATCTCCTGAAACACAATAACACAACAATATCATTGTATGCAGAAAAACTTGAAATGCATATGGAGCAAGCATAATACGATCAAGCATAAATGGACTTAAGCAATAAAGTAATAAACCAAGGCTAGACCAAAACCCTAAAAGACTTGAGAGAGCTTTGGGTACAAAAACCCTAGATCTACAATTGGAGGCACAAGATGCACTCTTCTCTCTCTAAAAACCACCACTAGGGTTAGCTTATAATATCCTTCAAATATTGCAACAAGCAAATCACGATTTGGTCTTGAAACGGACAAGTTTGGGTTAATGGGCCGAACTTAAAATTCTGTAGATGCGATTTTCGATCAGTCGAGCTTGACATGTTTCGAATTCCTGAACCTGTAGCTTCCTTTTTCTTGTATTATGACTTGCATTACCTTGACCACTGTCTAATAAATCCTATAGTCTCTAAGATCTATATTTAGACAAATTTGTGTTCACGATTTGCCAATTATTATAAATTTTAAAGCCTAATAAGAGGTTTGAAATTTCCTTCATCAAAGGTTTAATAAGTGTTACATTACACTCAACAGGTTTAATAAGTGTTACAGTTTGCTTCCTTAATAACTTAATGCCTCATGTTTCTCCTCCTAATTTAAGTAACTGCCTAATATAAATCACAAATTATATAAATAAATAAATATATATATATATATATATATATATACATTTAAATTTTTTGATATGTTAGCATTAAAATATGGTAATGCATTCAAACCTTAATGACGTTTAGAAGGTGTGTATTCTCTTCTTTCAAATAATAATAGGTCATATTAATGAAATTCATATATAGAGATTCTCTCTCTCCTATAATCCTTCTTTTATATAAAAGAGAGAGTATCACTACAAGAGTACCTAATAGTTATAAAAGTGCATAAGCTAACACTAATAAGCAAGATTATTAGCCATAGTGATAGTGATAAACCCACAAATGAGGATAAAGTAGCGGCAATTGTGTCCATCAAAAGGTATGTCAATAAACACAATGGGTGAGAATTTTCTCTCTTTCTTTTCATCTCAGAAGCATACGAAGAGGAATTCTAGCATCCTGTCCATGGAGACAACTTGGTAGAAATGAAGTGATAGGTGACCTGCTTTTTATCTTTACAAAATTGAAATTCTAGGTTCGTTTTTTTCCCCCTGAATAACGAAGTTCTACATTCACGTTCATAACTTGCTCCTAAAATAAATGACAGAGTTCAATGCCCAAGAGATAGGTTTTAAGCTTGTTAGGTTTAAGCCACTGAAGGTTTAGTGAAATGGGGATAATTCTTAATAATTAAAGTTTATATGGAAGTTAAAAAAAAAAAAATATATCCATTGAAGAAAGGTGCCTATATCTTGATAGAAATCCTCTAGAAGATTTTTGGATTCATATTAAAGAATGAACGGTCATCATCTTTTTTATGAAGTTATAGTAGATTTGGTCGTACAAGATCATATCCCCCATCTCGCTGAAGCTTGTAATTTTGAGTGAAAAGCTTTCGATGATGTGTTAATGGCAAATGCAGCTGATCAAAAGGAAAACCGTTGTTGACATTGACCAATATTTAAGTTCATTTATATTTTGGTAACTTTTCTAAAATTCTGTATAACAAATGCAGGAACTGGAGGATATTGTCCATCCCAATATGAAGGAAGAAAGAAACAATAGTGGTTTGACTCCCCAAGAATTGTTTACAAGAGAACACAACGATATGAAGAACAAGGGAGAAGAATGGATGAAGAATTCAGCAACTTCTTGTACGGTGGTTGCTGCTCTCATTGTGACCATTATGTTTGCTGCAGCCTTTACTGTTCCCGGTGGTAACGACCAAAATACAGGCCTCCCAACCTTCTTAAATAAAAAATTGTTTATGCTCTTTATAATATCTGATGCTCTTTCGCTCTTTTCTTCCTCAACTTCGGTCTTAATGTTTTTGGGAATTCTCACGTCACGTTATGCAGAAGAAGATTTCCTTATATACTTGCCCCTAAAGATGATAATAGGTCTTTCTGCCCTTTTCTTCTCTATTTTAACCATGATGATAGCCTTTTCTTCTGCCCTTTTCCTTATGTTAAGTGGAAAATCATGGATATTCTTCCCTGTCATTTGTTTTGCTAGTGTTCCTGTCACTCTGTTTGTATTCATGCAGTTCCCCCTTCTTGTAGACATGTCCAAGTCAACTTTTGGACCTAGCATCTTCCCTCCGGAAATGAAGAAATATTGGTCAAAACCTATTCATTCCGGTATAAATGATGCAGGGCGTCCTGTTAATAATTAGCACACTAGACAAAACTGAAGACTTTCCGTTACCTATAGCTGATGGATTTTCAATTTATGTTGCATACGGCGTGACTCACTGTTCCTATTCATTGTGTTATATATGATGTACGGTTCTCATGTTAATAATTGGCATACCAGCCAAAATTGAAGTTTTTTCATTTTACTTGGACCTATAGCTGATGGATTTTCAGCTTATGTAGTATACTACGCAATTCACTGGTTTTCGACATATATATATATATATATATATATTTTTTTTTTTTTGAGAATCTTTTTTTTCGACATATTAAAATGCTATATTATAAATCATGCATCATTAAATATTTTTACTCTTTTTTTTTTGGTTAAAATTTTAATCTTCTTTCGCATTTATAATTTTCGTTTAGTTATAGTTTGCGGACTAATTCCTAATATTCCAGTAGATTACCCTTTATCTCTATATAAGGAACTGGGAAGTTAAATTCTTTTTTTTTAGTAGTAGTCGTTAACCCGTGTTATGCACGACAACCTACCTAGACTAAAATGATTTTATAAAATTTTAAATTGATTAATAAACTACATCATTGCATGAATTGCTCTTGTACAGCTTCAATTTGTGTTACAATTTGATGAAGTCATTGCTTGAACATGCAATAACTTACGAAAAATATTAAAGAATTAGAAGATGCATTGCTTAGAAATGATTGAGACAAAACAAAATATATATGACTACACAACAGAGAAAGATGAGTTACATTCAAAAGAATAATTCATGACTATAAGCTTATAACTATTGAAAAGAATCAAATGATTAAGAACCTACAAATTATAGAAAATATATATATGTGAGTGTGACTATACAACAGAGAAATATAAGAGAAAAATTTGTTATACTCAAAATAATAATTCATGGGTATAGTCATTGAAATTTTCCAAATAGTTTTAGATATTGCAAAAATATAACTGAAAAATTCAGATGTTAAAACTTTCGAAAGGCCAAAAAATATTAAAGAATAATAAGATTTACTTCCTATAAATTATTGAAGCAAAACAATATATATATATATATATATATATATATGATTATACAATAGTGAAATATAAAAGAAAAATTGATTACTTTCAAAAGAATAATACATGGTATAGTTGTTGGAACCTGCTATACATGTTCAAATATTGCAAAAACTAACACAAAAATTCAGATGTTAAAACTTACAATATGCCAAAAATATATGACTATCCAAAAGAGAAAAATAAGAAAAAGAAAAAACTACATTAACACATTAAATAATAAGTTTTAAATTTTAATGGGCCTAAACTTTAAACAATGACAAAAAAAATCACATGTTAGGTTGTGTTCCTAGCAACCCTAAAAGAAAAAGTAAAGGGAAAAAAACCATGAAATACCATCAAGTAATAAGAAGTAATAAGTTTTAATGGGTTTAAACTATAAACAATTAACAAAAATAATCATAAACAATCATAGGTGCAGGGTTTGGTAACCAAGATCATATGGTTGTAAAACACAACCTTTCAACATTGATTTAGGGTTATGTAGAAGGCAACATAAATGACAGAAAATTGTTTTTACGTTGTCGACCATGCCAACCATCTAAATATATTAATTCCAAAATATATTAAATAAAATAATTCCAAGAATTATATGAGATAATTAAGAAGAACATCAATCCCTTGCATGGATGTTATTTGTGGACAACTGTCCAACACTACAATTCATAGACTCTATTGTTAATAAGACAATCGAGTTCAAAATTAAAAGCGATTAGGTGGCCTTTATATAGCAGGATTTGTTCTCGTTGAATAATCAACTTGCTTCCTACCATGGCTTCAATTTGCTGTATGTGTTTTCTTTATGAAAATTTGGGTGAGTATGAAGGGTTTCAACCTTGGTAGGGATTTATATTTGTTGAAATTTTTGTTAGAGAATTTTAGTTGAAGTAGAATTTGTAAAGTTGTGATTTACAACTATTTTGTGCTGGCTTTAATTACGTGCTAAATTTGATTGTAATTATGTTCAATCTTTTGTACCCTGTATTTTATGTGGGATTTTATTGTAAGGGTTGTGTGTGAGAGAGAGTGTGAAGACTCAAGGCAATTGAAAACCAAAGAAGTTTTCGCGGGTAGCTCGCGAGAAGCCTTCCCGTAAAGTGAAGCATGTGCTCAGCACATGACTGGAATGCGAAGAGTTATGACAGATAGTGACAGCTGGTTTTCATGAGTGTCTTGTGGGTAAGGCCTTCCTACGAGATACCTGCAAAATATTCAGTTTTACTATTTTGTCATATCTAATACACCCTATCTCTACCTACACTATATATACCCACATTATCCATATATGTTGAGGAGTGATTTTCAGAGAGAAAACCCTAGCCACAACCTTTGAGAGTTAGAGATTGTTATACCCACAATCTTCTACACAATACATTGTGGTTTTCCTCAACTTCTACCTCTCCATTTCCAAATTCTTGAGAGGTTGATAGCCCAAACACTTACCACACCCATTTTGAGTGTCAAGTGAGGTTTTGGTGCTGCTGGGAAGCACTGGAAGAAGCCAAGTTTTGGCGGATGCAATTGGGCGTATTGCGAGATCTGGAAAGTTAGACAAAACATGGTTTCGAGAAGCCTTATTGGAGTAGGAGCTTGGAGGACTTAGATGCATTGTGTAGATTAAGCTTGGAGGGTCTCTTGCTATTTGTGTATCCCAACTTATTGTCTAGTGGATCGATTTACCGCTTGGAGGGCGGTGGAGAGTTTTTCGCCGAGTTCTTCGGTTTCCTCTTCGATAACATATCAGCGTGTTATCTTGTGTTTGCATTCTTCTTCCCTACTATTTTAGCTTTCATTTTACTGCTGTATTTTGATGAATATGGCTTAGAGTAGTTTCATTTTTTGTTCGCTTGCATTTACTCTATTCCACATTTAGTTTAAGTTAGAGTAAAATCAACCGAGCCGTAAGTTTTAATTTTGGGGTCCAAACATCTCTTGTGTTTTTACACATTTTTTAGCTTTTAGAATTTTCAAGCTATTGAAACATATATCCAATAGAGTTTTACTTCGACTAAACTATTGTAAAACTTGATAAGATAATTACACGTTGAAAAGAAATAATAAATATATAAGATATAAAACCTAAAATAAAAAGAATCAAAAAAAAAAAATAGTGGTGATGTGAAAAATTGTGAGAGCTTCAGAGGCTTCGGTTATATATATATATATATATATATATATATATATATATTAGACTATTATTAGAGTCTATTAGTATTAGCCGTTAAAGAGTTGTTATTTTTGCACCAGTTAGAAATACTACAATAATACCTTACTCTTTCTTTAGCCTTGAACCTAGGTCCTCGCATTCTCCATGCACTTAAGGCTTGGGAACTGTGAAGGTTGTAAAGTTGTGATTTACAACTATGTTTTATGTTAGCTTTATTCCATGACAAAAAGTATTGTAATTGCATTAATTATTTCTTTGTATTTTGTGGGATTTTATTATATTGGGTTTAGTATTAAGTTGATGAAGAATCGAACATGAAATGAAGAATTGGTGCAATTTCGCGACTAACTCGCGAGAAGAGCATCCTGCAAAAAGGGCACGTGAGAAGCACATGCTGGAAGCTAAAGAGTCATGCTAGGCTGTCGATTTCACAAGTGTCTCGCGAGTAAGGCCTTCCCGCAAAATACTCATGAAACGTTTTGCCTGGAGGATTTTAAGAGTGACTTTCTTACCCTTCACTCATACTATATATACTCTCATTACCCACAAAAGTATGAGAGGCTGTTTAGAGAGAAAAACCTTATATAGGTTTTCTACAACACAACACATCCATCTTTTAGAGATGTTAGAAAGAGAGCTACTCATCCTTAGTGGGAAATCATTGTAGCCTCTTCTCCTTCCCTCTCTTATTGTCATACCATGAGAGGAGATTGTTGGAAAAATACATGTCTGTATCGCATACAAAACATACGCAGCGGAAAATTAACGTATCTACCTTATTCGTAATTGATAACATGTATTATGTAAATTTCATAATATAAGAACCAGAGAGTGTACCTTGGTGCGGTGAAATTCAAAACCAAATATTAGAAGTACTTAGGAACATTTTTAATCTTCACTCCGATTCCACTTGTACCCAAGAAGTGTGTTCTTTCAATAAGTTTATATGTGTTTGTTGAAGGGAGAATAATAGAGTGTCCAATACTCATATACAAACCATTTCATTCTCTTACAAAATTATGTATGTTTTTCTCCTTATAACTGATTATATAATTAGGCTAGCCTTTTGGACCATTCCAATTAGGTTTTAGTACATGGCTTGGAGTGTGAGCAAAAGGGAACAAATAAAATACTAGTTCCAATGGGCCTTGAGCTTTTCTGTCAACTCTTGACAAGTCCAAAGTTACCATTAATCATTTTTAATACCACTATATAAATATAATTGCACTGTAGGCCTTATTAATAAATTATATCCCAAGACTTTATTATACATACAATCCTTTCATAAAATATTCGTAGTCATACAAAGTCATGTAGGTTAACTACCACTTTGAAAATTACTACATCTTAATTATTGAGTACCCGGTTTAATCCTTTAAGTTATTCATCATATATTTATGAAATTCAATTTCATAAATATATACTTTAGTAACTCCTTACTAAAGTAGTTAGGCCTAATATTCTGAATAACCAAACCTATTAAACTTATCTTAAGGAAATATTTTATATCTCTGTTAAGAGATTATGAATTCCATCTTGAAAATATATGTTCTATCAACACTAAATGTGACTGCCCAACATACTGAGGTTTTGATCATGACGTTAGATCTCACTCCTGATATATCAAAGCAGCCTACAATTCATGATCAGGTCCATTATTCTCTCAGGATTAAGAGTTGATGTAAATAGAAATCGTAAGATTTATTATTCATTTGATAGTCCTTAGAAGAATAATAAATCTCACAACGATCTAGTTCAATATGTCTTAGCTCTTAAAATATATCAACATATGAACTAGAAGTTTCCACTTCCATGATCAAGACAAATCATTGTAGTTAATATGTTATAGTTTTCGCAGATGAAATGTCCAATTTCATCACCGACTACGAACTAAAATTCTAAGTTTACTAAATCACATATTATGCATCTCATGGACTATATGATAATGTTAGAATATTCATGTTACCATTATTTTAGATAATAATAAAACAACTTTATTAATCACAACATTAAAGTCATACATAATGTCTTACATAGGATCATAGAATAGGATTTAAGGACACTAATCCTAACAATCTCCCACTTGCCCTAAAGACTATTGTGCACTAATCTAACTCCCATTCCTTCCAAATATGACTCAAAAGTCCTATGAGGTAAGGCTTTGGTAAAGGGATTTGCTAGATTATTTGCACTATCAATCTTTGCTACTACTACATCTCCTTGAGCAACAATATCTCGAATGATATGATACTTTCTTTCAATGTGCTTTCCTTTCTTGTGATTCTTTGGATCTTTGGATTGTGCAATTGCTCCACTATTGTTGCAAAACAATGTGATAGGAACTTGCTCAATTCTCACAACACCAAGATCAGAAAGGAATTTCTTGAGCTAAACAGCTTCCTTTGTTGCTTCACAAGCAGCAACATTCTCAGCTTCCATGGTGGAGTCAGCTATACAAGATTGCTTAACACTCCTCCAAGTTATGTCTCCACCTCCCAAGGTCAACACACAACCTGAAGTGAACTTTCTGAAATCAAGATCTGATTGAAAATCTGAATCTGTATAACCAATGGGAATCAAATCCTCACTATGGTAAACAAGTATATAACTATCGCTCTCCATGTATACTTGAGAATATGCTTTACAGCTTGCCAATGTTTTGGTCTTAGATTTGATTGATATCGGCTGACCATGCCAACTGAATAACAGATATCTGGTCTAGTACAAAGCATGGCACACATGAGACTTCCCACTACAAA
Source organism: Quercus glauca (assembly GCA_023736055.1). Lineage (NCBI taxonomy): Eukaryota > Viridiplantae > Streptophyta > Magnoliopsida > Fagales > Fagaceae > Quercus > Quercus glauca. The sequence goes on along the minus strand of CM043318.1, from coordinate 57,368,825 downwards.
AGCATAAGGAACTTGTCTTAGACAGAGGGACTCCATGTGTGAAAGGAGGCAATCCTTTCTTGGAGTTTTGCATACTAAACCATTCTAGAACCTTATCTATATATCCAGCTTGTGACAAGCCTAACATCTTATTCTTGTGATCTTACCAAAGCTTGATCCCTAGAATAAAGTTAGCCTTACCCAAGTCCTTCATATCAAGTTGGCTTGACAACCAAACTTTTACTGATAACATTACCCCTACATCATTTCCAATGAGTAGAATATCATCAACATAAAGCATTAGGAACATTACTACTTTATCTCGATGCCTTTTATACACACATGGTTCATCAAGATTTTGTTTAAAACCAAATGGCTTGATTGCTTGATCAAATCTGATGTTCCATGACCTAGATGCTTGCTTAGATCTATAAATGGACCTTTTCAACTTGCATACCATGTGCTCTTGGTTCTTTGCTATGAAACCTTCTGGTTGCATCATATAGATTTCTTCTTCAAGATTGCCATTTAGAAATGCAATCTTGACATCAATTTGCCAAATATCAAAATCATAATGAGCAGCTGTGGATAAGAGAATACGCTTTCTTCCTTTTATCCATTGCTGCTCATTATGATTTTGGGCAGCAATGAATAAAAAGATTGAAGATATTTGGTGATTCTGAGTTGGTGATAAAACAAGTTGAAGGAATTTATGGAGTAAAGAATCCTACTTTGGCTGCTTACTGAGCTGCGATGCAGAGGATTATGGAACACTTTACTTCCATAGAATACATGGTGGTGAGTAGGAATGAGAACAAGCTTGCTGACTTGCTGGCTACCTTAGCCATCAAGTCTGTATAAAGGAAAGAGAAAATGACACTTCAAGTGGAGAAACAACTTAGTTTGGTCCAGGATGAGCTGTGTTTCCCTTAAGATTGGCATGAACCCTTGTTGAAAGCGACGACTCAAGGGAAATACGTTGGGTTAAAGTTACCAGTAAATATGAAAGACTTCCTCAAGATCAATGGGGATTTATTTTTCAGAGGAGTAGAAGATTTGCTGATGAACTATGTCTCGAGTTAGGAAGGACTGACATTGTTGCACAGGTTGCACTATGATATTTGTGGTGTAGACCTTGAGGTAAGCCTGTATAGAAGATTATAGAGGCTAGGGATCTTTTGGTCAGAAATGGCCAATGATGCTAAGGAAGAGCAAAGGAGTTGTAAAACTTGTTCCATCATTCCCCCAGACCAAGCAAAGGTGCTTAATGGCGAATTGTTGGAAGAAGATTGGCAAGATCCATATTTGAGATACCTTTTACAAGGTGTACTGCTTGCTGATCGAGTAAAAAGAGAAAAGTTAAGGAAATATGTGACGAGGTTCAAGGTAGTAGATGGGAAGTTATTCAAGAGAAGCTTTTAAGAAAGGTGGATGGTATGTATTCCTACTAAAGAAGTCAATGGTGTTCTTTCAGACCTGTATGAAGGAAAGCCAGCAGGACACCCTGGAGGGAGAAAGTTATGGGAAATGGCTTTACAACAGGGATATTACTGGCCTACAATGCAACAGGATACTCAAGACTTTGTCAAAAAATGTCAAGAATGGCAAAGGCGAGGGGATGAAATACACACCAGCCATTAAGGTCTTCATCCAACTATGGCTCCATATCCATTTTACAGCTGGGGGCTAGATTTTATAGTACCTATAACCGCCCCTCTAAAGGATGTACATGGATACTAGTAGCCACTGAGCTATTTACCAAGTGAGTAGAAACTGTGGCTATGAAGAAGGCAACAAGTAGCTCTATGGCTAATTTCTTGAGAGAGAATATAATATGTTGATTTGGGGTACCCAGCAAAATTATTTGTGACAATGGCGCACCATTCCTGAACAAGGATGTGCGCCATTTAACAGAATGGTACTATATTTCTCACACTACATTAGCATCTTATTATCCTAAAGGAAATGGTCAAGTTGAGGCCTCTAACAAAAGATTACTGAAGATATTGGGAAGAATGACTAAGAAAAATGGAAAGGGATGGAAAGAGGAACTCCCTATAGCTTTGTGGGCTCATAGAACAGCCAAGTCACAAGCTACAAGAGCTTCACCATTTTCTTTAGTCTATGGCACAGAGGCTGTTATTCCAATAGATTTAGTAATGCCAACGATGAAACTGTTGGAAATATGAGTGTGCGCAGTGGAAAAAATTAATTAAACGGATCTACTTCATTCATAATTGATAACATGCACTGTGTAAGTTTTAGAATTAGAGAACAAGAGAGTCCTTGAAGTGGTGAAATTCAAAACCGAAGATTAGAAGTTCTTGAGAAGACTTTCAATCTTCACTCCAATTCCATTAGATGCCCAAGATGTGTGGTCTTTCAATCAGTTATATGTGTATGTTTCTAGAGAGAATCAAAGAGTGTCCTACACTCATATATGATTATTACAAAAATCTGTATGTTTCTCTCCTATAATTGATTATCTAATTTGGCCAACCTTTTGGGCCTTTCCAAATGGGGTTTAATATGTGGCTTAGAGTGGGACCAAAAGGGAACAAATAAGACACTAGCTCTAATGGGTCTTGGACTTTTCTGTCAACTCTTGACAAGTCCAAAATTACCATTAATTATATTTAATTCCACTATATAAATATAATTGCACTCTAGGCCTTATTAATAAATTATATCCCAAAACTATATTGTACATACAACCCCTTCATAAAATATTCGTAGTAATATAAAGTCATAAATGAAGACTGCCACTTTGTAGATTACTACATCTTAATCCTTGAGACTCGGTTTAATCCTTTTTAAGTTATTCATCATTTATTTGTGAAATCCAATTTCATAAATATATACTTTAGTAATTTCTTACCAAAGTGGTTAGGCCTAACTCTCTGAATAACAAACCCATTAAACTTATCTTAAGGGAATATTTTGTATTTCCGTTAAGAGACTATGAATTCCATCTTGAGAATATATGTTCCATCAACACTAAATGTGGTTGCCCAACATACTAAGGTTTTGACCGTTATTTTAGATCTCACTCCTGATATATCAAAGCAACCTACACTTCATGATCAAGTCCATTATTCTCTTAGGATTAAGAGTTCATGTAAATATAAGTCGTGAGATTTATTATTCAATTGACAATTGTTAGGAGAATAATAAATCTCACAGTAGTCCAATTCAATATGTTTTAACTTTTAAAACATATGAACATATCAACTAGAAGTCTCTACTTCCATGATCAAGACAAATCATCTTAGTTGATATGTTATAGCCTTCACAGATGAAATGCACAATTTCATCACCGACTACAAACTAAAATTCTGAGTTTACAAAGAACTTGTGACTTATATCTTTTGTGACTAAATCACATAAATCACATACTATGCATCTCATGGACTATATGATAATGTCCAAATATTCGTGTTACCATTACTTCAGATAATAATAAAATAACTTTATTAATTGCAATATTAAGTCATACATCATGTCATACATAATGTCATACATAATATAATACATAGCATCATACAATAGGATTTAATGGCACAAATCCCAACAGAAACTAGTAGAGATTGCGTGATACCCAGAGAAGATACTTTGGAAATTATGGAGGAAATGCATGATAATGCTGCCTCTCATAACCGCCTTTACTAGACTAATATGAAGGCTAGGCATGAAGGCCAAGTTTAGGAAAGAAAGTTTCAAGTGGGAGAACTTGTTTGGAAAACTGTCCTACATGTGCGAGGCGTAGCTGGAGCTATTAAACATAAATTTTTTCCAAAATGGGAAGGATCATATATAGTGGAAGAAGCACATCCAATAGGACACTTTTGGCTAAAGGATTAGGTAGGTATAAAGGTGTATGACCCCATTAGCAAAGCTCACCTTAAGAAGTATCATGCTTAATCTTGTAAAAATATTTTTTTGCCATCATCATGTCAAACTGATGTTGTGTTCCACAATACTTATACTATTATAAACAAAGTCATTTATTCAGATATTTCATATTCTACTATTCATGATACGCATGCAAAGTCTAGATAACTTAACTGAATAAAGCATAGTAAAGCTTATAATACAACCACATGGCCTTTTAAGACCATAAAATATTACAACTTGGAAATTAGATAATGTTTGTGAGAGAACTAATATTTTCAAGATAGAAGTTTGGATCGCTCAGAGCTCCTAGCTCGCCTTCTAGCTTTTCAACCTCTTTTCTCAAAGAGTTACATTCTGCTGTGACACCTTCTAATTAAGCTTCAAGGGTAGAACTTGCTTATTGCTGGGATGTTAATTCCATTTGAAGTTTGTTGATAGATTTCCGGAGATAAGTGATTGAAGTGCTATGTACCTATAAGGCTAATTCTCTTTACTTTGCTCTGTTGATAGAAGAGTTTTCTTTGACTCTTAACTTGTGAAGTAAGGACAAAGAAACATGAACAGAGGGTCCTGCCTCCTTTAAGTCCCTCAATGCAGTGACACGACTTTTTAATCAACCGACATTGACATTTAGGCCCTCGGCCTCACTTAGTGTGGAATGGAAATCATTAAGGGGAAAAGCTAGACAATCCTCTTTACCCTTTGACTGCAATTGGGATATGATAGATCCAATTTGCTATAAGAGAAAGCCCTAAGTGACAAGGTCCATTTGCAGGTATCCTTCATGTTTTCAGGATATTTAGAGAGCAATTGAGAACAGATTGCTCTCAAATTAAGAGAAATCAATAAGAGCAGTGGATCATATTCTGTCTAAGTGCTTTCACTCTCTTGCTCTTTGGAAGTAGCTTCTGTTAAATCTTCCTTTTCCTAAGGTTTTTTGGCATACAACTTTTGGGTTGAAGAAGTGACTTTTATTTTGGGTTAAGCCTAAGAAATAGACCCTGTAACCTGTCAAAGGTCAAAAATGGAGAAAGGAAGAAAATTTACCTGCGTCATTGATTAAAAGAAAATGTTACAAGAGTTTAGTCACTATAGAGAAGAGAGTGTACCTTGGGCTTCTTGCTAAAAGGGTTTTTTGCATTCTTCTTCCTCTTAGTGCCTGAAGATTTGGCTTTGGGGAGGAGCTTCAAAGTCAAATCACCCTGAAATATAGGTGGGACATCCACTCGTTAGGCACCACTTTCTCCAAAATTCCTAACAGGTTCTCTAATGTCGGACCACCATAACTTGAATTGGGGTGAAGACAATCCAGTTCTGGTGGGGAAAATAAAGGTGATTTCAGGGCTTGATACCAATATTTTAATGAGATTCACTCTTTTAAAGGCTAAAGAGGCCACTACAATGGGTAAAGCTAAAGTAGAGAGGTTTCTTAGTGTGCCTTGGTCAAAACCAAATTGGCGGGTAAACCTATGGGGATTATAAGTTTGAGTTTCATACTTATCTTGAAAGCGTGCCTGAAGGTGGGAAGGAAAAGCACAGGCAACAAAATAAAGTTCTTTCTCAGACCAGGGGGTGTCTCTATAACAGGAAATAGAAATACTTTCTAAGGAAGTGAACAATGGAGGGAGTCCACCCTTTAAGGCAGAGTAAGGTCTGGCTAACCAATCAGTAAGGTCATCCAATACTTTGCTAAGAAAACTATTTGAAGATACTACCATTTTGTTCCAACACCAAGAGCATGGCAGTCCTTGGGATAATGGCAGGTTGGTCTTATAAGAGCTTAACACTTTAGGGACAGGGGCATAATTCCTAAAGTGTTCTCACAACCATATTTGCAAAAAAGGCAATGGGTACAAAGGTTTCAACTTGAAATCTACCCCATGAACGTTGTAGGTCAACAGTAAAATGATCTAAGTGAGAATACAAAGTTTCTAGAAAATAAGGAGCAAGGGGAAAGGATTGTCCTTTGGCTAGTTTAACCGCTAAAAGGAAATGTCTACTTAGAATCTTTTCATGGGGATATCCCTTGAATAGATGGCAAGAAAGTAGGAAAGCAATAAAGGCTTCAAGTTCATAAGGGCTAGAATTACCTTCCCCAACAACAAAGTCGGTGTCTCCCTTTAGGGAGTTTCCCTTGGCTTCCTCATCTACGCCATTAGCATATTCCCTCTAGAAGTACCTGATCTATCCCCAGAAGTTGGCTCTGGAACCCTTACCTCTGCCAACACTAGTATCTTCTAGTACTTCCTTGCTGGGGGCTTTCCCTTTCCTTGTTGCCTTTAAGACTGGTCTCTTTAAAGTTTGCTTCACTGCATCTTCAAAGAATTTCACGGCTGTATACTCATCAAGAGATAAAGAGAGGTTGACTGCTTCACTATCTCCAAACAGGGGAGGTCTCAATATCTCATAGACATCTTCTCGAGATTGATAGATTTCTTGGCACCTTGTGAAGAAGGTATGAGTAGTGGAATTGCACCGATATAGAAGAGAGAGGAGACTTTCATTATCTTTGTTGATTCTAGACTAGAGAACACAAGAATGGTGTCCACAAGTTTCATTCTCTGTAAGAGCTAACACTCTTCGATACTAGCTTCTCCAACCTCTATAAACAGAAGTATGGGATTTAAAAACCACATCTACGGTGGGAGCAAAGTCCCCCTGCATGTTCCAAACCTAGGAATGTGCTTTAACTCCAGATCCATGGTCAGAAGATCGTTAGGTTCCCCATATGTCGTGTAGGGAGGGTCTTCAAAACAAGGGGCTGAATCCCAATCAAGACTTTTATCAAACAAATAGTCTTTGAAGAAGAGAGGGATAATCCACTGTTCTTCTATGGAAGGATCCTAGAAGGGGTCTGCTACTCTTCAAAAGTGTATGCTCTAAAACTTTTACAGAACTAGATCTTAAACCACGTTTTACACCCATGATTTAGTGTTTGAAAAGAATTCTGGGTTTCAGGTTGAAGAAGAAGAAGATAAGGGAAAAAGAGAGAAATAAGGAAGGGAAATATCTTTCTTTTCCTTTTATACTTTGAGGAGTTAATCGTTTCCCTCCAAAAGAGGCTGGTTCAAAAATGAGATATCTTTTCAAAATTGACATGTGCTAGCATAGGGAAAAAACTGAATCTTTGACAAGAAAGGGTAGTTGATGGTGCTAAAATCAAGGAAACTGCCTTCACAGACAAAGTGTAAAGGCGTCAGTCTTCACCAACAGGTTCAGTTTGGTTTGTTTCATTTTGTTTTTGTTAACTAACATGTTTACATTTTATGTCTTTGTGTAGGAATTTTGCATGTGATAAATTAAACATAAAGCATAACATAAATGTAAACAGTAAACATATAATAAAATAAACTTTTTTTTTATATATATTTTTGTGTATAAAGTTTTTACAAAATTGGAAAGAGGGATTTACATGATCTGGTCCTTGTGACCTATCACCTCCTTCCTAAATAAAAACACAATTTATAACAAAACAAAGAAAGCTAAAGTTTTACAACCTAAGCCAATAAATAGCTAAACAAAACAAATACAATAAATAAAAAAAGAAAAAATAGACTGTAGGTTTGATGGCAAGCAGATCAAGAGACCGCGACGCATAGGCATCTGAGTTATCCCTAGAGTCCTCTTGGGGATAATTTGGAGCTTGATACTCCATCTCCTCCTCATCCTCATCATCCTCTTCTTTGCCTTCATCATCCCCTAACTCAAAGTCATCAGACGAGTCTGACTCCTTAAATAATGATCAGTCACCTTTTAAATAATGATCATTTATTAGTGGAGATGCTAAAAGTATGAAAATGAAGGAAAAAGAGAGCCTTTAGAGTCAACAAATGGATCTATGATGTGCTGATTTCCATATTGAGACTATATTATTTTATCAAGTTCTTAGAAATGATAACTGAATACTAGGAGTTATTATTAAATATAGTAAAACATATAAGTTTGAGAATGGATACAAGTCTAGTTTAGGGGAAAAAAAATTTGTCTGCAAATCATCATTAGTACTAGTAACTTATAAGCATTGTAACTTTTTAATTTTTATTTTTGTTTTTGACAAGCAACTCATTATTTGTTTGCGGTCACTTTAGATTTCTTTGGTAGAGGTGTGTGTTGGCTTAGGCATTGTAAGTAATTTCTTATTAAATTCTTGTAAACATTATATTTTGGGATGTTGATAATTAGTTTTGTGATGGGTTGTTGTGTTGGAGCAAGTGAGTGGCTTGCATAGTGTTATAAGGTGGTTTAAATTCATATTAAAAGTGTTTCTTATTTTTTGGAATTGTGAATGGATATTGTTGATTTATATGTAATGGATATTATTTAATTATTGTCAATACTTGTAAGCATTATATATTGTGATGTCAATAATTGGTTTTGTGGTAGGTTGTGGTGTTGGAGCAAATGGGTGGCTTGCATGGTGTTATAAGGTGGTTTAAATTAATATTGGGAGTGTTTCTTATTTTTTTGGAAATTGTGAATAGATATTGTTGAATTATATGTGATGGATATTATTTAATTATTTTCAATACTTGTAAGCGTTATATATTGTTTTGTTGAGAATTGGTATTGTGGTGGGTTGTTGTGTTGGAGCAAGTGGGTGGCTTGCATGGTGATATAAAGTGGTTCAATATCATATTGGGAGTGTTTCTTATTTTTTGGAATTGTGGATGAGTATTGTTGAGTTACTTTTGTATGATTATATTAACTTTTTTTTCAATACTTGTAAACGTTTTATATTGTGATGCTGATGATTGGTATTGTGGTGGGTTGTTGAAATGGGTGGGTGGCTTGCATGGTGTTATAAGGTGGTATAATTGATATTGGGAGTGTTTGATTGTGCAATGTATATTTGTTTAAGTATTAATATAGACTTGTGCATTTATGAATGGGATAGGACTTTATCTAAGTAGCTTATAGACTTAGATGTTAGAATACATTATGCATGAGTTGTCCTTATTTTGTTGAAGTAACATTCACCTTGCAGTTGTAATCAAACATGGATAAAAGTTGGATGACAATGGGTAAGACACCTGATGGTAGATTAAGACATCCATATATTACTGGGGTCAATGCATATATTAATTTTGCAAGGGCGGTTGTGGACTTGAGTTGTAATATTCCGTGCCCATGTATTCACTATATGAATTGCTATTGGCAATCTCTTCATACTGTGCATATCCATTTGCTTCATCGTGGGATTATGCAATCTTACACTAAATGGTATAATCATGGAGCACCTTGTGTATTGAATGAAAACATTCATGATAATGAAATGTTGGATGGTGATCATATGGATGGTATCGACGCCTTGGTGGCTGACCGAATTAAAGGGGAACCAAGAAATGCAAACCGAGATGAGGAAGTGCATAATTTAACAAATTTGAGGAAGATGCAAAGTGTGAGTTGTATCCAAGTTGTACTGATTATACTTGTAAAGTTATTATTTACAACTATGTATTTTGTTGGCTTTTATTCCGTGCCAAATTTGATTGTAATTGTTTTCAATCTTTTATACCCTGTATGTATTGTGCGATTTGATTGTAAAGGGTGTGTGATAGAGAGAGAGTGTGAAGACTCAAGCATTTGAAGACTGAAGATTTCTTGCAGGTGTATCGCGACTTAGCTTCCTGCGAAATGATGCATGTGCCCTGCACATGACTGGAATGTGAAGAGTCAGGACAGATGGAGATAGTTGTGTTTCGCGAGTTGCTCGCCAGTAAGGCCTTCCCTCGAGATACCCACGAAACACTCTGTTTTGCCAGCCTGTCCTTTCTGATACACTCTATCCTTGCCCACTCTATATATACCCTCATTACCCACATATCTTTGAGAGGCCATTCAGAGAGAAAAACCCTAGAGAGGTTTTCAAAAACCCACACACCCATCTTTTGAGAGAGAGCTACTCCTCCTTAGTGAGAAATCATTGTAGTCTCTTCTCCATCCCTCTCCCATTATCATACCTTGAAAGGAGATTTGTACCCAAACACAATCCACACCTATTTAGAGTGTAGAGAGTGTTTTGGAGCTGTTAGGAAGCATTGGAAGAAGCCAAGGATGGCAAATGCAACATGAAGCTTATTGCGGGATTCGGAGAACTAAGACAAGACACGATTCCGAGAAGCCTTGTTGGAGTAGGAGCTTGGAGGGCTTAGATACATCGGGTAGATTAGGCATGGAGGGTCTCTTGCTAACCCATGTATCCCAACTGATTGTCTAGTGGATCGATTTCCGCTTGGAGAGCGGCGGAGAGGTTTTTCGCCGAATTCTTCGATTTCCTTTTCGATAACACATCGGCGTGTTATCTTGTGTTTGCATCCTTTTTCCCTACTCTTTTATATTCCATTATACTGCTGTGTTGCTTAGTTTATGGATTAGAGTAGTTGCCTTGCTTATACGCTTGTGTTTACACTATTCCGCACTTAGTATTAAATTAGTGTAAAATCAACCGAGCCATAACTTTAATTTGGGGGTCTAAATCGCTCTTGTGTTTTCGACACATTTTCGAGCATTCAATTGGTATTAGAGCGAGTACACTTATTGTGGTTTAATTACCTAAGTGTGATCCTTGACCCTTTGTGTTTATTTGCCATGGATTGTGCTTTATATGCCTTTTTATATGATTTGGTTGGTGATGAATGTAACATGCCACATGTTTGTGAAAATGCCTCTATAAGTGATAATCCTCATGATTGTGATGCTATGTTACATGAATCTTTGGGTGTTGTTGATATTCTTAACACCAAACTCTTAAAGAAAAATGCTAAGAAGTTTCAAAAGAGTTTAAGCAAGTTATTTTGTGAAAATGATTATTTGATTGAAAAGCTCAATGAATCCAACAAATTGGTTGAAAAATATAAGAAACTTGCTAAAAATTCTCTTGAAAAGTTGAAAGAGTTTGAATGTTTGAATATGGACTTGGATGCTAAACTTGTTTTGTCTAACAAACTTGTTGATAATCTTAAACCTGAAAATGAATCTCTTAAGATGCATGCCAAGTGTTTGATTGGTGAACCTATTGTTAAAAATGATGAAAATATATGTTGCAATCATGTTGTGGTACCCGATTTTGTGCCTAATGTGTGTTCTGCCTCAAAGGACAAATCGGTGTACATTCGTCCATATAAAAGAAATCAAAAGGTGGAGAGAAAAGTTGTTAAGTCAAAGCCTTTGTTTAGGTCCCACCCTAAGGATTTGAGTGGATCTAAGTTTGTTCCTAATTGCCACCATTGTGGTGTGATCGGTCACATAAGACCTCAATGCTCCAAGTTAAAGAGAGAACAAACTCATGTTGCTAGCTCCCTTCCTAAAAGGCCTAGTGGACCTAAACACATTGTTTGTCACCATTGTGGTGCCCTTGGTCATCTTAGACCTCATTGCTCTCAGTTTCAAGCTTTTAAAAGAATCAAAAGAAAAGAGAAACTTGAGCTTCTTAGAAGTTGTGCTAAAAATGATAAACCGGATTTGAGTGAAAATAGCATGTTGTTAAAAAAAGTGTTTAATGCTCTTAACTCCTTGTCTATGTGCATCTCCGGTTCTCATTCTCCCAACCCTTGTCTCACTTCTTTTGAGGCACTCATTCCAAACAATCATTCCGTTTGGATGAGGAAGGGTTCCTATGGTTGAGTTTTTGCTCTTTTGGTCCTTGTTCTAATTCTTTCGATCTTTGTAGGACCCTTCATGCATTAGATGCCATATCTTCATGCATTTGTGCATCTAGCATTTATTTGTATGCATTGCTTTTGTTTTGATCTTACTTTTATGTCTTTATTTTGTGTGTGTAAAAATCCAAAACCACATAAAAAGTGAAAAATTCAAAAAGTTTGATCGTATATGTTTGAGCACATATCTCATGTGAGTTTGGCCTAGTACCTTCGTACTAATGGCGTAGTGCATTTGCGAGCTTAGCTTGTTTTGTATGCACTTTTATCTGTGTGGAAGAAATCTTGAAATCTTTGTGTGATTGTTGTAAATAGATCTTCAAGCTTGTCATGAATGATTGGTCAATAGTCTTGTTGGTCTTGATTCTTGCATAGACTTGTGTCTATATCTCTTCCCACTTTATTTTTATGTTTTTGCAAAAAGAGCTCACCAAATGTAAATCTCCAAATGAAAAGAGATATTGAACTGCAAAAGCCTGTCGCACATACTAGTATTCGACTAAGAAAAAGGGAAAGCGACTTTTGTTTTGAAATGTATGGTGCTCAAAAAGCCAAAGGCTTATTCTAAATGTTGATATATCAAAAATATCAAGCACCGACCTCAAAAATGAAATGTATTATCCAAAATGAATCAAATGTTATAATTTATTCAGAAGCCAAATGAAAAGCTTCTAAGTTTTGTAATCAATTTGTGGGAGGTCATATATGCTCATTTCTATAATGGAGATAGTCTACTTGATTTCGTATCAATTGTGTATGACTAGATTGAATTGATCATTGAAGCTTCACTCTAGTCTAAGGACTATTCCACATTAGATCCTTACACACAACACACAAGACTTTTGTTCAATGAATGTCAATTTCATTTGTGTGATTATACATGTTCAAATGTGATGTGTGTGTACTCAACCATATGTGGATCAAACCAAAAAGATTTTTGTTCTTTTTGTTTGCCTTTGGAAGTGATTTGTATCACCCATGTTTCTTAAAGTTTTCAAATTGTTTTTGTGTGAAAAACATGTTTTCTGGGTATTTTCGTGACTTATTTCATGTTTAAGTTCAGTCACGAGTGAAAGGGTCCAATTCTCAAGTTTTCAGTTTTGGACAGAGAGTTTTGCGACTGTTTCGCAGCTGTTTCGCGAGTATGACTTACCAGCGAGATACTAGCGAGACACCAGCGAGATACCAGTGAAATTTTGGCGGGATTCTAAGTAGCGGGATACCAGCGAAAATTTCCAGATTAGCTTTTTAAAGGGCATTTCATGGGTCATTTGTTTTAAATGCCTCCCATCTTCTCCCAAACCCCTGTTTTAATGTTTCTACATCAAAACTCAACTAAATTCAAGTGTTTTTCATTTCATTAATATCTCTAAGGTAATCTTTAACTCTTTTCATAGATTTTGATGCTTAGATTATGTTTTTGGGAGTTTTATGTTTATAGTTGGGATTTTCTCAAATGGGAGTTAGAAAACTTAATTTTTGTCAATCTTTTTGATTGAGCTTTGTTTTAAATGTTAATTTGGTTTGGTTGTTGGCCCCTTGTGGCAAAATAACATTTATTTAGGCAAGATTTTCATATGTTCTTGCATTGTTTATCATACATGTGTAGTGTGTGCACTCTAAGTGTTTGATAAAATGCCCAAATGATATTTTCTCATTGTTTTGGACTCCGATGAGTACCAAACTTTGGGGATCACCATAATTATTCATGTTTATCATGTTTTGATCATTGGTGGTGTGTTTTGTATACTTTGCCCCTTGATTGCCTTGCTCATGCATTAGTTATGCATAACACAAGCACACTAGATGCAATTTGCTGCACACACTCTAACACTTGACATGTTTTTGCATTCACTCATGCTAGTCAAGTCTTTTTAGAGCTTTTAGCACTATAACATGTTCTTGTGTCCATGTCATGCCTAGGTCCATATCATGTTCCATCATCCTTAGCATGTCATGTTCTTTATGCTTTGTAGTATTTTTTTATGTTTGTATTATGTTTGAGCTTCATTTTCTCGTTCATCTTACACTCCTCATGCATCATCTTCATATCTACTTTTCTTTCCCTCCCTCCTCTTGATTAATTTGTCTATTCGTGACAAAAAGGGGGAGAGTATCGTCATTTCTATATGACTCATGTGCACACTCTTAGGGGGAGAAATTCTACCTTGTGCACATTCGTAGGGGGAGAAAGCTATAGGGGAGACGCATATACCAAGGAGGGGAAGATATACTTTTTGAGAAAACCTTGATTTACTTTATGCTTGTTTTCTCGTTGCTTTATGATGCTTTGATATGCTTTGTTGCTCTCATTGCATCATGTTTTTGTGTTGGACATGCTTTTATCCTTATGCTATTATGTTTTATTGGTTGCATGTTCGGATGATCATTTGCTTTGCTATATGATCATTGTAGTCATTTCCATATGACTGCTTTTATCCTTATTCTATTTTACTTGTTACACTATACTTGTCATTTTATTACTTGCTTTACCGTGAGGGTCTAATGTGTTTTATGCAAGTGTTTCAGGTTACAAGTATATATGTTCCATGTGCATCACAGCTTCTCATCATTTTGAAGGGGAGAAACTTTAAGCACTTTTAGTTTATATTGTGCATTTTCTTTAGTACATCATTTGTATGGTACACTTGTACCCATGATGCTTTTGTAGGCTTTTATGATTTGTACCATGCTTATGCGGTACCTTGCTTATGTAGCCTTTATGCTCCTATACTTGATGTTTAATGTCATACATTTTACTTCAGTACATCACTCTTGTGCCCTTGTAGGATTGTTCTTAGATGCATATACGTTCCATGCATTGGTTGAGAACACTCTTGTGCCCTAGTAGGATTGTTCCTATATGCAAATACTTTGTGTATCTTGCATTGGTTGAGTGTTGGATTTGCAAATGATATTCTTCAAATGAGTTCATCATCTTGCATGTCCGGATGTTCATTCCCTGTGTGAATGAGCATAGTGATCACTTTTGTATAGTGATTGTTTGTTTGGTCAAGCCATGGTTTATTCATTTATCCCATTTATACTTGATCGCTTTTTACTTGTTTATATACGTACCTTGTGTTCAACTTGTCATAAGCTTAATGAAAGTTTTGTTTGTGTATGAGTGTTTCAGGTTACAGGTACATACGTCCAAGTGCTACACAGCTTCTAGATTAGGTGTGAGTGAGTTTTGTCTGTGTTCTCAAACTCACGTTTAAGTCAAGAGTCTGTTTTAGGGGTTTTGTCACGGAATAGCCAAAAGGGGAGATTGTAAAGTTATTATTTACAACTATGTATTTCGTTGGCTTTTATTCCGTGCCAAATTTGATTGTAATTGTTTTCAATCTTTTATACCCTGTATGTATTGTGCGATTTGATTGTAAGGGGTGTGTGATAGAGAGAGAGTGTGAAGACTCAAGCATTTGAAGACTGAAGATTTCTCTCGGCTGTATCACGACTTAACTTCCCGCGAAATGATGCATGTGCCCTGCACATGACTGGAATGCGAAAGGTCAGGACAGATGGAGATAGCTGTGTTTCGCGAGTAGCTCGCCAGTAAGGCCTTCCCGCGAGATACCCGTGAAATACTCTGTTTTGCCAGCCTGTCCTTTCTGATACACTCTATCCTTGCCCACTCTATATATACCCTTATTACCCACATATGTTTGAGAGGCCATTCAGAGAGAAAAACCCTAGAGAGGTTTTCAAAAACCCACACACCCATCTTTTGAGAAAGAGCTACTCATCCTTAATGAGAAATCATTGTAGTCTCTTCTCCATCCCTCTCCCATTATCATACCTTGAGAGGAGATTTGTACCCAAACACAACCCACACCTATTCAGAGTGTAGAGAGTCTTTTGGAGTTGTTAGGAAGCATTGGAAGAAGCCAAGGATGGCAACTGCAACATGAAGCTTATTGCGGGATCTGGAGAACTAAGATAAGACACAGTTCCGAGAAGCCTTGTTGGAGTAGGAGCTTGGAGGGCTTAGGTACATCGGGTAGATTAGGCTTAGAGGGTCTCTTGCTAACCCATGTATCCCAATTGATTGTCTAGTGGATCGATTTCCGCTTGGAGGGATGCGGAGAGGTTTTTCGCCGAGTTCTTCAGTTTCCTCTTCGATAACACATCGGCGTGTTATCTTGTGTTTGCATCCTTCTTCCCTACTCTTTTATATTCCATTATACTGCTGTGTTGCTTAGTTTATGGATTAGAGTAGTTGTCTTGCTTATACGCTTGTGTTTACACTATTCCGCACTTAGTATTAAGTTAGTGTAAAATCAACCAAGCCGTAACTTTAATTTGGGGGTCTAAATCGCTCTTGTGTTTTCGACACATTTTCGAGCATTCAATACTATATTGAAGTTTGTTATTGAGATGTTGAATGTAAAGGTAATGACCAACTTAAGTAAAAAGGGACTTGATATAATGCTAAAATTGTTGATAAAGGTTTTACCGAAAGGTAACTTGGTTCTGAGGTTAACTTATGAAGCAAAGAAGATATTTTGTGACTTGGGCATGTCATACGAGCATATAGATGCATGCAAAAATGATTGTGCACTATTCTGGAAGGAAAATGAAAACCTTGATGAATGTCTTGATGTACCTAAGTACAAGGATACACGTGCCCAAGGTAAGAAGATTCCTCATAAGGTATTGCATTACTTCCCATTGATACCAAGATTGAGGAGATTGTACATGTCAAGACAAAGGGCTAAGGACATGAGATGGTGTATGGACAAACGTGTGAAAGATGGGATAATGAGGCATCTGGCTAGTAGTGAGAAGTGGAAGGAGTTTGATTTGCAACATTCTGATTTTGCCCTCGAACCTCGTAATGTGAGGTTGGGGTTAGTTATAGATGGATTCAACCCTTTTGGGAACATGAGCAACAACTATAGTATTTGGCCTGTCATACATCCCCTATAACAAATCACCTTGGTTAGTTATGAATGAGCCATATTTTATGTTGTCCTTACTTATTTTTGGTCCCCTCAATTGGAAATGAGATTGATATTTACCTAAAACTATTGGTTGATGAGTTGAAGGAGTTGTGGGAAGAAAGTACAGAAACTTACGATGCTTATAGTAAAGAGCATTTCCAGATGCATGCTACTTTGTTGTGAACAATACATGACTATCCTAGATTTGGTAATGTGTTTAGGTGAAGGACAAAGGGTTATCATTCTTGTTACACTTGCAACAATGAACCATATTCAGAAGATTTGGAAAGTAAAACTGGATTAATTAACCATCGAGCTTATTTGCCTATGGAACATTGTTGGTGACATAGTCGGTTGCATAATGGTTTATCGGAGAAATGAAAGAAATCTTTAGAGTTACCAGTGGGAAAGATACAAGAGTAGCTAGATAGAATGCCAAATATAAATTTAGGAAAGCATCCAAGTAACAAGAAAAGACAACTCATTGGGGAACCAAATTGGTCAAACGTAAGTATTTCGTACAAGCTACCATGCTAGAAAAATAAGAAGCTTAAGCACAACATTGATGTCATGCATGTGGAGAAGAACATTAGTGAGGGTACTTATGATACTTTGTTAGGCATTGAGGGGAAAAACATGGACACCTACAAGGCACAGATAGGCTTGAAAAATATAAACTTTAGGCACACGTTGCATTTGAAACGACGTCCTGATGGATCATATAATAAGCCTCGGGCTTTTTTTTCATTAAAACCCGATAACATGGATGGGGGTTTTCGTGTGCTCTAGAATGAAGGAGAGGGAGGGTTTATATAGTAGTGGTGAAGGAAATTTGAATGGAAGGCTATTTAATAAGGGTTGACAAAGAATCATGAACCTAGATCTCATTTTAGCATTGGGGAAAATCTGGTGCATTAAATGGAGAGATTGGTGGGAGTAAGGTGCAAGCCAAAATTTGGTTTTCCCGTAGCTGCTGTAACAGCCAGTAGAGCCAATTTCAAAAAATCATATCTGACTCAATTTTGAGCAGAATTGTCTTGTTCTTATGCTCAAATTGAAGCTCCGGATGTCTAGTTTCTGGGAAAATTAACCTCATTCATAGATTCATTGTATTCTGAGAGATATTGATGAAATGGTGAGCAGAGGTCATTTGTTAGAAAATGGTTTCAGCACAATTAACATTAATAGGTCCCAAATTAGCTCCTAATTAACATTAAATAGCTCTAATCACTCTCATTTCAGTCTTTATTGGTTCCAAATTTACTCTAGTTAAAATATAATTGCACAAATTACTCATTAAGTAATTAATGTTTAACTAGGTGTATGCAACCTCACCATAAAATGTTATCCTAACCAATCAAATTATGACACATCATTGATCTCAAATTGATTACACTTATAACCAATTGAAATCAATTTTTCATAATCACATATAGTCGGACTCAATTTGTGATAGTGCATCTCAGCCATTAAAACTTAATTTGATGATAACTTTCAATCTGGTAGTCCGATTAGGGCTTATGATCAGTCGATTTGATCGTTATAACATCAAGATCATTTTGGTGAAATGAGATTAAGGATCTAATGGTCAGAATCAGGATGCATATTTTCAAGGCAAAATGACCCTTTTACCCTTTAGGTGAGATTAAATGCGGGTTGCAAAATGGGGTGTCAACAGAATGCCCCTCATTGGCAGAGCTTGAAAAGCGAATGTCAATGTATGAAAGAGACACCTAACTTTGCAATCATTATTTAACCGTGGTGAATGTATGATGCATGCAGATAAGAATGCAGATTGTCATTTATTGCCTATGTACCTCTTAGTGAGAGGATCAGGTCCAAACGTAGTTCATACATGCAGCCTTTTTTTTTTGTTTTTTATTTTATTTTATTTTTTTGTGAAAAAAAATGAGTACAAGACATGCTTACCAGTGGTTACGACAAAATGAGGATTTCAGTCATGATCTTGAATTTTGGACATGCTTCCCAAAGGTCCAATGGATTTGAAGTTTGGATGTGCTTCCCAGAGGTCCAATGGATTTGAAATTTGGAAGTGCTTCCTAGAGGTTCGATGGATTTGGATTTTGGACATGCTTCCTAGAGGTTTGATGGATTTGAAATTTGGATGTGCTTTCACAGAGGTTCGATGGTTTGAATTTGGACGTGCTTCCCAGAGGTCCGATAGATTTGAAATTTGGACGTGCTTCATAGAGGTCCATTGAAATTGAATTTTGACGTGCTTCCTAGAGGTCTAAGGATTTGAATTTTAGACGTGCTTTCCAGAGGTTCGATGGAATTGAATTTTGGACGTGCTTCCTAGAGGTCCGATGGAATTTCCAATGGATTTGAAATTTGGACGTGCTTCCCAGAGGTTCGATGGATTGAAGTTTGGACATGCTTCCCAGAGGTCCAATGGATTGAAGTTTGGATGTGCTTTCCAAGGGTCCGATGGATTTGAATTTTGGACGTGCTTCCTAGAGGTCCAATGGAATTGGATTTTGGACATCCTTCCTAAAGGTCTGATGGATTTGAATTTTGGACGTGCTTCCCAAAGTTCCAATGGTTTTGAAGTTTGGACGTGCTTCCTAGAGGTCCGATGGATTTGAATTTGGACGTGCTTCTGAGAAGTCCAATGGTTTGAAGTTTGGACGAGCTTCCCAGAGGTCCGGTGGATTTGAAATTTGGACGTGCTTTCAAGAGGTCCGATGGTTTGAAGTTTGGACATGCTTCCCAGAGGTCCGATGGATTTGAATTTGGACGTGCTTCCCAAAGGTCCAATGGATTTGAAGTTTGGACGTGCTTCCCACATGTTCGATGGATTGAAGTTTGGACGTGCTTCCCAGAGGTCCATTGAAATTAAATTTTAGACGTGCTTCCCAGAGGTCCATTGAAATTAAATTTTGGACGTGCTTCCCAAAGGTCCGATGGATTGAAGTTTGGACATGCTTCCTAGAGGTCCAAGGGTTGGAATTTTGGACATACTTCCCAGAGGTCCAAGGATTGGAAATTTTGGATATGCTTCCTAGAGGTCGAAAGATTCGGAAGGCATTATTCATACCAATGTGTGTGGACCTTTTACCCTAGTACTTGCAAAATAAATATTTTCAATTAGTAACAGAGTTATTCATTGAAAAGACTTTGGCATACCTGGCAAATGCCCCTAATTTGGGACATATTCGAAGTTTCGATGAATGCTGAGGGTGGACAATTGACTTGATGTTGCACCACTGGAGAATATGGAAGAGGATCATAGCTTTCTATTCCTGAAGAAGAATTTAATGAAGATTTTTTTTTTTTTTGAAAAATTTGGAAATCTTGAATTTTTTTTTTTTTGAAGGAATTGAAAATTTTGATTGATGAATATTTTTTTTTTGAAAATTTTGGAAATCTTGACTTTTTTTGAAGGAATTGAAAATTTTGATTGATGATTTTTTTTTTTTTTTTTTTTTTTTTGTGGTAACCTAAGCAGTACGAGCCCAATGCCCCTAGTTCCAAGGCTTTTTGAAAATTCTCTTTTTTCTTTTCTTCTCTCTCTCTCTCTCTCTCTCTCTCTCTCTCTCTCTCTTTTTGAAAGATATGGAGATCCTTTTTTTAAAAAAAAAAAAATTGAAAATCTTTTTTTTTTTTTTTGAAAATTTTAGAGCCTGTTTGGCCACATTTTTTTGCTCACTCAATTTTCGTCACTCAATTTCCATCACTCATCACTCATCACTCATCACTCATCACTCATCACCCATTACCCATCACTCAATACCCGTTTGGCACATCACTGAAATGCAATCACTCAACATTTTTCACACTATTTTGTGGGCCCAGCTCTGTCACCCACTGCAGCTTTTTTTTTTCCTTTTTTTTTTTTTTTTTTTTTTTAACTGGGTTCTGTGAGTTTCCCAGTGAAAAAAAATAAAAAAAGAGGAAGAAACCCAGGGACGGTGAACCCAGGTGGAAAAAAAAAAAAAAAAGAGGAAGAAACCCAGGGACCGTGAACCCAGGTGGAAAAAAAAAAAAAGAAGAAGAAGGAAGAACAGGGACGACGAACCCAGGTGAAAAAAAAAAAAAAAAAAAAAAAAAAAAGAAAAAAAAAGAAAAAAGAAAAAAAGGAAGAACAGGGACGGTGAACCCAGGTGAAAAAAAAAAAAAAAAGAAAAGAAGAAGAAGAAGGAAAAGCAGGGATGGTGAACCCAGGTGAAAAACGAAAAAAGAAAGAAGGAAGAACCCAGTGAAAGAACAAAAAAAAAAAAAAGAAAAAACCCAGCCAACGGAAACTGTGAAAGAAGAAGAAAAAAGGACCAAGCCCAGAAAGTGAAAAAAGAAGAAAAAAAAAAGAAAAAGAACCAGACCCAAAAAGTGAAAAGAAAAGAAAAGAAAAGAAGAAAAAAGAAGAAGAAGAAGGAGGAGAAGAAGAGGAGTAGACACCCAGACCCGTGAAAGACAAAAAGAAAAGAAAAAAAAAAAAAAAAAAGAGAAAAGAAGATAAAGAGGGAGCAAAAATCTGACTGTGGGCCCGGTTATGTGATGTTATTTACAAGTTTGCCATTGAAAACTGAAAACTGAAAACTGAAAACTGAAAACAGTCAAAAGTTGTTTTCAGTTTCCATAACTCATAACTCAAAAAGTAGAGAATTGAGTATTGGAAACAGAGTTATGGAAATAGAGAATTGGTGTAGGCAAACAAGCTTTTTATATGGGTCCCACCATTTTTGAGAATTGAGTTATGGAAACAGAGAATTGAGTCATGAAAACACCCAATCCAAACAGCCTCTTATCTTTTATTTTATTTTTTTATTTTTATTTTTATTTTTTTGAGATTTGAAGATTTGAAGATTTGTTCATTATCCAAAAGTGAAGAAGACGAAGATGAAGATGGGAGTAAAAGAGATGAAGATTTATTCATGATTTTTTAAAAATTTCTTTGTGAAAAACCTATCCTTTGAATGAGAATAACTTTGGCTAGAAGTTGATGCGGATTGTTGGATAAGTCCTTACTTAATTCCTGCAAAAAGATAATTTCAATTAGCAATAAATTTATTCATTGAAATGAATTGGAAGTACTTACCCAATGCCCCTAGTTTGGGGCATATTACATGCTTAGATTAAAGCTGAATTCATTTGATGTTGTGACCATTGGGGAACATGAAAGAAGATCATGGTCCGCCATCCTTGGTTCCTGCAAAAAGGCTTTCTTTCTCTAACTTGTTAGAAACCAATTATCATGAAAACTTGCACACAATATAAATAGGCCAATGCTCCAAGTTTAAACATGCTTAATGCAAACAAATGAGCATGCACCCAAACAATTTTGTCACATTGTTTTGACTTTATTCTCTAAGGTTGTTTGGGTGAATGGGACCAGGCCTCTACAAGGCTGCCTACGTACCTCTCTCATAGAGGATCAGGTCAAGACGTAGTTCAAGAAAACTGGATTTTGAAAAAGAATGATTTTTTTTTTTTTTTTGTGGAAATGAGATTTCTCTTTCTTTCTTCTTCTCTTTTTTTATTTTATTTTTATTTTTTTATTTTTTATTTATGAACAAGAGATTATCCTTTGAACGACCATTTTGGCAAATCAAAGTGTTTAAGAATCAAACAAATCTCTTTGATTAGAAAGGATTAAGATCATTAAACTCATGTAATCAAATTTGCTTCAACCTTTTGAACATCGTCTGATTAAGTTTCCAAAGGCAATCAAAAAATGAAATGTGATAATATTTATGAATCACATTGTTGGGTGCAAACAAGGAGAGTGCTCCAGGTTTGGAAATTCTTTTGAGTCATTTTGAGGATTTGAGAATTTGAGAAATTTTGTCCTCAAGCATATCATCCTATGGGGTTTGACAATTTTAAGCATTTTTCCTTTTTAATTCAAGAGAAAAATATTATTAGAGTTTAAGATGCGCCTAAAATTAGCAAGACTTCAAGGAGGTCTTACTCATGGGTTGTAATGTAGGCCAGGTTTAGGTTATGAAATGAATGATATAAAAAAGCTCAAAATTCCCTATGATGTTCCCCCATGTAGGCATTACTCAAAAACCAAGTATTGGAGGAGTTTTCTCATTTCTTTATTGTCATCTTCTTACTAGTCTTCATTGGTCACTTGTATCAACATTTGTTTTTATGCTCATTCATCTTGAGTCATACCTCTAGACTTTCATCTTGTAAAATCCTTTTCTTTTTAGGTTACATCTTCAAGTTTTCAATTTGCTAGGATTTTCCTTTTCTTTTTCTTTTTTTCTTTGACCCTAACTTTTTCCTAGACCGCCCTTTTAAGTTTTCAGCCTAGCGGGCTTTCTTCTTCTTCTTCTTTTTTTATTTTTTTATTTTTTAAATTTTTTTATATTTTTTTTCATCTCTTGATTGAATGAACTTTTTTTGGGGATCTTTTGTCTTCCTTGTTTTACTCAGCTTAAGTCATTTTGATACACTCTCTAGACTTCTTTCTTACCATGATGTGCTTGCACATTTCTATGCATGATGAACCTTTTCCTTTTTTGATGAACTCTCTTTTAGATGAATCTTGTATTCCTCTTGGCATGATGAGTTATAGGCTCTTCAAAATTGATGCACACTTTTTTTTCTTACATTGATGGAATTTCATTTCTCTTTCCTTCATTGTGTGAAACCTCATTTTTCTTTGATGATCTTTTATCTTTAGCTTAATGAACTCTCCAATTGTCTTTCATGTCTTCTAGGAGAGTTTTATCAATTAGCTTCAAAGCTACAAGGTCGACTCCTCCTCGAGATGAGATTAAAGCATGCATACTTTTAATTTTTCCCACCCTAGGTTTAGATTTTAGTGGGTTCATGCGAAAAAGAGGCTAAGTGTTTGAATGCTCAAATGGGCTAGCAATGGATAATGATCGTTCTAGGTATTAGGGAATAATCTTGTTTAACCAAAGATGGCCTCCTATCCCTAGCAATGCTTGCTTGTAGGCACAATGACTTAAGCTCTTTTAATAAATTCATCTTAAAAGAAAAAGTATGAATGCTTTAATGTTGTGAAACAAAAGACTTTTGAAAATTGGATCAAGTGCATGGATTCTTGGGATTTTCCGATGGATGGATTCTTTTTGATTGCCTTTTCAGACCATTTCTTCTTATATTCTAAGTCAAGTAGAAAAAGTCTTTACATGGATCAAATGAAATTAATCATTCCTTGGTACAAGTTGATTGCTCAAGCCTTTAAACATCAAGATTTAGAAAATGTTTTGTCCAAGGGATCCTTATGTACCATTTTGAAAAGGAGACTTCTTCTTTTCTTTTTTAAATCTTGAAAGAAAAAAATCAGGCCTTTTTGAAAAAGTCACTAGGAAGTTTAATGGTCCTAGTTCAAAGATTTCTTTTTTAAAATGACTTGAGGGCTCAATGCCCCTAGTTCAAAGACTTTTTTCATTTGAAAATTTTTCTCTTTTTTTTTTTTTGAATTCTTTTTTTGTTTTTGATTTTTTTAAATATATATACACAAACAAAGCTCATTAAATGCTACATGAAATTTTTGAATTAAAAAAAAAAAAAAAAAACATAGAAACATGGAATAAACAAACAAACTTTAAGCTTAACCACGATGTTGCAAACCAAATGTGGAGTGAGGCAAAGTTGGGCCACTTGCTTCTTCTTGGTCCATTTAGGATGCTTGAGGCTTGGTGTGCTTGAACCTTGATTATGATGAAGTGGCTTGGGCTTCCGCTTGGAATGTATGCATCTTGTGAGCTTTTGGCCTTTGATGTTGATCATGTGTATACACCTTTGATGGGCTCAGATGTTGAGCTTAGACTCATTCAAGAAACAAATTGGGCTTCCATTTCAAGTAGAGTTCAATCATAGGCTTTTGGGTTTGAGTTCATTTACAACATACAAGGTGCAAACAATCATGATGGGCTCAAGCGTTAGACTTGAGTCATCATGGTTCAAACAACGGCCAAACAAATGCGTAATGTAATACAATTTACATGGACCATCCTAAAGGTAGGTTCTATGGGTCATTACAACATGGGTAAAAGGTAGGTTAAAGGTCCTCACAAGCTAGGACGTCGTACCTCCCAACTTATGACGCCAGGAGCGCCACGTTGGTCCAAACGGTACAATTTGTCCCTATGAATACCATGGTATAACCATGATGATCCTTGTCGCGGTGGGTGGTAGGTTCACCGCTAGGTATGTGAGTCTCAGGAAGACCATAATCCACGGCTAATACTACCAGGCTTCCGGGCTAGCACATAAATAAAATAAATTTCATTCAAGCAAATGATGCATGACATGCAAAGTAATGACATATCAGACATATTATATACAAAAAGCAAAAAAAAAAAAAAAAAGACATGATTGGCCACCATAACCTAATTGAAGCTTAGCCCCCAATATCCCCAATGGAGTCGCCACTATGAGAGACCGCACCCCCGGCCCCCTTTTTTAGAAGTGTTGGGCCAATCCCACGTGAATGGGTGGAGTCGTGTTGTTGCCTCTCAAAATGGAGGCTCGACTAGTTATATTTTCCCCTTTAGATTAAGGGTTTTACAATAGAGTCACCACTTATTTAATTATTGGAATAAATAAAAAAACCAATACTGAAAAATTCCTTATTTTATTAATTTGAAATTGAATTTATATTGATCATAGGAAATTACATGGCTTTGGTCCTAGATACAATCTAAAATAAAGTACATAGTTTTGTTTCCTAGTTACAATCTAAAAATTGAAAATTACATGGATAAGCATTTGTTCTACTAACCCTTAATCTATGTTCGGAGGCTATGTTACAAGGTGGGAAGGTGTTAGGCACCCACCTTGCCCGGTGAAACCGGTTTTCTAGACTATGGTGGCCAACATTCATATCATATCATCCAATATGTCAATCAATTTGCATATTAAATTTAATGTGTGTGCATGTGATGAACCCTAATTCAATTTATTAAGCATTGCATTTGGATTGAAAAATAAATTCTAGTGAATGTGTGTGTATCGTGATATCCTAGATTCAAGAATTTGAAAGAATTATGAAACAAACATGTTTTTCACATTTTTGATGTGGATTTAAGATCAAAACTAGTGTTTATGTATGAACATGTGATGAACAACTAAGAACATGTGAAGAACACATAAGAAAATCTAAGAACATTCAAACATATTCAAGAGAATTTAAATGAGTATTATCATGCTTTAATCTTAAACTCTCATCATGGCAACACAAAAAACAATTAGGAAAAATGGATTATACCTTCATGCAAGATCCATATGGTGGAGACTCTTGAGGGAGGTCCTAAAGGTGGAGGAAAGGAAGTGTTAGGAGAGGAAGAGTGAGTCTCACTCAATACCTTGAGTCTCAAGAAGACCAAGATATGATAAGACTACTCAACTTCCTAGAACTCAAGAGAGGGGGTTTTTGTGTGCTCTGGAATGAAGGAGAAGGAGGGTTTATATAGTAGTGGTAAAGGATATATGAATAGAAGGCCATTTAATGAGGGTTGACAAAGAATCATGAATTTAGATCTCATTTTAGCATTGGGGAAAATCTGGTGTATTAAATGGAGAGATTGGTGGGAATGAGGAGCAAGCCAAAATTCAGTTTTCCTGTAGCTGCTGTAACAGCCTTTAGAGCCAAATTAGAAAAATCATATCTGACTCAATTCTGATTGAAATTGTCTCGTTCTTGTGCTCAAATTAAAGCCCCAGATGTCTAGTTTCTGGGAAAATTGACCTCATTCATAGATTCAAAGTATTCTAAGAGATATTGATGAAATGGTGAGCAGAGGTCATTTGTTAGAAAATGGTTTCAGCACAATTAACATTAATAGGTCCCAAATTATCTCCCAATTAACATTAAATGACTCCAATCGCTCTCATTTCAGACTTAATTGGTTCCAAATTTACTCTAATTAAAAGATAATTGTACAAATTACTCATTAAATAATTAATGTTTAACTATCTAATTAATTAGGTGTATGCAACTTCACTATAAAATGTAGTCCTAACCAATCAAATTATGACACATCATTGATCTCAAATTGATTACACTTATAACTAATGGAAATCAATTGTTTATAATTACATATAGTCGGACTCAATTTGTGATAGTGCATCTCAGCCATTAAAACTTGTTTTGATGATAACTTTCAATCTGTTGGTCCGATTAGGGCTTATGATCAATCGATTTGATCGTTACAACATCAAGAACATTTTGGTGAAATGAGATTAAGGATCTAATGGTCAAAATCAGGATGCATATTTCCAAGGCAAAATTACCCTTTTACCCTCCAAGTGAGGTTAAATGCGGGTTGCAAAATGGGGTGTCAACATAGTATTGTATTGTTTGAGTTGAGTAGCTTCTTCCAAGACTTATGCTCAAGGACCCTAAAGCGTAGTGAATTTGAGAAACTAGAAGAACGTAAAGTTCTCATACTATGCAAGCTCGAGCATTCTCTGAAGTTTTGGTCCATCTTGCTGTTCACTTGCGTTGAAAAGCAATTCTTGGAAGCCCAGTGCAATATTAGTGGATGTACCCAATTGAAAGGTAATTAGATCCTTTGATGCATCCATCAATTGTATCTTTCCCATATGGTATAAAATCACATACTCCCAATACTTTTTCCTCGTAGGTACCTTGGAAAATTAAAAAGATATGTTTCTAACCAAGCCCGACTAGAAGGTTCAATTGTAGAGGCTTACATTCTTAAAGAATGTATTAACAATTGGTCTTTGTATATTGATGGGATCAAAACTGTGCATAATCAAAGGGAAAGAAACGAATATTTTGGTAAATCTAGCGAAGGATTGACAATTTTTTCATAGACTGCCCGACCTACAGGGGGTAGGTGGAATGATGGCAACTTGTCTCGTGCATTACTTGATACTGCTCATTGGTACTTATTGTACAATAGTCTTAAGCTAAAGGCTTATTTAAAGTATGTGATTTCATATGCATATTTTGTTTGATCAAGTTTTGAATATTATTTGCAATGCTTAGTTGAATATAAATCACCTTGTTTTGAATAGTGAAACCAAAAGTACATTGCATAATTCTACTAAAGAAGCCATAACTTAAATACAACGACAAGAGTTTCCCAAGTGGTTTAAAGAATGTGTAAGACATTTGGATTTTAATCACACACTAATAAAAATTAAACATTTAAATAGTTTCATCATTTCTTGTTGCTAATTAATGTCACTTGTTGTATGTCATTATAGATGAATAGATTGAAAGTTAATGAGTCATCAGAAGCTACTAAATAATTATGGTCATTAGCAATTGGTCCTACACCTAATGTGAAAGAGTACACAGTTTGCATGGTCAATGGTGTAAAGTTTCATACAAGGAACCTAGACAATCACCGTGTAACCCAAAATAGTGGTGTATGTACCAAAGGGGACCATGAGGGAGAAATATCACTACAAGAAAAGTGTCCACTAGCGAGGGTACAATGCCCTCGCAAAAATTCAAATATCGTCGTAAAAGGTTATTAGCAAGGACATATGGCCCTCGAAGGCCGTCGTATTTGCTCTTGTTGCTTAAAGAGATTTTGCAACCATGCCTTTGCAAATAGATAATTTACGAGGGCAATACATTGTCTTTATTGAACAAATTTGCCTTCACAAATATATTACCAAACGACGAGAAAAGTCGATGACCTATTTTTTGCAAGGGAAAGTAGTTGTCATTAACAACTATTTGTGAGGACCTTTATACCATCGCAATTAGTTATTTTCATATTTTGAATTGGCAACATACTTTTTAGAGTAAAATAATGTCGTCACTAAAATTTATCTGTGAGGGCTTTTAACCCCTCGCAACTTATTTTTAGCGAGGGGAAGTAATCATCGTTAACAATTATTTGTGAGGACCTTTATACCCTCACAATTAGTTATTTGCGAATTTCAAATTAACGAAGAGACAAATAATGACTTCGCTAAAATTTATTTGCGAGGGATTTTAACCCCTCGCAATTAGTTAGGAATAATAGTGATGACATTAAGCGGTCACTTAAAACATTTTTGCAAGGGGTTAAGGGGCGTTGCTATTCTATAAATTGTGAGGGACTTTATCGTCACTATAAAGTTATTTATGACCAAGTTTTTATGTCATTAGTGATAATATTTTATATAATTTTTGAAATATTTTATTATTTATTTATTTTTAATTTATTTTATATTATTTTTTGTTTAACTATCATGTTACAATAGTACAGTAATTACTAAAAATTGATCCATCAAAAGATAAAAATTCATATAAGTTCAAACTTTAAAATATAGAATATACAAAGAAATCTTAAAAATTAAACCTTGTTTTAAACTTAAACAACTAGAATTATGACAAGATTTATGTTAGTCTTTCTCTGAGTCACCCGCCAAGTTGTTTTTGACCTCCATGTTATTGTTTGAGTTGTCCTCTTCATCTCTACTAGTACCATCCTTTTTTTTTTTTTTTTTAAAGCATTAAACATGAGTTAAAATGAAACAATTAAAATGAATTTGTATTTGTATCAATGCTTCAATAAATAAGTACAAATATTACTATATCAAATCTAATAATATAATAATATATCATAAACAACAGTAATAACTTTTTTTTTTTAATTTAACAATAATAGAAACTTAATTTGATTACTTAAACCACTATCAAAATCAAATATAGATTAAAATAATATAACAATTCTGGATTTATGTGCAATAGCCAACAAGACCCTCCACACAATCTAAAGCTTGAAGTTAGAAAAAATATATCTTGGCCCTTGAATTTAACAAAAGTGAAACTTCAAGTCCAAACCTAGCCACTGGTTACAACAGGTTCACCCAATGCAAACCTTGGCCAATACTATTAATTATTGTCAACAATAATTTTTTCCTAAAACTAAAAATAGGATAGGCCAAACCATTAAACAAGGATGCTTCTATGATGGTCTTGAAAGAGAAAAAAGACACCAAGGCACTTCATGAACATCAGGGAGAGACCTTTAACAGTGCATGAAGACAAGGGTTCAGAGCTGTGGTTTTACTGTAGAAACTAAATAAGAAGAAATCAATGTAAACATATATGGTCCAGGCAAAACATGAGCTTCAATGAAACCATACATGGAAGAAATCACAAAGTTTTGTTTGGTTCTTATAAATGTTATTGTTTTGTACCCAGAAAATAAAAACAATTATTAGTATTGCATGCATGATTTTTCCTAAACGGCTACCCACATACTTACAATAAGATTCAAATCCCAAATAAAAAAGATAGCATGGTTTGCATGTTACCAGAAATGTGACTATTGTTTTGCACAAAAAAAAAAAAAAAAAAACAAGAAGTACTTAAAGCAATAAAGCCAATAAACATGTATGGACTAGTTTAACAATAATAATAACATAATTTGATTACTTAAACCACTATCAAAATTAAATATAAATTAAAACAATATAACAATTGTGAAAAATGTAAACCACAAAACACATATGATATACAAAATTAAATACAAAACCTATACACAGCTGTCAAAAAAGTAGATAGTATCATAGTCCTATTATCATTTATCAAAACTAAATATAAAATAATATAATATTATAATAGATACAAGCTATAAACCACAACAAACTAATAGAAAGTTGTAGTAGAAGATCCAAGAGACAAAAGCATAAGTTTGAGATTGTACTATGGTAGCTGGATCTATGTTAGATTGTTGTGGTATGCCCACCAATTGCAACTTTTGTGCAAACTTTTCCTCAAGCTTCTCCACAAGTTTTGCAAGTTTGGAATCCATTTCTTCTCTAAGGCGTGCCTCCAAATCTTCTTTTTCTTTTGTAAAATCTTCTTTGCAATGTTTGCTACATCCTTTACCAGATGAAGTTAAGCCGTACACATCCTTAGCCTTAATACCTATTCCCATGCCAAGAATACGACCATGACTTGGTTCACCAACTACTTCATGAAAGATCTGATAATCATTTGTCTTAGTACCTTTAGAAATAGCTTTGGCCTTTATGGCATCCATTTTTTCCTACACATAAATAAAAACTATGTGGGAAATCAAAACAACAAAAAAAACTAAAGTTGATAAAAAAAATTTAAAAATTTGGTATAAGTTGCATACATATAATGTCTTTAGCCTTATCAGTTGCCCATTCTTTGCCATCCTTCTTTGTGTGAAATTCCTTAAAGCAATCAATGGGGCTAGGCTCAAAGCCCGTCTCAAGATACTACAATATATAAAAGAAAAAAAAAAAACATTGGTAAAGTTATTAAACTATGTAAATACACAATAAAATTTAAAACTATTTGATGATAATATAATATACCATTTCATATCTGTACTTGGCTATTGGTACAGAACTTGTAATGGAGAAAATTTCACACTTATTTCTGTTTTCCTTATTTGTCAAACTTTTGTCCTGCACACATAATTCACACACCAGAACATTAGTTTCTATGAAAATATTAACAAATAATGGTTAGAGAGAGAATAAGAGAATTTATGACATGTATTTTATTTATACTCAGCCCTCAATCTCCCTTCATCAATTTATCCACCATCTCTTTCCAAAAAGGTGTAGGAATGAAGGAAGGACCACTCTTGTAACAATCTTCTTTCTCTTTGTACTTTTGAAAAATAGGATTTCTAATGTGAAACATCCAATCAGAATAGCGGTGTTTCACTAATTCCATAAATGCCTTCTTCACTTCCTCATCTGGTTGCTTATGCTTAAAGCGTTGAGCTCTGTATCGACCATATAAAGTCTCTAGCTTAGAATTTAGGTATTCTATAAAAGTTGTCCAAGCTCCATGAAGTTTTTGGTGAAAAAGAATAGT
Organism: Quercus glauca; assembly: GCA_023736055.1. Lineage (NCBI taxonomy): Eukaryota > Viridiplantae > Streptophyta > Magnoliopsida > Fagales > Fagaceae > Quercus > Quercus glauca. Next base: position 57,337,572 of record CM043318.1, on the reverse strand, counting down.
AATCTCTCGAGTGGCTTTTGGTGTAACAAATTTGAAAATTGAAATCAAACATGTTAACAATATCATATAGCTATGATACCATAATTAATTTCAATAAACCAACATAGCAATAAGTCACTCACTTGCCACCATAAATCTCAACCCCTATTTCACCAACCCCTATTTAGCCTTTCCTCAACCCCTCTTTTTTCCAACATTAGTACCTATTGATAAAACAAATAATAATAAAAATTTGATAAAGAACGTGTACCTATTGACATAATTATCTAGAATTATGTCAATTGTTTAATAAATAATGCTAGTGCCACAAGAAAATTATTCTTCCAGTCACTTGGAAGAAAAAAAAAAGAAAAGAAAAAGAAGCTCTCCCAATAAGGGAAAGAATCGTATAATAATATTGTGAAATAAGTTTAAAACATAACATATATCACATTTAACATTTGTTGTTGATCTCTCACATATTCAAGCACAAGAATATAATTTTAATAGCAAATGAAATTAACCACAAAAAAAAAAAAAAAATATCATGCTTAAAGCTTTTTGATTCTAGCTAACATAGGGATGGCAATTTTGCCTCGCCCCACTTAACCCGCCCCTCCCCACTTCACCCCGCACGGGTTTTCACCGCCTTGTAAAGGTGGTGAGGCGGGTATGGGGAAAGATTTTCGCCTCACATCATGGAGCCAGGTGAGGATGGGTTTAGACTTTTTAGACCCACCCCGCCCTGCCCCGCGTTGCTAAGAGTTATAATTGTAAATTTTTTATACTCTAAAACCTTACTATTTAAACAAACATATCAATATTAGCTTATTTTATTCTACCTAATGTGGTTTTCTGCCTTAATTTTATTATGTGTTATCCTATGAGATTTTTTTTTTTTTTTTTTTTTTTTTTTTTTTTGTGATTGTTTTATTAAACTCTTGGATATATTATTCAATTTTTTTTCTAAAAATTGATTTAATTTGATGAGATAAATTTAGTTGTAATTTCAAATATATTTTTATTAATGAAATAAGCTTCATTAAAAAAATTGTACTAGTTGTAGGGCAAATTAACAAAAGGTAGAGTTTTACAGGGTGGAGTAGGGCTTTACAAGGCCTCAAAGGGTGGGGATGGGGTGAGAAAGTTTTTCTCGTCATGCGGTGCAGGGTGGGGCGGGGATAGGGCAAGAGTGATGTACTTAAAGAAATGCATAACATTAACAACAAGTACTAAGCTACAAAGCATGGGTACAAAATACAAGGCACAAAATACTGAAGATAAACTTAAATATATGATATCATTAAGAAAAACATTAAACATAGGCCTTCAACATCGATGCTCCCCCTTTGATCAAGCTCTTCCTCCCCCTATCATTATACTCTCCCTATCATCATCATCTTACACTTTTTGTCATGGAATAGCTAGTCCTCATTTTCTTCTAGCTTCCTTTGAATTTGGTCCAATTGGGTTTGGAGAGAAGTGAACTTTGTATCACAATGGATGTTGTGATGGTACAGGAGAGAAGCGAGTCCGAACATCGTAGTGCTTATGTCGTGGACAAATGCCATAATGTTGTCTAACTTCTCATCATAGGAGGATGAGCTAAAGCATGAACCACTAGTATATGTTGAAGTCTCTTTCTTGATTCCTTTCCGACTATGACCAATGCTAGCATTGAGCATACAAATGTTGATTGGACTTGGTTTCGGGTAGGGAGACTCATCTTCCGATGGATGAATGCCTTTAAGTTTCAGTATCCTTGAAATAAGGCAGTAAAAAGGAATGCAAATCATTGATTCAGTTCTTGTAACATTTTTGCACAAAATATGAAAGATATGAGCATAAATATCGATCTCTTCATCAATAATCAGATCATGAAGGAACAAAGCTCTCCCGAGATTCATGTATCCGGTGTTGGATAAAGGATATAGATTGTGAAACATGATTATTGTAAGCACTCATAATTCCGGGGAAAGTGAGGAAACATTGATTGAGTTCCCATTTGGTGAGAACTTCAAGTTCCTTCCAAGAGCATCCCGAAGTAAATCCTCATTCGGATTCAAATCATCATATACCGGTTGCTTGGTAAACATCAGCCAGTTGATGTGTAAGATTTGTACCAGATAAACGGGAGTCACTGAGAAAATCTTTCCTCTAACCCAGCATTTGAGCTCTTCACCCTCAACAATGGCATTAGCATAGAACTTTTTCACAAAATTTTCTTATGCATTATCAAGGTTGGAGAGAAGGAAGTTTCAATTCTTGGTGGCAAACCATTTAGGGATGTCGGTTTCTAGGAGAAATGGCTGGTCAACAGCTCTTTCAACCAGCAATGAGGCTTCTCGAAAGTAGTTGTCATAGGTTTGAAAAGTAGCATAAGATATGAACTTGTTAGGGTCATACATTCCCATCGGTGAGCGGGCTCTCTTTGACCTAGGAGAAAGATCAGCAACATCAATCATGGGCTCTTTGCCTTTGCTACTCCCTCCTTTTACAGCTGATCTTTTGAACAAAGACATTTTCAATCTGCATCATGTTAAACCAAAGAGCAACAGAAACCACACAAGACAACAAACACTATTAGCTTTGAGTCAGTCCCAAAACAAGAATATTGGAGAAAACCCTAAAAGGTCTCAATCATGTCACTGAATGTGTGTGTCTCACAAATAACACATTGTGCAACCAAAGACAAAGTGTAACAACACATAATCAACACCACCCACACAACAATCTCACCAAAGCATCAAATACCCATATTCAAGCATCATATTCATAGATATCAAAAGAGAACACCCAATTCAAGAAATCCTAGGTAAGAGATGTGAAATACATTGAGAAAGAAACAAAAACCATACCTTTTCTTGAAGATTAGTGAAGAAGTGAGGAAGAATGTGGAAAGATTTTGTGTGAACATGGTGATTTTGAAAGAGGGAAAGACAAACAAGAAGATGAATAGTCACTAGATGCGAGGGAAAAGTGAAAAGTTTTTGAAACTAGTCCTGAAAATAACCCTCATTTTGCAAAACACATGTTTTTCACGACTAGATTGAGTCATGAAAAAGTCGCCAAAAACCCTTGTGAAAAATTGTCTAAGGGTTTTTCGTGACTGGAAGGTCGACCCGCAAGGTAGTTGCGAAGGGAGCCGCAAAACTTTCTGAGTACAACTCATGACTATAGCTTCCACTGGCGAACAAGTCGCGAAATCGAGTCACATGAAATCTAAAAACCCAGTTTTTTGAAAAATTTTCTAAGTCTTTTTCATGACTGGGACTTTGACCTGCCAGTGAGTCACGAAAACCTACTATGTAAGCTCGTGATTGGGGCATGCGACTGGCTTAACCCGCGAGGCAAGTCGCCAAAATAGGGTTGCATAGTTTTTGAAATTTTTGACATTTTTCAAAATAAAAAAACTTTCCAAAAACAATTAAAACACTCAAAAATCTTTTTTTGTTTGATCAACGTATAATTGAGCATGTGCAACACATTTAATCAAGTACAATCACACAAATGAATAAGGCATTCATTGAACATAGACATGTGTGATGTGTGTGGGTATCAAAAATGTGATAGTCCTTAGTCTAATGTGAAGCCTCAATGATCAATTCAACCAAGACATACGCAAATAGCACTAGGAAAAGTGACCTATCTCAATTATAGAAATATGCAGACCTCCCACAAAACTTGATATCATAAATTTGAAGCGTTTCATTTGGCTCCATATATATCATATCATTTGATCTTTTTGAATCATTACATCTCATTTTGAGATCAATGCCTGAAATTTTTGATATTTCGATTTGATGAGTAAGCCTTTGGCTTTTTGGGCATCATACATTTTATTTTAAGTCGCTTTCCCTTTTTCCTAGTCAAATACTAGTATATGAGACAGCTTTTGTAGCTCATTATTTCTTTTCATTTTGAGATTAACATTTGTTGAACTTTTTAAGCAAATAAATAAATAAATAAAAGAGTGGGAAGATATATAAGCACAAGTCTATGCAAGTTTCAAGATCAACAAAACCATTGACTAATCATTCATGACAAGTTTCAAGATCTATTTACAATAGTCAAATAGATTTTAAGATTTTTCTCACAATGATAAGAGTGCATAAAGAACAAGCTACGCTTGTAAATGCACAAAGCCATTAGCATGAAGGTACAAGGCAAAACATGCTTCTGACAAAGAACAATAATAATTTCAATCAAATTTTTTAGATTTTCTACTTTTTATGTGTTTTTGTATTTTTGACACAAAAGCAAGTAAAGATTGACCAGAAAAAAATGTAAAAACATTTAAAGTAAAAAGCAGTAAAAAGCGAACAAACACAATTTTTCAGCACATGATGGAACAATAACAAAAAGCACACAACCAATCAAAGTCACAAAGCATGGGAAGAATTAATGCATGGACATGTTGTAATGCTTATGCATGAGTACCCCACTTCACCCATACGTCACATGCGTTTGGGGTGATATCCCTAAAGGATTAGGTACTATTGTTTTGGCTTTCAAACCTTTTGTTGAAGCTTGTCAAGTAGGCAGTGAATGCATTAATCATCTTCATTACATATCCAATATTGGACACAGCGTGTCCCCCTTTCAGTTGCTTGGGGTTCCCTTTATCCTTTCTTTGTCCACTTGGCCTTTGATAGTTGCCATTCTTTAATGCCCACAACTTACGACAATTCGGTCTGGTGTGTCCTTGAATTCCACAGTGATGGCAGAAATGCTGAGTTCTCAGACCTCTTTATGACTTTGGGAGTGATTTCCCTTAAGCCTTAGGTTTGACCACTAATTGGTTAAGAGGCTTAGTAAAAAACCGTTGGTCAGTCACATTTTGATTCTTCTCCAGCTTCACTTTCTCAATAACTAAAGTTTCTACCACTGGTTTCTTAGCTTTCACAAACTTCATATCTTTGGAAACTTTGACACTCGAACTGCTCTCTCCAGTGTATCCCAATCCACTTTTGTTGGAGAATGGTTTTTGATGAGCAAGTACATCATCAAGCTTTTTGGAGGAAACCCGCTCTACTTTAGCATTTGCTTGAATCACCTCAAGCTCAAGGAATTTGATTTTTGAATAAGATTTGGTTAACTCTCTGTTCAGTGTCTCCATTTCACATTTGGTCTCCTTGTATCGCACTAGAAGACTTCTATAATTTTCCTCTGCTCTCTTCATCTTTTTAATGGCTGCGTTAGCCACTTTTGCATATTCACCGATCTTCTCAAGGAGGGAATTATAGGTCTCTTGCAGTCCCACTGTTCCTTCATCTTCCTCATCAACAGATTCCTTTACTATCCCTATTGACTCCAATGCAGTGTGCTCACCAAGCTCTTCCACTAGTGCACCTAAATCATCCGAAAATTCTACTGGAGCAATGGTCATGAATGCAGAGAAGTTTCCCTCTCCATCATAGCTTCATCTGAATCTGAATCAGAGGAGTCAAAATCACTAAGAGTGGTGGCATACACCTTGCCTTTCCCTCTCAAATAATTAGGACACTCTTTCTTGAGTGTCCATGTCCATTGCATTCGAAGCATGTGATTCATTGAGAGGATTGAGACTCCTTCCCATCTTTCCTCTTGAAATCCTTTTTCTCCTTTTCGAAACTTGGGAATTTTCCTTCTCAGCAAATTTTCCATTCTTCTTGAACTTCAAGAACTTTTGGAAATTCTTCACAATATATGCAACATCTTTATCAACCTCATCCATATCCGATGAGTCGTGAGCTTCCACCCTTTCATTAATCGTTTTAAGAGCAAGGGATTTACTAATCCTTTGTGAAGGTAGAGACAGCTCATATGTTTGAAGTGAGCGAATTAATTCTTGAACTTTGATATCAAAGGTCCTTGCTCTCTTTAATTGCAGTGACCTTTGCACGGAAGCTCTTTGACAGCTATCGAAGGATCTTTCTCACAATTTTTGAATCCTCCGTCTTCTCACCCAAGTTGAACTTGCCAATAACCACCTCATTCAGCTTGCCATAGAATGAGTCGAATGACTCGTCGTCACTCATTTTTAGCTCTTCAAATCGAGTGGTTAGCATCTGCAACTTAGTATCCTTCATCTTCTTCATTCCTTCATAGGTGGTCTCCAATATCTGCCATGCCTCCTTGGCAACTGTTACGTGAGAAATCCTGTGGAACTTATCTGGAGAAACACCATAGAAAATAGCATTTAGTGCTTTGCTATTTGCATTTGTTACCGTAAGAGCCGTCTTATCCCATGTGGTTTTAGCAACCTCTGGCCTAGTCCATCCTACATCTACAGCATCCTAAACATTTTTATCCATTGAACACAAGAATGCCCTCATCCGGACTTTCCAAAAGGCATAGTTGCTACCATCAAAATATGGTGGAGCATTTAGAGATTGAGATCTATCCATCTTAAACGGGGTCAAGGATCGTACTAAGGTAATTAAACCACAGCAAGTGCACCTGCTCTGATACAAATTAAATGTTCAAAATGTGTATAAAACACCTATGAACGTTTAGACCCCAAAATTAAAAATTACCAACATAAGCTTATAATCAAACAATGTATGTGTGGAATATGAAAATAAGCAAAACCAGAATTGGTAAAACAATCTAAACCAAAATTAATTACAACCATAGCAGTAATTAAAAGGTAAAGATTAAGGGAAGAGAGATGCAAAACACAAAGATAACACAACGATGTGTTATTGAAGAGGAAACCGAAGTCCTCGGTGTTAAACCTCTCCGCCGCCCTCCAAGCGGTCAATAATCCACTAGAGAATAAAGTTGGGATACATGAATAGCAAGAGATTCTCTAAGCCTAATCTACCTAGTGTACCTAAGCCCTCCAAGCTTCTTGCTCCAATAGGGTTTTGCCGAACCTTGTCTTCTCTAGCTTACCAGATCGCGCAATCGCCTATTGCATCAACCAAAATGAATTGGTCCCTTCTGACCTACTTCCCAAGCACCAAAAGACCTTCTCATAGATATGGGTATGGTGAGATAAGGATTTGGCTAAAGTACCTCTCAAGGATATAACAATGGAGAGGGTGAGAGTAGAAAAATTTGGAGAATCAAAGGATGAAATTTGTGGATGAGTCAATCTTGTTTTTCTCTAGGGTTTTTCTCTCAAAATTCTCTCTGGAAGCTTTCTACAATACGTGGGTATAAGGGTATTTATAGTGGGGTGTGTATGAAATGCGAAGAGTCAGTTTTGTAACAAACAGGGTGTTTTGGCGACTCGAGCTAGCGACTGGAACGAGTTGCGAGTTTGAGTCGCGAGCTAACTGCTTAGACAGACTGGAAGTTTTGTTCTGTAGTGCAACAGTTGGCATGACTCTTCAGCTCCCCTGCATGCTTCACACATATGCCATCTTTGGCGACTCACCAGTCACGAGGCCCTTCTTGAGTGCACACTCTTGAGCTTTTCTTCACACTCTCTCACACACGCGAGGTCCTTCTTGAGTGCACACTCTTGAGCTTTTCTTCACACTCTCTCACACACTACCCTTACATGATTCCTACCTAAATACAGGGTTTCTAAATGCTGAATTACAAGCAAATTTGGCACTGTATAAAGCCAACAAAATGATTGAATAAATTCAACCTTACATAGCTTGTCCCACCCTCTAACAGTTTTTCAGATTAATTTGTTGTACCTTGGGTATGGAGTTTACTTCATTGGTGATGATTGAAGTGCTATGTTAAATTTGGAGACTTTTGCTGTAAATGGTTGGTGACTCGATCTTGCTATGTTCAACGAGACCTTAATTAATTCTATTGGAGGTTCGTTACTTGAGGTTTGTTAGTTTTAGGTATGGTAGGCCTAGAATCGATGTTAAGGTTCCTTATTCTTGGTAAGATTGTGACTTTGTGTAATCCAATTGGAGTTTTGTAATATATTCATGTATTATGTGGAGGCACATGATTTTTAGTTATTGTTTGTAAATGTGTTATAGAGCTTTGACTTGTAATGTAGAGATTTTAGTATGGTTATATATTCTTATCCTGTGGAAAAGAAAGGAAAATAAAGATCTCCTATAGTTTGATTTGCTATAAAGGAAAAATCTACAGGTACCTTTAAGATGTATTTCTTATGCTTTGGACCCATTTGGGTTTGGGGCGTGACATGAACTATGTTGTTATTTTATAGTATTTGATATAGCTCACTGTGGAGATTTCATATTGTTCTTTTAACATGTGACATATAATCTTTCTTATTATTTAATTTTGGGGAGCTATTCAATTTATGAATTGTATCTAATTTATTTCATTAATTAACCTATGTATTTCATATACATACTCCTATTTATTATAAAAAATTATAATTGCTTAAACTTTAAACCTTATAAACTTCAAACCACATGCTGCTACATACATTCTAAAATTTAAAATTAAAAAAAAAAAAAAATTCTTATAACCCTCGAAACACTATTGCTAGACACAGCAATACGAGTCAAAATTTTCTGACCCGACCCGACCTGATCCAAAAAATACCTAACCCAAACCCCTTTTTTTGACCCAAAGCAAAAACGGGTTGACTCGTAACCCGACCCGATTTTTTGCAGGTCAACTCGACCCAACCCGGATAACCCGTGACCCGACCCGTTGAAAAAAATTCGCTAAATTTTTTTTTTTTAATTACGTCCTGATACTATGTGCATAAAGCACAAAGTACCAAACTAGTAATAATATATTCAATGTTTATCCTAACCAATAAAAAGAGCACTATGCTTGACAGTAGACAACTAAGACAAGACATCACAACATGTCACTACAAAAGGGCCAACTTGGCTGACTCATAGCCATTAAAAAAAATTAAAAAAATCTAATTCAATGCTTGGCTGCTGGCTAGCTGTAGCCCATGACCATCACTCACTCGGTTCACTCAATTGTCCAACACCAAAGCACAAAATGTACAATACTCAATACACTGCTCTAAAAGCATGAAAAGTCCCAGTACAAAATTTTTACCATTCTCTTAGTGAAAAATGAAACTTGAAAGTTTAGTTGAGTTCCTCTACTTCTCTAAGTTCTCTTGCACCTCCATATTCACAGTCTCTGCCCTTCTTTAGTCTTCACATATTCAGCATTCCAAACTTTTTTAGTTTCATACAAAGCAATCAAAGCTTGAGTAGATTGAAATTGAGGTGTAATTCTTGTAAAATATTTACTTATTCTTCTTTACTTAATATGTTATCTTTATTTTTAAATCTTTTTTTGTTTAGTTTATCTTTCTAAGTAATCTAACTTTACTATTATTTTAAATGCAACAGAAACATGTGCACTTAAGAAGAACAATAACTTACTACTTTGCTGGCTCACTTGTTTTGTTTGTTTTAAGATCTATCTCCTTTTGAAGTTTTAAACTTGTAATTATATGCATTTTAACAGTGAACTATTAACATTAAAGACTTTTTCCATCATGAATTTTATGACTATAAGTAATTTTTGTCATGCTCAAAAGTTAAAACTGTTAGAATTGGAAGGATATTAACAAGTGGCATTAAATGCAATTTATTTGCTTGACTGATTTTATTCATTCTCTCTAGACAGGTTGTCATTGATTTGTTTTTGTAATTGAAAAAAAAAATTAAAAAATACGGGTCAACCTGACCTGACCCGCAACCCGATTGACCTGTTTAAAAATGACCCGTTTTGACCCGTGACCCATTTAACTTGCCAACCTGATTGACCCGAACCCGAACCCGAACCCGAACCTGAACCCGACCCCGACCCCGACCCCGACCCGACCCGCCCGTTTTGCCACGTCTGTCTATTGCCCTTTCCCTCTAAATTTTTTCACTTTTCTCTCTAAACACTCCCTACTCCCAACTCCCTTGGAACACAATTCCCATTTCCCTCTAAATTTTTTCACTTTTCCCTCTAACTCTCCCAACTCACACCAACTGACAACACGCAACTGCGTGGCAAGACACCAAAAAAACAAAAACAAAAAAAGAAGGAAAAGCTACTAAAGATCAAGACAATTGAAAAAAAAACAATGCCTAACTTTCTAAGTGAGACCTGGGAGTGTGAGAGGCTGGGCAGCGGCAGCAGAGCAATAGTAGAAGCAGAAATAAACCTGAAATTGGAACCCCTCAGGTCTCTCAAAAAAATTTTTTTTTTTAAACAACTATCCTGATAAATATGAATTTATTTAACATATTATTGGAGCTTTTCGCATTGGATTTAGAATTTTTATTTAAAGTTTTGGATCAAATTGAAAACGTTGATGATGAACAATCAACGCATGCATTGCGAAAAGCTCCAATAATCAACGTTTACAGAGTGTTCAATATTTTATTTATATATTAAACTATATCACGATGTGAGTTTTTTTTAATAAACACAGGAAGTGAAGAGCATTGTCCATCCTTCCTTAATTGAAGTTGAAAACGACGATGGTTTTACACCTCAAGATTTGTTTGTAGAGAACCATAAGGGCTTCGTTGATCAGGCAAAAAATTGGGTCAAGGAGACAACCTCTTCTTGTACAGTGCCAGCTATTTTAATTGTTATTATTATGTTTGCAGCAGCAATTACAGTTCGAGGTGGTAAGAATCAAAATACAAGCTTGCCAATGTTCTTAAAGGATAAGTTGTTTATGCTCTTTATGCTATCCAATGCACTGTTCCTAGTTTCTGCCACAACATGCATCAATATTGGTATTTCATATCATCACATCACGTAATTTAGAGGAAGATTTTTCTTATATCCTTACCCCAAAAAATGATAATAGGCCTTTCATCCCTAATCTTTTCCATAGCATCCATGATGGTCAACTTTTGTACCTCGCTTTTCATTATTCTAGACCGAAATTTATGGGTGGTCATTCCTATCATTTGTCTTGTTACTGTTCCTGTCATCCTATTCGCATGGAAACAAGTTCACCTTCTTGCCATGGTCGCTTCAACTTGTAGACCAAGAATCTTCGACAAGAATATGAAGCCTTGGATGTAAGCTATATCATTGTGCGTACTGTTCCTTTAATAATTGGCTTAGGGCCAAAAATTATGCTTTTTTTTTTTTCTTAGAAAGATAACTGATAAACTTTCAGTTTGTGATTGATATCATGTGTTTTTTTTCTCCCAATTTAGACCTTTTGTCTTTAAATCAAATAAATCATAACTCCATTATATATTTTCGGTTTTTATTATCTAAATTCATTTTCTAATTTTGTTATTTTTTTGGGAGCAAGGATAGTATAATGCCTAATCCACAAAATCTCATATGTAATCTTTATCTCTTTTTTGAGGAAAGTTTGCAATGTAAATATCGAATTTAGATCTTTACCTTTTGAAGCAAAAGAAGTCTAGCTAAGTCTATATTAAAAAAGAGGTCTAGTTAAGTCTGGTAAGATACTTTTCTACCATGGATAATAAGGAAAGCTATTTGAGACTATTCAATATTATATAATTTGTGTCTGAATTCCAAGTTTTGGTGAAATTCAGCAATATATCGTTGTATATATAAAAAATAGAAGAAAGTTAAATTAACATGCATATGTTTGTTCCATAAATTTTGGTACAAGTTTTATTTTAGACCATAATTTTATTTTCTTTTAGAGGAAACAATAACAAAATTGAGGCCAAAATATACTGTCAATTCCTAAAATTTACCTATTTTAAACATGTTTAACTCTTGAAATTTTGAATGAGTATTATAGGTCCCAAAATTTTAAAATGTGAGTGTTATAGGTACCTTCATTAATTTTGTTAACTTTTTTTCATGTGTCTAACAGAATAATGATGTATTAATTTTTTAATTGATGTGGCAACCTTTTTATTTTTCAAAAATTGCACATCAAAGACAAAGCACAATCTGAGTTATCAAACACTTGTTGTCAAATTAAACTTAGCCTAATCTTCAAACAACTGAAATCCCTTTAACCGCAGCTTGCCTCCGTAGGAAAACCGAAAACCAATCTAAGAAAGTCCAAATGTACTGGAACCCATCGCAGTTGACAAATTAACTGCCAACACTGAACAATTTTATTTTTAAAATTCATCAAGAAATTAGTATCTTTATTCATTTAGCACGTAGCCTTAGACAGTCACCAAGAAAACTAAAATCCCAGCCAAAGCCAACTAAACAACTTTTGACAAATCAACCGGCTTTGGAAGATTTGGATTTTGCAATTGTATTTGCGGCAGTAACAAGGCCGGCGTGGTATTTGGTTTTGCCATTTAGTAAGGATATATATCCTTACTAAAATTTGACAACTAAAATTGTGTGTCGGTGTTGATGTTTAATTAATAACAAATTACGACATCACCTAAAAATTTGACATATCATAACTCCATTAAACACAGGGTAAAGAAATTAATGGAAGTTGACAATGGACCAATAGCTTTAATTTTTTTTTTAAGTTCAAGGACTAATAGGATCAATGTTTTTTAAGAACTTCTCTCCTCTCTCAGTGTGTTTGTTAAAATACTTAGTATTCTAAAAAAAAAAAAAAAGGTTATTCCCACATTGGAAAATAAGTTAGAGTTAAAGAGGTTTAAAGTCTGTACTGTGTATAGGCCATTTTGGATATACATCATTGTCAGTTTTTTTATGATATTTTCCCTTCTCCCTGTGTGGGTGTTAAAATACTTAGTATTCTTAAAAAAGAAAAAAAAAAGAACCAAAAAAATAAAAAATAAAAAATAAAAGAGGTTAATAGGACTAAAAGGACTTAATTAGTAAGTAAACTCTGGGACCAATAGGGCAACAATTCATTTTGACCATAATAGTTACTAATTAAAACCTGAAAAGACTTGAGGGCGGGGGCTATTCCACTTCTACCTTAGTTATTCTATTTCTACCTCCTAATTATTTTTATTTCTACAATTAAAAACTGTTTTGTCAAGGAAAATGTTAAATGTATTATAGATTTTACATAATGCTTACAAACTAATTCAATAATAAATGTAATTGGTAAACTTTAATCATCTTATAAATAAATATTTGAATAGTCTTATTGATTACATGTCAATATAATAAAATTTGTAGTACACATAGTACTATAACGTGAAAAGTTCAAACTTGTATTGCAACTATTGGTTGGTTCTCTCTTGGGCTTTTCTTTCGGAGTGAGCTGTAAAGCTTGAATTTCAAGACTGTATCTAGAATTTTCTGTTTATTAGTCTTCTATTCCAAGCTATAAAGCTTAACTGTTAATGCTTTTTTATTGCAAATTTTCTTTAAAATTAATATATATTAAAAAACAGTAAATGGCCTAACATAAAAAAATAAAATAAAATAAAAATAAATAAAAATGAAGTAATGAAATTTGAGTGTTGGGGTATTTTTTTTTTTTTTGAATGATTTGAAGTTGGGTTAAGTATTCTTCCAGGTTTGGATATACTTTGAACTTTCAAAAATATTAATAGAAAATCTGGGGTGTTACTGAGTTTTGGGTTTTTGGTTGCAAGCTCTAAGGGAGTGGTTGAATTTGAAAAACCATTGATCTCCAAGTTTAAGTTGCATACATATTATACAGTTCCTTCAACCCAATATTAGGGTAAAGGACAGTAATATCTAGCATTTCTATTGTGCGAGGGATTTCACAATTCGCTACAATACCAATGGGCTTGGTCTGCGATCGAATGCTATAAAAGATTTGTGCCCCCTCATCCTTCACCAATTGGTCGTTGGATGGATTGGTAAAGCACACGGTCCGACAAGTGTTGAAAAATCTGGTTTTGTATCTCATACAAAACACACAACAGAAGCAACAAACATGGATCTACTTCATTAATGAGATATAACATGTAACCTTGAATTCTAGAACAAATAATAGAAAGCATACCTTAGTGTGGTGAAATTCAAAACCAAAACTTGATAAGCACTTAGGAATACTTTTAATCTTCACTCCAATTCCACTCGATGCCCAAAAAGTGTGGTCTCTCAATCAGTTTCTAAGGAGAGAAATAAGAGAGTGTCCAATACTCACATACATCATTTCATTCCTTCTATGATCTTAATGAAAAGACATTTCTAATACTTATGAAATTCTGTATGTTTTCTCTTTATATACAACTGATTATCTAATTGGACTAGCCTTTTGGGCCATTCCAATTGGGCTCTAGTGTGTGGCTTGGAGTGGGACCAAAAGGGACCAATAAGACACTAGCTCCAATGGGGTTTGGGATTTTTTGTCAACTCTTGACAAGTCCAAAGTTGCCATTAATTATATTCAATATCACTATAAGAATATAATTGCACTCTAAGCCTTATTTATAAATTATATCCCAAGACTTTATTATATATGCAACCCCTTCATTAAAATATTCATAGTAATACAAAGTCATGAATATAGACTGCCACTACTTAATCCTTGAGTACCCGGTTTAATCCTTTATGTTATTCATCATATATTTATGAAATCCAATTCCATAAATATATACTTTAGTAATTTCTTACTAAAGTGATTGGGCCTAACACTCTGAATAACCAAACCCATTAAACTTGTCTCAAAGAAATATTTTATATCTCCGTTAAGAAATTATGAATTCCATCTTGAGAATATATGTTCCATCAACACTTAATGCGGCTGCCCAACAAACTGAGGTTTTGATCGTGACTTATAGATCTCACTCCTGATATATCAAAGCAACTTACATCTCATGATCAGATTCATTATTCTCTCAAGATTTAAAGTTAATGTAAATAGAAGCCGTGAGATTTATTATTCATTTGATAGTCGTTAGGAGAATAATAAATCTCACAGCGGTCCAATTCAATATGTCTTAACTCTTAAAACATATCAACATACCAACTAGAAGTCTCCACTTCCATGATCAAGACAAATCATCTTAGTTGATATGTTATAGTCTTCGCAGATAAAACACCCAATTTCATCACCTACTAGGAACTAAAATTCTGAATTTACAAAGAACTTGTGATTTATATCTTTTGTGACTAAATCATATAAATCACATACTATGCATCTCATGGACTAAGATAATGTCCCATTAGTTCATTTAAAGATAGTCTCATATAATTAAACAATTTAATTATTTATGACATGCAAATAAATTTGATTTTATGGCATAAACCCCATCAACAAGTGGTATCAGAGCCTAGTCATAGGTTTGAGTTGTTGGGGCCACATTGTGAGGGATTTCACAATTCGCTCCAATACCAATGGGCTTGGTTTGCGATCAAATGCTATAAAAGATTTATGCCTCCTCATCCTTCACCAATTGGTCGTTAGATAGATTGGTAAGGCACACAGTCCGACATATTGCATGATCTTTATAGTAAATCACGCGAAGATTAATATTTGGAGCTAGAAACTGATAGTAGTGGTAATCACTACAAAAAAACTGGACAATTGTGGCGGGCAAAAACCGCCACTAAAGGTCCATTTGGCTTATTGCGACAGGGGCTATTGTGGCGGTAACAAAAAATGCCGCTATAAATGAATCTTTTAGTGGCGTTTTTGGTTTTTTGTAGCGAGCAGAAAACCGTTGCCATATGTTGTCAAAATTCGTGTCAATTGACTTTTAGCAGCGGGTTATGCTTGCAACTATTGGTGTCCACCTGTAGTGGCGGGCGTTAAGTGCCGCTATAGGGAACCGGGCGTTAAGCGCCGCTATAGGGAACCAATTGAAACGAGCTCATTGAACTTTTAGCGGAGGGGAGAAACACCGCTATAGGGAATCATTTAAATCATAATATATGCGCCTTTAGTGGCGCTTTTTGACTGCCGCTATAGAGTTTTTTTTCCCCCTAGCCTATATTTAAACCACTATTTTTTTTTTTTACAAACCTGTTACAAAGAACCTGTAACTAATTAACACAATACCACAAATGTAACTAATTAACAACACCACAAATGTCTTCAAACTAACGTAATATTAACATCAAAATATATTATCAAATACATAACAAAAGAAAAGATGTGGTCCTTTGTACACAACATTATATTAACTACATACATTGTCTATAACTATCATCATAAAATTAACAAAAGAAAGATGTGGTCCTTTGTACATAGAAAATCCTTCAACACTTAAATTAAACTAAAACCATAATCAAAGCTTCAAAATAACTTTTCAACATTTGCAAAAAATGTGTTTGTTCAAATGTGGTGCTTTGTACACTAGATGTCCTCAACATAAAATTTATAAACTGCCTGGTTGATGGGATGCAGCTGATGGTTTTTGGAGAGTTGGGGATTGTAGGAGAGCTGGGGATTGTAGGATTGGAGAAATGTCCTACATACAAAAAAAAAAAAAAAAAAAAAAAAAAAAAAAGGCAATAATTAGGACACAACGATATCAAATATTGGAATCCAAAATTGCTTAATGCATGAGCATTACAAGGGAAATTTGGAGTTTCAAAGGCTGCAACTACAATATGGAAATCACAATACAACTATCAAACACCTTAAAGTATAAACTCAATTTCTACAAGGAAGAACATAAATGGGCAAAACTCAGATTTTGAAAATAGTATGCAACCTAAAGAACAAACCCTGCTTAAATTATAACCATGCATCCATTAACTGAATGCCAATGCAAGTGGTAAATGAAAAATGAAACAACAAAATGTCTATAGTGGCAGATACTCAAATAAAGAAGAGAAGGCAAAAGCCAGAGGCCTACATTCCCATCATCTCATAAAAAAGGTTTTCTAAAACATAGGCCTAATACAATCAGCTCATGTCCCAACAATTCAACAATTCAAGTGTTTGGCAAAGCTAAGCTAAGCTACAAAAACTTTGCACTTGCCAATTACACAGCATCCCATTGGTTGACCTCATCCTCCACCTTTACTTAACTCAATTAATTCAACAGCAGAATGTAGAAGAATTTCAATAGAAATGGCATATATAGAACCCAATTGTATAAATTATTTGAGGGATGCAATTTATGCCAATGACATTAGAAACCAGCACTAGCAATGGTTGCCATGATCACGTACTTCCAAGTCCCTTTACAAGATCTGCTAGAAATGGTCTTGTATAGCAAGTATGCCAATAAAATCAGCACTAGCAATGGCACAACCTTAGCTATAAATGTCCAAGAAGTAAGTCTTGAGGCAATACTAATGACTATCCAATATCTAATGCTAATCAAAGTGCTAATTAGCCCAATAGCTAATCAACACACTTTTGATATTTTTCAATAGCCCAAACAAACCATTTAGCCCAAAGTCTTCACTAAGTTATATATTACCTTAAAATTGGCAAGTATAAATCATGTAGCTTAGAAAGAAAGCTCAAAAAACACAACACAAACCTTATTACTATATGAATACAAATTAACCTAAAAACACAAATTAACCATTAGAAACCCCAAAATCAAAATCATTATTGCCAACTTGATTGCATTGTGAAGTTATTTGTTGCACTTGTTGAAGCATGTGAGTCATTCTTTGCTCCATCTCTTCGAATTGGCTAAGTCTTTCCTTCATTTTGTCAAAAGCAGACAATTTATCCTGCATCTCAGCCAAGGAAGCCTTCAGTTGTGCAACTTCATCGTTCCTTGATTGACTTGATCTTATTTGAAGGTCCGTGAGAGCACTCTTGCTACTTCGGCCACTTGGTCTTGGACCAAATCCTACCCCACGAATACGGCCTTTGCGTTCCTTACCCATCATTTTGGCAAACACATCGTCCAGTGCCCATGCAATACTACCACTTGTGTCATCTGATTGCAGTTGATTTGAAGGTTCAACCAATAACTCCTTCATTTTATCTTGATATTTGGGTTTAAACAAAACAAAATAATTAGAAATTAGCAGCATCAATTGATTGAAGACAACAAAAATTATATTAAGAAGCATACACAATGTAATGAATACAATAAGATGCAGCCAAAATCTATCCTCTCTATAGCAATACAAGATACTATTAATAAAGATGAGAGAGGAACTAAATTAATACTTGATGTCCTCTCTATAGAATTTAATTTCATCTGTCATTGATGAAATGAAATTCCCTTATATACCATATATGGATTTAAAGAATACAGGAAGCTATGGTAAAGTTTGTGGAGATGAAAGCTTAGTTAAAACTATATGTGCTGATGTTAGTGATAGAATATTGTGAAGTCCTTAGAGTCATAATCAGACCCTAACCAACTAAAGTAGTCATAAAATAAACAAGAAACCTCCTCATTTATCTGTTACTCAACTTCGAATCAAGAGTAATAATATGCAAATGTAGAAAAGATTGACAAAGCCAAGATTGTTGGGAACTTGAGAAAGTAGGGAAGATTGACAAAGCCAAGATTGTTACGAAATTCTGATTATTAGTAATTTCAAACACCAAAAAAGATATACATGACCAGTGGTCAACAGCACAATCCAATGCAACATCCTGTACTACATTATATAAACTAAAGGTACACTTTTATACTGCATGTTACAAATTACCCAAAATAATGCAAACATAAAACCAGGGGACTGTAAAGATGATCCATCGTAGTACACCCAAATATTCATTGTGTGTACCTACTGCTAAGGCCCAGTTTTGGTTGAAATGGAATGCCTAGATTTGTAATTTTTCCAGCATATATGACACAAATTTATCACCTTATCTGGGGCCATTGCAAAAACTTGGAGCCCTCGCTATCACTAATGGTATAGGATAAATTTTAAGATTGGGGAAAATTCCCTAGTTTCAAATTTTATATGATGATGGCTGCCACTTTTAACTTGTCCCATCCTTAATGATGAATTTACAGGCATGATTCATGATTGTATGCACTATGCAGAACTCAAATAACCAACTCAATCTTCAAGAAACATCACCCTAGGTAGTTGAAATATATAGCATGCAAAGAAAACGAAAAATCAAATATACATCCCATGGTGCAACGGTTGGCTTTTATAATCAGAACCCACTTGGCATTACAAAGAAAAACAAAACTATTTATAAGTGCAATCTCAAATCTAGCAGAGAATTACCTTTTTGGACAAAATATAACTAATTCCATACTATGACCAATACCCATTTGCAATCAATCAGAAATTCATCCAAAACGACTACTGTAACACCATTAAAATAAATAAATAAATAGAACACATAATTGTTGATACCCAGATAGATAAATTGAAATACAAGTCCAAAGAAACCCAAGCAAGCATGAGTGATTTTATTACTAGCCACTAAAATAACTAGCAAAGACAGACAGTAAAGAGAAAATTAAATAATTCTTGAAAAGCATAAAAAGCAAACCTTGAATGAGATTGGAAAGTGGCAAAGGAAAGAAGAGAAGGCCATGTTTTCAAAACCCAGATAGTCAACACCAATGGCTTCTTCATGAGCTAGAACTATATATTACTATTAATATATATATATATATATATATATATATATACACAAATGTAGAGTTCCAAACAGTGAAGGTATAGCTTTCCACTAATAAGAGAAACGCACCACTGGAACTACCCACACTAATAAAAGGCATTGCCACATATGAATAAGATATAAGCTTGCCAAAATAGAATGAATAAAGTCAAACAAGAAAGCAGGACAAATGGACAAGAATTTCAATGGAACTTCCAAACCCTCGTTTGAGTGAGACTGAAATTTATAATCCTTAAGGAAACAAAATCCTAAAAAAATCATATGTTGCCCAATATTAGAAAACAATGGGGAAAATATCCTCATAATTCATATGATTGAAGGAGAGAATAAAGAAAACAAGGGGGAAAGAAAAGATTGCTTATCGCCAAACTAAACTCCATCACTTAAGCTGCCAACCACAAAAAAAAATTCCTAGTTAGATTTTTCCATATGCACATACAATTGTAAAAGTTGCAAATCTAATAGAAGAACTTTTCCATACATAGGGACAAGATTTGCAAGGGATTACTCACCATTTTTTCTCACACTATTTCATTAACTGCAGATCCATCTTTACGAGTATGTAGTATGTTGGGCTTTGTGAAGCCTAGTTTATGTTTGGCCCGTTTTGTAGCCCATTGTAATTCTATGCGCAGGATATAAAAGCCTTTTTTTTTTGTGATTAGGGTTTTGTCTTGTTGTTGTGTTTCAAAGAGAGAGAGAGAGAGAAACACTGTAGTCGTACTTTGTATTTTTCCCTGATAATAGTGAAATCCCTACAACTTCGTGGACGTAGGCAAATTGCCAAACCACGTAAATATTATCTTGTGCGTGTGATTGTTTTCTTTGGCGTGTGTTTTCTCTATTTTTTTTCGTTTCTCACAGGTTGGGATTTCGGGTTGAATTCCTTACAACTGGTATCAGAGCCTAGGGTTAGGTTTGAGTGGGAGCAATGGCAGAGGAAGCAGGAAAGGCATCTGGAATAGAAAAGTTCGATGGCACAGACTTCGCGTATTGGAGGATGCAGATTGAAGATTATCTCTATGGGAGGAAATTGCATTTGCCTCTTTTGGGGACAAAACCTGAGGAGATGAAGGCTGAGGAATGGGCTCTTCTTAACAGACAGGTACTAGGAGTTATCAAGTTAACTCTGTCTAGGTCTGTTGCACACAATGTTGTGAAGGAGAAGACTACAGTAGATCCAATGAAGGCTTTATCCGGAATGTATGAAAAGCCGTCAGCAAACAACAAGGTGCATCTGATGAAGAAACTGTTCAATTTGAAGATGGCAGAGAATGCATCAGTAGCACAGCGTCTGAACGAATTTAACACTATTACAAATCAATTGTCGTCTGTAGAAATTAATTTTGATGATAAGATTCATGCACTAATCATTTTGGCTTCTTTACCAAACAGTTGGGAGGCAATGAGGATGGCAGTAAGCAATTCTACAGGAAAGGAAAAGCTCAAGTACAATGATATTCAAGATTTAATTTTGGCTGAGGAGATTCGCAGACGAGATGCAGGTGAAACCTCAGGATCTGGTTCTGCCCTAAACCTTGAGACAAGAGGCAGAGGTAATAACAGAAATTCAAATCGGGGCAGATCAAAATCCAGAAATTCTAATTGAAACAGAAGTAAATCTAGATCAGGCCAACAAGTACAATACTGGAATTGTGGGAAAACAGGTCACTTTAGGAACCAATGCAAAAGTCTTAAGAAGAAGAATGAAGATGATTCTGCTAATGCTGTAACAGAAGAGGTAAAGGATGCATTACTTCTTGCAGTAGACAGTCCACTTGATGATTGGGTTTTTGACTCAGGAGCTTCGTTTCATACCATTCCATACCGAGAAATTATACAGAATTATGTTACTGGTGATTTTGGTAAGGTGTATTCGGCTGATGGTTCAGCCTTGGATGTTGTGGGTATGGGAAACGTCTGGATATTGTTGCCCAATGGGTCTGTTTGGTTACTGGAGAAGGTTCGACATATTCCTAACCTGAGGAGGAATTTGATTTCTGTTGGACAACTTGATGATGAATGACATGCAATATTATTTGTTGGTGGTACTTGGAAAGTTACAAAGGGAGCTAGGGTATTGGCTCGTGGAAAGAAGACCAGTACTCTATATATGACCTCAAGTCCAAGGACACAATTGCAGTTACTGATGCAAATACTAATACAAGTCTATGGCACTGCATGCTTGGTCACATTAGTGAGAAAGGGATGAAGATGCTGTTGTCAAGAGAAAAGTTACCAGAATTGAAGTCCATTGATTTTGACATGTGTGAAAGCTGCATCTTAGGAAAGCAGAAAAAGGTGAGCTTCTTGAAAACTGGCAGGACACCAAAGGCTGAAAAATTGGAGTTAGTACACACTGATTTGTGGGGGCCTTCTCCGGTTGCATCCCTTGGAGGTTCAAGGTACTACATTACCTTCATTGATGACTCAAGCAGAAAGGTATGGGTTTATTTTCTGAAAAATAAATCTGATGTATTTGATACTTTTAAGAAGTGGAAGACCATGGTAAAAACAGAAACAGGTTTGAAACTAAAATGTTTGAGGTTAGATAATGGAGGAGAGTACATAGATGGAGGGTTCAGTGAGTATTGTGCTGCACAGGGAATTAGGATGGAGAAGACCATTCCCGGAACACCACAGCAGAATGGTGTGGCTGAGCGCATGAACAGAACACTCAATGAGCATGCTAGGAGTATGAGGTTGCATGCTGGACTACTAAAAACTTTCTGGGCTGATGCTGTTAGCACTGCAACTTACTTGATAAACCGAGGGCCAGCAATTCCCATGGAGTTCAGACTTCCTGAGGAGGTTTGGAGCGGTAAAGAGGTAAAGTTTTCACACTTAAAGGTTTTTGGTTGTGTTTCTTATGCTCATATTGATTCTGATGCTCGTAGTAAACTTGATGCAAAGTCTAAAATATGTTTTTTCATTGGCTATGGTGATGAGAAATTTGGCTATAGGTTTTGGAATGAACAAAACAGGAAAATCATCAGAAGTAGAAATATGATATTTAATGAACATGTTATGTACAAGGACAGGTCAACTGTAGTATCAGATGTTGCAGAGATAGATCAAAAGAAATCTGAGTTTGTCAATTTAGATGGATTTACTGAAAGTACTGTCCAAAAAATGGGTGAAGAAAATAAGGAGAATGCAGATTCACAGGTAGATCAGAATACACTTGTAGCTGAAGTCCGCAGATCTTCTAGGAACATTAGACCTCCACAGCATTATTCACCCACTCTAAATTATCTCCTATTGACTGATGGTGGTGAGCTAGAGTGTTATAAAGAAGCCTTGCAAGATGAGAATTCAAGCAAGTGGGAGTTAGCCATGAAGGATGAGATGGATTCCTTGTTGGGGAATCAGACATAGGAACTGATTGAATTGCCAGTAGGAAAGAAGGCTTTGCATAACAAGTGGGTATACAGAATAAAGAATGAACATGATGGTAGCAAACGTTACAAGGCCAGATTAGTTGTTAAAGAGTTCCAGCAGAAAGAGAGCATTGACTACACAGAGATATTTTCTCCAGTTGTGAAGATGTCGACAATTAGACTGGTGCTAGGAATGGTGGCTGCAAAAAATTTACATCTTGAGCAATTAGATGTGAAGATGGCATTCCTTCATGATGACCTAGAGGAAGAGCTTTACATGATTTAGCCAGAAGGGTTCATTGCTCAGGGACAAAAGAATCTAGTCTGCAAACTAAGAAAGAGCTTGTATGGCCTAAAACAAGCTCCAAGACAGTGGTACAAGAAATTTAACAGTTTTATGTATAAAATTGGGTTCAAGATATGTGAAGCTGATCATTGTTGCTATGTTAAATTCTTTGACAATTCTTATATCATTTTACTGTTGTATGTGGATGATCTGCTCATTGTAGGGTCTAGTATTGAGGAGATTGATAATCTGAAGAAGCAATTGTCAAAACAGTTTGCAATGAAGGATTTGGGAGCTGCAAAACAAATCCTTGGTATGAAAATCATTAGAGACAAGGCTAATGGTACATTGAAGCTTTCACAGTTAGAGTATGTGAAGAAAGTTCTCAGCAGGTTCAACATGAATGAAGCTAAACCAATGAGCACACCCTTGGGTAGTCATTTCAAACTAAGCAAGGAACAATCACCAAAGACAAAAGAAGAAAGGGACCATATGAGCAAGGTGCCCTATGCCTCAGCTATTGGCAGCTTGATGTATGCTATGGTGTGTACAAGGCCAGACATTGCACATGCAGTGGGAGTTATGAGCAGATTCATAAGTAGGCCTGGAAAGCAGCATTGGAAGACAGTTAAGTGGATTTTGAGATATTTGAAGGGTTCATCAGATACATGTCTTTGCTTTACAAGTGCAATTTTGAAACTGCAGGGTTATGTAGATGCTGATTTTGCTGGTGACATTGATAGCAGAAAGAGTACTACTGGGTTTGTTTTTACTCTGGGTGATACAGCTATATCATAGACTTCAAAGTTACAAAAGATTGTTACTTTATCTACTACAGAAGCTAAGTATGTTGTAGCAACTGAAACTAGAAAGGAGATGATTTGGCTACATGATTTCTTAGATGAATTGGGTAGGAAACAGGAGATGGGCATTCTACACAGTGATAGTCAGAGTACAATCTTTCTTGCCAAAAATTTGGCTTTTCATTCAAAGTCAAAGCACATACAGACAAAATACCACTTTATCTGTTACCTTGTTGAAGATAAACTGGTAATACTTGAGAAGATTTGTGGATCTAAGAACCCGGCAGATATGTTGACTAAAGGTGTCACTATTGAGAAGCTGAAGTTGTGTGCAGCTTCAGTTGGCCTTCTAGCTTGAGGACAGGAGAATGAGTTGTAGGGATGAGGGATTGCTTTTTGGAAGATAGTGACTGATGTTGGTGATAGAACTAGTCTCCAAGTGGGAGATTTGTTGGGTTTTGTGGAGCTTAGTTTATGTTTGGCCCATTTTGTAGCCCATTATAATCCTATGCGCAGGATATAAAAGCCTTTTTTTTTTTGTGATTATGGTTTTGTCTTGTTGTTGTGCTTCAGAGAGAGAGAGAGAAACACTATAGCCGCACTTTGTATTTTTCCATGATAATAGTGAAATCCCTGCAACTCCGTGGACGTAGGCAAATTGCCAAACCACGTAAATACTGTCTTGTGCGTGTGATTGTTTTCTTTGTCGTGTGTTTTCTCTATTTTTTTGTTTCTCACAAGTTGAGATTTCGGGTTAAATTCCCTACACAGTATTGAATATAATGCTGCACGCTCTATAGGACGTCCATTTGCTTTTGCCTGCAATATGAACAGCATATTTATGTAGTGATGAATATTGGTTCCACATAAACTTAAGATAAGTCAAATCATTGAAAAATTTAGTCATAATACTTATTACCTTCTTTGCAACGTGTGCACGGCAAAGCTGCATGAACCACCAGTATGTAAGTCCTCCTGTTTAGAACGATGATCCCTATTCTTCTCTGATTCTATCTACAAAATTATGGAGTCAGAGAATACCATCAGAATAGCAAGACAAAATCTTTGATAAGCTAAAGAGGGTAGTTTTGAAAAAGTAACTAAAAAAAAACAAAAAGGGTAAGACATGTAAGGCAGTTGGAGGTTCAGTTTGTTTTTGTAATGTTATCTACAACATTTTTGTTGGTACATATAATATAAGCTCTCTCCCACATTTCATTTTTAAGCTAATGAAGAAAGATGTTGAAAATCATAGGCAACCGGTTCCAATGGAGAAACTTAATGAATCATGACAATACTGACAATGACTAGATAGGAAAGTACACTGTTCATAAAGTAAAGCCTATTCTTTAGGCAGAAATAACCATCACATTTACAACATGGCAGTAACAAAAACCAAAAACACAGATTAAGCACACCTTAAAAAAAAAAATTAAAAATTAAAAAGAACATACCACTGCATCTTCAGTATACCAATGGTCAATAAGAACATCCCAATCTTCTGGCATGCATCCCTTGGATCGGTTGCTCTTCACCAGTGCTTTGTTTCTTGAATGCGGTATATAATGAGCCGTTTTCAGTTTACACTTGTGATCCCTCCAAGCCTTCCTAATTTTTCGTAAGGTAAATGTCTTCAACCCCGCATATGCAATAAGATTAGTAAGGATGGCGTATTTTCGCTACAATCAAAGAGTTGAGTTAGCAAATTACAATCAAATAGTCGAGTTAGAATTAGAATTGCAACAAGCATGCTAAAATGTCATAATTACAAGTATTATAAGTTCCTGGTTTACCTCTACAAGATGCCAACACTCTTCTTTAAGTTCTTCTAGCATGTCCCTCCAATCTAGATATCTTATTGGGCATATGTAGGGTTTCTGCGCAATCGTCTCCAAGAATCCAATGAAAGCCCTCACCCCTTCATCAGGCGGCTGATGCATACTATTTAGCAATAACTCAATTACTTGGTTGTCAGGAAGATCCCAAACCTTCAAGTACTTGCTTGGCCCGTGAGTGACAAGTACAGGTGGCTGCACATCTGAAATTTAAAGGAGACAATATCATTAAAGTAAGTAAATATATATGAAATTAAATATATAAAGCTTATTTAGAGTTCACATCAGATCGATCACTTTGTAACATAATTTGAATGAAATGTGGTTTTGGGAAGAGAAGCAAGTGTTGGACTATGTTGCTTTAAGTTTAGTTTTCATACACTCCAAAATCTTCAAAAATGGTTAAATTCACTAAAAACACACAAATATAAAGATAAACAATAAAAACCCAATAAAAATAAAAGGCACCCAAATAAGCATTATCACAATTTTTTATAGGTGAAATTGCTTGGAAATGATACAATGAGAATTTCACATACAATACAAACTAGTTGTAGATAAATATTTCTCTAAACAATCAGAACCCAAAAAAGATTAAGTAAAAGCAAACCAACCCAGAAAGACCCTCATATTTGCTATATACAAAGGTCTCATTAAAGATGACTAATTTATCTAAAAACACACAAATACAAAGATAAACAATGAGAACCCAACAAAAATAAAAAAAAAAAATTGTAAACAAAGGTCTTTTCTTTCTTTATCTTCTTGTTTACTAGTTAGAAGATGGTGGGGCATAGTATTAGAAAATTCGACTTAAGAAATTAGCATCAATTTAAATAAAGTGGAATCGAATTTTCAGTTTAAATTCAACTTAAGAATTTTTAAATAAA
Source organism: Quercus glauca (assembly GCA_023736055.1). NCBI lineage: Eukaryota > Viridiplantae > Streptophyta > Magnoliopsida > Fagales > Fagaceae > Quercus > Quercus glauca. The sequence goes on along the minus strand of CM043318.1, from coordinate 57,311,108 downwards.
ATTCAATTGTCTAGGTGGATTAGTGAGAAGGCATGGATATGTGTTTTGCTTATTAAATTTGCAACTATGATTGATACTATTATTGTTTGAATAACATACTTGAGCATGATTGTATTGATTAGCAATTAAATGATTAACATGAACCTAACTATAGAACTTGAGAGTTTCAACATGCATACATGCATAACAAATAAAACTATCACATTTAAAAAAATATAAAAATAGACAACAACCATCATGAGACATATAGGGCAGGGGCTGAGACATAGAGGTTGCTCCTTTATTTATTTATTTTTAATAGGATTTTTAAGCAAACTAATAGCATATTTTATATCAAGTTGTAAGCCCATACCTTGTGTAGAAGCTTCATGCATTTCTTGGTTCGTTTCTTCATCCACATGTTCTGTAGAAGCTCCTTCCACGGTTACGCTCTTAGAATGCGTGCGCAAATTTTCTTTTCGCCTTGCCATTTCAACTGTCAAAGTGTAAAATAAAAACAAGTATATAAGCACAACAACAAGTACAAAACAAGTTGATATGAATGAAATATAATGTTGGACACATTACATAACATAACAAAAAAGAAACAAAAACAAAAACAAAAGCAGGAAGATGTAATATGAATGAAATATAATGCTGCATGTAACTAATTATTATTAACAACAAAAATACTTGTAAGAAAAAAGGAAAAAAAAAAAAAAAAAGAGAGTGGAAACAACAACAAAAATAGCCCTCCACTAATAATTCATTTGTCTGTTAGAGTTTTAATAAAGAAAATAGTAGTTTTGGTTTTGGAAGAACAGTTTATGGAGCAATCAACTTTACAATCTTTATTCTAAGACATGTAAATAAATTATAAAAAACCACCATTGAACCAATATTTTAACAAAGTATTTAGGTAACAGACTGATTAGTATAATCTCTTCAACCAAGCTAATCAAATTCAAAACCCAAATCTCATTTTAGTCCTTTAAGATAAAACCAAAAGAATTTAATTAAAAATAAATAATCTATCAAACACCAAATTTGTTTTGTAAAGAAAATATATAGTGAAACAAATAGTTCAAGGACTATGAGGAATTGGCTGCTTGGTTGAAGCTGAAGAAAGTGAAGAAAAGGAAATGCAAGAAATGAGGGTGAAAATCAGACTTCTGAACCGAGCTAATTTCCCTCTAACTTTCCTTTCCTTTCTACCATTTTCTCAGCAACCAAACACAAACCAAAACCAAGAAAAATAAATCAATTTCAAGCTCTCCATTTTCCTTTATTTTCCACTACATTGTCAGCAATGAAACACAAACCGAGACAATGATAATGCATTTGGACACATCTAACAACTCAAACCAAAAATAAAAAAAATACCCTAATCACAGGGATACCCATAAATCTAATATAAAATTTTCATTAACAAACCAATGCACATTTGAAAATCACAAACCAACACAGAGATAAATAAAAAAATAAAAAAATAGAGAGAGTGTTTGAGACAACTTACGGAGAGAGCGTTTGGTTTTTATGAGTGAAATGAGGTGGCAGCGATGAGGTGGATTAGGGTTGTTAGGTGGCGCCGACGAGGTGGATTGGGGTTGCCACTGAGTTGACGTGGTTTGGTGGTGGGGTTGTTGTGAAGGTGGTAGCAGTGGTGGGATTTTGGGTCTGCAAGGGAGAGTGAGCGAAAGAGAGAGAGAGATAGGGTTTAAAAGATAAATAGTGTTTGGGGGTCTACGAGGCAGAGTAAGAGCTAGAGAGAGAGAAAGCTGGGATTTTGGGTTTCTAAAGTGAATGAGATAGAGATACAGTGAATGAGAGATAGAGAGATACAGTGTTTTTGGCAAAAATGAAAAGCTAAAAAAAAATAAAGGGAAGATTTGGGGAGTGGCAGGGATTTAGAAGGTCTATAGCGGCTGTCTAACACCCCACTATAACTAAGGAAAAATGCTGCAAAAAGGAGTCCCTATTGCGGCAGTCATACAAAACGCCGCTATATCTACATTACTGCTGCTAAAACATATATATGGCGATAGTTTTATGTCCTGCCGCTATGGGGCGCCGTAAAAGTATATACCTATAGCGGCAGTCCCAAAAAACACCACAATAGACCTATGTAGAGTGACTGTCACCAAAAATGCCGCAATAGATGACATATAGCAGTGGTTTTTGCACCCGCCGCAAAAAAACTGCCGCAATAGTCCATTTTTTTGTAGTGTAAAGGCAAGTCGAAGTTTTATGCTTGGCAAGGAAGATTCTGTCAGGCAAAAGCTATAGAAGAAACTTGATGAAGGAAATATTGCTGAAGGCTTATAATCTAAGGCTTGGCATCAAGGTAAGTTATGTTAATCGATACGATCGTTAGTTTTAAACATAAGATAAACAAGATGATAATATATGAGCATATGCCATGGTCTATTTGGGGATGTCACATGAAACTCAAAAACTTGATCCCGAAATTCACATGTCCAAGGACTGGATTTTTCCACTACAAATTAATATGTGGCTCCAAATTAATGGCTTACCACTTTGAACACAATCAAATGTATAAGAGCAAAATGTGTTTGCAACTTTGAACAAGGTTTCTAAGAGCAACCACATCAGTCGTTGCAAATGTTTGCAAGATACAAAAAGTGCTTAATTTTATATGTTTTAACCAAAAAAACACCACATCAGTATCCAAAACTACTACACTAACCGTGCATATATGCACGGTTACTGTAACTTTACATTTAATATTTCAATATATTTTTCTCTCTCCTTCTCACCTGTGCTTTAACTCTCACCTCACTCTCTCTTTTTCTCATTTTTTTTTTCTCTCTCTGCATCAACCCTCTCAGTGTTGAGGGGATAACATCTTGGAGAGCTTCCTTGAGTAATTAATATAACATATAGAAACACACTTTAAATCAAAAGGCCTAAGCCCTATGGGTATGTGCTCAATTATGTTATATTAACTACTCATTCTTCCCATCTTTATTCAATGTGGGACTTCACTCACACGTGTAATCCAACAATCTCCCCCTCACGTGTGAGTCTGCCTCTCTATGGGTTTCAAAACCTCTCTGTGGGTCATGAACAAGTCCTACTCACTCCCCCTTGACTAATGAGCTTTTCACTTCATCAACACGTCATCCATGGGTCTTTCGTACGCCATTCATAGGAACCACGTGTCAACCCTGCACGCACATCCAGGGGAACTCTGCACGTCCATATCCATGGGAACCTCGCATCACACCATTATTTAACACCATTAGCAATATTCCAAGATCTTTGTGTGTGGGCCGTTTAGGCTTTCTCTATCCCCGCTGGGTAGGGACCATGAACACCTCACCACCTTCGCCGCACACCGCCATGGGTTCTGATACCACTTGTTGAGGGGATAAACACCTTGGGGAACTTCCTTGAGTAATTAATATAACATATAAAGACACACTTTAACCCAAAAAGCCTAAGCCCTATGGGTATGTGCTCAATTATGTTATATTAACTACTCATTCTTCCCATCTTTATTCAATATGGGACTTCACTGACACATGTAATCCAACACTCAGCTCTTTGTTTCTCTCATCTCATAAGCTTCCTCTTCCATGGCCAGACCCATAGATCAGCGAGGTTATGCATCGTGGGCATCAATTAGAGTTGGGTTGAAGGCGTCGATCAGAGCTGGGTTGAATGGGTATTTGGTTTAGACGCACCTGGGCTTTGACACAGCTTCCAAGATCGGATAGTGGGAGGCGTCGATCTTGTTGCATAGTGGCTGGGTTGGATGAATATTTGGATTTCATTGATGGTAGCTGGGTTGAATGAGTATTTGGATTTCACTAGTGGTGGCTAGGTGAATGGGTATTTGGGTGGGTTGATGATGGAGGCTAGTTGCTTGATGATGGTGGTTGAGTGGATTGATGATGGAGGCTGGTTGCTCGATGATGGTGGCTGGTGGCTCGGTGGGTTGTGTTGGGTCTGTAAGAGAAATGATAATGTAAAAAAAAAAAAAAAAATGAATATTTTATTAAATAAATTTTTAAAATAAATAGACTAATATAAATGTTTTGTAAAAATAGATGATAGTGTAAAAAAACGTGTTTTTTTTTTTTTTTTTTGGCAAAATTGACGGAAATTATACAGATGTGGTTGTTTTAATATGCTTTAGCTTTAAGTGCGGAAGTCATCATTCTCAGTGTGGGGTTCATCACTAGCCAGTAGTCAAACTTTTCTCCTTTTCCCCAGTCATTCACTCCACATTTCTCATCTCTCTTGCTTTCTCAAACACAGAAACCCCACTCAAAGCACAACACAAAAATCTCTCTCTCTTTCTCTCTCTCTCAGCCAAACCTCCCTTCCCCTCTTCTCCTATACAGCACATATACTTCACACACACACTTCCCTTCTCAATTCCAACACCCTCCCCAGCTACCAAAACACCCACATTATAGACATAGTACTCTCACAAATTAACCAAAAAAAATTAACTCTAAACAGCTTTTCCCCACCCAAGCATACCATGGACGAACCATCCCAACACGGCAACACCCACAAGAATCTCACTTCACTTACTCTCTCACAGCAACAATCCCCAGAAAAAGTTAAAGGCAGGAGGACCAAACTCCTCCCCAATTTCGGCCTGAAAGCCTAAGCCTAAACTCCGAAATTGAGGCCCATTGTTCTAAGCCGATCCAAGCTTCAAGCACAGTCCACGAGCCCTGATCCGATCCTAATCCCATAGCCCACACCAAAAGTCAGAAGCAGGCCCAAACCCAATTCCCAACTTCTAAGGTATATATGTTCCTAAATTAGATAAGTTTGACTAATGCATTATCTTTTCATACTATTATTGTTAGTAGCTCATTAAATTAAAACATGTTCAATACATATGTAATGTGTTTCTAAAGTTAGATAACTAAATTTCTTTAATTGAAGCCTTTAAAAAAATTAAAAATTTACATGAAGAATTAGAGATATAGATATTATTTTTTTTTATTCATTTTATTTTGAGAAAAAAGAATCAACACAGATTTTTGTGGTTAGGAGTTAAAAATCCTTTCTGCATAAAGCACTATCTTTTCCTTGTATTATTCTTACATTATCCGTAGCTCATTAAATTAAAGAATATTCAAATATATATATATATATATATATATATGTATGTATTCATTCTTAAAAATAGATAATTAAATCTATTTAATTGAAAATTTCTTTTTTTTTTCCAAAAGAATATATTTTTTCAATATTTTGTATTTGAAGAATTAGAGATATGGACACTATAATTTGATTCTTTATTTTTAGAATAAATGGTAATTCTAGATTTTGTGGTTAGAAGTTAGAAATCGTAACTTATTGCACTTATTATTTATGAAAAATGAAAAAAAATAAATAAATAAGGGCTTCTATAGTTTATATCTTATTGATAGCATTTGTATAAGCACATAAAGTGACATTTATTATTTAAATAATTTCAAATTGATTAAGTTTTATATGTTTCATAACTTTTAATCTGTGAGAATACTTTAACAATGTACTCTCTAATTGACAGGAAAAAAAAAAAAAAAAAAATCTTAGACAAATATAAAGTCTATAAGTTGATAAAAACATTTCAACTATATATACAAAAAATAAATATTTCAAATCATATTTGTGTGTAACAAACTGCATAAGTTATATATATGTTTGTATCTTTTATTTAAAATTTTTGTATATATTTTACTTGGTCCGTGAAAAACTTTCTAGCTCCACCACTAAGTGATTGACCATCTTTCTTTTTTTTATATTTATATATAAAAAATAAAATAAAAAGCCTTTAACTTTTTATTAATTGTTTTCTGATTGTGTAAAATTTGGGAAAAATATATATGAAGAATTTTTTTTTCTTCGGACATTCAAAAATACGACCACTAATGAAGATATTATGTCATGTAAGTATGTCTTTACCACTTTGTGGTCCTTCTAGAGCAGTAAAGTCCTATTTAGTTAAGGAGGTTATATAACTTAAGCATACTTAAAACTTAGGGTCTGTTTAGTTGTGGTATTTAAATAACAGTTTTCGTTGTTTAAATAACATAACACATATTTCTACAATACATTTTCACTCACGCTTATTTTCATAATAATTAAACGTTACTAAAACAACATTATCAAATAAGTCCTTAACTTTTTTCCGGTAAGTGCTTACCAGTACATAGCCAATAACTATGGAAATAATGATTTATTTTAGACCCCTAAACAGCTTAACTGAAATTTTTAATCAATTAAAAATTGATTCAAATATTAACTGGGTACTTACTTAATCGATGTTTTAATCACTTTGATTTTGGATAAATATATTCAAAGAATACAAAAAACATAAACCATAAATACACAGTTACACATGAGATACAACATATATTCAGAGTAGAAATCTTAAAAAGGTAAAAACAGTCTGAGGCAAACCTAGTACTCACACAACTTTCCGTACATGTAAAAGATTGTTCCGGTATAAATGATACTCACATGACTTCTAGTACATGTCGTACATGTAGTTAGACGCCATGCCTAAGTTCTTGTTCTTCTGCTAACAAATGCAGACTCTCTAATTTGACTTTTATTTATATATATATTTTTTAATTAAATATGTATGATATATAAATATTTTTTGTTATAACTTTTCATGCATTATAGAGTTGAGAAATGGAAAGTAGAAGTTCCTCCAATAGTAGAAATGGAAAGTAGAAATGGAAAATAGAAAACGTACAATAGTAGGAATATACAGCAAAACGCAGGAAATTAAATGGGAAAGTAGAAGTTCCTCCAACTAAGACTGATCCAAGCCTAGCCAGAAAAGTAAAGAACCAAGAAACTTTGTAACATTTTTTCTGTGCTTTAACGACTAGTTATAAAGCAATAGCAATGGGAACGTAGCTTCTTCAGTATAGAAATTAGATTAAAAGGAATGGGGATATACTTTCCTCAATATAGAAACCGCATGAAAATATAATTGCATGGCTAAGTGTCAGTTCCTTAAACTTAAGGCTAAAGCCTTGATTCTTTATTATTATTATTATTATTATTATTTTGAAAATCCGCTAAAACCTTGATTCTTTACTTGTCTGAGTAGCGTGAAATCACTCAGAAAAGTAAAGAATCAAGTGAGTTGAAAAAAAAAGGAGAGAGAGAGAGAGAGAGAGTGAGTTAAAGACTGATCCAGACCTAGTCACACAAGTAAAGAATTAAGATATTTGGTGACAATTAAATTCCTATGGCCAACTAAAGTCTAAAGATAGAAAATCTTTAACAATCTTTTCCCCAACTTGTAATTTGTAAACGTACGTGCCAAAATTTTATTGGAGGAACATTACACAGATATACCATTATTTAAGGGAACATTAAGTATTCTAATTACAACAGCTACATTAATAGTATGCGAAATTGTGTTCTTAAATTTATTGAAAAAAATCAAAACAAAGGTGTGAAATACTGAACCATTGCTTCTTTGTTATTAGATCCACGGTTTTTGATAACCACAGTTTTCACATTCCCTTATTTTATATTTTGGTTGGGCTGAAAAAATTTCTTGACCACAATCTGTCAACGTGTATAATATTGTGGGCTTTAGGTCTAGTTAGATTACTTGTATAGCACACATTTTTGTACTACACTCTTCTTGTACTGCACACATATGCCTCATATATAAAGGTACCCATGTATATTCTTTGATCAAGAAATACAATACTATCGCATTCAGTATTATTAACATGGTATTAGAGTCACTGCTCTGACCTTTTCTTAGCAGTCTTGTCTTTATTGGTGTTATTCCATTCTCAACATCACTTCCGCCGTCACAACAGTCGCCGCAGCCTTTTGCTGTTGAACCTCTGACGTCTTCCAGCCATTGTCTTTGGATTCTGGACTTGCAACCGCTACCGTTGAGGAGTCCCACACCGTACAAACCATTGCACGTGTCGTAACCGCCGTGAATATTGCTCCGATCACATTTCTGCAGGTATCACTAAGATCTTCTTGCTCCAATCTACACGTTGGTGGAAGATTCACAGCCATCGGAGACTGCACGCTCCCTCACGCTCCCTCACGCGCCGCCTAAAGGTTCTGCTTCAGCAATCCACGCGCCATACGCACCCCATGCGTCGTCTTAAGCTCCAGGATGACGTCACCCATGACGTCATCAATGCCATGTCAGCATCCAGTCATCTTGCTGATGTCATCTCAGCTGATATTTGACCGCGTTGACTTTGACTGTTGACTTTAACTGTTGGCTGTTGACTTTTCTTCAGGGTTGATTTTTCAGTACAAGTTCTCCTTAACCAGTTTTTCGCATAGATTTCATTTTTGCAGTATGTTTTTTCATATTGTGTCTCTAAATGGATAAAAATGATATTTTTCTTCCTCGCCCCATCAATACTATATTGGAGGAGAATAAGAATTACTTATCTTGGTCTTAAGCTATGTGCAGTTCTCTTAAGGGTCACATGCTCTGGCATTATTGTACTGATGCAATCACTATTCCTGTCAAGGGGACAAGTGAAGAAGATGCTGCCTTCCTCAGTCGCATGATTGAATGGGATAGTCGCAACCACATGATCCTCACATGGATTCGGAACACTTCTATTCCCTCAATCGCTAATCTGTTAGGCATCTTTGATGATGCAAAATTAGCATGGGATATGTTGGCCAAAAGGTACACCACTACTCATGACTCCATGAAATATTAGTTAGTGGTTGAATTGCATCAACTCAGGCAAGAACCAGGGCAATCCATCAATGACTACTATGATTAGCTTTGCTTCATTTGGGACCAAATTGACCTTTCTGATCCAATTTGGGCATGCTCAAAGGATGCTCAACAATATGCAACCATTAGAGATGAATTTCGTCTCTATGAATTCCTGATGTCACTGCATAAGGACTTTGAGCCCATCCGAGGTTAGCTTCTTAATCGCAGTCCTCCTCCCTCTCTTGATACTGCTGTAAACGAGTTGGTTAGAGAAGAAGGTCGTCTTGCAACCCTTCAAGCTCAGAATAAATTGAATGTTCTGGCTATTACTTCTTCTGCTCCTCCTATAGAGCAACCTTAGCAATAAGGTGATTCCTTTAGCTCTAGCAATCGTCGCAAGTAGACCAACAAAAAGTTCTGCAACTATTGCAAGCGTCCTGGCCACACCATTGAGACTTGTTACCGTCGCAACAAATCTACTGTTGTTGTTGCTAAAACTGAGCCTACTTCGCCGATGCCTTCCATTTCAGCTAAGTCCCAGTCTTCTTGATCCACTATCAACCTCTTCCCCACTGAACTACAGGATATCATAGCTAAAGCTGTTCGTATGGCTGGTAATGCATCTCTTTCCACTGCTCTCTCAGTTCTACCCAGTAAGTCTCAAACTTGGTTTTTTGATTCTGCCTATTGCAATCACATGACACCTCACTCGTTCTTATTCTCCAAACTTGACCTTGCACCACATCCTCTTAATATTCATATAGCTGATGGTTCCAACATGCATGGGAATAGTCTAGGTTTTGTTTCGACCTCTAACCTCTCTGTTCCTAGGGTCTTCCATGTACCTGACCTATCCTATAATTTGTGCTCTGTGGGACAATTAGCTGAACTAGGATATCGCCTTATTTTTTACTATTTTGGGTGTATTGTGCAACATCCGAGGACAGGGCAAGAGCTTGGGACTGGTCCTAGAGTTTGGCGTATGTTTCCCGTGGACAATCTTCATCTTCCACCTGTTACTCCTGTTTCTGTTGCTGTTGCAGCTGCTGCGGTTTCTTCTTTACCTTCTCTTGCACTTTGGCATTCTTGTCTTGGTCATGCACCATCTTCTCGGGTACAACAGTTAGTTTCTAAGGATCTGTTTGGTTCTGTGTCTTTGATTGTACTTCATGCCAGTTAGGAGAATAGCCAACTTTACCTTTCAATAACAGTGAATCTATCTCTAATAGTATTTTTGAGTTAATTCATTCTGATGTTTGGTGACCTTCTCCTGTTACTAGTATTGGTGGATCTCAATATTTTGTTGTTTTTATTGATGATTATTCTCATTATAGTTGGATCTTTCCTATGAAATCTCGTTCTGAAATCTTACCAATATATAGTAACTTTGCAAAAATGGTTGAAACACAATTCTCCAAACATATCAAAACTTTTCGATCTAATAATGCTCTTGAATATACTTAATATGCTTTTCAAGCTCTGTTACATTCCTATGGCACTGTACATCATCTAACATGTCCAAGTACCTCTCAGCAAAATGGTTGAGCCGAAAGAAAACTTCGTCATATTCTTGACACTATTCGTGCTCTTCTTCTTTCTGCCAAAGTTCTTACCCCATTTTAGGGTGAAGCTGCTCTTTATATTGTTCATACTATTAATTGCATTCCAAGTACTGTCAGCCTCATGAGCACAATAAACTTGAGCCTCGATCTAGACTTTATTGTTTCCTTAGTTATGGTGAAACTCAAAAAGGATATCGGTGCTATGATCCTATCTCTCATCGTCTTCGTGTTTCCCGTAATGTTGTCTTTTTGGAACACCGCTTGTTTGCTAAACTCTCTCACTTTCATTCTTCCATGACTAACTTCTCTATTTTAGAAATCTTTCTAGATGAGTCTCATGTTCCTTTTATAGATACTCTTGATCCTCCTCTGGACTTCTCTATCCAACCTCCAGATATTTTTAATGCTTCTCCTAGATAGGTTGAAGATGAACAGGTTGATGACGAGCTACCCCACCTTGATCCTGGGTCCCCTACTCCTGCTGTTAGGGACATATTTTTATGTAATTGGCATATCCTTTGACAAAACGCACTTTACTTGTATTTGGGTAAATCTAAGTAGGTTCAAGATGATTATTATAAGTAGTTAAATTGAAGACATGAAGATTACTTAAGAACTGCTCAAGAAAAGTGCAATTTGCAGGTCTTGATACCTCCTCAATAGAATCTCGATCTGTCGAGATTCATTAAAGCTCGACAGATTCCTTGATCAATCGAGCTTACGGGATTTTCAGATTATAGCCAGCAATGTTTTATTCTAAAAGGCTATTTGTTTATGGGTTTGTATAATCCTTATTAGACAAGAAAAAGCCGAAGGTTTATGTAAACCTATTTGGAATAGGAGAGCCCATTAAACTCCTATTTAAAGGAGGTGGAAAAAGAAAAACCTAACCCTAGAAAGTTTCATAAGATTTTCTTTTTTGAAACCCTAGCCTCATTCTACAGAAGAAAGAGTTCTTGCTGCGTTTCTTGTACGCCTTTGGGTTTTGTAACCAAGTAATGTCTCTTGCACCAACATTGAAGATCTTATTGGTGTTTCTATGTGAAGCTGCTGCAAATCAACTACAATAATCAAGGGGTTGCTGTGGAGTTAGTCACGTACAGGGATTCGTGCAAAGGAGTAAGGTGCGTACTGGAATCTGCGCATCAAATTGGTTAGTCACGTACTTGGGAGTCGTGCATCAAAAGGGGAACTGTCACTACAGAACAAGTCCAATTGGGTATTGGGGTAAGAGTTCAACTGTAAGTTGGTAAGGTACTTGGGATTCCTTTACTTGTAACTGCTTGTTGTGATAATAATGGAGTTTCGAGAGTGGTGACCTGAAAATCACCCGATGGGGTTTTTGCCGTTAGGGTTTTCCTCATTCGTAAACAAATCACCGTGTTATTTATTTTTCATTGCATATTTAGTTTATTAGTGATTTGTTTGTGCTGCCACGCAATTGCATGTTAATTAACTTAATTAATAAACTTGGTTAAATTAATTGGTTAATTAATCACAATGGGTCAATTCGTTTGTGGTCTATCAAGTGGTATCAGAGCAGGCACACTCTGATTAGGTTTTAATCTTAGTTGTGTGATCTATTGACCCCTGTTGTCATGGAAACTCTTGATTGTTTTGATTTGCATGATCTTATGTTGAATGATGATGATGATATTCAAGATGCCTATTGCAAGCTTTATAATTTTTGTATGAAATCTCTTAAATGTTCTACAAAATTAAAAGCTAAATTTAAAAAGGTCAAACTTGAAAAAGATGATTTGATTACAAAATTGGATGAAGTCAATAATTTGAATAAGAATTTTAAAAATCAAATTTCATCTCAAGTGGACAAAATTAAGAGTTTGGAAGAGCAACTAGTTGAATTTAAAACTAAAGTTGAAAAATTAACTAGTGCCAAACTTGTTGTTGAGCCTAACTCAAAAGAAAAAGATTTTAATATTCCCCTATTTAAAAGGAATAATGAAGAGTTGAAAGCTAATATTGCTAGGATAGACAAAGGTAAAAATTCTGATGTTAACGCTGAAATTTCTAAACCTATGTCTAAAACTCCTCCTAGGTTGAATAAAAATTCTGAATTTGTCCCCACTTATCATCATTGTCATATTGTTGGTCATATTATGCCAAATTATCCTAAGTTAAGGTCTTTGTCAACCTCTAAGGTTAGACCTCTTTCTAGGAAGTCGAGTAGCTCTAAAACTACTCATGTTTGTCACCATTGTGGTGGTTCTGGTCACACTCATCCTAATTGTTTCAAATTGTTTCCTCATAAGCAAGTGTCAAATAGGTCTCATCCTTTGTCTAAAGGCTCTATACCTATTCTTGGTGAGTTATTAAAAGTTTTGAGTTTTTTGACTCAATTTCAGGGGAATTCTAATTCCTCTATGTCCTTTAGTAGTCATACTAGGACACGTGCCTTTTCATCTTCACGGCCAAAGATTAGTGCTGTGTGGGTGATAAAGGATCCTAAGACTTAATTGTCTTTTTGTTTGTCCTCTGCTTTAATTCTTTCTATCTAAAGTTGGACTTTCTTTCTTGATTTCTTATTTATTTTTGGAACCAAGCTTTCATGCATTTGCATCTAGTTTTATGCTTTGCTTTGATAACATATTTTTGTTTGTTTATTTTCAGTTTTGTTTATTTTGTTTTTGATATAAAAATTAAAAAATAAATTGAAAAATAAAAAAAAAATACAAAAACAGTGTGTGTTTTGTGTACATTGGTACTTGTGTACCTTGGATGGCCATTGAAACAAAATTTTCTAAACTTTGTATCATTTGTAGCTTAGATGAGCATCTCTATGCACAACTAAGCAAGTGAGCTTTGTGGCTCGTGTTTGTGATGAGTGAGATTAAGTTATCTCTTGTATTTAACACTCGTATCACTCTTTTTGACAGGTAGGACTAGAAAATTCTAAGAGAAAGGCATAAATAACCATTTCGCCACTGTTGCCCGCCAATCATTAATGATATCTATATGCTTAGGCATAGCAAAAGTGTGATGTCAATGACATTTGTGTGTTTCGGCATAGCAAAATTGGAATGTCAAATATCAATGGGTATTTTTTTTCTCTCTCTTATATGCCCATGCATGATATGATTAAAAAGAAAATAAAAAGCAAAAAGATCAAAAATGCTTTAAATATGATTGCAAGTGTGTATTCTAGGAGATGTGGGAGTTATAAGATGTACCTCGAAGGTGATAGTCCCTATCAAACAGTTATGATTGTGTGTGAGTTAAAGTGATTTTCTCATATCTCAAATTGTCATAACATTTATACACTTATGCAATCTTGCAATATTTTTTATACACGACACGCAATATTCTTTGCTACTCATGATACATGTGTAGGTACAATGTGATTTGGCCATCACTAGGTTTACATGTGTTAATGTATGCTCACTAAATTGTCATGACTTGTTTTTTGAAATATAAAATCAGTTAGACTTGTTTAATGTGTGTGTGTATTTTTGGAAGATCCATGTGCTTAAAATGTTTCATTGAGAGATGATTTTGAGAGCCTATTATGTTGATTGGATCATTGTTGAGGTGCATGTTTGATTGCATTCATGTCTGTGTTTTTCTCTTCTCGAAAACTGTTTTTAAAAGCTGTCTCAACACCTCCTCGGTACCTGTCTATCTGTCGAGCTTCTCCAGCTTTTTCTTATCGCAGTCTCGACAGCTCCTCGACACCTGGTGGATCAATTGAGAATTCTTCTGTCTTCTCGATAGCTTCTCGACAGCTGGGTCGATCGATCGAGATTCTGTTCTTGTGTCTTTGCTTTGTCCCTCGATAGATCCTTGACAGCTTCATCTGTCGACGTATATTTTGCTCGACACTTGTCTCGACACCTCTCGATTCATCGGGATCCCCTTGCATTTTTTTTGTTTTGCATTTTTTTTTCCTTTGTGTCCATAGCATCTTGTTTTTCTTTTCTTGTAGGTCTATGGTTCCTTGTTCTCCTCGTTCCCTCTTTGTCAATTTTTTGTTTGTCTCTTGTCATGTCTTTTGGCTTCTTATGCCCTTTGACAATCGTGTCAAAAAGGGGGAGAAATTTGAGAATTGAATGTCATTCCTCAGGGGGAGTAATAAACTTTGGGGGAGAACTTCATGTTAAAGGAAAGAATGTTTTTAATGTAACTAACTTAGGGGGAGAGTTAGTTTGATACACTTTGATATTGATATATATTTTGTTGTGTATCTCTTGGTTTTGTAACCATTTACATACATCATGTGTTGTTTCTATATTTGATGATGTTATATGTGTTTCACTCTTTATCTCATATGTGTTGGTTCTTTTCTCTCTTTATACACATGTTTCTTGTTTATTTAACTTGTCATTTTTTTTTCCACATGGTACCTTGATGTGTTTTGTTTAGTGCCTTTCAGGAAAGACAAGTTAAAACCAAGTCAAGATTCTGAACCTTCTTCTTGTAGCAACTTCCAAGGTTCAGATCTTCTAGACTAGGCTTATTTATTTTGTAATCTTGAGTAGAATGTATTCTAGGACATTCAATGTACTCTTGTGGTTTTGTCATGGATTGCCAAAGGCGGAGATTGTTAGGGACATTTTTTTATGTAATTGGCATATCCTTTAACAAAACGCACTTTACTTGTATTTGAGTAAATCTAAGTAGGTTCAAGATGATCATTATAAGTGGTTAAATTGAAGACATGAAGATTACTCAAAAACTGCTCAAGAAAAGTGCAATTTGCAGGTCTCGATACCTCCTCGATAGAATCTCGATCTGTCGAGATTCATTAAAGCTCAACAGATTCCTCGATCAATCGAGCTTACGGGATTTTCAGATTATAGCCAGCAATTTTTTATTCTAAAAGGCTATTTGTTTATGGGTTTGTATAATCCTTATTAGACAAGGAAAAGCTAAAGGTTTATGTAAACCTATTTGGAATAGGAGAGCCCATTAAACTTCTATTTAAAGGAGGTGGAAAAAGAAAAACCTAACCCTAGAGAGCTTCATAAGGTTTTCTTTTTTGAAACCCTAGCCTTCTTCTACAGAAGAAAGAGTTCTTGCAACGTTTCTTGTACGCCTTTGGGTTTTGTAACTAAGCAAAGTCTCTTGCACCAACATTGAAGATCTTATTGGTGTTTCTATGTGAAGCTGCTGCAAATCAACTACAACAATCAAGGGGTTGCTGTGGAGTTAGTCACGTACAGGGATTCGTGCAAAGGATTAAGCCGCGTATTGGGATCCCCGCATCAAATTGGTTAGTCACGTACTTAGGAGCGATGCATTAAAAGGGGAACTATCACTACAGAACAAGTCCAATTGGATATTGGAATAAGGGTTCAACTGTAGGTTAGTAAGGTACTTGGGATTCCTTTACTTGTAACCGCTTGTTGTGATAATAGTGGAGTTTCGGGAGTAGTGACCTGAAAATCACCCGGTGGGGTTTTTGCCGTTAGGGTTTTCCTCGTTCGTAAACAAATCATCGTGTTTTTATTTTCTGTTGCATATTTAGTTTATTGGTGATTTGTTTGTGCTATCACACAATTGCATGTTAATTAACTTAATTAATAAACTTGGTTAAATTAATTGATTAATTAATCACAAGGGGTCAATTCGTTTGTGGCCTATCACCTGCTCCATCTGAAGATCCTCCACAAGACATTCCACCTCGCCACTCAACCTGGATAAGATCCATTCCTGCACATTTACTTGACTATCATTGTTACACTGCCCTTGCTACACTCCCTGAGCCTCAAATCTATCATGAGGCCTCTACAGACCCTTTTATGGCAGATTGCAATGAAAGAGGAAATTGATGCATTAACCAAAAACCATACTTGGGATCTGGTTACTCTCCTTCTTGGACAGTCTATGGTTGGTTGTAAGTGGTGCATTAACCAAAAACCATACTTGGGATCTGGTTACTCTCCTTCTTGGACAGTCTATGGTTGGTTGTACGTGGATCTATAAGATCAAGACTCGCTCTGATGGGTCCATTGAACGCTACATGGCTCGTCTTGTTGCAAAAGGTTTTACATAGGAGTATGGGATTGATTATGGGAGACTTTAGCTCTAGTTGCTCGTATCTCATCTGTTTGTGTCCTCTTAGTTGTTACCGCTGCTAGTAAATGGGACCTTTTTCAAATGGATGTTAAAAATGCCTTCCTTAATAGGATCTGAGCGAAGAAGTCTATATGCAACCTCCTCCTGGTCTTTCTATTGAAACAAACAAGGTTTGTCACCTTCAATATGCACTTTATGGCCTTAAATAAGCTCCACGAGCTTGGTTTGCCAAGTTCAGCTCCACCATCTTTCGCTTAGGTTATACTGCCAGTCCTTATAATTTTGCCTTATTTCTTCGTTGCAATGATAAAGGCACCATTTTGCTTCTCCTATATGTGGATGATATGATCATAACTGGTGATGACTTCAATGGCATTCAAGAACTCAAGGATTTTCTTAGTCAGAAGTTTGAGATGAAAGATCTTAGACATCTCAGCTATATCCTGGGTCTTGAAATCACTCATTCCACAGATGGTCTTTATATTACTCAAGCCAAGTATGCATCTGACATTTTGTCTCGAGCTAGACTTACTGACAGCAAGACCGTTGACACTCTAGTTGAACTTAATGTGCATCTGACACCCTCCGCTGGGGGGGGGGGGGGAACCATTGTTTAATCCTTCTTTTTACAGAAAATTGGTTAGCAGCCTAGTTTATCTCACAGTTACTCATCAAGACATTTCCTATGCTGTTCATTAGGTGAGCCAGTATCTGTCTGCTCCACGATCGACTCACTATGCTGCTGTTCTGCATATTCTACGATACTTGAAGGGCACTCTCTTCTATGGCCTTTTCTATTCAGCTCAGTCTCCTTTTATACTCCGTGCATTCTCTGATGTTGATTAGGCAGGAGATCCCACTGATCGTAGGTCCACTACGGGTTATTGCTTTCTTTTTGGCTCTGCTTTGATTTCTTGGCGAAGTAAGAAACAAACTTTTGTGGCCCGTTCTAGT
The DNA here is from genome assembly GCA_023736055.1 of Quercus glauca. Classification (NCBI taxonomy): domain Eukaryota; kingdom Viridiplantae; phylum Streptophyta; class Magnoliopsida; order Fagales; family Fagaceae; genus Quercus; species Quercus glauca. The sequence goes on along the minus strand of CM043318.1, from coordinate 57,293,864 downwards.
ATTGAAGTAGAATATCGTGCCCTTGCTGATACCACATCTGAGCACCTTTGGCTATGAAGGCTTCTTAAGGATTTAGGTATGTCCACATCCTCTGCTACTCCTCTTTATTGTGACAACTAGAGTGCCATTCATATTGCTCACAATGATGTCTTCCATGAACAGACTAAACACATTAAGATTGATTGTCATTTTATCCGTTATCATCTTGTCCATGGTACTCTCAAGCTCTTCTCAGTCTCCTCCAAAGATCAACTTGCTGATATCTTCACCAAGTCACATCCTAAGGGACACCTTCGTGATTTGGTTGACAACCTCAAGCTGGTCTCACATCCACCTTGAATTTGAAGGGGGCTGTTAACATGTATAATATTGTGGGCTTTAGGCCCAGTTAGATTACTTGTATAATACACATTTTTGTAATACACTATCGCATTCAATATTGCTAACACAATCAAACCGGTCTTCTTCAAGCAGGAGTTCAGCTTGGTTCAGGTTCGTATGCTGACTCATTACTACTAGATTTTAATCGCCTTTATGTACATGGATGCATGTAAAATTAACCATAATTAAACACACGTGCATATGAAATATTCATACAAGTTCGATATCATCGAATTTCATTTTTGGATTTTGTGTTGGAACTACATTTCATCTCCCTTATATATATGTATATTTGTTTCTCAAAAAAAATAAAAATAAAAAACATAAATATTTGTATGAAAATTTTCAATGAAGTTTATGAATGATTTAGTAAGTTTTGGTAAGAGAATTTGAATTATTTTCAAATGGGTTGTACAGTGGTTTAAATAATTTTTGAAGTAGTTTCAAGTGTGTAAGCTGCTTTAAATATGTGTTAGGATATATGTGATTCACTTGTTAGAAACATATGTCACGACTTTATGTAATTGGTTAATTCTTTGACATAACGCACTTTACTTGCAATTGAGTAGATCTAAGATGTGTTTAATGCTTCAAGAAACCTTGTTTCAAGTTCAAGTGTTAAAACCATGAAAGTCTGTCCAAGATTCAAGTGTAGAAAGTGCTATTCATTAAAGCTCGACAACTAGCCATCTATCCAGCCTTGAAGAGCTACTGAAGCCCGTGGCTCGACAGCAGCTCGACAGATAGGGTATTTGTTGAGGTTTATGAAGTGTAGTTTTTCAGGACTATTTTCATCCAATCCATGATTGTATGTTTGGGCTTTCTTTTCTTACAACCCTAGACATATAAAAAGGTTATTTTAAGAGCCGTCAAAGATGACACAAGTTACACAAGTGTTGAGCAAAGTTTATTCAAGTAAATTGTGACCAGAGACAGAATTTGCCCTAATTCATCTTTCTTGTGAAGAAGCTGCTGTGTTTGTACACTATAGGGTTTTGTAACCAATGAGCTTCTTGATTTTCATCATCTGGATAAACTAAAGAACTTTGTAGCTAACATCATTCTCTAGTTAATGATTGAAGTCATATACTGGGATCCGCTCAATTGGTTAGTCACGTACTAAGAGCCGTGTGTTAAAAGGAGAGATTGTCACTACAGAATAAGTCCAATTGGGTATTAGGATAAGGGTTCAACTGTAGGTTGGTATAAGGTACTAGGATTCCTTTACTTATAACTGCTTGTTGTGATAATAGTGGATTCTCGAGAGTGGTAACTTTAAAATCACCCGATAAGATTTTTGCTATGTAGGTTTTCCCCATTCGTAGACAAATCACCGTGTCAATTTATTTTTCACTGCATACTTAGTTTAATTAGTGATTTGTTTATGCTACCACGCGTTTGCATGTTAATTTGATTAATTAATAAACTTGGCTAATTAATCAATTAATTTCATCACAAAGGGTCAATACATTTTTGGCCTATCAAGTGGTATTAGAGCAGGCATACTCTGATTAGGATTAATCTTTGTGTGTAATCCATTGACCACTGTTAGTCATAGATAGAGGGCAATCTCTTATCATACCTCCTTTTTTTTATGGTATTAACTATGCATACTGTAAAGTACGCATGAAAGTTTTCTTGTAGTCTCTAGACAAAAAGGTATGACAAGCTGTAGAGATTGGCTGGACCAAGCCGAAGGAAGTGTCGACCGATTGGGATGATGCTAAGATCAAGGCAGTAAATTTCAACAGCAGAGCATTGAATGCCTTATTTAGTACGGTCACCAATAAGGAGTTCAAGAAGATATCCTTCACTAAAACTGCAAAGGAAGCATGGACCATTCTCCAGACAACCTATGAAGGAACAAAGGCTATCAAGGACTCGAAGTTTCAAAGGCTCACTACTAGCTTCGAAGAGATTAAGATGGAGGAGGATGAGTCATTCGATGAGTTCCATGCCAAGCTCAAGGACATAGTGAACTCAGTTTTTAATCTTGGAAAAACCATTCTTGAACTCAAGATTGTGAGAAAGGTGCTCAAATCTCTACCTAAGAGATTCCATACAAGATCACTGCGATCGAGGAATCAAAGGACATTGACAAGATTCCTTTGACAGAGCTGGTTGGTAATCTACAGACCTATGAGTTAGGTTTAACAAGAATTGGTAAGTCGAGTAAGGGCAAGAGCATGGCATTGAAAGCCAAGAGCAGTGATATTGATGAGTCTTCAAATGATGATGATTCTAAGATGAAGTCCTACATTACAAGACAATTTAAGAAGTTCATGAAGAATGCCAATAGGAAGGGCTTTGACAAGGATGTAGGTAATCAAGTTCTTTTTAGTTCAAGAGCCATGACAAAGGGAAGAAGAATGCTATGGATGGCGGTCAGTACACTGTTCCATTAGGACCAAAGTGCTTTGGGTGTCAAGGCTTCGATCATATGAAACAAGAGTGCCCCACATATCTCAAGACCATTGGGAAAAGCAAGGCACTTACTGCTACATTAAGCGACACCGAGCCTGAAGATGATTCTGACAATGAGGACGACGAAATCCTGAATGCCTTCACTGCCACTGTCAATCCTACTGAGGGGATTGTTGAAGATGTGAATGAAGAAGAGGAATTGGTGGAGTCCAAGTTTGAGAAGATGGATGTACAAAATGAAATCCACACAGCCTATGCAAAGTTATACAAGGTCTCAGAAAAGCACGAGAAGTTGTATAGGTTGACCACCAAGAAGGTTGAGGCAGAACTGTTCCAAGTCAGAGCTCAGCTGGAAAGGACTTCAAGCACTAAGTTCGATGAAATGCTTAGTCTTCATAAATCTGCTTCCAATCGAACCGGTTTAGAGTATAATTTCTCTTCTCCTAGTATTGCTTCTACTAATGCTACTATTTTTGTTCCTCCTACTAATAATGTTGAAATTGAAAACACTAATGTCAAAACTGATTTAGCTAGTGAGAATATAGACAAAGGTAAATCTATCTTAGGAGCACCCCTTAAGCAGGATAAGAAAGAAGTTAAAAACCCTAGGGCTAAGAAGGCTAACTCTCAAAAGTCTAAACAAAAGAAGCAGCATCTCTGTCATCACTGTAGAGCAGCCGATCATACTCGACCTAATTACTATAAGTGGTTAGCCACTTAACAGAGCAACGGCATGATCGCTTCGGGAAACCAAAATCAGTTTTCATCCTCTTTTACTCCCCTTGGATATCTTCTCAAAGCCCTCATGTTCCTTTCGAACTTGAATGGTTTCAATTCTTCTCCCTCATAGCCGGATCAAGGATTTGCTAGACGGAAAGGTTCTTCCAAGGTGTGGAAGGAAAAGGGCTCCAAGTGATTTTGTCACTTTTTCTCTCTCTCCCCTTTTTTTTGTTTTTTTGTTTTTTGTTTTTTGTTTTTGTTTTTTGTTTTTTTTTTGCATTACTTGTGTGTTTTGCTTTACTATTTTGAGTCAGTCTAGTTTTATGCTTTGCTTTGTTTAACATGTTTTTGCTTGTTTTCAGTTTTGTTTATTTTGTTTTGATATAAAAATATAAAAAAAATTGAAAAATAAAAAAAATACAAAAACAGTGTGTGTTTTATGTACATTGGTACTTGTGTACCTTTGATGGCCATTGAAACAAAATTTTCTAAACTTTGTATCTTTTGTAACTTAGATGAGCATCTCTATGCACAACTAAGCAAGTGAGCTTTGTGGCTCATGTTTGTGATGAGTAAGATTAAGTAATCTTTTGTATTTAACACTTGTATCACTCTTTTTTACGGGAAGGACTAGAAAATCCTAAAAGAAAGGCATAAATAACCATCTCACCACTGTTGCCCGCAAATCATGAAATGACATCTGTATGCTTTGGCATAGTAAAATTGGAATGTCAAATGCTTAACATCATTGGATATTTCTTTTCTTTCTCTTATATGCCCATGCATGATTTGCTTAAAAAGAAAGATATGCAAAGAAAAATAAAAAGCAAAAAGATCAAAATGCTTTATATATGATTTTAAGCGTGTATTTTAGGAGATGAGGGAGTTATAGGATGTTCCTCGAAAGTGATAGTCCCTATCAAAAAGTTATGATTGTGTGTGAGTTAAAGTGATTTTCTCATATCTCAAATCGTCATAACATGTATACACTCAACATGCAATATTCTTTGCTACTCTTGATACATGTGTAGGTACAATGTGATTTGGTCATCACAAGGTTTACATGTGTTAAATGCTCAGTAAATTGTCTTGACTTGTTTTTGAAATATAAAATTGGTTAGACTTGTTTAGTGTGTGTGTTTTTTTTGGGATCTAAATGCTTATCAATTTTATTGTTGAGAGATGATTTTGAGAGTTCAAAATGTTGTTTGGATCATTGGTTGAATTGCATGATTGATTGCATTCATAGCTATGTTTTTCTCTTCTTGAAAAACTGTTTTTAAGCAATCTCGATAGCTTCTCGATACCTCTTGATACCTAGCCTATCTGTCGAGCTCTTCAGTTGCTTTTTATCGCAATCTCGACACCTCTCGATTGCTAGGTGGATCAATCGAGAAAGTTTCTATCCCCTTGATAGCTCCTCGATCCATCGAGCTTGTTTTGCTATGGACACCTCTAGACACCTGCTCGATAGCTGCATTTGTCAAAGCTTTTAAAGCTTGACACCTTTCTCGACACCTCTCGACACCTCTATCTGTCGAGATTTACTGAACTTCTATATAAGGGTTCAGTGTAATTCGGACTTCATTTCGCTCAATCTCTCTCGATCTGTCCATGTCTTTTCACCTCCCAAACCTCTTTCACTCACTTTAAACCTCTTCCTCAAAGTGTTTTCGGCCTAGTTCAAGTTATTTTTCACTTGGTGAGTGTCTTAATCCCTCATATTCATGCATTACATGATTTTTTAACCTAAGTTTTTGGGGGTTTTTGAAAATTTTGGGGTCTTTCAAAATTGTTAAAGTTGTTGTGAAATTTTTAGGTTAGTTTTTGTGAAAATGGTTTAAAATCTTCATGCATTGCATCCCATGTGCATTATAACTACATTTTCATGCATTTAGATGTGTATTATATATGTTAACTGCGTGTGTGCTGATAGGATTGGATTGGGCTGAGCCTATGATGCAATTATCTTTACACGTCACATGCTCATGCATTTTCATGCATACGTCCTTTACATTCAATATATGTTTTTTTTATATACTTGAACTGTTTTGGGGCTTTTTTGAGTATTTCTTTCTTCCCCCCCCCCCCCCCTCTCTCACTCTCTAATTTACGTTAGTGCGTCATAGCACCAAAATGTAAGTCTACTCCGTCCCGAAACCCTTTTCGTTTTGGGGCATCTTCGTCTTCTGATCCTACCCCCTCTTCTATTTGGTTTCGTGATGAGGATGCCCGAAAGGACTTGTTTGAGAACTTCTCTAGACGAGGCATTCATTCGGAATGCCAAGTTATCTTGTCGGACTTCTCTGACACTGACCTACTCACTGTCATTCGTAGTCGGGGTTGGGAGTCACTGTGTGACATCCCAATCACCTGTCCTTCCATACTGATTCAGGAGTTTTACTCCAACATGCATGGACTGGATTATTCTGTACCTCTCTTTGTTACTCGCGTTCGAGGTACATGCATAGTTGTCACTCCGGATATTGTATCTGAGGTGCTCCATGTTCTGAGGGTAGAGAACCATGACTACCTCGATTGTAAGCGTCTGAGGACTGTGTCTAAAGACGAGTTGATTTCTGCTTTTTGCGAGCACCCTTCTGATTGGGGTGATCGTCAGTTTACTCCATATACGACCTTTGCTAAAGGTCCTAGATTCATGGACATGGCTATGGCTTTTGTTCTTCATCCTCTTTCTAATTATAACTCTATTACTAAGCCTCGTGCTCGATTTTTTATTTTTTTGTTAGAGCATCTCACTGTAGATTTTCCCTCTCATTTCATTCTTTCTATCATAGATGTCTATAGGGATACAACGACCCGTGATAAGCTCATCTTTCCTTTAGTTATCACGAGGATCTTATGCCATTTTTCCATTCCCTTTCCCGTTTTTGACCACTTCCCCATTATGTGTGCCATTGATGCCACTACCGTTAAACGGAGCGAGGTGCAGTCTCAATCGAGGCAGTTCGGTATGGCAGCTCCTCTCACCCTCCATCCACTTCCGCTCCCTCTACTTTAGCGAGAGGTGTGACTCTAGACGCGATCATGGCACAGCTTTAGAGCATGGATGCTCGCCTTGATACACTCTCTATTGAGTTGTATCAGGTGAATATCCGTGTAGGCCGTATTGCTAGATGGCAGGCTCGCCTTGGTGGCTTTGTGGAGTCTCCCTCTCCTCCTCCCGAGGCGTCTGAGGACAATGATGGTTTCGATGACGACGACGACGATGATGAGGATGGAGATGCTAGCTCTTCCAGCTCTGATGAGATGTCTACTTGACACTCTTACCCTTTGTCACATGTGACAAAAAAAGGGAGTAGTTTTGGTCATGAGAGTAGTCATACTTAGGGGGAGAGTTAGTATAGGAGATTTTTGTTAGGGAGAGTGTGTATATTGAGGGATGTAGTGAGGACTTGATGTATTTTTTTTCTTTTCTTTCTATTTTAGATACATCATATCTTGTATATTGGTCTTGTGACCATTTTGATATACATTGTACTTATATTTTTTTTTTTTATATTGATGTACATTTTTCTTTTCACCTATCTTTCTATGTGTTGTTGTTTTTTTTTCTTTCTTTATACACATGTTTCTTATACTTGTATGCAATCTATTATTTCTGTTTCACACTAAGATACTGTGATGAGTTTTGTTTAAAGTGTTTCAGAAATATAGGTTGTCAAAGTCTTTCTTGCCATAGACTCTCTTCTTGCAAAGTTTTTCAAGAATTTGTGCTTGGATAGATTTTATTATATTCAACAAGTGAATATGAGTTGAGTGATTTATGGCTTCTCTCATATCTCATTTGTTTGTTGTGGTTTTGTCATGGATTGCCAAAGGGGGAGATTATTAGAACATATGTGATTCATTTGTTAGGAACATATGTCACTACTTTATGTAATTGGCTAATTTTTTGACAAAACGCACTTTACTTATAATTTGGTAGATCTAGGATGTGTTTAATACTTCAAGAAATCTTGTTTCAAGTTCAAGTGTTAAAGCCATGAAAGTTTGTCCAAGATTCAAGTGCAGAAGTGCTGTTCATTACAGCTTGACAGCTAGCCATCTATCGAGCCTTAAAGAGCTATTGAAGCCCGTGGCTTGACAGCAACTTGACAAATAGGGTATCTGTCGAGGTTTATGAAGTACAATTTTTCATGACTATTTACATCCAATCCAGTTTGAGCTTTCTTTTCTCACAACCCTAGACATATAAAAAGATTATTTTAAGGGCCGTCAAAGGTGACATAAGTTGTATAAGTATTGAGCAAAGTTTGTTCAAGCAAATTGTGACCGGAGACAGAATTTGCTCTAGTTCATCTTTCTTGTGAAAAAGCTACTGTGTTTGTACACTGTAGGGTTTTGTAACCAAGGAGCTTCTTGATTTTCATTGTCTGGATAAACTGAAAAATTTTGCAGCCAACATCCTTCTCTAGTTGGTGATTGAAGTCGCGTACTAGGATTCGCGCAATTGGTTAGTCACGTACTGGGAGTCGTGTATTAAAAGGAGAGATTGTCACTATAGAACAAGTCCAATTAGGTATTGGGGGAAGGGTTCAACTATAGGTTGGTATAAGGTACTGGGATTCTTTTACTTGTACCTGCTTTCTGTGATAATAGTTGATTCTCGGGAGTGGTGACCTTAAAATCACCCGATGGGGTTTTTGCCGTGTAGGTTTTCCCCATTCGTAAACAAATCACCGTATCAATTTATTTTCCGCTACATACTTAGTTTAATTGGTGATTTGTTTGTGCTACCATGCAGTTGCATGTTAATTTGATTAATTAATAAACTTGGCTAATTAATCAATTAATTTCATCATAAGAGGTCAATACGTTTTTGGCCTATTAATATGGATTAGAAGTAGTTTTATATGAATAAAAATCAACTGTTTCAATTTGTGTTGATTTAAAATCACGCGTGGAAAGTTTTAAAGTGGGATATATAATTTCTATTCCTTTTATAGAATGAGCTTGAATTAGTTTTAAATTGGAAGGATAATTAAAACAAAATTAATCTAATTTGAGACTCTTGGCCAAAATTATAGTGTTTAACTTAAGAGTAATGTCACGTCCACAATATTTTTACAATAATTTTTAAATAAGTCTATAATTTTTTTATAATAATTTTTAAATAAATCTTAAGAAATAAGTTGTTACTAATTCTAATATGCATTTTTTATGAATGTTATCTTATATTCTTAAATTTTTATATATTTAGTTATTTTTATAATTGATTTTTTTTTGATAAAATTTTTATGATTGGTTTAATTTTCTTGTTTCTTTATATATTTACTAGACCATTAGAATTAATTTTTCATGTTTATATATGACAGTTGTATACAGTTTTGTGTGTACGTGTGTGTAAAATTATTGGACTAGAACAATATCAAAAACGGATTATACCCGAACTCATCCAACTTGTTACCAAAGTCCTAACACCATTTACATTTATTTGACAGATTAAAGATGGAAACAAGTTCTGCCTCAAGGAGGGCAGCTGTTAGTGAAGTTCTTGACGGAGACAATTATTTTGTTTGCAGGGTTCAATTGAGAAACTATTTGATGGTTCATGATCTTTGGGACATTGTTAAAGCTACCAACGAAGCTTCTAAATCAGAAAATGATGAAACTGCTTCTAAGGCATGGACCCAGAAGAATATCATGGCTTTGCACATGATCCAGATTTTATGCGGGCAACGCATATGTTTAGTGATTAGTCTGATTGCTTCGGCCAAAATTGCTTGGGATACATTGGAAGAAATATGTTGCATCCCCAAAAATGTTTATGAAGGTCTCTCTCTCTCTCTAAAATGCACAAATTCAAACATTTTATACGTAAAAGAGGCATACATATATAGGGTGTGGAAGATATGATAAACATACAAAAAAAAGAGTCCTAAAAGACCGAACAGATGCTAGGAATAAATAAATAAATATGAAATACATAATCATCACGCTTTTCCTTCTCCCCCTCTGTCTCACTCTCACATCCCGATGCCACCACCCGTGTACACCGGCAGTATATATTTACCGAAGCAAAGCCAAATCCATGATTTGAAAACCATTGCATTCAAAGAATACCCTAATCAATAATTAATAATTATGTGAGTCCCCATCATATCATGCCTTGGTATATTAAAGATTGTCATGTAGCCAAGAATTTTGTTGCTCTGGCACCTTCTAATATTTCTTACCAAGAAGTCTAAAATTTATATCCCCTATCCTCAACTATTGAAATATCAGAAAGAGAGAGGGAAAAAAAAAAAAAATTGCCATAGAGGTATAGAGCCTTGTTTATACATTGCTTCAAGCTTGGAGATTTTAGGTTTTAAGCTGAATTTTTTGGGTGATGACAGGGTTCACCATGTAATGGTGTCTATTTTCAAAACGAATAAAATAATTTTTTCCTTCTCTCTCTCCCCCAATATTTTTCTCTCTTTATATATATATATATATATATATATATATATATATCTAATTCTAAAGGGAAAAAAGATTATATACATTAAAATTGCAAATTCATGAAAATCCTTGCCTTGATTAACTGCTTTTATGAGGCATGAAGTAGCATCTGCACTTTTAGATTTCACTATGATTAATGCTACATGCACAAGAAAAATTGACAACTTTTTTTTACACTTGTTGAGTTGACAAGCTTTTACTTGTTTTCATTTAGCCTTACTACTAACATCATTATTTTACCTACTGCTAACATTCTATAATATAAACAAATGTACAGTTTTTTGAAATTTTTTGTACCTATAGACATTCTCTTTCTTTTTTGTCCTTCATCCCAATATATGTATATATAAAAGATTTACATATCAGTTTGTTTCCTAACCTTTACTCCTTGTTTTAAAATGGTCCCTAATTTTAATTTGTCATTTTAATTCTAAACCTTTTGCTCATGTATAAAAATAGATCGCTAAATTATATTATGAAGATTCTCAGTCTCAAAAATATGAGGAGAGAAGCTAAGATTAGGTAAAAACTTAGAGCAAGATTGATTGAAATGTAATATAATTATAGGCTATACGATTAAGGTATTTTGAAGAGTTTAATTGCATCAGAGTCAATTTTTTACGTGAGAACGATATATTTAATTGCTGCTATTCTTTCAGCTTCTGAAGAAAATTATGTGGCTTGGACCAATCGGATGAAAACATATTTTATGGATAAAGATCTTTGGGACATTGTTGAAGCAACCACCAAATCTCCTATGCCTGAAGGTGATGAAATTGCTTTTAAGGCATGGAGCAAGAAGAATGCATCGGCTTTATATTTGATCAGGGAATCGTGTGGCTCAAACAAATTTCCTCTTATAGGGAAGATTAGAGAGGCCAAAAAGGCCTGGGATACTTTGGCAGAAAGGTCCAAGCCTGGTACTGACTCAACCCTCTCTCCTTTCTATGGAAAATACACAAATTCAAACGTTCTAAAATAAGCTTAAAGTCTGCAAGATGATGATAAATTTATTTAAAATAAATATAGAATATAAAAAACCTTAAAACCTTTGTATGCATTAGTTCGCAAGGGGACAAAAAAAAATGTTCAATTATCATGTTGGTACCTAATATTTGTCCTATATGTCAAACTAGTCCTTTAACTTTTCAAGTGTCAGTTTAGTCATTCACATTTTAATATTAAATGTAAGTTTCGATTTCCATAAAAATTAAAATAAAATTAAAAAAAACTGACATTTCCCTTATATATTAAATTATCATAATTGACAAATTCACTTGCTTGATTAATGTAATGACATATAAAACAAGATTTATTTATTTTTTTAAATTTCCAATTATAAAAATTATTTAAATTTAAATTAATACATCATAAAAATGGCTCCAATATGTTTATCTATTGGAGAAGAAGCTTGTGACTCGACTATTTGCAAAACCTAGAGATAGTCCTCCTCTGCCCAGTTTTGACCCATCCAAGAAATGTGAGCACCATTTTGGGGCCGAAGGGCACACCTTGGAAGAATGCGTGCATTTGAGACATCAAGTTTAAGATCTCATCAACAACAAGCTAGTATAGTTCGACAACACAATTGGGCTAAATGTCATCACCAATCCCTTGCCTCCTCATCCGAAAGGGAATGTGAACACTATCTCTACAGTGGAGGAGAGGATCCTAGATTTCTCATCTCCCTCATTCCCTTGGATAGCCATGTTGTGGGCTCTAGCCCAAGAAAGTCATATTGTTCTAGAGAACATAGGAGCACCAGGATTTGACTGGGAAATTTGCTCATTCTGTGGCAATGGGACTAACATGCCATATTCGATTGTAGAGTGCTCAGGACACAAGTTCAGAGCATAGCCAACCGTGCATTATTTGGATCGAAAGAGAGGTCGTATGGAGGAGTGATTGCATGGTAGCTAGCCCATGCCCTTCAAATACCCAAGCGGGAACTAGCCATAACACTATGTCAATAGGATCAAGGAAAGACTGGGATGAGTACTTACAAGAGTGCCTTTGTAAGGATCCTCCAGGGATAAGGAAGCCATCTCCTTCGACTTCGGTCGTAACCAAAGAGATTATAGAATCACCTGTGGATTTAGAAGTGCCAACTCTAAAGAAAGGGACTTACCATAAATGCCTCCCTCTTCATGTTTAGAAGAAGGTCATCATCTCCCCACTACTCCTAATGCCTTATGTCTTTAGGAAGAAGCAAAGCCTTGCCCACGCACTCGGCCACGTGGCCCTTATGACCTTTCCTCCATAACCTAGCCCTTTCTGTCTCGGGAAGAGGGTCTCCATCCACCATGAATGCTCTGATATAAGTAGGGGCTCCTAATTCCATAGGAGCACCTTCCTCTTGAGTAGGGGAAAACCCTCTACATCAAAAGGTAGTGCCCTGGAACTTGAGCTTCCCCTAGCGCCCTTTTAATGCTTTCTCCCACCTTGTAACCCACGAGATGAAGTTGCAAGAGCTAGGGTAGCCCAAGGAGTAAGTAGAGCAAGAGGAATTCAGGCTTGAGAAGCAGGAGGGGGATCTGGGCCCTAGTAGGTGGGGGTGTGTCCAAGATTTGGTTAAGGGAGACCGTGCTCCGTTGATAAGACATGTCTATAGGAACTTCTTCAACCATGATGGAAGGCTCGGTCTTAAGGTTTTGTTGCTTGGAAACAATGTTAGTGGAAGAAGAGTTACCTATCTTTCTTCTTCTCTAAGGTTTATCAATCAGGATGGCTACAGTGATGCCAAGATCTTCGGCATAAAAGGAGGAGGAGATCTACTGCGTATTTGATCCTTGGTCCTCCGCACAATCTCTATGGGGTATAACATGTATCCTTTAACTCGAACATCAATATAGGAAAGCCAAGGGCCTTTGTCCTTGATCGTTTTACTGGTGTTCTGAAAACTCTAGTACACGTGAGTGTATCCGAGGATAAGGTGAGCTGCTTGTAATTAACCATTTGAGTAGGTGTAGATTAGAGATCTCAGAAGCCTGTTCAGCTTGATGGAATTAACCAATTGCTTTCTCTTCTAGAAAGCATATTCCTCTGAAAACAACAAATGAAGAAAAGGTGGATTAAGTAGAGGAAAGAACTAAAGACAGAAAAAACTCTTTGAAAAGAGCCTAGTACTTCTACCCACCTGTTCTACCTAAGGAAATTGGGCATGAGAGTCCGTTAGGGTGCCATTTCCCCATGGTTAAAAGATAATTCCCCTCTATTTCTTTATTTGAGTTTGGGAGATAGGAGATGAGCCTCACTTCCCCGTGATTGGTCTTAAAGTAAAACCTCGAGGTTTTGCTATCTCGAAAGCAATACACATAATTAATGTCGTGCTCAATAAGATTGAGATAGAGTCTCCTAATGAGCTCAGCTACATTACTAACTACTCTAAATGTGTTGGGAGTGCATTGATCCGATCAAACATTGAAATGCCTTAAAAAATTTGTTAGGAGATTGCTCATAGGAATCTTAACTTCCCCCTCTACAAATGCAACCAGTGAGATAACCACCTTCCCTTCCCCTTTTACAAAATCCATCTCTAGCTCAGGGTAGTAACTCACCCCAACATCGTCAGGAATCTCATACACCCTCCTAAACCTAAATAATCCCTCAGGCGTATCTACCAAATATTTAAATTCACCCATCTCTTCTCTACCCAAACAAACAATAATGCTTAGAAAGGGAAATGAAAGGAAAGAGAAGAAAGTGGAGAAAAGACTTACTAATTGGGAAGATTGAAATGAAGCACTATGGGAAGCTCAAATATGCCAAGAGCTCTCTTTTACTCTCAAGAAGGTAGAAGAAAGTGAAGGAAATGGAAACCCAGAATCAGGTCTAAGCATTCCCTTTATAAAATGGGGAGGGAGGAGCAGGAAACGATGAGAGTGGCTCTTGGTTTCCCGCACCTCCTCAATTCCCTAAACACCAATCTTGCCACTTAAAACCACATGTCTCATTCATCGAAGAACAATGAAACCGGTCACGTCTGGAGCATTTATTGCATGACTATGCCCCCTCCCATCAATGATAGTTAATGATTACCCTATATCTTGAGACACAGTCCCTACCTCATCATTAATGAAGAAGAGATCATGGGGGGCTAATTTGGGGGGATGATTGCAAGCTTGACCCAAGGATTGAGGCCCAAGAGACAAACCTAAGAGATGGGCTCAGCCTAAAGTATGGCAGTAAGAAAAATAGCCTACTAAGTAGAAATAAGCCATCCATGCCTACCATTGTGGAAATCCAAAGCAACTTCCTTCCCCTGGGTCAATTATCGAGGTGACATGCAAAAACCTCTGTGGCAAGAGAGAGGGTGTCGGAAAAATTAGAGAGAAGAAGTGTAGACAAGAACAAGAGAGAGAAAATGAATATATATATATATATATATATATAGAGAGAGAGAGAGAGAAAGAGAGAGAGAGAGAGAGAGAGAGTTCTTATGGTTTTTAGTTACAGAATCCACCCCATGTATCCAGGGAATTTCATTCCCAAGCATTTATATATGTTTGATTCTTCGGTCACTTTTCATCTATAATTTATTGCTTAGACTTCCCATTAAGGATATTTTGCCTCCCTTTAGAAATTAGTTGTGCAGATCTTATTACAACCTCAACGAAAAGTTGTTGATTGTTTTTGACCCCCACTATCATATAATTTAAAATAATGTTTTAATTATCTATTTATTATTCAAGTATAATTATATTATTGATTTAAAAAGAAAAATTACATGTAATTTTTTATTAAGTTGCGCATCACATAAGAATAATATTAGTTATATATATATATATATATATATATGTGGGTGAGAAAGCCCAACACCATATGTTGGGCCTGAGGCCCAGTTTGAATACAACTTCCTGTCCGAAGAGATTAAAAGGATCAACGCTTTGCCATCCTGGTGAGAATGCAACCAATAAGGGACAAATGTTGTGTCCGAAGACAACCTGGCCGGTCCGAAGAGATTCTACTCAACGGATCTCCAGAGAACTTGATCAAGTAGATACGCTGAAGATTCCCCTGTAAGGGTCGAGCTTTGGGCATGCCTAACTGCGTGGATATCATGAAATATCTTACAGATAAAGCTGCCACCACTACATTTAATGCACTGCAACAACTTTCCTGGCCGCATTTATGTGGAGAAGACACCTGAACAGTGCATCCTCAACCACCACCACTCACTGCAGGTTAAAGCAAACTTCTGATGTGACTAATACTCAAGTGGACGCCTAGATAAAGGACAAGTGTGCGGTGAAGATGAGAAAAAAGGTGTATATATAAGGGAAACAGGCCTCACGGAAGGGAGGAGAGAAAAAATTGTATTCACTAAGTTTTTAAATGTTAAGCCTCTTCGGACAAAAGAGATTCTTGTTAAACGCTAGTCTGAATGTCCACAAGCCCGCCTATTCGTATGAACCGTTGCTAAATCCATAACCAGCCCAGTTGTTTAACCCATTCTCTACAAATTTATTGTTGGGAATTTGTTGGGCTCTCACTACAAAAAGTTGGTATCTGGCCCAACAAATTTGAACCCTATAATATATATATATTAGATGAGAGGGAAAGGTAAGATTAGAGCATTCATTGTGGTGGTGCTAAAAAATTTAGCTTTTAGCACCTCAAAAAGCTATTTTATTTATTTTACCACCTTACTTTACAATACTCCCAAAATCTATGATTCTATTTTTACATTCATCCTGTTAAAATTAAAAAAATAAAAATAAAAATAAAAATAAAAACACCAAAAAAAACTATAGTTACTAGCCATAGCCACCTCCATCACCCATGACCACCACTGTGGCAACCACAACACAACAAAGAAAAAAGAACCAAAAAAAAGGAAAAAACAAAACCACAACCAGACACCCATCATCATAAGCCACCACAAACAACCATGACAATCCCCCATTACAACCACAACCACAACCCACTGCCATAACCAAAATCCACAAAACCCAAAGTCACTACCAGACACGACAACTCATCATCACAACCACAATCACAAACCATGAAACCCATAGCCAAAACCCACTGCGAAAGCCAAAATCATCCACCACCACCACCACCACCATATGAACACATACACAAAAAAAAAAAACCTAATCACAACCAACACACCCAAATTTCAATCTCAATCATGATCATCATAGCCAAGAGAGAAGAGAGATGGACTCAAGTGCCATGATGGAATTGGTCATCCACGGTGGCAAAGTGGAGATGAGTTAAAGAGAAGGAATAGAAAGGAGGGGTGAGGTGGAGAGATGGAGAGATAAAGCAAAGAAGAGAGAAGAGATCGAGCGAGAGAGAGAGAGAGAGAAGCCTTGGTGTTGGTAGCAACAACAAAGTGGTGAAGAAAGACACTTGAGGAGGAGAAAGATGGAGAGACAAAGTAAAGGAGAAATGAGAGATGAGAGAGAAGAAACTAAGAAAGAGTGTGCCAAGCATGAGAGAAACAAAGAAATAAATAAAACTTTAGTAGCATGTTGCTGCAATAACCTGGTACTAGTACTAGGTTACGTACTGTAGAAATTTGCTAAAAGTTTTTAGCTTTGGCACTATTGGTAAAAGACTTTCTTTTGGTGTTTGAGTTAATAAAATAGCTAAAAAGCTATTTTTCATCACCATTGTGATTGCTCTAAAGAGAAAACAGTAACAACGTAATAGCTTTTACTGTAATCGTATTTTTGGTATTTAAAAAAATTTATATAACACCCTACCAACCTTCACATGTCCATATATAAGGGTGACATACTAAAGTAACCATATCGAAATTTGAAAAAATTTTGTAATAAAATTTAAAGGACGTCAAATTATTTTAGGATAGTTCTAATATAGAGGTAATTACATTAAACCCACTTGTGGTTTGGGTGAAAATCACTTTGCCTACCCATGGTTTGAAAAGTGTCACTTAACCACCTGAGGTATATGTTCCGTTTGATTTTGCGTAACCCACCTTTGTTAAAATCAAGGGTAAATAGGTATTTTTGCTCAAATTTTATGTCTTTCTCCTCCCAAAACAAAAAAATAGCACAAAAATGCAAGAGAAACAAGATCAAAAGGGAGGGTTTTGTGAAAATTTATCTCACTCTTTCTTTCCTCTTCTCAGTCAAACTTCCTCTCAATTCTCAGAACTCTTCACCAGAGTGGGTCTACCAACGTGGGACGTGGGCATTTGGTAGATTGTGGTGTTGAGATCGATGTGCATGGGGTGGTGGAAAAGGGAGGGTTTTGTCAAAATTTATCTCACTCTTTCTTTCCTCTTCTCAGTCAAACTCCCTCTCAATTCTCAAAACTCTTCACCAGAGTGGGTCTACCGGTGTGGGACATGGGCGGTTGGCAGAACGTGGTGTTAAGATCGGCGTGCATGGGGTTGTGGAGATGTGGCAAATTGGTGTCTCGTGGTGGCATTGGTTGCCGGGTTTGGTATAGTGGTGGGTTGTGGTTTGGGTATGCGATCCGTGTCGTGGTGGTTGCTAGGCTTGGTTCATGTGTTTGCTTTAAGTTTCAGTGATTGCTGAGATTTTTTTTTTTTTTTTTTTTTTTCGGAATTTTGTTTGAGTTTTGGTTGCTGGGATTGTTTTTGCTGGAGAAAGAATTTAAATAAAAACAAAAATAATTCTACACAAGATCCAACCCATCCACAGTAAAGTTGAAAAGAAAATGAAAAGTTAAAAGAAAGAAATGGAAGTGAAAAAGAAGAAGAAACATAACTCAAAACCCATATCCAACCCAACGTCATGCTCCTCCTTAAAACCCAAACCTAATCCAACACCGTGCTCCTCCTCAAAACCCATACCCAACCAACACAGCCAACTCGTGCTCCTCCGCAGTCATCACCCAAGCCACCACGACCTAAAGCTACCAACAATCTGAACTGGAGTGTGAGAGATGAGAGAGACATGGACAGAACAGAGAGAGAGAGAGGGGCAGAAAGAGCGTGAGGAATAACTTAATGTATAGAGAAGAAAATAAGTTAATGGGTTAAGTAAAATTTTCCTTTTGGGTTATTTTCTTTTGAGTGTGTTACAAAAATATAGTTTGTGATTTATTGGAGTTCTTGAGACAAGTTTCTAAATTCTTACGAATAACATCTTTTGATCTTATTTTCTCTTGTTTTAGTGTCTTTTTTTTTTTTTTTTTTTTTTGGAGGAGAGAGACATAAAATTTGAGCAAAAATACCTATTTACCCATGATTTTAACGGAGGTGGGTTATAGAAAACAAACGAAACATACTATAAGTGGTTAAGTGACACTTTTCAAACCATGGGTAGATAAAGTGATTTACGCCCAAACCACAAGTGGGTTATGTGTAATTACCCCTATAATATATACATGAAGGAATATGTACAGTTCGGTTCAAGATTTTAGAAAACTTTGAAAAATATAACACGAAAAAAAAAAAAAAAGACACTTATATAAAGGTATATTATGAATTTATACGAAGAAATTCAAAAGAATGGTTATATATTAGTAGCACTAGTTATAAGCCTATTCACTGCACATTGCACTGTTTTATTTTAGAGTTTCTTTTATAGTAATAAATTCATGGTATTATCATTGTGATAAATGGAACCCTTAATTGTTACTTAAAAATATTAATAAGAAGTAACAATTGTAAGTAATTAAAAAAAAAAAACTATAACCAAGGAAAGCAAAATCATTGCTTTTGCTTCCAACCTTTGCAAATTTATAAAATATACATTTTTTATTTTTATTTTTATAATTTGATAGTTCCTCGAGAAATTAGAAGAAAAAAAAAAATCAATCTTTGGCTATAAAAAGACCGTTCAACCTTAAATTATTTTTATTTTTATTTTTATGTATAATTCGATAGTTACAATGGGAATGAGGTTTTTGAACTCTAGATGTCATGTATATACTAAAAGTCACCAATCAATTGAATTACAAAGTTCTTAGGCAACCTTAATTCTAATTACAAAGAAAGAAATGTTAGAACATATGTGATTCACATGTTAAGAACATATGTCATACTTTTATGTAGTTGGCTAATCCTTTGACAAAACGCCTTTACTTGTATTTGGGTAGATTTAGGATGTGTTGAAATACTTCAAGAAACCATGTTTCAAGATCAAGTATTGTAGCCTTCAAGTCTGTTCAAGAAAACAAGCTGAAAGTGCAAATTCATTAAAGCTCAACAGCTGCATTTATCGAGCATCAGTAAAGCTGTTCAAGCCCGTAAGCTCGACACCTTCTCGACAGCTTCTATTTTTCAAGGTTTATAAAATCAGAATCTCTGATCTGATTTCTTGGGATCCGTGAATGTGTCTTTGGGCCTTCTTTTCTCCTAACCCTAGACATATAAAAGGATCGTTTTTAGGGCCGTCTAAGAGTTCACAAGTTGCACAAGTATTGAGCAAACTTTGTTCAAGCAATTTGTAACCAGAGACAAAGTTCTGCCCTTGTTCATCTCTTCTGAAGAAGTTGCTATGTATGTGCATCCTTGGGTTTTGTGACCGAGCATCTTCTTGATCTTCATCATGTGTATGAATTGAAGAAACTTTGCAGCCAACCTTTCTTTCTAGTTGGTGATTGAAGTCACGTACTGAGATCCACGCAAACTAGTTAGTCACATACTTGGAAGCTGTGCATCAAAAGTGAGAACTGTCACTACAGAACAAGTCCAATTAGGCATTTGGATAAGGGTTCAATTGTAAGTTGGTAAAGTACTTGGGATTCCTTTACTTGTAACCGCTTGTTGTGATAATAGTGGAGTTTCGGGAGTGGTGACCTGAAAATCACCTAGTGGGGTTTTTGCCGTAGGAATTTCCCCATTCGTAAACAAATCATCGAGTTATTTATTTTTCTGCTGCATATTTAGTTTATTGGTGTTTGGATAAGGGTTCAACTGTAAGTTGGTAAAGTACTTGGGATTCATTTACTTGTAACTGCTTGTTGTGATAATAGTGGAGTTTCGGGAGTGGTGACCTGAAAATCACTTGGGATTCATTTACTTGTAACTGCTTGTTGTGATTTTTTTGTGCTGCCACGCAATTGCATGTTAATTAACTTAATTAATAAACTTGGTTAAATTAATTGGTTAATTAATTACAATGGGTCAATACGCATTTGGCCTATCAAGTGGTATCAGAGCAGGCACACTCTGATTAGGTTTTAATCTTTGCTGTGTTTGATCCATTGACTCCTGTTTGTCATGGATAGAGGACAGTCGTTAATTATACCTCTTTTATTTGATGGGACTAACTATGCATATTAGAAAGTACGCATGAGAGCCTTTTTGCAGTCTTTAGATGAAAAGGTGTGGCAAGCTATAGAAATTGGCAAGACTAAGCCAAAGGAAGCAACGACCGATTGGGATAAAGCCAAGATCAAGGCAGCAAACTTCAACAGTAGAGCATTGAATGCGTTGTTCAATGTGATCACCAATGAGGAGTTTAAGAAGATATCCTCAACTGAAACTACTAAGGAGGCTTGGACCATCCTCTAGACAACCTATGAAGGAACCAAGGTTGTCAAAGATTCAAAACTTCAGAGGCTCACTGCAAGCTTTGAAGAAATAAAGATGGAAGAGGATGAGTCGTTCAATGAGTTCTATGCCAAGCTCAAGGACATAGTGAACTCAGCCTTCAATCTTGGGGAAACCATTCGTGAACCAAAGATTGTGAGGAAAGTGCTCAGATCTCTACCCGAGAGATTCCATGCAAAGATTACTGCAATTGAGGAATCAAAGGATATTGATAAGATTCCTTTGACTGAGCTGGTAGGAAACTTGCAGACCTACGAGCTAGGGTTATCTAGGATTGGCCAGTCGAGTAAAGGCAAGAGCATGGCCTTGAAGGTAAAGAGCAGTGAAACAGATGAATCTTCAGATGATGAAGATTCCAAGATGAAGTCCTACATCACTAGGCAGTTCAAAAAATTTATAAAGAATGCTAATGGAAAGGGCTTTGACAAGGATTGTAGGCAATCCAATTCTT